>CM073775.1:90656280-91856280 GCA_037158775.1 Hetaerina titia | reverse complement strand
AAGGAAAGGACATAAATAAAATATTAGTTATTCAAACAGAATCAAAAACCAAATTCCTAAGTATAAGATGTGAAGATCCAGGTGTGATGTGGTGGGTTTTGAATAAATGAACGACCCAATAATTGCAATTTTCCACTTTAGAAGTACATATGTGTGTATACATACATGCACTGAATAAGCCCATTTGGCCAAGTATATTGTACATACTTGCTTATTCAAAAACAGCTATGAGCAATATTATAACACAAAGCGATATTCAATGCAAATATTACTTTCTTACTGATTCACGCTGAAAGATGGTGATTGATCAGCCACTACTTTTCAATGACAAAGAAATCCATGCAATAAAATAAAATTCAGTTCCATAGGCCAAGATGGATGTGTGGATTTTGAGAAGAATCCAAACCAACCATTTTACTTTCTTAGAATTCCTGATAGCAGGCCATTACCATGGAAATATTTTCATTAAAGCTGAAACTGTTTCTTTGACGTGTTTCAACCAGAATGTCAGTGTATCTTAACAAGGGGATATCTGTTTCCAGTTCTGAAAAGGAGATGAATCTGCAATGATGCACTGTATTTTTTTAATATCTCCAACACAAAGGCATGATAATGCATTGAGTAAACCTCCAAGTGACTTCCTCGGAATGAAAAAAAATAAATATTACAGATAACTTTTTCCACCCATTTTGAGAGGAGAAGAAACTGTATGTGCTGGAAAGAATTTTTTTCAATAGATGGATGGCTTTGACCAGTTTCTTTCTCTGTTTGACCCTAACACTAGGTGTTTTTATACAATACACTTATTGCCTAATTCTGAGGATGCTGGCTTAGCTCTTAATCATTGGTCTATCCTATGCAATTAGATCTGCGACCATCCACACAGTAGCTTAGGTGAACCGCAAATAGTTTTAGAGAACCCACAGACTCTACATAAATGAGATCTTTGAAATTTTTGTCTTAAGATGCAGATTTTATACAAGAAAATTATTTCTTGTGACATAGGAAAACCTCTTTCAGCCCATAACAATTTTTTGTTTTTCCCTTACAGATGATTTTTTTTAAATATATATATAAATAAAAAGGTAATAGTTTCTCCTATTTAAAGTTTATGATTATACTAGTGTGCAGAAGTTGATCAAATTACGAAACCATATTGATTCTACTGTTAAAGGTTATGAGTAAGCATAAATAAGTTTTCGGTTAAGCCGGCTTCATTTTGTATTTTAAGCGTGAAATGACCCGATTTCCATTTTCTAATCATCCGGCTGAGGAACTCACTGAGCAGAAAACCCACCATCATCCCTGATTCAAACTAAGAAAAAAAATCTGCATATTAACCGTTGTTGTACGCCTCTCACCAAACCAGAAGACTCGCAAACGTCACCTTTCCCACTCCTCCCCGCCCAACTAACTGCCATTCTCTCGAATAAAATAGAAGTAATAAAAAAATAAAGGCACCAACTGCCGACTCGGCATCCCTCCCGGCCAATCACTCACGGCCTTTGCCGTTTTTCTTTTTTGTCGAGACCTTTTTGACTGGTCCCACCAGAAGGAGGTTCCGGGCAGGCCGCCCGGCTAGAGATGATTTCTAACTTTGTTCCCCAACGGCTCGCTCCGTTCTCTCCCTCGAGAGCGGCTCCGTCGGCGGAGTGGCCGGCGGAGGCGTCGGCAACCGTCGACGGTGGTGCTTTCCCCGCGGCCCTCCGTGGGCGTCGCACCTTTATATGGGCAAGAGCGGCTGCTGACGCGGCCCCCGGCGCGGACGGCTCCGAGAGGGGGCGAGAGGAGGAGGCCGGTCCCGCACCCACGCCTTTTCCCCCAAGAGAGAGAGAGTGCCGTGGCCGGGTGGCGAGCGTGCTGTAGCGAGCCGAAGGCAGGACGCCCACCCGTGCGCGCTGCGGCGAGGACTACCTACTCCCCAAAACCATTAGTCAGAGCAACCCCCCGTCGCCACGTGCTGCGACGTCACGGAGCAAATCCTCCTCGATTTTATTTTAGCTCCCTTTACTCCATATTAGCACCTCTGCACCGCGCTGAGCTCACGTTAATTGAGGGATAAAGCGCTTCCCTGTTTTGGAAGGAATCTAGGATTCTGAGTCGGAAGTCTATCGCACGTTTAGTCAGTGTGTTTCTTAATCGTAATTTCTTTTGTTCTCTACGAAAATTCTATCCAAATTAGAGTATCGCATGTTGCGTGCAAAACTATTTCCAATTCTCTTACGACATTTGAAATCTTGGAATTATTAATATCAGCCAAATACTCGTAAATCTAATTATCTAAGAAGGTGGGAAACACTCTGGGAATAATTCTGTTATTTTTTTAACACTTTATGCATATGCTATTTGTACCCATATTATTTCTTTATTTTCTCCAAATTTGTGTACATTTTTACACTGTCATAAATTATTTACTCATAGTTCATATTAAATGTTATATTTTATTTCTAAACTTTTTTCCGTCTAATTTCGCCTTGGTTAGGAATATTTTTGAATATCGTGTATGGGATATTCTTCGCATGTTTTGGGTACAAAGCTTTCCGTAATTATTTATTTATACTGATTCTTTTATCGTGCGTTAAATAAAATTTCTTCATCCAATCCATGTAAGCCTCCAAAGTCATTAAATGGTTACCTTTTCTTCTAGGTTGTGAAAGCAAGCCGCTGTTAATTTTCGGAAGCATCTTTTACTAAAGCGTTTAACCATATTAAATGATTATATTTTGATGAAACTCATTAATTTCCTTGCGGGCGTTAAATGAAACAGCTGAAAAGTAAAGGCATTAATATCTCGGAGCAAATAAAAATAGAAGACTCAGAAATTGAAGGAGAGCACTGTTTGTTTCGTGGATAATTTATCAAATAGTCATCATTCATAATTATAGAACGCTTGAAGTAAAAAGATATCTGTGGCGTTCCTAAGCGTCTATTTATTCACCACCACTTCAACCTCTGTTACACTCGCCGATATTAAGAAACGTTCAGCTAAAGTTGCGAACATAAATCTCCTTTGATGAATCATTTTTTCCAAACCGGTCGCTCCTTAAAAGGAACGAATTTACCACATCTGTCTAGTTGGACATGAATGTGAATCCCCTTAATGTGTTTTCCATTAATCACCTTCGGAATACCCTTAATGTCACTTTCACGCTCTTTCAGCAATAGGAGTATAAACGACGGAGATAAGAGGTCCGTTTTAATCAGCACATTTATTCCGCTTGTACGTTTATGGATTTTTATTACACGCGAATAATTTCAGCTCATGGATTTAAGGAAATCAAAATAATGAATAACCTTGAATACTATACTGAATCCTTGAATAATGACATTTGATTTTATTAATTAATCATACTGCCCTAATTGGGTATGCAGTAAAATCCGCCAAAATATGTTCAAAGTGAATCTTCCCACAGAAAAAACTAAGGGTATCTTTTCTATATCTACGGAGCATCATTTTAAAACGCCTTGAGTCAGTGGCTCCCAGCCAGTGGACTATCAATTTTCGCGCTATGAAACCTTACAACATCCTTCCGCCAGAGATATCATCAGATTCAACTTCATTTAGTGTAGCACCAGGGATCCCTGCCATGAAAATACATAATTTGCAATTGTCGTATTCTAAAGAAAAAATGTTAGAAAAAGCTCAGTAAAAATGTATAGAGAGATGAGAGAGCAGAAAATATATTACTTTCTAACTATGCGGTTATGTGTTATAACTTCATAATAGTTATAAAAGGAATTCCGGAAATTAAACGTATTCACTGGGAGAAACCTTTCCTTGAATAAAGCCAAAAAGAGCTCAGATTGACATTGGTAGCTCGAATAAACTCGATACAGTGGAATTTTTAGCGTATAGTCTTATTTGGGCGATACTATCAAGACATTACTGAATAAAATGGGAAATGGTTAACGTATTCTGCTGATTTTCTGCGCATAGATGTTGGCAGCGTTGTCAAAACAGCGAGGCAAAGAGAGTTCATCAGCGCTGAGAGTCGCGAGTAGGGGAAACTATGGGACGAAAAATTAAAATTTACATTGGCGTTCTCTTTCCTGGTTCCTAAGTTATGTCATGGTGGGATGGAAAGGCCTCAATATTGTAGTGACGCCAGATTTATGCAACAGCTATTGTGGTATCATACGATTAACTCAATAGGGCTTCGTGAAATATGAGTTTTAATCATTCATTCCATATATTCTCTAACAGCAATAACACCCTCTATTATGTCAAGAGTAGTTTTTTCCCTTTATGGACAAAAGTTTTCTGCAGCGGATACCATATTCTAGTGGCGCGTTCATTGTGCGGGCTGACCACAAAGGAACTTGTAAGTGGCGCGTCCCTTTCACTCTTTAGCCGTTATGTTTTCCTATTAAGCGCTCGAAAAATTCAAATTTCCACGAAGCGGTTCTGCTCCCACCAAATACGCTTATTCCACAATGGGGTCCGACGCGAGAATGTCCAAGTTTAGAGGTGCTCCGGGATTTATACCCTTCGAGCATGTATGAAAAAGTGTGTTCGTAAGACTTACATTTTCTTCATGGCTGTACACTTACTTACAATTTAAAATATCTACGCATCTATCAATAAATTGTAATTTAATCATACACCAAAATGCTTATTAACTAAAAAGTCACCCAACGGACAAGGGATGAAAGCATCAACAGTAAAGAGTTGGGAATAGAACTTAAGTATGGAATATTCGACATTTTTTAGGAATTGGTCCACCAATGGCACTTTCCGCGGAAAAAATGGCATTATGTATCTATTTGTTTTGGCATATATTGCATTAATTTTACATTCGTAGTCCAATTGGCAGATAGTGGTTGGAGTACTAACTCTCGCATGAGTTTCAGGCAAAATGAAAAAATTTCGCGATTCATGTTAATGATTGGGCCTCCGAAAATGGAGGACATTTTTGTCCTTTCTTCCACCGCCAGTTTGAGAGCATCACGTCTTTCTATCGGGATCCGTCATCCGTTCAGCTGCTCCAAAATCCAGTGCAGGTAGTCAACTGTCGAGAGGAGGTGGAGATATATCCGACCTCAGGAAGTGACGTTTTCAGCGCTGCGTGAGGTGTGGCTTCTGGGACGCTGGATAAAAGGTGGATGGAGGTCTTCCTTGACTCCTTGCTGGATGCCGTGGGTGTTAAGGGCGCGTGGGAGGACCGGCAAGGCAGTGGGAGGGGAAGAAATCAACTCACTAGACCAAATGTTACCGATAATCGGCCGTTAAAATCTCCAGCGTTTTTACGGCTCAAAAAAACCACGCGGTCTGCGAATTCATTTGATTCCAGTCCGTGGTTATTACAATTAGAAAAGAATGAGCCTCGTGAGTACTTACACTATCGTTTGAAATTTTTTAATCACTTCAATGAAAAAAACTAGGATTCATGCCTTAAAATATCCCTCTTTAGGAAGGTCGGAAATGACTACTCCTCAATTCGGTCTCTCGAACGAAAATTGTACATTTCTTTGCCTAAAATATGAAACAAACTACAGTATGCTAAAAGCTAGATGTAACTTTTCAGAAATTGCGAACTGGGCAAAGAAATGAGCCGGCATAACGTTTGGATGCATGCAAAGAAAACAGTTTCATAAGGATTCATGCTGTATTAACATATTACCAATGTTATTTAGTGTGAGGCAGATACTACTACTAGTACAAGGTAATGTACTACAGTTACAGTGGTACAAATACAGTTACAGCACTACTGTACAAAGTACAATACAGTACAACACTACAATTACTAACTAGTAATCTCTCAGTTCTAAAATGGAGAACTGCTGGTCCATGTGAACATACGATTTTCTTTGCCTCGACTTTAAATGGGGGTTTTCACTCAGCCAGCGTAAACTCGCGCCTCGTACTATTGTGAGTGACCTCGCCATTTAAGTTTCTAAAGCACCCACACAACGGAAAAGAGAAAAAGTTACCTTTTACTCAGTGTTGCTACACCCCCGGGATGCAAACCAAGGATAATGCGCCTTCATCGATTATTTCACGCCGATGGGCAAGATAACTCCGTCACAGGAAGCCAGATCCGAAGGACAAGTTGCAGATCTTCAAATCTCATCTCCGGAGGGTTACCCAGCGAGAAAAAATCCACCTATAAGATATGATGGAAAGAATATGAATATCATCCCGAGCGCTTTAATGCATGCATCTGCATCGAATCGGACAGAATCACTTCTGGTTTGCAAACGTACCTACGGGGCTCCGAAAATTATTCTGAGAGTTTTCGATATCCCAGTTCGTCCTTGGCAGATACGAAGCCACCTTACGGCTTTTTACTAGCGGCAGAAGAATAATCTAGATCCTTCAAAAGCAGTCACGATAAGAGGAAAATAATATACGAGGCCAAATACATTCCTCTTCTGTACAAGAGAGCGACAGCTTGGCTCAGGGATGTGTTTCTCGGTTTTCTCTCGACTCATTCACAACCCCATTGTCAAGAGGAATGTAGGGAGAAGAGCATTAAAAAGTGGTTAAAACGTCCAGATTTATTTTTTAATACACGTAGACTGATTCAAAAACTTTTTAAAGGTAAACTACTTTCAATAATTTAATCATGAAAAATTTTGCACAATGTTTACGTTTCGGAAAGAGGTCATTAATGTGATGACATTTTTGAATAAATTTCAACTTTTATATCCATTCCGAAGTCGTATATCATAAGTCTTAAAACTTAAAAATGTAACTTCGAATAGATCACATTATTAACTTAATTACCACACATTCTTCAAACAGCTTAAAAGTATATCATATAAACATCGGAATGAGAATATTGACAGCCAAGAGAACAATTACAATAAATTCTCTTG
The DNA here is from genome assembly GCA_037158775.1 of Hetaerina titia. Classification (NCBI taxonomy): domain Eukaryota; kingdom Metazoa; phylum Arthropoda; class Insecta; order Odonata; family Calopterygidae; genus Hetaerina; species Hetaerina titia. The sequence continues at coordinate 91,849,461 of CM073775.1, read as the reverse complement.
TAACTAAGGTCTCCTTTAGATCCTGCGTTTTTCTCAGATTTTAGGACACCACGTTGTTTTCTTAAATCCAGAAAATGCCATTTTAGATTAAAGAACTGAAAAATTATCATAAACTCGCAATATTAGAGTTTCTCCGGAATGTTCAAAGTTACAACAATTACATATAAGGTCGTTTTCCATCCATTTTTACAAAATTATATTTCTTCGTTAAATTCTTATGCGATGCGAATCCTTAAAATGTACTGATTAACAGGTTAAGGGAAAAATAATTAAAATACTAAAAGACTATTACACATAAAAAGGTTCACAAGAGTTTTAACAAAGCTTAAAAATGAATATTAGGGAATATAATGTTTTTGGCCTCCCAAAGGAGGTGAAAACAAAGGGATGAAAACAGGATAAGATGGCGGTGATCAACTTTCATTTGTTTTTGCGACAGGGTAAAACATTTAATTTACTAGAAGAAAACGAATACGATACGATAAGAACTGAAAATTAGAACTACCACGGATGAAATGACAACCAGAGAGACTTAAGGAATCCCAGGAATTTCACCTTGATGTAAAATAGTGCGATTAAAACTTGAATTAAACTAATTGTCCCATCACTAGATATAAATATAATTGTCACTTTCGTTGTAATTTTAAAAAGCAAATCAGTGACAACTACTCAAATTTCACCCTCACTGTAAAGCACGCAAAACTTGTAACACTTTTCGTTTAGAGTGAATATGCATGTAATAGAAAGAGCTCCTAATACAACTAGTCAATGTTTAACATGTCATATCGTATTACTACAAGGTTTTATCCCACCTTTTCTGAAACCTCAGAAAACAGTACTCACCAAATATAACTCTGGGTTATATTTAGAAGCACATAGGCAAAGTGAACATTCTTAAGACAATTCTAGGCAAGTGATCAAAAGCATAACATTAATATCTGCACAATCCCATCAATTCGCAGATAAGCGCGCTTACCGAAAAACTGGAAGATCACGGGTTCGAATCTCGCCTTGGACGAGTATGTATTATTAAAACACATTGTTGTAGAACTGACCTAAGTACGCGAAATGGCATCAGCTATGGAAACAACTCACACCGTAAATCATAAAACCGCTTCGTTTTAAGCTAAAATAAGAATGGAAATGATAATTGTTGAAAAAAAAGAACAATATTAGGTGATTATTTTGGCAATATTAGGCAATTATTTACAGACCCTGAATCTAAAAATATGTAAAAACGTCGTTCCCCATAATGATTGCGCTCGAGTATTAAACACAAAAGAAAAAATAATTTTAAAAGCATTAGTCACAGAATACGTACAAGAAGAATTTTCAGTTTTAGTCAATTTTTTATTGTTATTTTAAATTATGCCCAGGAACTTAATTATATTTCAACAAATACCAATTAGAAAATATCCTTAAAAGCAATTTGTGTGGACCATTTGAGATCGTTATGCAAGATTTTGGACCTTCATGCTTGCTTCAGGAGAGCCCTGTAGGATTGGCAACCTTGAAACTCAAATAATCCTCGGAAGAAATATTCTGTAGGACAGAGCAGAGAACGTCGTCCGCAGAAATGTTCCCCAGCTTATTTTTAGCTCGCCTATCCACAGTGATTTCCCTGAGGCTGAACCCATTCGGAAATCGAGTTCCAAAACACCGATGCTGGCTTTCGATTTTTATCGACCAAGCAATCACCCGCCGTTATCACGACATCGACGAATACGTACGAGTCGTATCCACGCCATCACCAACAACCGGAACCCACGGCACCAGGATAATGTGGCCCGAGCATCTTTTTATTTCCCTCGATCGACATCTCTACGCAGCCGAGTCTGTTCCCCCCCCCCCTCTGCCCCCCCCCGCATCGACCGTCCCCCCTCCCATCATTTCAATTCGCACGCCCCTCCCCCCCTGCCACGTGTCCTCCGGCCCCCCGTCCCCACCCGAGAGTGGGCGGACTGGAGTTTTCGCGAGGGTGGTGCCCGTCTCCAAATGCAACTGCCGCATTTACACCGCCCTATAAGGAGTGGGGCATGGACTCGCAGAAAACGAATCTCTCGTCGCCCTCACCGCTCGCCGAGGGACGCGTGTGCACGCGCACCACGATAGGGTGAGTTAAGTGATTACGTTACCTGTGGTGCTGCACGCCGGAATGTTTACGGACGGATCGAATTGCGGTGGGACTGGGACGACACCGTCGGGAGATTGTTTTATCGTTTTTTTTTCACTTCGCAGTCAGTTTTGCGACGATGTTCCTCGAGACCCTCACGCGAACGCGTTCACCGACCGCAAATGATAATCGGGTGGCTTACGTTGCTCGCGAGGGCGTAATTCGGAAGCGGCGTTGCGCCCCAATGTGTCACCAGGGGGCTTAAAGAAAGGAACCGCCAGCTAGCACGCTTAACGTCGTCGAAAAACAGTCGCGTAATGATGCGCTCGAAATCCCATTTCATTCTTCTCCGAGCATTTGAAACATCTTGCCTATGAAACAAGTTTCGAAAGATGTTTTATCGAATAATTTAAATATATCCTCCCGGAGAATCAATCTTTACATAATACCAAAAGGATTTAATTCACGCGATCACTTAAGGGAAGAGGATTAACGTGCGTAAGACACTTTTGACATGTGGGCATGGAAAAGAATGGAAAAAATAAAATGGAAGGAGAGAAAGACAAAGGAATAAGTGGTAAAGAGAGAGAGAAGGCTGTTGGTCGAAATTAGAAGAAGGCAGTAATAGTGGATGCAGGAGAACCTGGGAGGGAATGGGACGTTGAAGACCCTGATGGGAAAAGAAGGTTGGGAAAGCAGGAAAAGGGAAGAAAAGATATTTAGTAGGGCATGAAGAGGGATTGAAAATATATGAAACAGAAAAATTATCGATAAATAATGCGAATTGTCAAAATGTTAGGTTTCGTTTTAGGCGGGGCCTAGCCTGCCTAAAGTAAGTTCCTCCTTACCTTCATCTAAAGACTGATCCTATCTAAACGTTTTTTTTAAATCTCTGATTTAACCAGATAAGACAAATACCTATGCTTTCCTATGTACAGTGGTTAGTAGATGTTTTCGGCTGATTAAGATTTAGGAACTTGTAAATATGGTATCTTTCTTCTTATCAACTGAAACAACCAAAATAATTTCATTGATATTAATAGCATATAAGGTACCTACACGGCGTCACAATCATTGTTGTTATCAATGAAAAGTGATGAGAAGACTTAATTTTTTAATAGAACGTAAGGTTTCACACATTTTTTACATCTCTGGCTGTTAATAGTTAATAATAAATTAAAAACTGAAGATAAATTAAAAAAAGCTAAGTACTCATGAAAGAAATTTTTGAGAAGCCGCGAAACCAATAATTAACCAATTGAAAGTTAAAGACCAAATACAAATACAATAAAGACCAATACCTGAGGCTTTCCGTATTTTTTAACAATATTTTCCAGCAGTATATCCAAATCGCGTCAGTAAAATAACTCAATCTTAGTCCCTTAGTTTTTCACCGAAGGTTCACAACCTATTAAGAGCAATAAATGACGTATGAGCTTAATTTGAACCTTCGATGAAGAACGTGAACACCATTTCCTTTTGTATATTTTAACGCTTGTGAGAGGAATGATTTAATGACATAATCTAGGTACGGCATGATTTTTTCGGAGCCCTTTTGGACGAATCACTAACCAAATCCCACCCTATGGGAACCTTCTACTGCTTTCGCCCTTCCCCGGAGAGATTTTGCTACAGGAGATAAAGCTAGATGCATTAATACAACATAAACCTTTGATACCAATATACAAGGTAAGCCCTTTAGTTCGTTAAAGCCCTAAAATAAGAATAACCATAAAAAGTTCTTTATTTCAAGAAAAATCAATATTTCATCTCAACATTTATAAATTGAACAGTCATTAAATATACAAGAAAAACCTAATAAGGCTTCAAATTTTCAAAATGTGAGTGATTTTAGGATAATATATGCGTGTGGCAACCCTATCTCTGACGGATTGAAAGTGGATAAATCAAAGTTTTTACTTGTTAAATAACAGGGTTCCCACTCAATTAGGAAGAAATTTACCCTGTGATGTTTCCTATGATGATTTACGTCTGATGGTTATTTTACTGTTTCCCAGAGTTAAAAAAAAATAACTGTACAAACTTTTAACTTACCTCCATGCATTAGCAAGAGTGCTAAGTTTCCAAAGAGGAAACATCCCACTGATACTTGTGTTTCGAAGTTTCCGTCTGAAACGTGTGACGCGAAGGATTCTGATAGATAATATTAAGCAAGCAGGTAATACTCACGTACATAGAAGGAGTTTGACGAAGGCTTGAAGAGATATTATAATCCGAAAACCTCGCGATACCGGAAGGAGACCCTCTTTCGTCGGTGAATTCTGTATTCCCTTACCTTCGCACATCCATGAAAAGGAGAGCTAATTGACTTTGTCCGAAAACGGTCAACCTAAGCTCAACTTTTTTGGAGAACGTTATCACCCCTACCGAGGACGTAATGGGCCCATAACTCATTAAAAGGAAGTTACCTATATCGTTTTCATTCCAATCTGGATACATTTTACTTTAAGAGGTAAAGCAGAAATGGCAGTACGCTGTGGTGGAAGTCCAAAAATGGATTGTGTTGGAAACAAGTTTTTCCACCGGATGGTGACGAAGTAGGAACGCATTGACTTCTAAAAGTTTTCAGAAAGTTTATGCACTGTGATTTCGCAAGAACCTTCGTCTGTTTAATAGAAACTCATATTAGACACATGATTAAAGCGACTTTCCGAAGGAAAAAAGTTACATGTATGCTGCTATCCACGATAATTAAAAACTGTTTTAAAACCCAACCCGTTGAATAATTCAATTAAGCATTGAATTAGTTTTGGTTTTATGAAGTTGTGACGCTATTAGGTTTTTTATGGGACATGCCCACGATAGAGATATCACGAAATGCTTTCTTAATAAAGTTAGTCTCTAGGCATGTGCCCAACGAGACCTTGGATCCCATGGGCTGATGCAAAAAATTTATCATTATTTTTTGCACTGCCATTGAATTGGGAGATTGCCCAATACGTCCCACGCACTCAAGACGAGGAGACTATCCAATATGAGGGCTCCGTTAGAGGTCAGCGCTACTGGTCAACATTCAGGAAAACTATACGACAGATTTTAAGCATGATCCGGAATCATGATTTCGATATGATTAATGAGGAGAATGGAGTAGATAATAATCGATTTCTCTCTGTTGCTAATTGAATGTGAAATATTTCGCATCAAAAATATCTTCTCATTTTGCAGTCATAGCCAGAATGTCACACAAGATGATACTAATTTCAAATAAATTGATCGCGAAAACTTTTTAACAAAATATTTATTTCGTTGTCTTAAAAATACGTACATTTCTCAATTAGCGCGCCTTTTAAAATATTTATCTTGTGTTGAACCAGAGCATCGTGCGTTGCATCTGAAATTCCATCAACTACGGTAGAACCGATTTATTGAATTCGTCAGATCGTGAAACCTCCGATGAGTTACATGGATTTATTTTCTAATTAACATAAACATTCGAACGCACCATTATCAGCTTTTAAACTCGTTCCTATACGTACCTCCATTAGCGCAAAAGGTTAATCTCAAGAAACGGAGCAGTTTGCAGGGATTGAGAGTGTTTTCCATGAGCCACTTCTAAGAAGTCGTCTAATTCTACGGGTAATAATCACCACGCACAAACGACGTAAAGTCTTTCCAAAATGGGAATAAAAACAGCACACACGGCAAACTTAATAGCAAGATGCTCGAGCAAAGCTCTGTGCGGTAATTTTAAGCTCGGATACCCTTAAGATTGAAGGCAGCAATTTTATGCACAAAAAACGCTAAAAAATACGTTGATTTATTGAATCCTACTATTCTGCTACCTTCTCTGTGAACTTGCGGCTCGTCAATTATGTCTATGTCAACAGACTGGGCAAATATTGTGGGAGTTACTAGACAACTGAGGTCGTTTGCGCCATTAAGGACAGGTGTGAATTTAGGGCAGCGTGTGCGAAAGGGACTGGGGAGAGGACGGTGGAAAACCCGGCGTCGGCGATAGCTCAATCTCAACTACGTAGAGGCACAAGGTGTGGCCCACGGGATAAGCATCTCTTTCGACAGGTGGCGGGCTGCACTTCAAGCGCTCTCTAGGGGGAATGCAGCCACGTTCTCGGCGTGGGTGGCCAGGACCGAGCGAACCCACCGACTAAATGTGTGAAGCTGAAGTGTTTCTACAACTGTATCTTACAGTGTAAACCGCCACGATGGTGTGAGGCAGGGGATGTTAGGGTAATATCAGACTTATGGAAGTTGACCTCAAAGTTAACTGAATTATTGAAATGAAACACGTGACATTGTAACTCCACAGACACTTTATTTAGAACACGACTAGGTAATGACGTTGGGCATAATCATCACGATCGTCATGATAATCACGTCAAACGTCGAAACCTAGGCCGTATTCTATATTAAGTGTCTGTGGAATTACAAATTTACTTATTCCATTTCAATATTTTGTGTAAATTCCTTTAAGTTACGCCGGAGACAACAAATTTCATAACTCAATCAAGTTAAATGTTACATATTTTCGACTGATTTAAGCTAAAACTGAAAGCCCGTAAATTAATTTCATTGACATAAGTTAGTAATAATCAATTTTTACGGTCGCTTTAAAGTATAATCAACACAAATAGATTTACTCCAGAGAAGTCTCATGCCAAAAGTAATTCCATTTCTCAGATAAAAGCAAATTATTTGAGAAATAGATGAACACATAAGTTGCTTGAAATAAGGCAGAAGTGCCTGGTCGAATTTGAAGTCTTCTCATTCTCCCTTTTCCTCGAAATGTGTAGCAGCCTAAAAATTATTACTTTTGTCGGACGAATTGACAGGAAGTGTTATGTTTACTTTCAACTTTCTTATGAAAAAAAAAAGTTTTTAGTTCAAAAGCTGGCAAAAACATAAAATAAGAGTTAGGGGCTATTCTAAAAATTAAATTTTTATCTTTACATATTAAACCTTACTACCCAAGTTGAGTAATCAGCTATTATGGCAAAAACAAATTATCGTTGGCTTTAATTTTGCTGTCGGAAAATTAGAATTGTTGCAGATAGTACGTAATCAGTACTTGGCAGAGATGTGGCCACGAATTGAGCGAGGGAAAAAGATTCTGTACATCAGTCTGCTCGACAGTCAATTCTCATAAATGCTCGCAGCATTCTCGCCTTCCAATATAAATTGGGACTACATTAATCTTCTTTGAGGAAGAATTAAACTAATACAATTTGTATTTATCCAATAGTCAAACTCATGCAGCACGAAATTAACATCCCTTGTGCTTCCAGTGGCTCTGAATTCAATTTATCCTATAATAATTACTAGAAAGCGTCTCTTTTACCTAATTAACATGTCACTAACGTCATATTTACTTTAATTTTCGTCTATTGTGATATAGCAATGCCTTTTTTTCAACTAAAATCGGTCATATCTTCCCCTAGGTGAATCTAAATCTGGTATGACTTACAGAAAAAAATAGTGAGAGATTTGGTTTTATTTTAATTCACGTGAACTTAACTTGGGTGTATCTTGGTAGTCGATACTTGGGCTCTTTGCTTGCTTAAGTGATTTCGGGGACACCTTGCGAAGTTTCAAATAAAATTATATCCAATGGGAAGAGGATGATAATGCATCGCCAGTTTCACTCTTATCGTCCATCACCGCAAATTCTCTGCCAATTTCGACAGATAAATGGATGACATTATCTCTCGGAACTATTTTTAGCGTGAACACATTTCGGTTGTTAGGTTAATTTGAATTTTTAAGCCTCGGGTAATTTTTCATCGATTTTTTTTAATAAACCGACCCTTAGGGAGCTCTCGGGACTACTCTTTTTAACTCCTAGCTATTTAATAATGCATGTTCTCCGCGGGTGATTCATGAATGAAATCTCGATTCCAACCCGCATCCATGTAGGGTTTTTTTGTCCTCGAAGGAAGGAGGGTGGGGTTCGAACCCTCCCGACGAACGCCCCGCGGGAGAGGGCGTGGGTTAAGTAACCGCTCCGGCAACAATCGAGGCGTGAGCGTGTCTTTGGAGGAGGGGGCGGGAGGGGCCCTGGGTCGCGCGAGCCTTGGAATGCATGGGCGTCAAAACCAGACAGCACTGCACTTGACTCCCCCTCGCCAACGGTTTGGACGAAAGGGTGGCCATCAAGGGGTGCCTCTCTCCCGTCATCTCGAATCCCTCTTTTCAGAGCAGCGAGTGCCCCACCCTTCTCCCCCTCGTTCATTCCACCGTCGAAGCGGAGACGAAGGATGCCATGTCGTCTGGCCGATGCGCGTCACCCCGCTGGAAGAATCTTGGCTGTTTCATAATCAAATCACGCTTGGACTTCGTTAAACGCGGTTTAACGACTAATGACTGTCTGAAACGTCATATAAATGAACTGCAGACGAAATCACAGATTATGGAGGCAAACACTTAACTCAGATCGGTACAAAAATGCACATTTCGGCATCTTAACAAGACTTACAACTTAGAGACGCCAGACATTAGGCCTGAGGAAGTTATATTTGACGATATGATGTCATAAATCAGGTCATAATGAGCTTTTAAGCTAGAACACTACTAGTAAATCGAACGAACCCCAAACAGTATTCCTTCTTCCTATTACAGAAGTTCACCTGCCACAGTAGGTCTTTGTTGAACTTAGAGACTACAAAAAAGTACGTGCTTTCAGCTAAGTAGTCATGCCTTTGGCTGAGAAAAATGCAGCGTGTATGTATCGAAAATCCAAGTAGTGTAGAATAAAATAAATAAGATGGGAGAACCACGTAATTGGTCATTCTTTTAGAGGGAAATGGGTGCATAAGTAGTAGAAGAGATGTCAGGAGATGGATTACGGTTGGAGAAGAAGCATTCGCAAAAAGAAAATCTTGCTACGTAAAGATGCAAAGAAAAAATTGGCAGTGTGGTATTGGTATATCAACATGAAGATAGAGCTGTATGGTTATGAGACCTGGTATTTGAGGCTAGAGGATGAATGTAGATTGGAGATTTATAGGTATATTTCTAGATAAGAATAGATATAATCAGCTGAACAGAGAGGAAGGCTAACGAAGGAGTCTTAAATAGAGATAGATAGTCGTTTTTATTTTGGGGCGAGATTGAGAATATGGAGCCTCTTCTACCACCTAACCCCTAAATATGGTGGCAGAAGAGAGGCAGCTACTGGGCGAAGGAATTCGAGAAAGCCAGGACAGTTTTGGCAGATATTGAGAGGTGAGTGGGATCCTTTAAGCACGAAAGAGGAGAGAATGTTGGACAAGTAGGGAAGCGGAAGAGAGATATTAGGATATTTTGACGGAATGAAGACTGGTTGAAGGTCTGCAGAAGGAAATAATGTAGTATTTTTTACAGTTATATAACTTTATTATTATTATTTCCTCTTATCCTTTTGGTAATTATCGAGAGTCAAACATTAGCAGGCACAAAACAATACGGATAGTTTATAAAATGTGCGACCGATTTATTTTTCGTGTTCGAGAAGTAAAGTTGTATTTCATTTTGCACCTCTTCAGCATATGAAATAATAGGATACGCGGGAGCATATGAAATTTCCATAAAATGAACATCCCATTAACAAGTGAAGTAGAAATGAAGTAGAGTACTGCAACTACTCATTTGGTAAAAAAGTAGGGCGCTTTTAAGTGATAACACCAATCCTCATCTAATGAACAGAAAACTGTTGAGTCAACTATAAACGAAGCAAATGTATGTACGTGGGGTATCTTATTTAAAAAATATTACTAAAAAGTATCCGAGATATCTGGGTAAAATTTATTCTGCACATTGGGTGATCTATACCTATCAGGTAATCTACCGGTTGAGGTAGGTTTTGGATGGACACAAATTCCAAATAAATATCTCCTAACAAAACACAATACAGCATCCTACTCTACGATGAGTCCTTCTTCATCTGTGTGTCCATCCTTCCTCCCTTCATCCCGTCCAACATCCCTATCCTATTCCTGCCCTTTCCTCGCTTGCCCAACATTCTCTCCTCTATTACAGCTTCCAACATTCCACTGCCGATCAATACGCCCCTCATTAACTTCTTTATCACCTTATGATTTCTCTCAATTACCCCCTAACCTCCCCCAACATACCTAGCACTTCTTCGTTTATTCCTTATGTACACAGTGTTTGTAAATTACAGCTATTATTGTTGATTTTTTGTTCCAGGAAGCCGTATACTGAAGTAACTCGCAATATGGAGAAGGTAGGGGCTCGCAGTTTGATTAAGTTCCTTCATTTGAAAGGTTACAGTGGCCGGCAAATCCACGGTGAAAGGATAGCTATTTCTGGAAATGATAGCCCGGTGATATGACACATTTGTGAGGTTGAAGAGAAATTTTCAAATTGGCCAAATGTCCCTCAAGCGATCCAAGAAGTGGAAGGCTATCATTCACACACGATACTACTCCAGTGAAAATGACTTCATCATACTAGACCGAAGAGTAACCATCCAAATGGTCATGAATGAGACTGATATGAGTCACGGCAGTGCGTGGAAAATTATTCACGAAGAACTACACATGTCAAAGGTGTCATCAAACTGGGTACCATGACTGCTGAATGCTTTTCAGAAGTGACCTACAATCGACACTATGGTAAGATCGGCAATCAAAGCGATGTGTCTTTGAAATTTTTGCTACATCCGCCCTAATCCCTCGATCTCGCCCCAAGCGATTCTTTCTTTTTACCAGAACTCAAAATACTACTTCGGGGTCGGAGATTTGACAACACAAATAAATCCATTCAAGAGGTGGAATAATTGTTTTCGACGCACTCTGCTGAGTTCTACAATGACGGCAATCCAAAGCTCAAGAAACGCAGGGAGAAATGTTGATTAGGAAAAGAATTCTTAGGAATAACAAATAAAAATTAAGTTTCTATCTCGATTACATATTTATTAATAATTAAAAGTTTACTATACCCACTCGTATCTTAAAATATGGAGTTATCATGTCAAATAAAGCGTAACAAAGTGGTATCGGTCACGAAATAGGGGCAAGTAATTCACCCAGAAGTTCGCAGGTTTGAATTCTGTCTCGGGGGTGGGTTTTTATTCATCGAGTTTTCCCTTAGTTGATTGCGCTGTATGAGATGACAATATTTTTGAAAATTAAAATAAAAAACTAATTACTGCTACTAGCTCAGTGTTTGCAGTTCCGAGTGACCTAATGCTCATGCTGCTTGCTTACTGTTATTCCTATTCTTTTTTTCCTTCCTGACACATTTAATAAAACATTTTTACCCTGTAAGACGAAGGATCTACTTGTATTCTTCTTATTTAATGAAAAGATTACAATAAAAATCTAACACTTTACTCGAAATTTATTTTATCCGAAAATATTGTAAATTAACGGCCTCACATGTTTAATTTACAATAATCACTCATGTCGTTAAGTATTCGCCATGGAAGAGAATAAATCACTTACAGTTGTAGTGGATAAGAAAATTTTAGGATATAGACGTTAAAATTTTCTAATTTCCGCAATGAAATAAGAAATCTAAGTTTTTCTCTAACCACTAGCCTCCGTGGCGCAATCGGCTAGCGCGTTCGGCTGTTAACCGAAAGGTTGGTGGTTCGAGCCCACCCGGGGGCGATTATTTTTTATCTATTTCTGAACGAATTCATATTACTTGCTCGTTACTTTAATTGTAACGCGGACTTTAGTAACGTATCCACTGATGCATGTAAGTGATGAAATTGTCGATTAATAACTAAAACGAAATGTGAAAAGTTCCTCTATTGGTAACCACCAGCTACCCACTGCTAATGTAATTCTTTATGAAAAACTCCTATTACAACTCAAAGATGCAGCAAGAAGTAATTAGTATCGAATATAATAAGCCATGCTAAGGAGACCACGTGCAACAAATGCTTCATAAAATAATTGATAGAGATATTGAAAAAGTAAATGTTTCGGTATTGCCATGCTTCCCCACCAGGGTCAGGACATTCCTTCTTCATCCCAAGGGAAGCTCCTAGCTCTGTTGAAAGGTGCTTCGATAACAAAATTAAATCCTATTCCATTTAATTATGAACGTTTTGATTACGAGTAACCGACTCAAATAATCGGGAAAGGGGAGTGGCGTCATCAGGCCCTTCTGAAATATGTGTGACCTCTAGATTTCCTCCCGTGTTTTAATTAGCACCTCACAAGAAATATAAGAATCTGTAATTATACTGTGTTGTAGCTGCAAGTTGTAATTTGTTCCCCAGGGGCGGTCCCTGAGCTAGCCACCACTCCGCCAACCCTCTATCAAACTGACCCCACCCAAACTCAATACCATTTTTTTCATCTCATTTTTATCAGTTTCGAGTACCTTACCCCGACTCTTGACCCGGGACGGAACTCACCTTCCGTTAAATGTACGTACGTTCATCGCTATTATTCGTGACCCACTCAAGGATTTGTGTGTGTATGTGTTTATTAAGAGGAAAATAACAAGGTGAAAATAATTCTACTGACACTAGAGTTTTTTTTGATTTTATTTAAAATTGTAATCAAGAAAACTGTATCAAACGGATACTATGTGACCTGTATTTTCTCGGCTTTATCTGTAATAAAGGACAAAACGATACCCGCGATGAAACTATTTACGTTTGCGGAATATTTAATTCATAACATGTATGAAATTAAAAGAAGTAGACTGAGTTAAAATGCAGAATTTTATTTATTTTATATATTTATCGAATTCTACATCGTCTACTTTCAGCAGTACATGCATGTATAATGCGAGAAATATACAAAGAATTGCGTTTGGTTCGATGCATCTTGCTCCATTCCTCTATCTCGTATGCGCGCACGCACGTTCATGACTGTGTGTGCAAAAATATATATGAACGTCGGAGCTCTCTCACATAGAGACAATGCAAAAACTTTTTCCAATATCACCATCAATTTTACTTTTGAAGCATTTGTGGGAAATGGTGTTTCTAAGGTATCTTATTTTATCTACATCATTGTCCGCCCCATCACACAACTGAGCAAGAAATATGACATTACTCAGAACAATAAGAGATAAAAAATAACCGCCCCCGGGTGGGCTCGAACCACCAACCTTTCGGTTAACAGCCGAACGCGCTAGCCGATTGCGCCACGGAGGCTTGCTTAAAGATAAACGATTAGATATGTTATTTGTCGTAATTAGAACCATTTGGGGGAGTGGAGCCTTTAATTTTTCTTAACCACTGCAACTGCAGATGATTTATTCCCTACCATAGCGAATACCTTACAACATCGCCGTTTAATTAGCATTTTTGTGGCTAAAATAAAATTTCGCGATACGTTTTTAAGCCTTCGGTGTTTATTGTACTCGTGTCAATCAATAAAACTATTTAACTCATGAATCCTGACAATCAAATTTGTAGAAAATTTATAAGCGTTGGATTAAACCCAAGAAGGACAGCATACACATAAGTTACATGGCAAAAAATGATAATAAAAGGAGGTCATGTTATGGCCTAGACAAATAATATGGAAAAAAGGGGAGTATTCTCCAGCTTCGGGTGGAAAAATGTTCACATAAGTACACAGACCACGCACAAATAGTTGCCATGACGTTGTTTATGTGGAGGTTGTTCAATTGCACATAACCAAACAGAGGTAAAAATTGGCGGTGCCAAACGGTGGAGCAGGCAACGGCCTGAGGTTACATTGGGAAAAATTAACCGAAGATTGAACGGAAAAAATAATGAAAAAATCGAAAATTCTAATAATAAATGGACACAAAAAATGAATCAGCAATTGTGCGGATCGTACGGTTCGCGTATTTAAATATATTAACATTACCTTAGAACAATAAGTAGAGAAGTTATTTTAAACGGGAGAGTAATAAATAAATATGTGCAAATAGTTAAAATGAGTTATTGCTGCTTTATTTTCCAAAACACAGTTTTTTTAACGATGTCTGGGTTTAGACAGATCACTGAAATTACAAAACGGTGTATTACTCCATATGAAGTGGTTAAAAGTAAATTAAACCAATTTAATACCTTGTTAAGAGATCGCGTACATCATATTTTTTTAGTTAAGGTAGGTTTTTGGATGGACACAACTATCAAATAAACATTTTGTAACTCCAAACTAAACCCAATCCGGCAACCTAAACTACATCAGGTCCCTCTTCATCTCTGTGTGCTTCTTTCCTCCCTTCATCCCGTCCAACATCCCTATCATGTTCCTGCCCTTTCCTCGCTTGCCCAACATTCTCCCCTCTATTACCTTCTTCAACATTCCACTACCGCTCAATACGCCTTTCATCCATTTTTCCTGCCTCTATAGGATTTCTCTCAACAAACCCCTCTCCTCACCCACCATTTCTAGTACTTCCTCATTTGTTTTCCTTTCTGTCCATTTCGCCTTTTCCATTCTTATCCACACCCACATTTCAAAAGCTTCCAATCTACGTCTATCCTCCTGCTTCAGCGACCACGTTTCCGCGCCGTACATAGCTACGCTCCACATCAGTTTTTACGAGTCTTGTCATAACATCCCTACTCAACGTCCCCGTCATCAACTCCCTCCTTGAGAAAGCCTCCTTGCCTGTTGCCAATTCTTTTCCTTACGTCCCTACCACTTTGACCTTATTGGTCCAAAACAATTCCGAGATATGTAAACTGTTCTACCTGCTCTATTTTTTCCCCGCCTATTCTAATATTTAGCTTAGCCTTTTTCTTTCTGGAGAATCGCATAACCTTTGTTTTATTAATATTGATTCTCATCCCATATTTATCGCACTGAACCTACAATTCATTCAACAATGCTTGCAACCCCTTGGCTGACTGAGCAACTAATGCTTGGTCATCAGCAAACCTAACCGATTTTACGAATTCCCCTCCGACTTTCATTCCTACCTCCAGTTCTTCCCATGCCTCTTTAATCATTTCCTCCACATATACGGCGAAGAGCACCGGTGACAATGGGCAACCCTGCCTTACACCTCTTCCTAACACTGCCCATCCGGACTCTCCGTTCCCCACTCGCACCTGAGCAGTCTGAGACATGTACAGGTTGCGGATCAGTCTCCTGTCCCTCCAATCCATTCCTATTTTCTGCAATACACGCATTCATTTTTCCCAATTCACTCTATCAAACGCTTTTTCGAAATCTACAAAATAGGCAAAAACATCCTGATTGTATTCTATATTCATCTCGATTAGTGATCTCATTACTGCAATGGCATCACGCGTACCTCTTCCTTTCCTGAACCCAAACTGATCATCCCCTAAGTAATCATTTGCCTTACTCTCTATCCTTTTGTTGATGATCCTGAGAATAATTTTAGCTGCGTGGGATATCAAACTTATTGTTCTGTAATCCTCACATGATGTAGCCTTTGCGTATATCATATATTAGGAAATATATTCTAATCAACTCTCCATTGAATCTTCTGTCAATAATTAAAAATCATTCTCAACAGTTCTCTCAATTCCTAGACAGGTGACAGCGCCACCGAAAATTCGGAATAGGTGTGAGTTTTCTTTTTTGTGTGTTTCTGTGTTTTTGTTTTTATTCACCAGAGTTATCTCTATCTTGGTATACATTATATATATCATTTTTTTATTATTGTTAGTATTTTTTATTATAAGATAATATACCTGTTAAGGTAAGTTTTGGATGGTCACGACTACCAAATAAATATTTTGTGAATCCTAACAAAACACAAACCAGCAACCTACTCTACATCAAATCCCTCTTCATGTCTCTATAGTGTCTTTTGCGGCTTTCAATATCTATTTCTGGATATATCCCCATTTCTTTCCAGGTGACTAAGAAAGGTATCAGTTAGATTATATTCCTGTTTGGAACAGGTTTAGGAACAGTGTGATAAATCCGCACAGCTTCCCGGGAGCGGATGCGGACTCTGACCACGATTTAGTTGTTATGAAATGTAGTGAACGTTTCAAAAAGGCAAGGCAGGGGCGACTGGCTAGGAAATGGAATGTAGAAGCATTGAAGGGATTAACAAGGAAGAAGTATCAGCAGGCAGTAAAGAAAACCATGGATGACGGTAAAGAGCTGAGTACCTTAGAACAGAAATGGGAATGTATCAAGAAAGGGATATCGAAAGCCGCAAAAGACACTATAGAAACTGTAGATAGACTGAAGGATTTTCAAATGTGGGTGTGGAAAAGAATGGAGAATGTGAAATGGACCAAAAGTAAAACAAATGAGGAAGTATTGGAGATGGTGGGCGAGGAGAGGGGTTTGTTGGGAGAAACCGTTTGGAAGCAGGAAAAATGGATTAAAGGCATATTGATCGGCAGTGGGATGTTTAAGACTGTAATATAAGGGAGAATTATAGGCAAACGAGGAAAGGGCAGGAACAGGATAGGGATGATGGACGGGATGAAGTTAGGAAGGGAGTACATCGAGATCAAGATGGACTTGTTGTAGAGTAAGTTGCTGGATTGGGTTTTGTTAGGAGATATTTATTTGGAAGTTGTTTGCATCAAAAACCTACCTCAACCAGTAGATGGGCATCCTCCTACCATAGGCTACCTTCCTGGGAAACCATAACCTGCACAGGGAAAGGAACTGGCCCCCCTACCCTGATGTGTGAATTTCACACGCCCTCGGGATTAGTACTGGGTGACCTCTACCGTCACCTACCCAACCGACCTTCGGGTTGATTACAGGGTAAAATATTTTCGGCATTGTAGGCTTGTGAACTTTTGATTCGTTTACTTAAACGATCACATTATATTAACCGTCATTTACTCAATCGTTATACGTGCATGGGTATGAAATCCAGTATACAGAGTGTCTTGGAAAATCGCGGGAAATCTAGAAAACAAAACAAGCCAAGTAATTTCGGGTGGGTTCACGAACTCATGGTAATTATTCCAGCGCATTCCTCATTTCCCCCACGTAAATCATTAGCCTCGGCGAGGCACGCCCCGTCAAACACCCTTGGGCTGATTTTTGCATAGGGGAGACGAACGCTTTGTTAGCACCGGGAGTGGGAAGAAGTGGATGAGAATAGGCAGTCGAGAAGGAAGCTGGAAGGGCGTGGGGTCTTCTTCAAGTAAGGGAGGGAGAGTTCATTGAAGACTTGAAGCGCGTCACGTTAGCGCCTGCGCTCTCGGAAGGACAACTTGTATTCCTCCGCCTCCGTCCACCCCAGCCCCGCCTCCTCGGGAGGGGGGACCCCAAGACCGTTGATTGTGATTCATCGACCCTCCCCACTCTTTAACTCCCTCCTCATCCATCTTCCTTTTAAATCTCTGTATCATTCTGCCCATGCTTCTCTCTCTCTCTCATCCTCCCTACACACTTCTCTCCTCACTCTAATCCATCTTTCCGAATAAAGCCCTTCATCAGCCGCATGTCTCTCCCGCTCTTTGCCGTCCGAGGGCGACTTGCAAACGGGCGGCGCTGCGTTGCGTCGCGACGCGCTGTCGCTTTGCAATAAGTCTGCGGAGTGGCAGAAGAGAGACCGACGGAACTAGGCCGAGGTGGCATTGGAGAGGCGCGCTCGTGGCCCTATTCGACAGGACGTCCACAATTGGGCTGTCGTTTTTTTTTATACCAGCCGTGCTAATGGACGCGACCGTGACCCATGGAGGGTGAGAAGGGAGGCTGCGACAGTGGCCTCTTGCCGCTCTTCGAGCGCCGCGCGTGGATTGCACCCGCATACAACGCACGCGTTCATCCTGAATAAAATAAACTGGAAGCGACCTGATCGGAAAGGACTTCGGAGAACACGGCTATTTACGCACCCTGTCCGAATCTCTTCCAGAATAATAACCCGCTTCAATGTAAACACGCATGCCTGGGAATACGCCACATTAAAAACCATAATTATGGAGCAAACGTTTATATAACATTACCAGGAATATGGACCATAACGGCTGTGGGAAAAATATTATTGAAAAGAACTTCGTGGGTTTGTAAAAGTTACTGAAGGTTTCGTTAATTGACGTCGTGAATCGTCAATGAAGCCCTTAAAAGTTGAATGTGATGCGATATGTTTGAGTCTGCGACGGTATGAGACGTAACTCGGCGTACCTCCTTCATAATGGTAAGACAGAAAACGTAACTTTGTAGTAGTATGGTGATATTTTCTGGAACATGTTTCGTTTTCTCCCTTAGCAAGGCTGCTTAAAAAGGTTATTAGAAGTAAGGACAAACTCATCCGTCATATTACATGGAGTAATAGCCTCTTGAAGACATTGGTAAATATATAAATGGACGGAAATAAACATCGATCATGAATGAAACGCACGGAAAGAAGAAGAGAATGAGATATGTGAAGGTTAGGACTTGTTTTGACAGACATATCTGAAAAAGGAGCAGAGTGGAGAGCTGACGCCAGTCAAACATCGGACTGATGACTGCTACTGCTGATGATGGCCTGAATGACAATTATTCTGGCTCTTTCATCAGAAGAGATAAAGTGAATTCTTACACCAAATATGTTTTACGTATCCGGTCCTCCATGTACAAACGTTTTAGCCTGCCTGATACAAGAAAATAAACAATCAGTTCAGTTTCCTGCTAAACCTTAACTAGAAGCAAGACTTGAACGTTTTTTTTTACGTTTACGTCGTGCTTCAGCGCTTCGATAACTATTGCATCACAGATGAATTATAGTTTACAGTGATTCAGCTGTTCATATAAGATGTTTCAAAGATTTTCATGAACTTAGAATAGGATAATTTTATATCCCCTAGAATATCAGAGCTACTTATTTTGAACATAATAAATTTCATTGTTTAATCATTACAAGACTCACACAACTACACACAAACAACAGCTAGAATCGGTTTATTATCATTATCACTCACCTTCATGTTTGAATTCCCTACGTTCATTTTTAAATATTCGGTCCTCCATTTCTCTCTCTCTCTTTTTACCAAGCCCTGTAATTTTTTAAACTGCTAAGTATAATTTACAAGAAATGAGGGCTCTCCTTAATGCTGTCATTAAAAGTATCCTTTCTTCAGAACTTCCGATGACCCAGTAGCGGGTGGCCCGTTCCTCCTCTAACCTGAAGGTCAAGAGTTCGTGTCCCGCTTCAATCACTGATGTAGTATATTCACTAGATATATTTACTTGGTTGAATACAAGGCGCATCATGGCCATAGGCATAGGTAAAATGTTAAAATACAACAACTAGGTACTTCTATTGCTCTTTCAGTCCTTTTTCGTCTTCGTCATCATTAGTAATTCAAACCTAAGATTGATTCATTGCGACCTTCCATTTTAATCTACTCAGCTATGTTTTCCTCGCATCATGATAGCTTCTCTGTTTCACTTCCTTCTTAATTTGTCCAATGTAATTGTCCCTTGGTTTTCCTCAAGGGTTCTTCCCCTAAAATTTTCCCCTCCATGATGCTTCGAATGAATCCATTTACCCCAAAGTGTGTCCAATCCAATGCCGTAGAGTTCTCCATATAGTCCTTTCTTCGTCTGCTCTTCCATATACTTTCTTACTACTATGCTTTAGATGTCGTTCGAACTTCTTCCATCCCAATTTAATACTGCTTCCTAGGTAGATTGATGGTGATACGGATATGTGATACAAAGTAAATGGATAGACCGATCCATACCTATTGTAGTATATTTCGAAGCGTGAGTGAAGAGATAATCATATGGAAGACATGAGAAAAGACTGAAAATTAACTGACCACATCCTAAGAAACGATATCCCATCGAAGGTCATGAATACATTGAACAATGAGAGGAAAAATTAGATGGTCAAAGATGAATTACGATAAGTAGGTGATGGAGGACGTTAACCTAAGGAATAAGGAAAATAGATAATGAATAAATAAGAAGGCTGACAGGCAATATTGCTGGAAGGCTTTCCTACCATTCTTCGGAAGAATGACCAAAGGCGACGGATTGTACTAATTGTTGAAAGTGAGCAGTTTTCCAGGAATAATCAGTTATTGGGCTTTTCTGAACACCATCTGGTTTTTTATTCTTTCCTTATTTAAACCCTCTAAACAAATTAAAATTCTTGCACGAATTCTAGTACGAGTATATCCTACTTTATTAAAAATGTCTTCCTTCTGGAAAAGTACATTCCCTGTTCTATTTTATTACGGTTCAACTGGAACTTATTCATCACTTTTTACACGTAAATTAGCATTTTATGAAGTGCCATAACGATTATTTTAAAGACAGATAGCCAACAACAGGGTTTAATGCTCACTCCTGCAAAACCACGGTGTTCAGCGCAGTAAACTGTGTCACATGACGAAGCATACTCGGAGAGAACAGTTATTTTCTAGGAGTGTTCTTGGAAAACTCAATTACATTTAAAATCGAGTTAAACGGAGAGATTGGTAAGCTGTCAGTTAGGTATACATGCGAATGTTCATTATATGTTTGTACATTTCTTGGGAGAACAAAAGATTTGAATGTTCGTATGAAGAAGAATGATGATTTAGCACTAAGCATTCTTACCTATTCATTGCCTACATTGACATTTTAAGAGAGCAGATAATGTGCATGCAATAGCGACTGAAATTAACCCGTTCGAATCCGAATATTAATAATTTGCCCTTGTACACATTTTCACTGAGCAAATAGTCCTCATCGCTGTTAATTTAAGTAAAGGATCGTCATGAATGAAGTTAATTAAGCAACTTAGAAAAAGACTTTTCCAAGACCCATCGAGTTTAAAAATATAAATAATGGCAGTAGGAATCTTATATAAATACCACTTCACTCCCCTCTATTGGAATGTTTGACATCATAGATGGTAAGCATATTGTAGCCAGGTTGGACGGCCCTTATAAGTACTAGTAGAGAATTTGCAACTAGGGGATCTGTAAATCAGTTCACATACACTGCTAATTTATTGTCCAAATGTCTCTCTCCTAATCATACAGAATTTTATAGTTTATCAGAAATATTTCGTTTAAAAAATATCAAATAAGTGTATCAGATAATCAAACCTCGATAAATATGAATTTCAGAGGGTTTAATGTAACTAACAAATAACTTTGTTTGCTACATTAAACTCTTTGGAATTCGATCTTTCGTGTCCTGCTAACACACTCCATCAAGACAATCGACTATTAATGCTCATTATTGTTCGTCAATATGGCACGGTTGTCTACTGAACGTCAGAAAGACGATGGATTCGCCAAGAGGGTGTGTGAGTCACACATCCGTTAGTATTGCATAATCGCCGCCAGCAACAAAATGTGGTGCACATCGATATATTTTTTCTACAATAAGGCACTCAAGTCATTATTAAAAACACTAATTGATGCCTTTCCAAGAGTTTACAACTTTCCGAGTGCGTATTTGGAGGATTAGCGTGACCTAGTTACTCTTGCAATTAGTTCATGTTTCACTTGACATCGAGAAGTGAGTGCTTTGTAAGAGTCATCAATAAAAGCCCTGGAACTAAATTGATTCCAATTTACGACACGAACGAATTTCACGCCATTCTCCCTCCAACTGCCTCCCCTTTCTTGAAGCGTGTCATCGATCACCAGATTAAGTTAATTTGATTGTAATTTTATATAAAGACACACATCATCACTGTATTTATCAGCTTCTATGCCCAAAGCTTTAATTCTCATTCAAAATACAGAAATCCTTAATATTATAAAATTGAAACGACAAATTAAACACTATAATGAAAACCCTTTAATAAAAATTATTTAGATATTACTTAAGTAATAATAAATATCAACACAATTATCCATAAGTTTAATTCCATCCTTAGGCCGAGGTGTGGTAGAGATAGAATAAGTGATAGGTTAGTCATTGGGGGATGCAACGTTCATTCACCAACTTTACTTGAGGTTAGAAGATGAACTAGAAGGTCAATCATACAAAATTTGTGAAATTATAGTAATAATAATATGTTGGATACGAGGTCTTCAAATTAAGTAATGAGACTGGCACCGTAGCGTTCGATCTGGCAACACTGGAGGCGCTGGGCTTGGAGGGCCGGCAGGGGAACATGTGATCCGCCTTTAGTACAGGTTTGAATTCGGTCGAGTCATTTGGCCGTCCGTAGCGATTTTTTTTGTGAAATAGTTTTTCTACTGTGTTCTAAAAATGAGTGACATTAATCTCGAGCAACGGTGTGCTATCAGGTTTGCTTCAGACTTAGGCACAGTGCAACGGAAACTCTTGCTAAACTTCAGCAGGCCTACGGAGATAGTGTTTTAGTTTAGTGATACCGATGGAAATCGATTCATCTTCAAGAACCGATGAAAAAGTCAACAGAATCCGGGATCTTGTGAATTCAGATCATCCGTTGACATTCAGAATGATCGGGGAAGAGTGAAATTTGACTCACACCACCGTTCATCAGATTTTGACCAATGAATTGGGGATGAGAGAAATCAGCATAGTTCCAAAAAACCTTTCGCAAGACCAAAAGGACTTCATGAGGGAAAGGGCCTTTCCTCATAGAAGATTTCTGAAGGCACACAGTGCTCCAGCGCTGTGTGGCTTCAGAAGGAAGTTATTTTGAGGGTGTCAATGTATAATTGTAATTGTATTTTAATGATTTTTTTAATCAGTCTCATTACTTAATTTACAGACCTCGTATGCAAACTTTGAGGAAGGAAAATATTTTTCACTTTCCCAAAGCTTTTAGAATTACTTTTCGGGGGCCGTCAGAAATCTAACTTCTCACAATGGAAAATAAAAATACGATGCATTAATTTGTCGCTTAGAACCAATATGCTAACCATAACAGTAAAAAGGTCTGAGGATAAAGTAGCGTAATATGGAATTCACATATTTGGATAGGGAGGCCAGTTCCTTACCCTATGCCACTGGTGATTCCACACCAAGTTCTATCATTCGGAAAATGGCACACTCAAGGATTTTCTGGAAGTGTCCAAAACAATCATCTGGACTGAATCCGAAGCCCCTAATGTCGATAGCAGAACGCTCGGCCCACTAGGCTACCACGTCACTTTTGTCGCAAGCCAAATTTGTTAGAGCACTGATTCATTCGGATCCCTACATAGTTTTCGTGTATTGCTTTAAGTCGAACCAACGACTCGTTCTTGGATTAATTTGAAACAGCGGAAGGACTAATAACGTTAGCACAACGGCAAAACTTAAAAGTAAGGAAAAGCATGAACGCTGTAATGGTTTCTCTAATTATCCTGATGTATCCTCGTATCTCTCTCAATCAATTAGGGGTAGGTTTCGAATTTTTAGGGCATTAGCAACCGCACTGTTTTCCAAGAGTCTCAGCAAAGACGGTCACATCAAGTCCTAATGCATCGTATTCCTGCCAACGCAAGTGATAGAACGCTTCCGCCCAAATGACTCGACGCAAGCAGATGTCCGGCCTATTTTCGTATGCTTATACTTGCTGGTTCTCCACGGTGAGATACGACTCTGATATAAGCAGCGAATGAAGTCATCTTTAATTCGAATGCAAATCTGTGCGATTGATTGATCTCCGGCACGCTCGAATCACCTGGAATAAAAAAATGGGGCATTTAGGTCGTGGAAAACGTGATTAGGACGAGTGTAAAAGCAAGAAGATTAAGTTCTAAAATGCAAAATAACGCATTAAATAAGCACATCATTCTCGATATGTCACTTATTTCCTCACATAAACGGACTGCACTAAAAATCCAAAGGCTTCTCTTTTACATTTTGAATGTAAATTTATAGCAAAAATGGTAATCAGTTACAGAAAATGGTAAAGTAAACGCAATATTACGTGTGCTTATATCTCCGCACCGTAAAATGTTCTGCGATAGGTTTCTCCGTCCATCGCTAGCATTACTATTGTTGCATTCACTTACTCCGAAGTGATGCCTGAAAACGCCATCGAAAAGTATCATTTGAGAAAAAAATTGCAAACTACATTTGAACACACGTCATTACCCACTTGAGTGACGTTTAACTACGGGCGAACCTCGCACCATGAACATCTGCTCGTTGTTTTAATATCTGAATAAGGTTATCTCCGTGAATACCCGTAATTTTCTTTCGTTATTCCGTTACTTCCTTTCGTGCGTGCAGGTACGTGGGAGTTGTAGGCCAAGGAAAACGCTCCCTTTGTTACCTGACAGCCATTACGGGCGAAATGACGGGAAGAATCAACCCGATTTCCTTTTGGCACTCAACAATTGTTGGAACGATGGCTTAATGTCCTATAAAATTTATGTATTCCACGTGATACATTTTCGAATGCACAGATTTGCTGGGAAAAAACATGCGAAATGGAATCTGAACGTAGATACTATGCGAAAGAGGCAATCCAATTTTCCGTAATTAACTTTTTTTGCATTCTCTCGAGGTTGACAGAAAATAGTAGCAAGGTAAATGTCTCCACGCCCTTTCTGATACACGGTGTGCGTCGCCATTTAATGAAATCTACATCGATTCCACAGAAAAGCGGTTTGATGGGCTCTTCAATCCACATAAAAGCCACAGAGGGGTATTATACGAAAATGGGAGCGTTTTCCGAGAATAAATCCAAGATATGTTTCCAGTTCCAGGCCGTTCTCTTTTATTTATTGGAGAAGACTCTTTCAGACAGGCAGGATTCCCCCTGCTGATACGTTAAGAACATCAATTTTCAACTCAACATTTATGAATTATTTTATTAGGTATAAAGTAAGGACAATTTCGTCTGTGAATGCAGCACACGCAAGATTTCGAGCAAGTATATAAAACGAAGGATTTGCGGGCAGATTCGACAGCTTAAATCAGCTTGTAAATAAAAATAAGCATTCACGTAGTCATCCCGTGCCATGCCAATGATTCATTCAAAGTTTCGTAAGACTTTTGTGCAATATGATACGAGGTTCTCTTCTTTTTGCTGACAAAAAGTCAACATGCTCAAGGACTTAGTTTCCGGTTTTGCTCTAAAATGGTCTACGCTCTGGAGTCGGACAAAGTTAGTCATTAAATTATGCATTAACCAGGAATATCAAACGAGTTGCGATTGAGTCGCGAGCTTTAAATTCAATGCCAGTAACTTAAGTCTGATTTGCATAGTCGCCCACGTATATTAAACGAGAATTAGAACTTGAAGTACTCGAATTCTCGGTAAATTGTGACAATCACTTGTCTTGTTTAGGAAGATTATCGACCACATAGGGTGAGGTTCTTCAATTTTCTATAAATGTTATTTTTTTTTGCGCTGGCCACAGTTTATTATAGAATGGTGAAAGTGAGATAAATACCTCCATGATATTTACAGCATAATAACTTAGGAACACGTTGACACATTGACATTGATATTTTAGCATTAATATTTTAAGTTGAAACTGTATTTACAAATAATTAACAGTATAAATTATGGAAAAAATTATTGTAAGAGTTCGTTCATTGCAGGTGCTTGACCTGCAAGCGGTGGTCTTGAGTTCTTAGCTTGAACATGTATTTCACTCTTAAAATAATGACAATAGCATATAGAAACCTGTCGTGAAATAAAATATTATCGAGTGGAAAATTGTACCAATTGATCACTATCAAGTTCGAATTCCACCATAACACACCTAAAACTACGCCACTGGTAAACTATTATCATTCTTAAACTAAATGGTTTCAAATGGCCATCGTTTAAGGAAGTTGTACGTCAATATTTTTGAAATCTATCGAATAAATTCTGAAAGAAGTGCACTGGTCACCATCCAACTTCAACATGGTAAGAAATAATTTGTTTCAAAAAATGACCTCAAAGTTTCACCTTTAGGCACTGGGTAATAACGTGGGTGCACTGTAATTGTGTTAATGTTGTGCATTAAATGCGTATCGAGTTAGGATAACGATCTTCTTTTGGGAAACATAACTCCTCTGATATTTATGGATCACCATCAGGCAGCGATCACTTTTTATTCAATGCGAAAACTTCGTTGCTATGACATTAAGGCCATACAAATTTGATATGATTTTTCCAAGTAAGGAACGATCTTTCGTAAAAAATCTCTCTGGCCTGTTAATGTTAAACCTGGGTACCACGAGATCACGTGACATAAAAACCCCGCGTTGTTCTAGGGATTAGTTCTCAAGGAGGGCGGGCAGCTGTAAAAATTCCGGGTGTAAATCAAGAAAATTGGGGCATCCAAGGAGATTCAAATGGCTGCCCATATGTGGAAGATATTAATCAGAGCAAACTTTTTGAGTTAATTCCACGCGGCCAATGGCGAGCGGGATGCATTGCGGAGCGGCCTGACATGTTTAATAACATTTGTCTCGGAGGTCCAGTTTCCGATGGCGCCATCAAGGGAGATCTTGGGAGATCACCGGTTTTCTTTTGATCTACTATATGTGATCTCAACGAACGCTCGCTCCATCAAGGAGGAACGGGAAAGGTCGAAAAGCAACGTTCCCCCGCAATGAACTGACGCGACTGCGATCAAGTTGCCATTTTTTTGCCTATCCGTTTTCTCCACAGTGACTGTTGACCTTATCTTAAACAGTCCCCACCCTTTAAAGGAGATTTCTTATGTCGTTCCTCAGCAATTTAACGGCTATTTTTTTTTAATTCTGGACTTAAACCAAACAGCAACGTGTTCTAAACTCGATCCGACGAGGGTTATTCTGAAAATGACGGCACTTGCGGAAACCAACTCTCATTGAGACGAAGTTGAACTCAGGGAAAGCTAAATACGAATCGTAAGTGTAACGTGC
Source organism: Hetaerina titia (assembly GCA_037158775.1). Lineage (NCBI taxonomy): Eukaryota > Metazoa > Arthropoda > Insecta > Odonata > Calopterygidae > Hetaerina > Hetaerina titia. Next base: position 91,822,764 of record CM073775.1, on the reverse strand, counting down.
ACACGGTGGGGAAAGGAATCGGAAAAAGCCAAGCGGAAGTGAAATTTCAATGGATTAGGTTGGCATTGTTCATATAAATCATCAGATTTTTTCCTGTTACGATTATTGTAAAAAATACGAGAATGTTATTTCCATCGAAGTACCAACACCGTTAACGCATCAATGTCTCATATTTAATTGGAAAATATTTTATCTCAGGGGTTATGAGTTAGTTTTTCCTCTTGAAGGTATGTAATTCAGCGACCGATCACTCCGTCTCACCCCTAAAATCACGAACCATTAGCCCATTAACAATGCAGCGCCATAATTCCGATTATTTCTTTTTTCCTCAAAAACAATGCCTGGATGGCTAAAATTACGTTTCGCTGAAATTTCCCCCACAGCCTCCCCAGTGAACTGTCCTTTCAGGTGTGCTCAGAGATGCTTTAATATTTCATCCCAATTAATTCCATAACATAAATTAACTTCTTTCACGTGTTCAATGGAATCAATGTTAAAAATGGTACAAATGTTTTTTTTCAGTACGGACCGGAAAGGAAAGACAATTAGATAACTTTCTAAATTCTTTGTATTCCTTATACACCAGCGTTAATTTCACTTGTGAAAAGGAAACAAACAATAGGTTGAATTTTCAGGGTGTCACTGTTTACATGGATAGCAATGGGTATGACTTAGCGAGTTTTAGAAAAATATCCAGTCTAATAAATCAAAAGAGAGATGGTACTTTTTTCCACACTTTATTATTTAAAGTCGACCGGTTTCGTCGCATAGGCGACATCATCAGGTACATAGATTCAGTGAGTTCCAGAATATATAGTTTTTTTTGAGAGGGGGGGGGAAAGAGGAGGGATAGGGGGGAGGGAAAGAGGCGGTGGAAAAAGGGGGGGGGGGCGTGTGAGAGGGAGCGTGGTAGACTCCAAGGGAGGGGTGGGCTAAGTGGAAGCTTGGTTAGGTATGCCGTTCACGGCGGGGGTTGGGGCGTCAGGTATTGTGGTCAGTGAAATATCCAAAAGGGGGGAATCGCTCACAAAAATGTTCTCGTTGGCAATTATTCCTGCCTTTTGATGCTTCCTAATCTCCAGCTCCTCCAGACAATCCATTTTTCTTCCCTTTTTCTCCAGGTGAAGAATCTCTGGGATAAAGTCGCTCCTGTGGTCACTTTCCCATAGATGTTTTGCAAAATGGGATCTGTTTAACTCACCATTTCGTAGATGTCTTCTGTGTTCTTCTGCTCTTATCCTGAACGACCGTCCAGTCTGGCCAACATAACAGATTTCACAGTCATCACATTGGAGTTTATAAATGCCACTTCTATCATTGATGTCAATATTGTCCTTGGTTTTGTTTAACACAGCCCTTAAGTTACATTTGTTGTAATATGCAATTTTGAGATATTCCTTCGGGAAAAGGTTGGCAATAGACTGCGTAATCTTTCCGTAGTAACTAAGTTTGCACCATCGAGTTTATCAAAATATCCAGTGCAGATAATGTGATCCATTTCAACTCTTACGGCACCTGAAGATGTCACATATGTGATGAAGCCGAGAGTAAAGTTTGTAGGAATTTCGTTTTTTAATCCCTTTTCATTTATTAGTTGCAGCGTGACTTAGGTTTATCATCTCGCTCTTTTCTTTCTTAAGTCGCATTCATCAAAGTAAATTTCTTCCCCTCTTGGTTTACATTAAATAAGACGTACTTTGTGAGTTTAAATCACTAAGGCGTAATGTGCACGAAATGCAAACTGAAACAAGGTCGCGGAGTGTCGGATTTCTCGGGCATTTGGCGCCGTGATGGAAGATGTCCTCCGATAGGTAGCGTTTGAGGCATACGGCGAAAGTAAGTTGAACAGAAATGGGGAAAAGGACAGGTTCTGAGTAAAATTGAGTAATTTTACGATGGAGGTAAGACGGAGAAAATACTTGCAGGCAAGAGGTAGGAAATGTGAGCTAGGTGGAGACTCCAGACGTGATGGCTCGGTGAATATTGAAATTGAAGGGATGGCGATATATCCACCAGTGGATGAGAGGAGATTCAAGCGTGAGTTATGGTTAAACTTTTTGGTACAGATGTAACTTCACTATCCTGTTCCACAAATTCCAACACGTCTAAGTGGTTATGTAATTTTAAAATATCAGAGCAATATAAACAATTCTTTCGAAAGCATTGCGACTAAGCTCGCTGAAAACTTCATAGATACCATCAAGTCACAATTTAACGCCCACGCTCAGAAGAAATTTTTAATACTAACCCATGGTATAGACTCCGTCCACCACTCTAGTAACACCATGTAGTCGCATCTTTATCATGTAAAATTATTTATCGATATATGATAGAAGGTTGCATGATATGAAACAATAAAATAAAAGATGAAGTATGTCAGGATAAAATTGTCTTCTTGAACAACAGGGCAGCTTAGTCCGAATACAACTCCTAAAGATTTAACTCTAATGATGCCTCATTGGTTTCAACATCTCTTGTACCTGTTAAAAAACCAAACACTAATTTACGATTAAGGTAAATAAAAGACTGCTACACAGCTTTTTGGTGGATCGCGAGGTATTTCTGTCGATAAAAAAACAGAATATATGAGGGAGGGAATTAATTATATGAAGGTAGACTAAAACAGGGGTATACAAAATCACGAGTAATTGAGGCAGTGATTGGAGTTGCGAGACACCAAACACAATTTAATCCGCAAGAGACGATGAATCATAAATTTAATGATGATAAACATATTATTACAATTTGTTAGGGAAATAGACCTGTTGACACATGCCCAAATCAGTGGAATTGCATTAAGTATTTAAATGGTAGATTTAAGATATCATTGTTTCCACGATTGATAAGGAATCAGAATAACATTGTCCGACCGCGGTAGGGTCATATTCGGGTCAAAATTAGTCTGGTGTGTATTCACTCCCTGCCACACATCCTAGCGGTGGCTTGCAGGGTACTAAAATATCTAATATCTATCTACACCCCAAAAATATAAAATTATTTGGGAGTAGTCTACCGAGTAAGGATAGGTTTTTAATTGGCTTTATTTGCCTAAGTAAAATGACCCAAAATATTCTTAAGCGCCATTCTACAAAAAACAAGAACTCGCTTTACAATGCTGCATACTTGCTACTTAACATTCTTAATTCCAGCCAAAATGAAGCCTTTTCCTCCCTCTACTTCACCCTCCCAGCATAGCGGCGATAATGCAGGGCTATGAACAATGAACTATTTTAATGCGAAGTATGGAACTTAGGCTATTGTATTACCCAAGATTTAAATAATGACGCATTAGGGAAACGTTATATCTTGTACTGGACGAAAATATGCACTCTAGACAGGAATTTAGTCTTAAGAACTTTTCGAACACTGAAAAATAATAAACTTTGGCATAGAGATGCATAATGGGACGATAGTATAACTTAAAAATCGATTAAGAATAATTTCGCTTAAGTACTTTTGGCATCCGTCCTGAATCTATAAATTTAGGAAAAAGATGGAGCGTTCCATGATAAAAACACACAAAGATCAACACGAATACGTTTTTATACGTCAACGACATATTAAATGCTGAATTTTTGTTTGCAAAATTACAAAATAGAATTAATACACAGACGATTTGGAACGTACCGTACATGCAGAGAAACCAGCAAAGAAGCCATTTGGAGCGATCGAGAAGAGAGGGGAAAGTCGAACTACGAAGGCAGAAATAAGAATGTGTGTTGTGTCAAAGCAATATCGTACTACGCGTTACATACAATACACGTACAACAAGCAGACATGGATCTGTGGAAAACTACAAACACATTTAATATGGACATCAAACAATTCCACAAAGTGAAGCCTGAAAGTTTAAAGTAGATTATAGACTCAGTTCATATTTATTCCACGGAGATGGAATGACGAAAATTATCACTAAACACCGGCCTGTTTTTTTCAGATCTCCGACTTGTTTTTGATAGATTTTCCTGACTCGTTTCTCTACGCTGCTCTAAGAAATCTTTAAGACAAACACAGGATAAAAAGTAAAAATCTACTCCTCCTCTATGGATCAGAATCTCCACTCTTGAGGGGAAGATGGATTTCCACATGGCTGAAAAAATGTTAAGAATTCCTGAAGTCTGTAAGCATTCCTTCTTAACCCTCGATCGAAGCAAGTCGGAAATGGAACCAAAGTAGAGGGGCAAATGGCAGGCCCTGTATCAGGTGCCACTTATTGGCAAACTAGAGAACCACATTATTAATAGTATTAACAGGTCAAGGTAGGTTTTGGAATGACATTTGACTGATGTATTATCCAACGCTACAACGATACATTTACTTGCTTCCCTAGCAAAATACTACCTGATAACCGACACTACAGTAAGCCCCTCTTCAATTCCACATACTTCCTTCCTGCCTTCATTTCTTCCAAAATGCCTCTCCTATTTCTACCCCTTCCTCATTTGCCTAACGTTCTCCCCTCTACAGATTTTTCAGCATTCCACTGCCAAACAAAATGCTCTGCACCCATCTTTCCTTAATGGCCACGTTTAACGGAACTCACTCTTGGGCGAATTCGTCGTTTTTTGTGACAATAGACCATACTTGATAGACGAGAATAAAATGTATCGAATCTTGAGGTGCATAGACCTGCATTACTTTACAAGTCACCGCATGGGTTGAGTCAGGGGATTAGGGAAAACCACTTATTCATGGCGAGTGTTTAAAATAACAGCGTATGGGTTAGAACTGCGGAAATAGTTTTAAACCCAAAGGTATACTTTTAGTTAGTAATTGAAGTTCTCAATCACTGGAATCACAATGAAAATAATACGTACATGGACTGGCAAATATAAAACGAGTTGCTGTTTCCTTAAAAATTCCGAATAAAAATCATTGATCGATGGATTTATTATGCGTTAATTCACATATTAATCCAAAAATAAAGATCGCATTTATTGTGATAGGTGCACAATTTATCGATGGGATTCTAAGATGATTTAATTCGTCCATGAAATGATAAATTTTCTGAAACTCTTTTTGGAACATCAATATTGAAAAAGAAGACGAACAGGAAATATATCGGTCTTTGAAAATGGCAGTGAGAGGAAATGAAATTTGCCAGGAATACGAAGAAATTTATAAAATAGGTATCTGGAACGTTCGTTAATGTATTTGTTGCAGTACACCTTAAAATTAAACTAGAACATGCATTTTAAAAGTAATTAGTAATATTCTGGTTAAAATTTTCGGAAAATGCTTGCTCTTTGAAATTTTCAGTCACAATGGGTTGCTTGAATATTGCAGCTACTCCATAATGTATGGCATGTCGTGTAATCTCACTGCCACTCATAGCAAACTTAAATTGCAGCTGAGCTGAGAGATTCGGTGCCTATGACGTGAATTTAGACAGCTTCCTCCAAAAATTATCAAGCTGACATATTCGTCTTGATCGTGCACCGATACTACTGCTATTTAAGGCGATTATGATTTAAAGTTTCATTTTTGGCCATTACACATATTGTTAATTTCAGAGATATTTTTAGATTATTTAGATAGATTATTTTTAAATATTTTTGACAAACACTCGAGTTTAGTCCTAGCTCAGAGGTGTTCAAAACCAAAGATTGTAAGAGGATATTTTTCCACCATTTTTTTATCATTTGCAGTACTTATGCGTAATGTAATTTCAAAAATAATAAAATAGAGAAGAAGCAATAAATACTAAGCCCTAGAGAAGCCGAATTAAGAAGCTTATTCTTTCTATTACGGCGGGAATCAGTCACAATTCTCTAGGAGTAGATCTCTAATAATATGAATTCGGTTTTAGAACGAGAAATTTAAACACTTCAGCCCAAACTATTCTAGCGGCCTCACAATACACGTATTGGGGGATGCATTTGAGAATAGTTGCTGCCAGTTTTTATTTCTCTCCAATCCGTTTAACTAGGAAGTTTAACACGAAAATTCCTCCCATCTCTGCATTTTTCGTTCCACTGAAGATGAGGACCATGCCTCCTTCCGAAGAGACTCAAAGAGAGACTAAGGATTGACGGCGAGTTCCCTAACGTGCATGCCAACACCGCGAGATTGCAAATTTGTTGGGTGACGCCTACTCTCGGCCCCAAACCACTCGCCGTATACGGAGGCGAGCCCTCTCCGTCCTCAGCGTCGTTCAACCCTCTTCCAGCAGCCCTCCCCGTGCGGCCCACACCGCCCCATCGGCCGGCTGGAGACTTCAACGCCGACCGGTCGGTCGGCGGGGCTCCTTTCCGCAAGTGGGCGTCGACGGAGTGTGGAATCCTCTCGAAATGACGATCTCTGCCCCCTCTATGTCGTAGGGAGTTGGGGGTGAAGGAGGGCATTTTTCCCTCAGTTTCCTACACTGCGAACTGCGAAGGACTCGACCGGGAGAGGTGCCGATTCATCTCCACGCCCTGCCTTCACGCTAATGTTTCGATGACACACGGCTAATTTGTCACTCGTTCGATCGAATGAGGTCGCCGGTGTCTTATAGATTCAAGCGTGACCGAACGAAAATCATCCGAGGGAGCTGAAGAAGACATGTTTAAGAAAAGATGACGGAAAGTGAGATACGGACCCCATGAACTCTTAATCTGTTTACTACTTTGCTGAGATTGTTTTGCTTCTATAAAAGGAAAACAGAGAGTATTTTGCTCCGTACTTGGATGCTGCAAAATCTTCCGCAGGGATGAGAAAATGGCTCCAAAGTGTTCGGTTTCCTCCCACACTGATTCAATTGGTAGATGACAGTTTCACCGGTTTCATTGACAGTATTCCAGTCGGTATCTGAATCAACACGGGGGAATATCGGAAACTTGGGAGTCTTCTTCATGCATAGTTACATAAATTCATCAATAGGCATGTACCTAAGAATCACATTTTAAATGTAAGTTATGATATATCAACAATATCTGCATGAATTTGCAAAGAGCCCAATTTCTCGAGATTCAGCATTCAGTGTTAGAATTCGAGGTTATCTACTCCTTGCGAAGTACATAGCTAGAAATTCTGTGCCACTGAATCCTCCATAACGTGGAAAGGAATATAATTTAATTGTCTGTGATTATGTTTCACGCTAGATGTTTGAAACACGTACCATCACCAAGCGTCAATGCTATGATACATTAATTTTACTTTTTAATTTCCTACTGAATGCCTATATTCTCGTAAAAGTACACTTTATAACGTGCATACTTCTTAAATTAAAATTGGCAATTTATGACATTCCACCATATCACGCCTGAAACGTCTCTTTTTTGTACATACTTCTTTTGAACTGCATGCGAATACGGGGTAACATGGAAAGGTAATGAAAAAATGTGAGAGGAAAAATTATCAGCAGAGGGGCATTAAAATTATCGTTTAAATTTTTAAATTCATGTTACGGGAAACAAAATGTATGTTAGATTTCGCCAAAGATTTCTTTTAGGGTTCACCTTGTTATTTTTGAACTACTCATTCATACTACTGATTTTATATTTTTCATAATATATATTAATCCTGATTCAGGAAATAAATTTATTTTTGCAACAAAAACAATGAAATTAATTTCTTACACGCATTCATAGCTATGATCATAGACGTATTCTAAACAGCCCTAAGGTGTTTTTTATACTTATCTGGAGGTTTGGCGACAAACCTTCAGGTAAAAGTTTTTGTGCAATGGTATGCATTTTGTTATACACGGTTTATTTCTCGTAATCATCAAACAAAGTGGGGAAAACTGCGATACATCCTGGCTCTTCGTTCAAATAGGCATATCACTCCACGGAGATTTTAATGTGAATTTCCCAGAGTCTTTTCTTTTTCCAAGAATCACTGGAGAAGGGAGAGAGGACAACGGATTTTCCGATTGATCGTAAACGTTTAAAATGACAGCTCAATTAACCATAAATTTCACACAATCCAAAAATATTTCACATCTCTTAATCGTATACGATCTTTAACCAGGAATTGTTAGCACTGACTAATTTATTTGATTAATTAATAATTTGACCTAACAAGCATTACTCTATCAGTTTCATTAGAATTTCGTTAGAAATCCTCAAATTCCGAAAGAAACTTCAAAAAAATAATGAAACGCTCTTTTGTTTAAACACCCAGTGAAAGGTGCATTTATTTTTTTATGGCTTTGCATAGCAATTTGAATGTGATAAAAGGTTTGCAGCGTCAGCATTTCACACTTTTGGAGTGACATAATCGCATTTACATTTTTTAAAGCATTTAATCACAACACAACCACCAAATTAAAACTGAACAAGTCCAGTGCGCACTCCGTGTGGGAGCATGGTCATTATCTTGAGCCTAATAAAGAATTCCCCCAGAACTGAGACTCCTTAATGGTATCAGGTCCATTACTATGGGTCCTTATCCAGTCGAAAATCGTTTAATGAATAAATGTGTGTCAGGGGTTATCCATATACGCCTACCCAATAAAATAATCACCATTCTTTCCATGACTCTAGTGTGTGTGATCAACTTGTTTGGGCACGTTCTGTAATTGTCAGGGCTGAGATTCTAAAAGAAAGAAGATGAGCTTTCGGCAACAGAGAGATTTCAAAACTTACAAACGAACATCCGACGCATGCCATTTCCCAACGCTGCACGTGACAGTCATAATTCTTTTAAAAAGATAATTTAACTATCTCACAGTTATTAAAGAGTTTTAATGGATAGAAATTACGATGGATAACAAGCTGTCATCGTTCATCCATATATTTTCGTCCACTGATCGGGAAGGATTTTCTTTACTCAAAGATTTATAGTGTACATAGATTTACGTGTATTTATGCTTGCAAAATATACCGACTGCAATCATTAAAAGCCACTGGTATTTTTCTCTCACCTAATGTCCTCTCATTGGTTATTGCAAATCAGTTTTACAATACATCTGGCTAATGCACCTCCTTATGCTATGAACGAACTAAGTTTAAAGGTAAACCTTTATCTCGTTGGAACTCCAGCGTAACTCATGTGTAACAGTGTACATGGATGAATCCCCGAACGGAAACATATTCATCAACACCATCTCGCGTAAGTTTTAAAAAAATGTAATGAATTGGATGTTAATTAAGTCTTGTACATTTTCTCCAGCAAGATTTGAAAGAGTGAAATTGGTCATTTTATGCTACAACCGTTAAAAGTTTTCAATAAGCATCCTATTTTCGAAAACAGACGTGAATCATTATTTTATCCACCTACCTTTCACATTAGCTCCCCTAATGTTCTCTATTTGGAGAAAATCCAAATAATACGTGCACAGTGCATTAGAATTCATTGAAATATGAATGCGGGTTTTGCCAAAGGTAGCAAATGTACGTGTATTAACACTTTCATTTCAAGGTATCTTCGATGCAAAATCAAGTGTTCCTCGTCTGTGGCTGAAGTTAACTTAGAAAAAGATCATTTCTAAGAGACGAAAGCCGTGGGTTGCAGTTAATATTCCATACTAACAAGAACCGGAAAGATCTCCAAAATTATATTTTGGCATGTGGAGCCTAAGCCCGACTTGTATCAAGGATTCGATTGGCGGCTGGACATGGTTATTACGAGGGTGTGTCACATAGACGAGGTCATTAACGCCTTCGCAGATGCTGTGCTCCTGCCCTCGAAGCGCTCCAAACACCCGGCTCCGGCAGAACGGCTTACACTGCGCAGCATTTCCAGAGATCACTTCCAAAGCGCGTCTATAGCATTATGAAATATTAACTGAGCATATCTATCTTCTTTTAAATGCAATATAAAAGGCGTTCTACGACTATGCTATTTGATGTAATCAGAAACACACAATTTAATGTAATCAGAAACGTATTCAATTCAGAAAAAAACATTAAGCATATTCACTTACTTTCACGAGGATTGGAACCATTTGTTCTACGTACTTAAAGAATAAATAAACATTCCCACGGACCAAAGAGTGTTATTATTCAGTCTAAGTGTACACAAATCGAGTTAATTAATTTTTAATACTTATATCAACTCGGACGTGGTAGTCTAATTAGCAGAGCGCTGGGCTACGGACCGGAGAGCCCAGGTTCGATTCAAGGGGAAGCCTCTGGGAACACTCAGATTCACTCAAGCTGTGTTGTTTTTTGGGCATTAGATCTTCCTGGGAAACCACACGTAGCACAGGAAAAGAAACCGGCCGTGATGCGTGAATTTCACTCATCGTTAGCACAGGTTGAGCTTTACCTGTCAACTCAACTTTCGGGTTGATTACTGTGCTGGTTTTTACGATAATTCAGTAGTTTCAGAAAATGACTAAATTTGCTGAAACTACCAACGAATGACGGATAAGGTGATGGATGGGGACAAATATAGTTTTATTGCTGTTAAAATATTAATTGAATACCACAAGGAATCCTCTTTTGGAAATTTGATCCAAATGAGCGACCAAGGGGAACTGAAATTTTATTAGCAAGAATGCAGGCCCCATCACTAGAGACCTTCTTGCATACAATACAACAATTTTAGAGTGCAAAAATCATTCGCCTTGACCGGAATACGAACCCGTATCCATCGACATTATTTGATAGACCTTCAAAACACTTTCAATTGACCACTTGCTTAAAAGAGTTACTAGATGATGGCCACTTTGCAAATAAGATTCAGAAACATCTTCCTGGTTACAAGAAGAGTGTGAGCTATTGGCTGTGAATGTGAAGTTCATTCCTAAGCCAATGATAAGAAATTTAGACGGTTCCAACAACGTTATTTCGGTCGGTCAGTGACCATCAACGGGGAGATTAAAGGGCTGGACAGCGAGGAGACGTTGGTATCGTAGCACTTCGTTGTCAAGTGGCATCGGAGATTACTTGATGGCAACACTGCTGAGTAAATGTTCGTTAATTAGGATAGCGTGTGATATTTTTGGAAGAGCAATATCGCTGAAGCAAAGGAAAGAGTCTAGTGCATGATTGAAGGAAGCGGGGAAAGAGAAGTCAAGATTACGTCAATCGGTCGCTTTCGCTGGAGTGCTGCGTTGCCTTCGTTATGATTCATGTTTCCGCGTCTTCCTGTCGCGTGCGAATACAATATGCTCGCCGGCACCATCGCCTCATCGTGACCTCGACGTCGAACAAATTCTTTTGCCAAGGTAGATAAGGCAGGTGGATAGATGGATAAGACCATCCAACCCCGAATAAGAGAGATATGGAGGAATGCATAGAAACCCGGGAACAGTTTTATTTTAATCGGAGGACCAGCGGGGCAAAAGGGCTAGCGTCATTACTCGAAAAAAGACTTGGCTTGAAATGTTATCGAGGTAAAAGAGGTGAATCCTAAGTATGTTTAATTCCAAAAATAGAAACCGGCACACTAAAATCCGACCCTTTCCAAGAGTCTAAGGCAGTCTCCAGGCGAATTAATGATAGCAATCGAACGGCCACTGCACCAATATAAAACCCCTGGAAGAAGGCCCCCAATCATCGGTACACATTCAAGGGTAGGTATTTGACTTCGATTCCGGAAGGCAGTTCGTTCGCATTAACTCATTCATTCTGAATATTGGTTGACTTCGATCCTTCATTTTTCCGAATCCAATGATAACTCTCTTACGACCTAATAGCTTTTACTTCTTAAAAACTTCATTTGGTACAAGACATTTCTTGGTATGTTCCTCGTAGGGCCTTCCCTTCTACCACTTCCTAAAAATAACACTTCGTCCTAATGAATGCTCCTGATAAATGCACAATGCTCTGTGTAGTCAATCCGTATCGCTCTTCTTTTTCGTATGCTGTTCCAAAAGGACTTCAGCTCAGCTATGCCTTTAAATACTTCCTGCATTCTCAGTTTACCTGCCAATTTTGTCTTCAGCATCATTTAGCAACGTTTTTCAAAGGCACCCTTCTCCTCTGGTACGATCCCGTGCATATTTAAAATAAATTACTATACTGTCCTTTATAGTCTCCCTTCGAGGCCTTTTAATTCTGATTCATATTTCTGCGCTTAACATAATGAGAATACAGTCACAGTCTGGAATGAACTCCTTTGCAAATTCCACTATGCCAACACCTTGTGCAAAAATGCGGAGGAAATTGATTAATAAGATGAGTTGATTAATACGCAGATGAGTTAATTTAAAATGGGGATTGAAATTACAGAAAATCTCACTTAATTAGCTCTCTCTTATCATTTACAGACATGAATACAATGACTCTAGCCGGCAGTATTGCTTACAATGAGTTAGTTCTTCCGACGCAAGCTTTTAGAAAAAAGCTGATCACAAAAGTAAATGTGTGCCCTTCTCACATCGAAAACAATTAATGTACGACGCTCGTTGGATTATATTTCAACTTTAGTCAGTTCTATCCTAAGTCAATTTTATCCATTATAAATTCCAGTTATTCTAGTGTCTATTTGTAGCCAATGTGTTCGCGAACAAAAAATCGTTTTAAGTTTTCGATCTTGAGTTGAGTACAAGGAAAGGAAAAATATAATCTGGAGATGAATATTTGTACTTAAATTTTACTCAGTATTTTATGATAAAACATCGCCACTACGGCGGCAGACACGGAGATGCTCGAGCCATTCGACGCCCGTGGACCAAAGCCGTCGGGAATATCCTCAACCGTCAGTCACGGAACTCCCCGAATTCGGAACGCCTGGCCGAGGGATTAACACAGACCAGCCTCCGCGGACCGGGGCAGTCAGAGGCAACAGCCAGACTCGCCCTGTGGGCGTAACACTCAAGAACACACAGTACTGAAGCAGAATGAGGGATTCAAAACTGTACGGTGTTATAATCACTCGTCGTACTTGTGTCCCTCATACCCAAAGCAATAAAAAAAACCACCGGAGTCCTTTTACAGCGTCATGAATATAAAGTATACTCTACGTGTCGCACTTCCTAAGAAGGAAGAAATTTTTTCAGTGTTAGTCATGGGATCTTTAAAATTCTCTATCGGTTGAGACCATGTCTTAGAGCAAATTCAAATAGAAAATCCTTTTTCTGTCATTACGAGAAATAACAGTTTACGAGTCAGGAATTGAACCCAAATAACTGACCCGTATCTACGATTGGTCGGAAAACGCATTATGTGATCTGAAATTCAAACAGATACCAGATGTCCCCATCACATAAGACCTACGTAATTTCAGAAGATGGATGCAGAGTATACCGTGTCTACTTGAAGAAGTAACCATTCTGAAATGGACGGCTTGAAAATATAGCAATTAAAAACGTGAAGGAATCGTGCTATTGCTTGTTACCTAGGGCTTAAGTAAAAAATGCTGCGAGCATTCAGGACCAATATCACACAACACTGATTCAACACTGATCAAACCATAGGGAACAGCTACCCAGTTCGTGAATAACTACCATGAAAGGAATTCATTACGTCACTTAAATACTGTATGACTCAGGAGACTTGACGACAACTCTGTTTTGAACTTTATAACTATCTGCCCCTCCCGCTTTTGGCACAGATGAAACAATCTAGGTCCCCCATCTGATTGACAACTTGAAAAATAATGACAGGGAGATAAACTGACGAAAGTATAGGTTCAAAGGTTCATTTTCACTCGCAAACCTCACGACCACCACTCAAAAAACAAATTAATGTCAATGCCTACTTCACAGACTACTATCGCTCTACTTTCATGTCAGCTCTCCTCCGAACAACTTCTGCCAGACGCCCTTGCGACTCCTCCCGTAGTACTGTGACAGATTTGAGAGATTGGTGCAAACATAATTAATGCAATAACCTTCTCTCAAACATATGTATAATTTCTGAAAAAAACTATTCCATAATTCTTGTATTATTTTCCTTAGCCACTAATTCGGCTACTAAAATACGGGTTTAATAATTACGCTCTTACAATTTACGATCAAAATTCAGCGATAGGAAAGAAAAATATGACATCGCAATGGAAGTAAATGAAGACGCTACACAGGAACAACCAATGAAAATATTTATGCACGCTAAATCGAGGCGTATGCTCTAATTATACTTTCCTTCGTCGCAGAAATATCCCACGCTGGAAAACTACGTATTTGGAGACAATAACTCTCTTTCCTCTTTATATATAGCCCCAGCCCACCCTTCCGCCTTGCAAATGAACAATATCCCGGAACCACCCATGGCCATATGCGATCCCCTCACCCGAGGAGTCTTCCCAAGTTTCGCTTTCGGGCGTTGGAGTCTCCCAGGTGATTTCCTCGTCCCGCGGTCCCCTTCTAGCCTTCCTAAACAACGAGGACGCCTCGAGCCCTCCCCTCCCCATACTCTCGGATAGTGGTGACATAAGACACTCACCAGTGCACTGGATGGCTGCAGGAAGAGACCAGAGGGCGTGCCCAAGCTTTAGTTACTCGACGCATATCTAATAGCGTGGGTGGACTCATAAAAGGTTTTGTGATGCAACAATATAAAAAAATAACATATCAAACAGAATTTACGGAGACTTCGGAGTATAAATGTAATCCTCACCGAATGGACATTTATTTGAACTTCCTCGTTATATTTCCACGATACGTCTGCTATGTTATTTATGCTTTCTCAGTGTATGACAGTGAAGGGAAATTTGAGCATATTTTAGGGCCATAGTCAAAGGTAGGTACGATCCTCTTTCTCTGCAACCCTCAACGCTACCTTTCCACGTCCATTTATAGGAAGAGAAGTGACAGGGGGAACGGAGGAGAAGGGCGAAGAGAAGTGAGTGATTGATCTAAGGCGGAGAGAGGTTGAAGGGAGATTAAGCGGACTTGGGCGCAATGAGATCAATCAGGATAGTGTACGAAATAAGTCCGGCGTCTCAGTACTTTACCCGCCAGCATTTTGGCATTTTTTTCTTTGTAAGACAGTCCGTTCGTTTTTTCTCTCGTTATTTTTCGACTCTGGCAGTTGTATGATGAATGCCCGTCTCCTTAACCAACGATTTTAACATCATTTTTTTAGCCACTATGCCCGTACGTGGAGATGATTTCTCATTCACAAGGTGTTATTCATTTTTTTCTTTCTAACTGACGGTAATTTTTTCATAAGGTTTCCTATTTCTTCAGCACTACATTTGGTGCTTGAGGCAGTAAAAGCATTTTTTATTGAATAGAAGATACACCAGAATGTTTCAATTAGCCGACCAGTCAGGGATACAAAAAAAGTCACGAAATCAATTTTAGTTGTAATATTCGCGAATGCCAAATGGGTATGAGGAACTGGCTTTTTTATCAATGAGAATGAACACCAATTTTCCAAAACTGACATTTAAAAAAAGAGAACGAACATGGCATCATTAATAATGAATGAAAATACGACCAATCTCCCCTGTATGGCTAAAGGGAAATAAATAATTGAAAGAGTCTTCTACCACCGCCATTTGTAAAAATTGCGACCCATATTAACAAAATCAGCCTTAAATTTATAAATGAAAATAACTTTGATGATTTAAAAATTGCGTTTCAAAGCTCCTTCAGATGATTACGATACGAACAATATTAATCAAGATATTGTTCTCGCCAAACCTTTATATGCCATGTACCTTCCAATAAAAGTCATTTTGCAAGCATTTCAATAAAATTATTAATTTTTAGCAACATAGGAAAATAATACTTAATATTTTTTCCACGTTTAAGCCAATGAATAGAAGACATCCCGTGATAGTGACAATAATAAAATGAATATTAAAAAAT
The DNA here is from genome assembly GCA_037158775.1 of Hetaerina titia. Lineage (NCBI taxonomy): Eukaryota > Metazoa > Arthropoda > Insecta > Odonata > Calopterygidae > Hetaerina > Hetaerina titia. The sequence continues at coordinate 91,807,133 of CM073775.1, read as the reverse complement.
TGAGGAAAATATTATTTGATAATTTAATTTTACTCAACTGATAAATAGCGAATAAAAACGCATATGAATGATTACTTCTTTGTCATGGGTAATTATCAAAGACTGCAGATGATTTGAACGACTCTTTGAACGAAGTTCTTTTTAATGAAGTAAATGAAAAAAATGGAGATTCATATATGCATTATCCATTTTGACCAGATGAATGATCTTATCTCCACATTGAATTTACAGCTATGGGGTTTTGGTAAAAAATGCAAAGTTATAAAGACGTATAAAAGCTTTATAGCTTTACTAAAGAAATAAAATCTATAAAATTCTACAGTAGAAGCCATGTCTCTCATGGATTTAAATCCGAAAAAGAGCTGCCTAAAAATTGACATATGGGTCTTAATAAAAACCCTGAGGAAGGACATAAGAGTTCACAGTTTAAAACCGAAGTACAAGCCTCGAGTAACATAATTTAGCAATTATTTTGGGAAAAAAGTGTCAAATACGGTAATTGAAGTGGTGTGCGACGAAACCTGGAAAATTCGAAATTCTAATTCCTCCGAACGCGTTGAATGATCATTTTCCGCTCATTTAGATCTAAGTGCACGACGTACGTATAGATATTTCATGTGAATTTGATACGCGCAAATGGTATGGTGCAAGGTCCGCTGTAACGAATTTAGTAGAAAAATTGTGATTAAGCTTCAACGTAGGCTTAGTAAACGAGCCGAGGCACATACACATCTGTGCGTGCAGTAATAGCTGAAAGGAATCATGCGTGCTACAGTGTGGGAATCTACTGAACGTGTGGAGAACCGAAGCTATATCAAAGCCCTACTGTCGCATCGATTTCCGTTCGCATCAATTTTCGCCTATGCTCAGGAGAGGGGGAGGAATGAATCGTATGTTTCGATGCGACTGGAGGAAGAAGGCATCTTTCCCTAACTTTCCAGCGTGGGATTGACCGCGGGTCGTGGCGCTTTCGTGATCCCGGGGCAGGAATAGATGAGAATGAAGGCCGTGGGTTCGGCTGTTAGGTGCACGTCCGGGGGAGGGCGGACGTGGGCGAATGAGGCGAACACGGGATGTAGGGTGGGGTGCGGCGAGGGAAGGGAAGAGACGTAGGGGGGCACGTAACGTTGTACTACGTCGGAGGAGGAGGGAGGGGGAGAAAAAGAGGGGCGTTTTCAACCCCGAACAGTGACGAAGCAGAAGTTCCCTCCCAACGAATAGCCATGTGTGGATCGAGGGCTCACCTTACCACCATCTTTAAAGACACCATCTTCCCTCTTCTAAACTGCTACGACACCACCACCTTCCCATGATTCTTTTCGGTTATTGCCGCACGCACAGACATGCATGTCTTGCCTTGCCACATTTATGTATCACGCATTTTTCACGCCGAGTGGGTGATATTTCCGAAAGAATGAAACGATTGCATTTTCCAATCTCTCCCACGTGCCCACGACCCGTTCACACACACACAAACGGAGTCGGAAATTGACTCATTCCTCTCAGAGAATGCACGCACTTTTTGAGACATCCTCCGAGTTCTTTTTCTTCTTTCCATTACGCCTTCGTGCGTCTCCTCTTCGAGGGTTGTCCGTCGAAATCGCCCCCTCGTGGATTGGAATATAGTATACTATCATCGATGACGTCCTCATTGTTGTGTTCAGTCATCCCCTGAACTGAATATGGCGCGCCAAGAAGGGAAAACTATACGCCGCCCCTCCTCTTTAGTGAACAACCGGACGTTTCGTGAATTAATGCTGTTATGGAGTCGCCCACGAACCGCGTACTTTCTTTTTACGGAAGAGAGTAAATCTGATGATGGATTGCCATTTCGTGTCATGTATGAGGATGACAGATTTCGGGTCAACTCACGTAACACTTTATTTGCAAGTCCAAATGGCACATACGAATACTGCAGACAAGTTTGACTAAATTCTGTACTAATGAGAAAAGGAAAATCACCCGTTTTCTTAGATCTAAAAATTTTATTTTTAAGACACCTTTCGTCCATGTTTAAACGCTTAAAGGTCAACTTTGAAAGAGAAGATCACTGCATAGGCACAAGGAGTTAAATATAAAGCGTAACAAATTCTCATCGGCTTTGAGAGTCGGACAATTTCAAAGGAACCGCCGAGCTTCGCCACAAGCTATCGGACGCAGAGGGAGAGATGGTCAAAAATAGACAAATGCCTCGTCACTTAAGTCAATGAAGATGACCCCCTTCATGCGCTCCTTCCCTTTAACGCAATCTTTTTTCTTGTGCTGTCAATCCGTAGACTGTCATTATTATCACTAATGTGATTATTATTACTATTCTTAATATTATAAAAAAATAGAGCAGCTAGGCTGGGAATCACTCACGGAGCAAAGGCTAAATTACAGAATAAATCTCTTGAATGAATTTGAAGGACGTCTCTTTAGCAGTGATGTTGAAAATGTATAATTATCCCCATCGTACTACGGTAGGAGAGACCATGTCCAAGTCTAGAACAGATATACTTAAGATCTCATTTTTACACGAACGAAAAGGATCAGGGTAACATTGTCCGACCGTGGTTGGGTCATATTCGGATCAAAATTAGTCTGGTGTGTATTCACCCCTTGCCACACACCCTAGCGGTGGCTTGCATGTAACTAAAATATTAAAATAAAATATCAAATATCAATGAGATGAAAGAATAAATGGCGGAGAACGACGCGAGAGGTTCTAGGGACGTAACGATTTTTGGAGACCTTAACCGCCGTCGTTTATAAAGGGTTTGAGATTCTCAACTATTTAACATGCCTCCGTTTAGGAGAAAGTGGATTTATTTTTTCTGAGGTTTTTCAAACAGAAGCAAACCCATAGTGGAAAAAACACACCCAAAAATATTTGAGAAATGAAACAGAAATCTGGTTTTGAAACTTTGATCTAAAAATATAGTGCGAATGTTTTTTTCTTGATGAAGCGTGTCCATAAAATCAATCCTCGAACATATTTCTCAAGAAAATATATTTATTCAATGGATTAACATTTTTTTCAACGCCTTTTGGTTTCATACACGTAGATTGATACATTGGGCCTACTATGTAGGCCCTATGAGCACACATGTACTACTTTGTCTTCACTTAAAATGTATCCTACTCAAGGAACCCTTCCTTCTGTAACACCGACCACAAACTCCTTTCTCTGTCCCCCTCGTTAGCACCTCGAAATTGGAAAACGACTCAGCACATGCAATGCTCATCACATTCCTCCGTCACCACATCTCGAGAGTTTCAATCTCTATCTTCCATTATTTCCTAATCTCTCGCGATATATACTACATAAGTACAAAAGAAAACCCCACACAACAAATGCCATGGTTTTGATTGCTCGACTGAAAGCTTGTGCCGATTGGGGTATTTTATTGGGAGCCGCTTTATACCACATGTGCACCGTCGTGGCTGGGAGGGGTCAGTCGGACCATGGCGGGACTTTTTCGTGGGAGGCACTTTCGCTCCACCTCCGCGGTCGTGGAACGGGGGTAAATACCCTAAATGGGATAAAAATTAAAAATCCCGTTGGCCGTGAACATTCAATAAACACGCAAATAAAATCTGTTAGCCATGCAGATTCAATGCAGGCCAAACGCCATTCACCCTCTTTAGTACTCCCGTCTAACTTCGTGCTCTGAGACGCACCGACGAAGCTTTAACGAATTATTCACCTAAAATCAATCTTTATTGCACGTATTGAGAAGGTTGGTGCAATTAATGGTCTCGAGAGCGTCCTAATCACCTCTTTCCCACGCATTTTCACTATAAAATATCGCCTCCTCACAAAGCGACACCTTTGTTCATTCCCGTTCGAAGGGATGATTTCATGTGTGTTCAAAATGGCGGCTACTTTTCTACTGCTCCTCACACCAGATGGTAACTTACTAACAAGGTGATTATATTGATTACAACGCTCTTAATAAGCTCGCACATCAGCATCATTCATCTAGGTTGGCCACTGCCTCTACCAGCACCGCTATGCCATTCGCGAATTTTGTTTGGCATACTCGCCTTCCTCCCTGAATCCTTCTCCCCACTCATTTTTTTAGTAGCCTGAAAGCCACGACTAGGGTGTGTGGCAGGGGGTAAATACACGCCTGAGTAATTTTGACCTGAATATTTTTACCCCTACTGCGGTCCGACAATGTTATTCTGATCACTTACCGTTCGTGTAAAAATGACACCTTAAGTCCATCTGTTGAGCACTTAATCTCTCTAATCTTGTTGAAATGATCTCTCTTGCCGTAGTACGATGGGAGTAATAATATATTTTCAATATCATTGCTGCAGAGACATCCTTCGAGTTTATTCAAGAAATTTAATCTATAATTTAACCTTCGCTCTGTGAGCGATTCCCAGCCTAGCCGCTCTAATGATTTAGATACGCTACTAAGTTTATCATAGCAAATTTTCACGAATATAGCTCTTTTACGCTTCAATCGATCCAATTTTGCAATCAACCTAACTTCATGAGGATCCCATATACTAGCGGCATATCATATTCTAAATGAGGTCTACTTCCTCATTTCGTCTAAACCATTATGAACTGAATTTAGGCATTGAAGGCATATATAGAAAGGATATGCTTGTGCCCCCATTGTAAGTTGTGGAGGGTTTTTTTCTGGCAGTGCGGCAAAAGTACATTGGCTTTTTTAAAGTCTCTTTTTCTTGATCAGTCTCCTAATTTCACGGTTCCCTCCTTTCCTAAATCCAAACTTAGCCTACAGGTCGAGTCCGTTACTCCAACCTACAAATGTCTCTTAAAATAGTTCTATATATAATGTAAGCTTTCAATGCCGCATACTGGATAACTTTGGCAAATAAAAAGAGTTGCACCGTTTGTTTCCATCATCATCGTCATCAGTATTAATACTAGGATTGGTTTACTGCAGCCCTCCATTCTACTCAAATGACTTATTCCGAGTTTCGAATTGTATGTAAGCTTCGAATGCCGAAATAGAAGAAGAATATAGCAATGTAGCAAACTTCAATTTCAAAATATACAGGCGTCACTGAGATCATCAGTTATAATCAGTGTTTGGCAAGCTGGAAGATAAAAGGGCTCGAGGTCATATTTAAAGTGTTAAATTCAAGTTAATATAAATTGCGAGATGCGAATTGGTTGAGGGGCAGCATCTTCAGGAGTCTGTTTGGAGAGCTGGTACTATATGAGAGGAGATTAAAAAATAATGGCCTTAAATCGAGTGACGTAATTAAAGGTCACCAGGGTCATGGGCATGACACGCTCACCGATTGGATGTAACGTATACAAATCATAAATGTATGTGACACGGTGAAGGTGCTTAAATATTAATTTATAATTGTAGTGGCTATGACATAATTGAGCAGATGGCACAAAGCGGGAACACAAGAATGAAATAGACAGGATAGATCATAGCTCCATCTTCAGTTTGAGATTTGTTGATTAATTACATGTTCGCATGTTTAATTCTTATTCGATCATGTACGCTTGTGGACGGTTTACAATTATCCACCCATCGCAAAATTCCGTTCGCCATAGTAATACAAATAAAATCATAATAAAAACGGTGAAATTCTAGGCAAGGGGGCGGGGGAAAGAGAGGCGAGAAATTCGAAGAAGTCAGGACAAGTGGATTCAGGAGACAATAGGAGGTAAAGGAATGCTGAAGACGGTTATAGAGAGGAAAATGCTGGGAAAGAGTAGGAAAGTAGAGACAGGAAGGGAATAGACATTTTCAATGGAATGAAAGAAGGCAGATAGCATGCAGAGCTAGAGAATAACCTATTTTAACATGGAAGTGTGTTGTCCCAGCGTCCAATAAATACCTAACCTAACCCGACAGACTACTACTAATACAAATAATAAAAGTTCTTTCGTTTTTCATTCCTGAATAATTTCATGTGTGGGTTTTCTACGCAGTTAGGCTCTGCCCTATCTTTAGAAATAAATCACTCAATAAATTTAAAGTGAAAATATATTTTTCAAAATTTAACTGTTATTGCTGTAGTCGTGCTTTTTCACAAATGAAGTGACGTGAGAACATAAATCTGCATTTAATAGTTATTACATATGTTGGGATGGTATATATCCGTCCATGTCCTTTTTTCCACGAGAAAATATGGAAGGAAAGCAAACGATGAAGTAAAAACCATATTAGGCGAAGAGAGAACACCGATGGGGGACATTCGAGAAAAGGAGGAAAAGCGAATGTAGGAAAGAGGCAGACATCAAAATCGAGAAATCGTATACACCGGTACAAAACAAACAGAACTTAGCATGGATCCATTTTGTCATAGAAGATATGACGTCTACCAAGGATAATAGCCAAAGGAAAGAAACAAAAAATACAGCCTGAAGATCAATAGAATGTAAAAAAAATCTTTCACGGATGATGGCAAGAAGGCAAGGTCAACCAGAAACTAAGGCAGCAAATACTGTAGACAAGTTCAATGAAATGGGAAGAATGGAGTTTGTGCAGAGTAATTCAAAGAAAAGAAATATCTATTTCAACATTAAAATATAAAAAAACTAGGTTTAAATTAACCACAGCGAATAAAAGTGCAAACAATTTAATTTGGATAAGTAGTCGGTTAATATTCTTTTCATCATTTTTAAACACTGGATCAAATGGTTCATAGACCTTGAGAAGGAATTCCTTTGGTACTAGCTATTAATAGGCTTTTGAGTGTCCTGTAGGAACGAGGCTCTACCAGGATCATATTAAGAGGAAATATTATTTTTACACTTGATTCCGGTTAAATTATTCAGTCCAGTATAATTACTAAACTTTGAATACCTCTCTATGTAAATGTCTTCAAAAAACTTTGAAGGCAAAGTAGCTCTTCTTTACCCCAATGGAAAACTAAGGGTAGATCAGGACCGTCTCTGATTTCATGTCAAATGGAGATAAAATCCCCAGATTTCACTTTATACCGAAATAAAAATTAAAAATATTAATGCAATTTTGCATGACTGAAAGTCGTATGGGCTACTTGTTGATTGAGCTACTTGTACAAAATTTACATATTTAATCTTCTGAGTGAAATTCTATAACATGTATTATTTCAAAACTCCCACATTTTGATTTAAATAAGTCAGGTTTATTATTTTCATTAGTCCGAAATGCTTGACACAAAAATCACCATTACCTAATATTTCAGAACTTTTATGGCGCATCATAACTTAGAAGCGACTTCAGCAAACCAGGCAAACGAAACATTGTAATAGCAGCATGTGACCAAAATTTCAGCGAAGACTTTTTATTTAGTACCCTGCGAGCCACCAACTAGGGCGAGTGACAGGGGGTGATTAAACCTTAAATAGAATCGCTCGAGTTGAGGTTTATAGTTATTTACAGAATAAATTTGGCGCATCGAAGTACCACTGAAATTCTTTAAGAATTTACTGATTTGCTAGATAAAACCATCCAGAAACCCTGAGGTAGGCATTACAGGAGCAACGTAAAGAAACGTCCTTTAGTTTCTACGTGGAAAAACTGAAAGCACCATCGGTTATCGCTGGGTCGACGAGTTTTTTTATACAAGAGTCACTTGGCCAATCAATGATTTTCTCACAATATACTTCATAATTCTTGATCGTGTCGGGCACAATATCACTCCTTAGTATAGGATCACGGGAAGGACCTTGGCCTCTTAAAAAATATGAATGATCGCCTTGACCGAGAAGCAGCTGGTTTAAACGTACTACGCTCGTGTCTCGAGTGAAGTTCAAAAGAGGTTATTTTCGTATAAACGCCTTCCTTGTGGCTCCGTTTCGGAGAAGGGCGGGGGAGGAGTGGGAGTCTCTCATGCCCGTGAGAGGAGCTAATGCTACAGTTTGGGTTTTGCAATCGCGCACCAGTTCGCGAGTGAGTCAGACGATCTTGGACTTGGAAGGGGGCGTGAGCAGGGAAATCTCGGGTGTCTTGGGGAGACTTGTTGATTGTCAGGTGGACGGGAGACCACATAAGACGCCCACGGTGTGACCCTCCGGCGCATGCGCAGATGAGATTGGGCGTTAGACGACTTGGAGGGAGGAGGAATGGAAAGGGGAGGAAGAGGGGGAGGGGTGGGGTAAGGTGAAAAAAATGCAATGCGTGTCCGATAGGAAGGAGTTGGAAACATGGGACAAAAGCACAGATGTTCGCAAAAATTTGATCCTTTGTCGTTTAAACCGGTGGAAACGCCGAATCTCCGATCAAGTACGATAGCGCGTCGAGGAAACATTGCTCATGATTGGATTCGGCCCTTTTCGGCTCGGAAAAAAAGTCGCAAACAGTCAAGTCAGTTTCCCTAGCGGAAATTAAAATTCAAAACTCAACGATCTGAAGCCAAGGTTTCCCGGGGAGAAAAAACCGTTTGAGAGTTTGTATTCCCTTCACGTGTAAATTGTGAAGCAAATGTCTGTCGTGACGAGGTTATTCATCTATATATCTAGCCATGCGAGTCATGAGAGGTTGGCTATATGCTTGCTTTATGAGGCACTGAAAAAGAGATCAGGCTTGTAGCCAAAATGGCTTAATTTGGAAAATTTTGCTTTTATATGTGTCGCTTCCTGTGCGAGGGCAAACCCAATGTTTAAATTTCTCAGTGCGTGAGTACGTCCTTTATTTTATTCCAACGTTCTAGTCAGCCAATATAGTCTTAACCAACACAGTTATAATAATTACCTTGAAGTCAGATGTGCCCTTGGTATCCCTAAAGGAGTCTGTTTTGCTCCTTGGAAGACTTGTATTCTCGGTTTGTTTCATTTTTAATATGATTAACATTATAATCCATAGATTTGGTAAAGTTAATTTATATGATTATCCGAATGTACATAGTATAATAATACTAATATAATAACACCTAATATACCTTGATAATTTAATTGGCTAGATCAGTCATTAGGACATCGAGGCATCCGGGTTCGAGTTTCGGCCAGGGGAAATGATTTTTAAGCTTCGAAATTGCTGCAATACAATGTATAATCACTCAATTACTTCTCGCAACATTTTCGACGATTCTAGTGAATTTTTTTCAACTTAGATTTCTTAATAAGCTAATTAAGGAAAACATGTCCTACACATTTGGAGTAAGTCAAATACGATCGAACTAAGATGTAATAAAATAATTTTAACTTTTTTCTATACATTCGTCCACCGGCTGTTGGGGAAATCAAAGCTTCTTTAGACGAAGGATGTGAAGTGCACGACAAGATACAGTTTCTCGTAAATAATACTACAAATATTTGCCATCTCGCTATATTGTGCTATTTAAAGCTGACCGGAGGTTTGATATTGAATGCAAGAATCCCCTTAATTCGTGCAGAAATGGCGAGTGATGTTATTAAGTTATGCATGTTCGTAAACAGATATGATGTGAATAAACACTTTTTCAACACTCTAAGGGGCTCTTATTAACGTTAAAAACGTACTCCAAAATTTATTTTGCACTAGTTTTTAGGCGCCATTTTTGAAAATATGCGATCTCGTCTGCTTTGCTCAGAAATTAATCAATATCATTTGAACGAAGGCGAATAGGATCATTTATGATAACATTATTATAAATATCATATAATTGGGCACATGCTAATAGTTTTTCATAGGAACGACATGCATTTTTGCACCATTAATCGAAAATTATCCTGGAGGTAGTCCTCCACTCATACAGGTGAAGGACTACCTCCAGGTATAAGAGTTTGTGTGTATAACGTCCAGGATTTCCGATGCCAATTTCTACGAGAATGAGCATGGTAAGTCCATCGTTTATCATAATTTTCAATTAAGTGCACCTATTTCTATAAATATGAGAGTTTTTATGAAAATGACATCTTGGCATTACATCTCGATGCAAACACCTTAAAACGATACTTCGTACCATCGAATAATTGTACTCGTAGGTAATGGCATAGTTTAATGATGAATCACATTTGCAATATATTCAGGAAGTAACGTTTGATTGGCAATTTTTAATCAAATCTCTTCACTTAATTATTCTCCAACGCAAACTTTGAAATTAAGATTCGACCCACAGAATTTGAAGTAAGGACTTTTTAATGAAAGCTATCGCTCAATTTTCAATCATTTAAAATGAACACGACAAGATTAACTAGGTTACTATTCTTGTTATGATAAAAAAAACCCAAATGTGTATATATTTCCATTCAAATTTTTTGGAAGTTTAGTTTTTTAACCATTATCCCCTTCCCCAAAGGTTTAATTTTGCTATGGGGAGAGGGAATAATCGCAAAAAATATGATTCCATCGAAATAGTACAATAACAACTTTGGACGAGGCCCAGTGTTCGAATCACGGTGGCGAAGGTTTTTTTTTAATTTTCATTGAATTCTGAGCGCTCGAATCTTCTCATTAATAACAATGGATACCTAATTGGGCGACTGACGTTCGGAAAATACTCGCGCTTAAAGCACAGTCACTCCGTCCCTCTGTGCCTAACTGTACTCCCTGGGTGCCTTTTTTTAAGATTTCAATCTTTTGATCAGTAGTGCAAATGACCTTTTCTATCGGCTGCCTTCCCTGATGTCCATTACTGCTTGATTACACCTGTTTTCGTGTCATAAATTGGCAATTTTGTCGAAAGGGTTTATTAAGGGTTGAGAGAGAGTTTCTCCCCCCCTCACTCCTTGATTCGGATGTTTTCTGCGTGCTCTGTAGCAACAAAATAAGGGCCCTGGAAGTGTCGAAGGACGGACGCTTTCTAAAACGAAAATGACACATTTTCCCATTAGGTTCCAAGACCGGATCCCTGTGACCGATTTTTTAGAGAATTTTCCGTACTTTACACAGGCTACGTATTAATTCTACTGCATTCATATTTTCGCAATTGTAAATTTCCAAAATGGAATGCTCAAAATGGAGGTAGTTGTCTTAATATCGTCGCAGATAACTAACATCTCTACTAATTCGCAGGTCACGTTATCCGTTGGTTCGTACGAAGTGGTAATTGCTTTTTACGACAGGTTTGGTCTTATCGAGACTCTTAGAGTAACCGTAAAATATTCACCATACGATAGTACAGTATCTTATCTCTGGATAAGATTTGGACCAATGTATTTCAGATTAGCTGAAGAAAAATTAACGCAGCGAGTTAACAAATTCCACCGCCAAGTGGTCACTATAAGTTGGCCTTAAGTTCTTACTAGTAATGGTAAGTAGGAGTAAATAACAAATTCCATAGAAATCCAAATTAACGAGCAACAAATCTTCCTAGCAAGCTGATTAATTTCGAGTAAAAGCAGCACAGCTTTGCGACAGAATTGGTTCAGTTACTCTTTTCCGTACATGCAAACAAGAGCTACGGGCGGCACCTTTTCAGGTAGGATGGGAGAAGAAAAAATTCTGAACGTACGTTATTTCAGGGAACTAAATCCCTTTTTCAAATTTCTTTCATAAAACCGTTTAAATCGTTTTAAATGGTTTCACACTTGCTCTTTTGTCACTGGGACTTTTAAATTCGAGATCTTGAGCCTATTTGACCACACTCACCCATGAATTTTTTGGTCTACCCCTTCCATTCCTCACCATTTATTTTTCCCACTTGTACTTTTTGGTTGTTCAACTCTCATTCTATCACTCAACCTGACCAAGCTAGCATTCCTATTATTTCTAATGCTGTTATAATTTGTTTTTAATAATTAAATATTAGTTATATTTCGCATGTGATACACGGCTTATGGTAACTCACCTCTCAATTATGTTTTGACTGCACGAACCTTTAAAAATTAAGTGAGTATATTCAGGAAGATTATCGTAGGTAATCTACCGGTTAAGACAGGTTTTAGATGGACACGGATATCAAATAAATACTTTGCATCTCCTAACAAAGCACAACCTAACCCTACTTTACAAAAAACCCCTCTTCATCTCCGTGTACTTCCTTCCTCCCTTCATCCCGTCCAACATCCCGATCCTATTCCTCCCCCTTCCTCCTTTGCTTAACATTCTTCTTTCTATCACAGTATTTAACATCCCACTGCCAATCAATATCCTTTTAATCCAACTTTCCTGCTTCCTTTTGATTTATCCTTTCCTTTCAACAAACTCCTCTCCTCCCCCACAATGCTTGTTACTTCTTCGTTTGTTCGCCTATCCGTCCATTTCACCTTCTCCAAACCCATTATTCAACAGCCTCCAATCTACACATATCATCCTCCTTCAGTGACCATATTTCCGCGCCATACATAACTACGCTCCATATCAAAGTTTTAACGAACATTTTCTTAACATCCTTACTCAACGTCCATATCAACAATTCCCTTCTCCTTGTGAATACTTCTTTCCCTAGTGCAATTATTCTCCTTACGTCCCTACAACTTTAACCATTTTGGTCCAAAATACTTCCGATGCTTCCGTAAACTGTTCCATCTGCTCTAGTCTTTGCCCTCCTATTTTAATTTTACGCTTAGCCTCTCTCTTTCTGGAAAACCGCATAGCTTTTGTTTTATTTATCTTGCTTCTCATATTCAATTAACTCTCTACGTTTTTGTACGAATTTATAGGCCTGCAAAAACAGTCCGTATATGGCATCGCCACTTTTACTGTTTTACCGGATGTAATTACTTAACTTCTAGTCTCTTCATTTTTGTTCCCCGTCCCTACGAACAAAGGAGTCTTGAGTGGGACTGGCGTCTTCGCCCAGAAGATCAAACACACTAACGCCCGCCCGTCAACCATTTCAACATTTTTCCTTCCTCTTAAGCGCCCTCGCAATTTGCTGGGAATGATTGATTGATAAGGAATTATCCTGCACCGCTGGGAACTCTTAACGGCAGGAGAGGACGAGTGGCTCCGAGGAGAAAGTTGCGGGGACGCGATAAAATATTTCAGTACCACTTCTTATTCTACTTTCATAGATATACAATTACCAAGTTGGAAGGGTTGCACTGGATCTGCATTTGCTGATTCGCTGATGCATCGGAAATAAAGCCGGATTACTTACGGATATATAAGGAATAATCTTTCTCCATCAAGTACATTTTTCTCTAGAATTTCTTCTCAATAATGCACTAAGATATCTGTAAATATAGACCACATCATTTACGCCGATTGAAATGTTTTCGCTCAATTATCTGAACCCATTATTAATAACATTCTATATTCGGCATCGCAATTCAGGAGGTCTCTAAAGTAAATCTATGCACGTATTAGTCAAATAAAACAAATTGAAATTCCTCAACAAATATTTTAACTACATTTTTCTTAGGAAACTTGAACCTTTTGTTTCAACTGTTGCAAATATCAATTTACATAAACTCAAATATATTTATGCCAAAATATGAAGAATGGATAAATCCAACGGCGCCAAATAAGATAACACTTCCCTTTTTTTCATTTGAAAACTCTGAGGGAGACAACACTCTCCCAATTCTGGAGCGTCTCAATGTTCACACCTCATGAAATGTGCGAAATTTATTATACCAATGTCGCCGAATTAGAGTTAAAATTTTGTTTTTGATTGTAGGTCGTAAAACGTAAAAGAGGCTTTGGGAAATGCATTCCGCACTCGGTGCGAATTCTTTACACGTACTCGTGCCGAGGAAGCTGAAACTGCGTAGGCATAATGGGAGAATGTCAACGGAATTGTTAATGCCTTTGACACCTGGTGTTTCAAAATTCTGTGTTTCGATAAGAACTTACGCTTTCCACTGGAGACCTCATAAAGATTAATTCACACAAAGCCACGGAATTTTCAATTAAAATGTGAAAATTTGATACTTGGGAACAATTTTTCGAAATAGCGACGGAACAACCGAATTTTAGCGGAAAAAAATGCAAGCAGCCTAACAGGAAATCCTGGAGTTAGCTCGGGGATATCCTGCCAATCCGAGAAAAAATGATGTGTTCCCTGATTCGTTGATACCTTAATGAGCCTCAATCATTCACCGTTCCGATTCTCAAAGTTAAAAAGCATTTTCTAAATCCTTTTAGCTGGCTAATACACAATTATATAATGATAACATTATAAACATAGATTCATAATGGCAACACAATGACTATCAACATAAAAATCATCAAATTTATCGTGCACCCATTTCCCAGGATAAGCGATTGAAAGTGTTTTATACTGCATTTGCGACTGTTTTCAGAGTATTTGGCTTCTACCTGATAGAAACAGGGCTCTAGGAGAATTGGAACACAAGACAATTTTTCACTATGTCAAAAGTATATTTCAAATATCTTCATTCCAAGACAAGGAAAACTTACCCGTCACGAGTCGGATAACTTTTCCTTGAATACAAACCAAAGAGCAAATGGTGGGCGGATCGTTGACCAGGAAAACTTCGGCCGACCCCATATCCCTTCGGGTTCGAACGGCGATTGAGCTTGCTTGCTCTGTTTCCAAACGATTTCGCTGCTCGAAAGGATTTTCGTGACCTATTTGTAAGCGATGACCCCAGCTGGTAATCATCGCATCACACATCCCGGGTACAGTGCACTTGGTGACGTTCCTCTTTGACTTTTCTGTCGCCAGGGACACTCACCATTCCCTAGTAGCGGAGAGGGTCGGGTGGTCCCGAAACCATTCTGAAGGGGTAATCACAACGACATTTGAAAGAGACTACAAAAAGTTTCACGAGCAGAGCACCGTGTAGTGCAGGATGACCGTGCAGTCATGTGACTTTGAATTTCTCAAAATTCTTGCAATACACTTAGACTTGAATTTGCAGCCGCATAGCTTTTCAAGTTTTATAACTGTACTCAGATTAACGTGGTAACATTTTAAATTCGAGTGCTAAAATTTCTCGTTGAATCTTACGCCAAAGAGCAGCGGCAGCTTTTCACTCCCCAACTACGCTCTCGAATGACACCAGGCCAGAACTACAAGCATGTATTTTACATGTAAATAGCCTGGAGACGTTATTGTTTTAACATTCATAGAAAATTCGAGGAAAATTCATATTTTACACTCCCGACTTTCGTTATTGAAAATATGATGATATCATTGATTCAGGCTAAACTTTTTGAAAACGCTCATAACTTAAAAAATCAATTCTACGATTTTACCTTAATTAAGTTTTAATCCTGACAATAATGACGCAAATGTACATTGATTTTCAAACTGAAAAAAGTGACAGTAAACTGTTGGAACCATAGTCGGGATAAAGCATCAAAGGGGGGATATTTTTATCTTTCGTTCATCACTGCTCAAAAATGGACAATCTTTGTACAGAATTATTTTTAGAAAGATTTTTTGCCCATTCTCTCCGTATTTTAACAGGTTATCAGTGATTTTTTCATCTCGCATGAATGAATGACAATACTACTACCGAAATATATTTGATTTTAGAAATCATTTTGGATAAAACTTTTTATGTTGCCACACAAGTATATTTTTACTCGACCATTATTTCGACGACTGACGTCATCTTAAGGTACAAATGCAAATTGTGAGGCACTTATATACAAAAAAAATGTTTGTGTATAAGTGCCTCACAATTTGTATTTGCACCTGAAGATAACGTTAATCGTTGAAACCATGGTTGTGAAAAATATATTATTGTGTAAATACACGAAGTATAAAGTTTTATTCCAAATGAATAGTATCAAGTTCCATAAACCATCACCTTGATTTTAAAAGTGTGCTCAGTTATCAGGGCATCAACATTCCTCGGCCACCTGGAATTGATGCTCTCCGATACTCTATCGTACTCGGATGCTGGAGAGGCAAACTACACCTGTGGCGGTGGTCATCAAAGACGCAAAGTATTCCTCTTGTTCCTCGCCGACACAATATCCTACTTCCTTGATCCCGGAGATTCACCCGCAAACGCTTGCATCTTTTATGCCACCGTCATTTCCATGCGCACGTGAGGCACTTCCAGGGAAATGCAAGAGGCAAATTAGCACCAGCGGAATATGCTCCTGGAGAGCCAGAGTTGAGAAGGGAGATCTTCATTTTATCACCGTATCACACGCCACCCCAATCTTCGATTGAATATGATGGGGAGGTGGGAGGATGAAGTGAGAGGAACGGGGCATTAAACGCGGAAGACATCGGGTAAGATTAAGAGTCCATTTCTATGAGAGATTCATCAGAATTGATTCAACGGAGACGAATTAGTTACGTGACGTAAAATCGTGTTTCAAAATAGATTACCGAATAAAGAACCACACTCGAACACCCGAATGAAGGTTTGACACGTGAGGGTAAAACTCACCGTGCACTTAAGACCCTATGCTTGCGAAAATCGCATCTCCAGTGAAAAGAAGGATGTGATTTACCTGTACGTATAATTCTTTTCCTCGCGTCTCCCGTGGATTCCCAGAAAGACCTGATGCAGGATTATCACAAAGAACGGAATCACCTGAGAATGACATTTTTAGCAATTTAAACTGAAATCCCTCAGTCTAGAGTCTGACGCTCTAACTTCTTGGCTGCCTTCACCAAATTTACAGTTTGAATCACACGGACATCGTCCGTGTGATTCAAACCTAAGTCCAGTTCAGAATATACGAATTGGATAGAATTTGAAATAGAAGTCATTAGAATCGGCCTTGAGAAAATTTTTAAATTTATACCATTGCATTAATATAAATTAATGTACTGCTATATAATACTTCTCCTTATACTAATACTACGCTAATCAAATTTTAGTATCATATTTTTCCCTTGGAAATTTACCCATCCCTTGTGTTTGATCACATATGTTTCCGTACCATACTTATTTTTCTTTAGATCATATCCAGTGTGTGTGTGTGTGTATGTACACACATACATATAAACATAAAAATATGTAGAAACCTATATGTGTGTGTTTATATATGGAAACATACATGGTCAAACACAAGGGATGGGTAATTTTTTTTGGTAAATGGAAATACTTTTACACTTGTGATCTGCTCGCTTCCGCCTTCCCCACCTCTCACGTGTCCGTCTTTTGTAAGTGTTCCTATCCTTTTTCCTTATATCTATATACATATGAATGAATATATTTAAATATGTATGTGCGTGCGTACGTGTGTGTACATCATGTAACAAAAATTAATATTCTCCAGTCATCAATCCATCACGATTGACTGGTTGGTGACAGCACTCCATTTATATCAAATTCTTTAAATCCGTAGAAATGGAGGGTGTAGGACGCCATCAAAACAGTGTTACATGTATGTAAAGTATAACACCCCAACCTGTTTCACATACTCAAATCTAGATCATCCACTATGGCTTTTTGCCTCCTATAATCCCTTCCAGCAGATGATAATAGGAGAAACGATGTGTGGAACTACAAAAAAATCATAGCTGAATGGAAGAAGGACGCCATATACAAGTCATGGAATCCCTCTCCGGGAAGTAGGCTGAATAAATCAATTAAAAAGAGACATTTATCAATGAACAAGGGGTGTGATGCTTTTTCCTTGAAATGTTTCCTTTTCCTACACCAATTCTGCCGATTACGTATGAGAATTCAAGAAAAAACCACAATAGGCAGAAATAAAGGCATGTTTTCGTTAAATTCTAAGACCTTTTTTGCTTGGGGATTACAAGCCCTTATACTACAATGCGGCGATCTACCATCCACTTTCGCAGGAGAACTTATATGAGTGGAGGAAAAGGAGGTCTCCTGACCAAAAACCATGATATCTACCTCGTTGACTCAGATGTTAACCGTTCTAACGTGATAAACATGCCCTGCGTCGCTGATTAGCCTAGCAAATAAATACACATATAAATGACTTCGCGACTATCTTCTTGCTAACAAAACAGCTGTAGATGTCATTTTAATGCCGTCGATTAGTTACTAGACTTGAATTTGAACTACTGGCTTACCTTCCAAGCGATATGTTTTGATCGAAATTCCTCCCAGTGTTAGTTGGCAAATTTCTACCGAACACTTCCATCTCCTTCCCGACACTCATGTCCTCGGTGACCTCATGACAACCCGTCCCAAGTTTATCACTTGTGGCGTCCATCGAAACGCTACGGAATTGGGTTCAAATCCCACGACGAACCGGTGCGAATAGGAAGGAAATCACCACGGAAACGATGGGCCGAAATATTGAAACATCGTGAACGGGTTTTAGATCATATCGATTTTCGGGCGAATCGAATCGCAGACGGCGTTCTGAAGAGGGCGTCTGATGGAAGAGAGGGTGGGAGGGAGGGAGATATGGAGGGGGAGAGGAGAAGGACGGGGAGGGGGAGTGGGGGAATGCGTGGAGGGGAAGGTGGGCGGAGGCGGCGGGAAGGTTTCATAAGGGAAGGGAACACGGCGAGCGCTCGTACAACTGTTAAGGCACGCGGCAGGAGAGCATCGGGTGGGGTCTTCTCGAGGAGGGAATAACAGACTTTCAACCAACTTTTCTTTCGTTCCGTTTTGCATCTCCCGTATCTTTTTTGTGTCGGCTCAACCCGCGGTGAAAAGGAGTTCGAGAATAGTGGACCGAGAGACGACCGGCGCCACCTTTGTCAGTCGGTGAGTAGAAAGCAAGTGCCCTCCCCGACTTTCCTTTTCCACTTCCGATCGGGTTTCGCGGAAATGCCTCCGCATTTTTGGTGTGTGCTCCAATTGTATAGATATGTACGCTTCGCTCGCGGGACATGCGAAATGAAGAACGTGATATCCACTCCCGGGGGAAACGTCTCTCGTCCGCCAGGACACTGATCATGTGAGGCCCTGAGGATATTTTATTCCGAGATTGATCCACTCCATTCGAAACCATTTCCGCAAGTGCACTCCCCCTCTGATCGCAGATTCGCGTTCCTCGAATGGGTAAATGATGTGGAAAGGTCAAAGAGTAATGTTATCTTTCGCTGGTTAGGCCTCATTTAGAAAATGCTGCTAGTATATGGGATCCTCACGAAGTTGGATTGATTACCGATCGTGTGCAGCCTAGAGGAGCTAGATTTGTAAAACTTTGTTATGATAAACTTAGTAGCGTATCCACAATATAAGAGCAGCTAGGCTGCGACTCACTCACGGCGCGAAGGTTAAATTACAAATTGAAGCTCTTGCATAAATTGGAAGGACGTCTCTTTAGCAGTGATGTTGAAAATGTATTATTACCCCCATTTTACTACGGAAGGAGAGATCATGTCAATAAAATTAGAGAGATTAAGTGTAGAACAGATAGATTTAAGATGTCATTTTTGTCCACGAACGGTAAGGGATCAGAATAACATTGTCCGACCGCGTTAGGGTCATATTCGGATCAAAATTAGTCTGGTGTGTATTCGCCCCTTGCCACACACCCTAGCGGTGGCTTGCATGTAACTAAAATATTAAAATATAATATCAAATATCAATGAGATGAAAGAATATTTGGTGGAGAACGACGCGAGAGATTCTAGGGACGTAACAATTTTTGGAGACCTTAACCGCCGTCGTTTATAAAGGGTTTGGGATTCCCAACTATTTAACATGCCTCCGTTTAGGAGAAAGTGGATTTATTTTTTCTGAGGTTTTTCAAACAGAAGCAAACCCACAGTGGGAAAAGAAACATAAAATATTGAAGAAATGAAACAGAAATTTGGTTTTGAAACTTTGATCTAAAAACACAATGCGAATGTTTTTTTCTTGATGAAGCGTGACCACAAAATCGATCCATAAACGTATGTCTCAAGAATATATATATATATTCTCTCGATTAAAATTATAATTCAAGAGTTTTAAGCTCACACAGGCTTGGATAATTAGCCTCGATTCTATCTAGACTCTTCTCGTTATTTTTCCCTAGTTACCGCTGTTTGTTCGACTCCCAACCTATTTGCCATTTACTGCTTAGTTAAAGAATCCTGGAAACGCAGACATTCTAAACGTACGTATAACTTTGTCTAGCGACGGAGGCAGCTGATGATTTACCTTCGCGTCACGAAAACAAACACCGTTCTCATCATTCAGTACACGCTGATCGCGCTGTTTTAAGAGGCAATAAATATCTTCCACTTCTTATTTTCCCATTTCCTTGCCGCATCATCACTGAGCATAGTGGAGTTTCGTCACCGGACTGCGTGCCAAGCGTTCTTCACTCGCATTCCGCCGGTAGCACGTGCGGCTTACGTACGCCACCGTGCCGACCACTAAAACTACTTACTTTACAGTCAAGCAAAACGAGTTTACCACCTGCCCTCTGACCCTCCGCACATTTTATGCAATTTTGACTTGCTTGATAGGAATTTAATACTGCTTGGTAACTCATAAATAGGTATGAATTTGTTCGTACACTCATTTGGTGGGAAAACATTGAAAGAATTTAAGGAAATGCGTTTTCGAAATAATTCGCGAGGAGAAATCATGAGGGGTTATTCCTCCCGGTTGTTTGATGACATTTCTACAATTTTTCATTTAAAACATATTTAAACAATCAATGGGAAACTAGGGAGGCGTCGTGAAATTTCGTCATAAAATAATCTCTCGATGACTGTAAAAATAATTAGTATTATTAATTATTTACTTCCCACTCATTCACATGAGTGGTTACACCGACATATTTTTGTTCGTTTACTTTCTCCTCGGAGATATGTGGGTGGTCTGAATAGTTTCCGAGCTCAGAAAATTTCAGAAAAAATTTCTTGTATCTTTGTTAGGTCGGAAACTTTTAAGAACACCTTTGTATATCCGGTTAATCGAAGTCAATGGTAACATGAACTCCATCACATCCTGTCAAAACTAATGAAAGTTCACTGTGTCATAGGAGTGCAGGATGCTCGTCGATGGGGGTTGGAATTTAAATAGCTTCGAATGTCACGAAACGAGATTAAGCATCGAGAACGGTTCTCTGGGATATGCAGTTTTATGATCTTATTCTGTTGTTTAACGTGTCTCACACAGTAAAATATTTAAAAGGAGTCTCCGTAAATATCTGGGTTAGTCTGTTAGACAAAAGGAGTGAAACTAGGGCGTTTACGTGCCAGGGTCTTCGGAAGAATGAAATTCGAATTACGTGAGAATGCGACATCAAAACCAATCGACCGATTTGTCGTTTATTGCCCTTCTGGCCTTGGATTCATCGAGTGGAGTTCCGAACTATAACTGGCCAAAGGGGAACGAATTCATTATTTACACTTCTATTTAGTTCTTCGCATTTAAAGGTAGTCGCCCATTTAAATAATTCCTAATAGAAAATCTGAATATTAAATAGAAACCGAATTTCAAAATACGAAAGGAAAGTGTTTCAAGCTGCCAATCACCATATCGTGCAAACTGCTTTGCACCTACTCCTTGTACTCAATTAGGTTATTTCTGATTACGATGGTTTGCTTTTCATCATTAATTAGGTGAAGGCTAAGGCGAAATGACTTCGAGATCGGAAGGGAAGTTTAATGCGCGGAAAGATATAATAAATTATTGACGATTAGCAGCATCAAGTTACTAAATATATGAACGATCAAAAGTGGTCAAGCTCGTGTGCTTTCAATAGTTTGAGACATGCATTTTCCTTTCGAACGTCCAGTTTGCAGTTTATGATTTCAATTAAGGTTTGGGTGATTTTATGGCCTTAAATTTCCAATGTAGAGTGAGAGCGGATCAGAGATCGGTTTTATCGGGTTGGGGAATTTTAATTGGCCGTCCAATATAAAATTTTCCATTGCAACGCGAAACTCCAATTTTTGCCTAAATCTATGATAGTACGAGTCAATAATTCAGTTGCAAAGTGTCTCCTAAAAATTGCTCTTTTTCAAAGAGTTTCTTAATTTTTGCAGAAGACCTCTGGATCGGAAATAGTATGTACATAGAAAGGTGATTTCGAACAACCATGTGGACTATCCTATCCCCCTCTAAGCTGCTCGTTTCGCAATAAAGTGCTATTCCGGGTTAATTTCTTCTTCGAAATCATCCGGAGTTGGAGGTCAGTTTTGTTTATCAAGAAAATCATAAATCGGAGACAAAATGGTGGCAGTGAATGTCAAATATTTGCCTTTAAATGCCATGATTGGCACAAGATCAAGCTAAGCAACAGGTAATCGGTTGTCTGAAAGGTTTAACGGAGGGGAAATGAAAGTCGGAAGACAGTGAGATACGCGCGGTGGTGGCTTTCCTCTTGCCAAGAACTCGCTCAGATACGGGGAATTAATCTCTCTTTTACATCCCCAATGCATTAAGAGAACAGATTAAGCGAAATGACGGCGAGATCACTTCTCTCCTTATCGAAACGCTTCCCTCTCCAATTTAAGGAGCTCACAAATCAAGCGCCTTATATGCATACTTCCCACACCGCTCTCTTTCTTCTTTCGGAATTCTCTTCCCATAGGGAGAGACCAGACTTCGGTGAAGTCAGATTCCGTTTGTCATCACTCTCTTTCTCTCTCTCTCTCTGCGTAACTTGAAGCCGTCGCAAAAATAAAAAAAAACTATCGAACCCCCCGCAGAAATATGATCGTCAACCTGCAGCTTAATGCACCCACTTTTCCAGTCCATTTTTAAAAAAACAGTTGGTGGAAGTAATCGAAAAAACTTGACCGCATGCTAGAATTCTTGTCCACCTGACGTTTGAGAGAAATGGCAAACGGTATATATAACTGTGATAGAGGATATCGTAACGTGTTGTTATCATGGTGAATATTAACGAGAGTGCTATTACTTTCATTTGTTGAGAAATATTACTGCTTAAAAGGTGCTAGTTTTAGCACAGTTGGCGTTTCATCGTTTTTTGAAGGTTAAGACTCAATAAGAAGTTTAGCGAAGTATTTAAACTGAGTTTCACCATGAAATTAACGATAATCTCTCACGTCAAACACTTTTGCAATGCGATTTCGAGTAATCTTAACTCGAATATTCTCTGCGCGACTTTATTTATTGGTGTAGTTCTATTTCAAAAATTTGTTGAGAGGTTGCGAATGAGGAAGACGTGACGAAGTATTAATGCCACCCTTTGCCCTCGTCGACATTAGCTTGTTTGTTTTGTGTGAGGACACTTTTCGGCATTGTTCGGCGGAATGGCTCATACCGTTACTTTACTTGAGAAATGAAGGGGGGTAGGCGTGAGCATTCCGCCCAGGAGATAACAGGATAGCCAGGACGAAGCACCTAAAGGCAGCGATGACGCCCTTCCTTAACGGTAGAAAATGGTATAAAGAAGGGCTTTGCAGCATGAAAGTGCACTTAGGAAAAAGACTTTCCTTGTTTTTCTTTTTTTCGCTTTCAATCCAAACTGGCTTTAAAAGGAGTAGCGTCCAAGGAAAACTTGAATTTACTCTCTGACTTTCGGAATTTACTTGCTTCTTCCCCATTAAAAATACTTCCGGTCCTTGCTTAAGTTTTCTGCTTTCGCCAGAAAATCATTACATGTTACTTTTGGACAAAAGTTGGTTCAATACAATCGAGAGATGGATTTAGAGCAATATGTGAATTAAATGTCATATGTGCTAACATAAAATGCATATCCACAACAGAATTGAAGTTAAAATTCAATATATCTTAAGATATTTTCCAGTCCCAGTCTCTTGTAACAATGTTACGTCTAATATAATCGAGGTTGCAATGAATGCCTTTAACTTGCGCGTTATTTACGAGCACTTAATCATGCTCCGCCTGTTCCCCATAAGATTTTCGTGCAAACCGCTTGATGGTCGAAATTAGACCGCAGGAAAGATGCTAATGATTTCCCTGAGTGTAACGAAAGTGGAGAGATTTCCATTAGGCACTCCTCTCATTAATTGGCATTCGTCTCCATTTTTACGCCCCCCTCATCCTTACCTTTCGACATCCCGAGCAACTCTGGGGCTTTAGTTCCACTTGAAATGATGCAGAGGGCAAATGCTTCATCGAAGTGCTGCGGTCGAGAAGGGTGAAATTTAACGGTGAATTGAACCTTAAGCATGAGGTAATTTTTCCACATGTACGACTCGGGTATTGTGAGAGGCTGGGGAGGTAAGATAATCTCCGAATACAATTCAAACTCGTTTTTAGCAGGCATCTCCAGAGGATGAAAACATGGTTTTGGAATTTGCGATCTTTCCACCTCGCTACACTTGACTCTGAAGTATGTACGTACTTAAGCAATCCCGAGAAACGAGAAAATCCTAAGAGCCATTTTCGTGAAACCACTTCTATGCTCAAGTATTAACAGTTCTCAACTGGGATATGACCTAAGTGCCCAAGTTCCAGAGTTCCATGATAAATTAAAGAGTAAATATAACCTATCAAAAGGAGGCACATGTGCTTACTTGTTTGAGTACATGTAAATGCCTGGAGGAGTCAATCGTTTAAAACGACACTCTGCCAGTTTAGTGTTTGGAAATTCTCAACGATGTTATTGTTCTTTGGCAATTAAAACCAACTGTCAATCTTAGAGAGAATAGATAGATAGTATGTATGGGAAAAAAAACAAGTTCGTCTTCGGGAAAGTTTTTAAGGGTTTGAAGGCATTCAGATGAGCTTTAATTATGTTTAGCACAGATCATACCCTGGCTATCAGTTTTATTTTTCGGTGCTGAAAGTTTACCGATGCTCCTTCAAACATTTTTCCGGCAAATTATTACTTAATATGAAGAGGAATAAAACCTGCAGGGAAAGTAACCTTGACTTAATCATGTTCCTCATTCAATGGAATCGTTTTAGCAATATTTTATCACCACAGTGAGTTGAGGAAACTAAATAAACCGTCAGTTTGGCATAGCAGTCTACTCACCCCGTACCGAAACATTTGTCGGTTCAAATCATACCATAGATATGGATATTAAGTAATTACCCTTTTTTTAATACTTTAATCCCCTCAATTTTCAGGAAGTTCTTGAAATCGATTGCACTTTGAGCTTACTTAGGAAATCAACAAATAATTAGTAGTAGCAATAATATGAATAAGTAGGAATGGAGGTTTTTTCCCAAAAACTACTCGTCATTTCTTACTTCAAAGATTATACCTTTCTGACATTCGTTGATTCGAAATACAAGTACTTTTATTAAAATTATTTTATAACACTTCGACCTTTTTAAACACAATAAGGTGCCATTTGATCACACTGTGGATAAATACAAAGAAAATATACCAACATGGACATCAATTCGTCCCATATACGTAGTTATACCCGAACATGCTAAGTCTACCTATACTAGCATTATATTGACAACAACACATATTTATGCGACTACAATCAGCTGAATTACAAAGTGTCCTGAGGGTTATCGGGAAAGCTCGGGGTAATTACATTTGCATTACATTACATTAATTACATCCAGTCGTTCAGAGACATCTATTAGTGGTGATAGATGAGGTTGGTCAACACGAGAAGATCCTTTCGTGAACAAAATAAATGCTTTTAATTGTCACAAAGATTTTTTACGCCCTCATTCATTGATAAAAGCTTTAAGGCGAATTTCAAAATACTGACAAACTAGCGTCATATTGTGGGGATGTTATTTAATGGTAGGGAGCTGTATGACCTCGGAGAAGACATGAAAAACTACTTGGCGTAACACATATTTTTTTTATTTCAACGCACGAGCAGCGTAGACCATTTCACGAGATAGCTATCTCATCAAAAGGCTTCCAAATGAGTTGAACTTCAGTCGATTCAATTGTCTCAACGAATAAATTATCCGAAAGGGAAGGAGCAAGGGGGAGATAAGTGGAATTAGCTATCGCCCATCAAACGGCAACTCATTTTGAAAGCATTGCCTCCATTGAATGGGCGCGAATAAAATCCCTTCGCTACGAGCAAATTAAGCACTTTTGTGCTCGCCTCCAATCCGTTCACGCGACCAGTATAGTGTGATGGAAGCGGGTGGGAAGGACGCCATGCCCTGCGCCTAATGGAAAACATTGTCCATGCACGTACTTCTCCATTGCCATCGCGATGCATCGACGTGACTGACATCCGCGGACTCTTATCTTTAAATGTATGCCGGGTTCGCAAGTTAAACAGAGATGAAACTCGGGGATATCCTCCAGCAAATTGTTTGATTTCATGATCTGAATTAGATAACCTACCTGAGAGCATTCTTTGCCTAGGAAAAGAACAGAAGCATCACACAATGCATAAGAGAGTAGTCTACCATCACTATTACATATGGAAAGGGTGGATGCGGAAAAATATAGCAATTAGCATTTGTGTTGTCGCTGTGAAATTGATCAAATATTCGTCGGAATACACAAACAAAGTAAATTAATCTTACTTCGTGGAAACATGAATATGGATAACTGAACTACAATGTTAAATAGATATCAGTGAAAGTGGTAATTTCATAAGTGTGCAAACAACTTCATTAAAAATTTAAATCATGTGATGTGAACGCCCTTGCACTCAAGTAATATATTTTTTCACTAAAATTTCAATTTATTGTTTGAAGTAAATTGGTTTTTGCATCTAATAATTACATTTAATTAAGTAGTATCTACTTGATATTTATAGAAGTGTATATTCTATATAACATCGAAGAGTATTTTTTCGGTGTCATTCTACATAATTATTGAATAAATCTTAAAACATTAAACAAATAGAAAATGAATAATCCACAGCAGAACATGTTTGTCACCATGCCCCGTCACTGTAAGAAAAATCTTTAAAGTACATATTTTCCTGCGAAATTCTGAAAAATCTTTTTCCCATTATGTCTAAAGAAGAATAGGGTAATTTGAGCATTGGGTACGCTGCAGCGCACGGATATCGAACCTCAATTACCCTTAAAGTCATTTCCATGATGAAGTTCGAAGACTTCGGAACCCCAACGATAAAAGCATCCTACATGCATGCCGAATCGAGCAAACGACATTTTGAGAAAAATAGCCAAATGTTTGCTCACGCCTCTGTTTGTACACACTGGTTTTTGAGCATTCTTCAAACACACTTTCTTGAGTGGTTTCTGAACCGATGGGGAACAACTGAAGGTGATGTCGCTGTTAACGATCTCTGCGACGGAACAGAAGTAGTATGATGAAGATATATTTACAGGCAATACCCAAAACTTTGGTTTAATGTAACAGGGAATAACAAGGAATCAAGGAACAAGTACCAAGGAATCAATAACGCCATCCCTTCCGTCATAATTACATCCAAACCTCCGGCCAAAAAGTAAAACAAAGGTAACATAAACCGTAACTTTTGATGTTTCTGCGTATTTGTTCTTACAAGTGACTCATGTGATATTTTTTCTTGTGCTTAGCATTTCTCCTTGCCTATTCAATTACAAAGTAAAGGTAGAAATACTGTATGAATAGACAAAATATTTTCCATTGAGATATTAATATGTTCCTCCACATATTTGGGTGCATATCTATATGTGCAAGACTCAAATATCTAGCTCATATTCGTATATATATATATCTATCTATTTTTAACTAAAGTTGACATTAGAACACATTTTTCCAAACGAAATGATCTTGAACTTACTATACATAGACCTGTCACCAATTATCTAGTTCAGCTTTAAAATTTTAATTGGATGTGTACCTAAGCAGTAAAATACACATGCTTCTGTGTATATATTAAGTGCAGTCTAACAATGCATTAGCGATTCTCTATTTTAACATTAAGAAACATAGCCAATTGATTTGCAAAATGGTTATATAAAGCATAACCAATACATTAGTTACATCGGGCATACCCAGTATGCCCAATGTAAAGCAGTAAATTAATGGGTGCATGTGAAAATTAAAGAAGTTATCATTTAATCCGGCGAGAAAAACCTCCACATATGCTTTCAGTAAAGGAAATGCTTCAGTTTAGAAGAGGCTCTAGCAGGCTTTACCTCATTTAGCGACATTTTGTCACCCAATACCTCCCTCTGTATTACGTACAAACGAAGGGTTTTCACAGGCCAACGGACCGCGGGCCCAAATCAATCAGTTTCCATCCAATCTCCGAATCGGCACTCAACACAACACGAAGTGGTATCCGCCCGCGGGAGGATTGGACTCGTGTTGGCTGTCACCCACGCCAAAGGGAGACTTTGGCGAGGGTTGGTTCCATCGCATTAGCCCGAGACAAAAGCAAAACACGCACCTCGCACCTCTTTCCCGATTTCTTCGTGTTTCTCCGTCGGTGATTCCTATCTCGTCCCTCGTACATGCCACCGATGCAATGCAATAGCTCCCATGCTATCCCGATGCAATCTCGAGGCTTCGGGCTGAAGGAAACACTGGGACTTTTCAAACATCTTCCTACATTTTTCATTACTCTCATTGCACTGGATCCGTTTATAAGCTTGGAGTTGTCTTTACTACGATGCACATAATAAAAGAAGAGTGACGTAACTTGCAGACGAAAGTTATTCTTTCAATGGGTATAGCCAAAATGAAACCAGTCTTCTAACTGAAGGTAGAATTGAAATATGATCTAGATTCAAAGGAAAGAACTTTATTGTCACATAATTTACTTTAGCATTTTTTTATTATTGATCTTTTTGCGTGAATTAAGTTTCGGATCGATTGCAACGGTTTCTACGCAAGACTATGTTGCGAAGAATACATCCATACAACCAAAACCAGTAATAGCAGTATTCAGGGAGACGACCGACAGCTAACGTCATTTGCGCCATTAGGGATGAATAGGAAAGGATAAAGGTGGAGAGAAACCCGGCGTCAGTATTAGCCTACTCTTAACGAAAGGCACCAAGGGGTCCGCAGTGAAACGTCCCATCCGACGGACGGCGTGTTCACTCAAAGCCCCCTTCACGAAGCACCTCAAGTTGGGATCGATATCGAGATACCACTGAAAAATATTCGACGCCGCCAGGATTCGAACCCGGGCCTTCAGGGTGAGAAGCCAGTACCACCGCACCATCTAGAACTGGTAACTAATTAATACATCATTCAATGTTTTTTTCTGATTTTGCACAAGTGGAACGAGTGATCGGAAGTCCCCTTAGACAAGTCATCCGGGAGTCCAGACACCTCACCTACCCATTGTGTATCTATCCACTTTCGCTTCATTCAGTAGTCGATGTTCCACCCAAATTCATTAAAACTTCACAATCGGAAATAATGATAGGCCATCAATATTAATACATCGTGTGAATGGCGGGAGCCCGGTCAGAGGGCAATATTCTTCAGCGCACCCGGAGTGGATTAAGTTACAATTTATAAAAATTAATTCTCTGAAAATCGATACAAGATGCGGTGGAAGAAAAATAAATGCAAATATCAAGGTCATTTCTTGAGACCTCAGTTCTGAACTCAAATTTCTGAATGTGGAATGAGGTAATTCAGCTCTTATTATGCAAGAACAAAAGACCCAAGGTTATGGAAGACGAAAAGATATATATTTTTTTGCTGTTGCTCTGCTTAAAATTCTGACACGCGAACTCGAGAAAGGCTCCCCATCACGACTTCATGGCAGTGGGCCAACTTATCTCGTGAGCCCTATATTATTTTGACCCGGTGATAATATACAAAATATTAAATAAAACCAAAATTTACAGCTGTTTAAGCGTAAAGCATTTGCAGCCGTCACGTCACTTCCAACTTTTACCTCAGCTCCGCTTTCCAGAAGGCATTTTTTTCATGTAACGTGAAAGTAAGACATCTGATGACCATGGAACCGTAATATAGTTCATCTGAAAAAATTAATATCCGAAGAGTTAGTTTAATGTGCCCACCCAATTTTTATAGGGTAAGTTATGCTGCATTGATGCTCTGAATGAGAAATAAACTGGCTGCGGGTGTGCATCTCATTGATTTACTCATGCGACAAGTGTAATGGTGATGCTCGGTGTATTTGAAGCATAGGAGTGCCAACTGAAATGGCCTCCGGATGTACGTCAGAGTCACACTGACGCGCAATCGTTGAGAATGATCTGATTTTTAAATAACGAAAAAGTGCAGTCTTTGACGCGAAGATCGATATAAAGCCCTAAAGTCTGATAAATTTACGAATCAAAGGCAGGTCATAGGAACGCAATCATAAGTATTTTACTGCAGTACGTGAAGTTTACCGTGGCGTTTGCATCGGAAGTTCTGATGGAGAGAAAAATCGTACGGTTTGGGTTTTTTTAGAATCGTCCAGAGATTACGCCCGAATTTTGTAATTCGGGATCTACATCTACATACCTGTAATACCCTGCAAGCCGCCATAAAAGCGTGTGGCGGGGGTGTTAGGTCACCACCCGTAAAAGGGAACACAACCAAGGGATCTTTCGACCAGGACAAGAACACTCTACACACCTTGCCATTAAAGAAAATAAATCTTTATTAAAATCTCAAAAATTAGAAGGAAATACGCATTCAAATTTCTGTAATGCTTAGGCAACATTCCACTCAACGGCACGCGATTATCAGGGCCGAGCGTGAATAAGAGTCTTACCTATTTGGGATCTCCGTAATTTGGTACGTTACAATTGGTCGGGCCATTTCCGGTCGTTAGAATTAGGCAGGCCTCCTCAAACATAATTCTTGGCTTAATTACGTAGATCACCCAGACGACCTTCACGAGTTAGTGACCTTAGAAGGAGGCGAGAGAGCGAGAGGAGGTTTGGGCGTAGGTGGGTTGGAATGGAAAAGGCGAGAGGGGAAAGGGAGGAGAGGCACATGGGAATAGTACAATCAATCACTTTCTTTGTTATCCGCGCGAGGGAGCGATTGTTCCGACTATCCCTTTCTATCGTATGCAGTGCGAACATGCCACCGGCTCGTTAGTTTTGTAACATGTGCCTGTATTGCACGGAATTCCATCGCGTTTTCCAACCAATAAAACGGCCTATTGCGGCCAGCAAAACCATTGTTCTCAAGCCAAACAAATGTCCTTACCGAGACTGCCGTGCTTCAGTCGTGATATCGCCATTTCCTAAAACTATGAGCATTAACTGTCACCTAAAAAGACAACAGCTTCAATTTGTGGTGCGGCGGGCTCTTTACACTGGCACCACCCACAACTGTCCATTAAATGGGGAGAAGGCAACAAGCTTTTAATGCAGAGGGAGAGCAATTTCTCATGCAATGCTGCTGCTTCGCTCAAATGCTCATCTATCCATGGGAAACTTTCAATTCCAAATAACTTTCAGAGTACAATCTGAGTTTGTTTTCGTAGCGGAAAACACGGAATAAAGGGAACTAAATCATATGATATGACGACGATCACCAATCATTATGGTACGATGCAATCTGTTTACTTTAGAGGGCGATCTAGGGTCCTTCGGATTTACCTTCTTGTAAAATTCAATTTCATTTCCTTTATTCGGAGATTGATTCAAAAGGCACCACAGATTACGGGAAATGATCCCTGATTAAGGAATCCTTTTTAACTAGATGTCTAAATAATTTAAATTTGTAATCTGAGGAAGCTTCAAGGTCTTTAATTTTTCGATTTTACTCGACTACCGTTATCGATAGTTTGCAACGATGATGCAGTTGGATTTAATCTCGAAAACAACGACATACGCTGATGGCATCGTCAAATTACACACTATAAGTTTGTGCTTGATTACCACGCAATAATACGAACAATATTATGACAAATATGTAATGACAACAGCCGAAATAATGTTTTCTTTAACTGTCTGATTAGTAAATTGAATTCGCTCCAAATATGGGCGCTTCAATCAGGTAGGTACTATTTTAATTTCATATCAATGACAATGGTAAAGCAAAGCGAAAGTGGACTTGGTGCTTGCAGTGTGACTACTACGTAGTACCGACGTAAATTTAAGGACCCATATTTACGTTCGGATTGAATACGGGACTTGACCTGGCAAAATAAAATGAGGGTGGGGGTTAATAATATATAACGTTTTCTCTGAAATTCTGGAGCAGCGACGCTTAAGCGCTGACCGACATCAGCAAGAGCCGATCGCTCCACAAAAATCGATTTATTATTGGGTATTCGTTCAATTTTCTCCTTAAGTATTTTTAGTTTTTGAATTGAAATTGTGAAAAATTGAGCATCAATTTGAAAGGGAAAGGGCAATTTCTCAGAGAAAAACTAGATCTGAGTAATACACTCAGCATACTTGGAAATTCAATTATAATTACGTCCAGACTTAAGTGCTTACTGAAAGCCCATACGGATCCACTGTGTTAGAATTTATAAAATAGATGCATATTCTTTCACATCTAATATCAAAATATACCATTGACATCACTCTATAATTTGCTTAAAATTTAACATTTTAAAGAAAGTTTAGTCTAATTATATCACACCAACATATTTCGACGTGTTCTATATCCAAAATTAAATATAATAACATTGAATTCCCTTTAAACGTTTAATCTTTTTGGGTGCAAACACAATAATTTTATTTGATTCCATTTTCAGAACCTCCAGAAATGATAATTTTCGATTCAATTGTGATAATTTCATTTCTCGCGTAACACAACACTAATTAACAACTAATGCAGAATAAATACAAATACAAAATAATTTCCTGAGAATTCTTTATAGGATTTGGGGCGATCTGAAAGGTGAGGTTTTAACGCCCTACTACCAACCCACGTAATATACGACTCTAATGGCAGTTCAGTTCAAAGCCGCTCGGTTATCTCAACTTGAAAACAAAAATCTTGCTTTCCGCGTCGAAACTCCCTTAATTTCGTCCTCATCCCTTCAGTTTTTAAAGCTGTGAAAAATGACACATCGAAGCGCATAATGATTGATAATTCGACCCGAGTCGTCAGGCGAGTGTGTGTGTGTGCAAATCTTTTACCATCTTCGGGACCTCAATGGCAACTCACTTCAAAAGCGT
Source organism: Hetaerina titia (assembly GCA_037158775.1). Classification (NCBI taxonomy): domain Eukaryota; kingdom Metazoa; phylum Arthropoda; class Insecta; order Odonata; family Calopterygidae; genus Hetaerina; species Hetaerina titia. Next base: position 91,774,582 of record CM073775.1, on the reverse strand, counting down.
TCGACCGTAACACACAAGACTCGTAAACTCAAGGGGGGCGCGTGCTCGGGCGCCGTCGTCGTATCTCTTATATGGAGCGAGGGAGAACGCGGCGTTAATGCACGATCTGCGGCGCTCCAAAGGGACGATCACCGTGGCTGCCGTGACCTAGTGACTCTCGTCGGTCCCACGCACCGAAAAGGAGGATTTCTCCTCCACCTCTTCCTCCCCCTTTCCCCCCACCCTGGGGCCCTTCCACTGCGACGGAGCCGCGCGATGCGGACGACGGACGGAAGGCGGCGAGGGTGTTACCGCAACGGCGGCGGCAATGGTGATCGCAAACGCGCTCCCATGCGTGAGAGGGGTCATAGAACGCGGTGGTGTGGGCATGCATGCGTCCTCATGCATGCAACACGGCTCCCGCGGTCGTTTTCGCAGAACTACCAGGGAGGTTAATGCTGCGTCCCAATGACAAATACAAACCTCAGGCTTGTCGGGAGGTAGGTTGGCAAAGAATAGCAGCAGTTTCTCCCTAGAAGGTCGATTCCAGGTGGATAAATATAAAATGTTATTAATATTGAAGGGATACTTGATGAACGGAGTTCGTATTTTTAGATTCTCGTCCCACGATTCAGACGTCCATCTTATTCTCTGTCTGGAATCATTTCATAAAAGAAAACGTCTGAAAATGTTGGTCGTGGTCTCAAAATAAACATGCACACATTTTAGTATCACTTGAAAAGAAATTTAAAGCCAGACTTGATATTTTGGTGCTCACATACAAATATTCCGGTGCTCTCGATGTCAGTTCATGTTTATTTCCATCGATTAATAATAGCAAATAGTTTAATTCGAGTAGTTAATACACGAAGAGCAAATCATTGGGCATACGAATTTAGATGTTTCATATCGCATCCATGGTGTGGTAGTTGGCTGTGCGTTAAGCCCCTCTGTACGGTATATTGCCTTCTAAACGTAATGTCTGTTTAAGTACTACTAGGTTCTCAATATGTTAAATATTACGAACCTAGTGGCACTGAAAATAAATTCTGCCTTAAATCTAAACGGTCGCTGACCTTAGAGATATTTACCAGTAGCTCTTTATATTAAAATTTTCAAATGTAAATGCATAGCTGCATTGATTTAAACGATTGGCAAAGATTAAAACGTAATTATATATTTAGATCGAAGAAGATAAAATATTTATTACCGGTATTTTTTTCAAAAACTATCAGTACTTTAAATATCAACTTTATTCTTTTGGAAGTCATTTTTCTTTTCAAGAGGACCGCAGTTCTCGCAGTACGTCTTCCAAGTTCAAATTAGATGGCTAACGTTTATTTGCCTCGTCAAGGAACTAATTATATCAACGAATAACGCACACTGTGCTTTAAGTAATTTTTTCAAACAGAAACATGAGGGTCATTGGGTTGACAACTCGACAGTTATGTAAATAAATAAATTATGCTAATGCTCTCCGTAAATATGTATTCATTATTTATGGCGGTCGCGTCAATCAAAGTTTCTACGATTGTTTGTTTTGAAACGAATGGTCGTGTGATAAATATTCATGATAAAGGATTTCATTGTTTCCAATTTTGAGCCCAGCCCTCAAACATGAATCCGCAGAAGTTGACACTGCAGGAAAGCAAGCGTGACACACGTTCTGTTAATTAAATCTATACGAAAACGGACCACAGATTCGTTTGAAAATGAAACCGGATGTTTCTTGCATGCAAGTCAACCAGGCGCAGGTAATCAGTAATTAAGTCTGGAAAATATAACTTAAAATGTTTCGGCTTCTCCAAAACAAAATCATCAATATTCGTCCGGTTATTTCCTTATAATGTGCTAAATGAGTATAGGGCGCGAATCAACAAAGAAGACTCGAATAAATTCTGTGAAAATTTAATATTTCCATGGAAAATTTTTAAGATGATATAATTTGACTTTGTTTTGCTATTCACTCCTCGTGGTCGTTTTGGTTCAACGTGCATCGAAAAATGGACACAGATTTAAACGTCTGAAGCTAATTCCGTTTAACTTTCACGTGAAAATTTGATAATTCCCAAAGCAAATCACATTACCACCAAAAATTAGCAAGATAATAAAGTTTGTCCGAATTGTTGGATGATTCCAATCTTCTATAAGCCCATTTAGATCACTCATTCAATAAATAATAGTATGTATTATTTGTATACGATTTAGAATGTTTAAGTCAGTTAAAGCGTTTAGGGTGGTACACCATTCTGAAAGTTAATTCGCCTTACTGGACGGTAAAGGTGCTGAACCCATTAAAAAAAAAACCAGCCTTCCGAACTTTTCCTACATGAATTTATGCATTAGAGTAATTCATGCAAAAAATGCGAATTTCTCGACACAGAATACAAGTTAAAAGAAGGTAACGCTGATTTGTTTGGCTTGGTTAGGACATTAGCCAACTGACCCCGTTATTCGGCTTATGCTATACTTATTGACCGACTCGACGGCTAATTAATTAAATTTATTAACCGAGTCAGCAAAGCCAGTTCAATTCTAAAGTCATGGTTTACGAACGTGTTTATATTCCTGGCTGGTGAGAAAATAATTCTGATCTTTCCCTAGGCCTGCCATTTAGCTTTGAAGGATTGAGGAATTTTCACGACCTGAACAACGTGAATTGTCGATAGCAAGTACCATAGATGAACCTGTCCTGTCGTTGTGCTTACTCCCGCCAAACTGATGATGCAGGAAAAGGTTGAAAATTAGTGCGCAAATATCATTAATGCCGACCAAAAAATATATAATACCAAGATAAGTAATTTTTAAAAGAAAATTGATCTGTGTATAAAAAATACGAACACAGTTTGTTCTGGGATCAAGGGTAATTATTCATCTATCCACTCAAAAGTTAAGCTATTTAAAAAAATCTTACTATCGCTCTTACTCATGAAATTAAAATTAAGCTTAATCTACAAAAATATGGGCTATGGTAATGATTTCCTCCGGCGTAAACTAAGCAGACTAAGAGTCTCATCCTCCAAATGGTCACGGAAGTCCGCGATGCTTCCGGGCTGTCGCAATAATCCTAAGCACCGTACTTAATAATTAGGTTAAGTACTTAGGTAATTGTGCTAAGTTGCATGCTTTCCGGCATTCTCATTTTCGGCACTTTTATCCCGTGGGACCATGTATATGTATGTTTCCAGATGCGAGGAAAGTTCCAGAAATCGCTCGGTCATCAATTTAAGAGCTATTCCCCAAGAACCGAGACTGCACCAGCTTAAGCTTTCCCAAAATTTCAAGAATCGATAAAAACCTCCCAAAAGTTCTCGTTCCGCGTTTAAAGTGAGCACGGCCGTGCACGCGAGCCGAGTCAATATTGGCTAAGGAATGGTTCCCTTGAGCAGTCGAAAGTTTGTGATTTTTTATTCAAGATAATAGCCATCCGTCCTAGTGAACGACGAATGGAATAAATGGTCTTAAATTAAGGGCATTTTCGAGTTGCACCGCACGAAAAAAGTCAGCGCTCGACTGTTTACATTTTTCGTCGGAAGACTCTTCGTATAAGAAACTCGGAAAAATCCTGTGATGGAAATCGTCATTAATCGTCAAGAATAAATTTGAGATGGGATAATTTCGCGTTATCATAAATCGACCTAAACATGAACACAGTGCTATGGACAGCATATTTCATGGATCGTTCGGTCACTGAATATTTTACCCAACAAATTTTTAACCCATATTTGGTCTCTATTTCATTCTGCAAAGAATTAGAAAGAATAAATTAACTCAACTATAATATAGAGAAACTGAAGGCTAAAAAAAATGACAGGTCCATCTAAATAAATATTTCCTGCGCTACACTTTCTGTCTGCCAAGGCGCATCCCTATGGCACTTGCTCTCTTAGTTTCTCGTTCCCTGTCATAGACGTAACAGATAAAGACTTCCGACCTGGCAGGAAAACACAATGCGGCAATCTTCGAATGTACCAAATCACTTGGTATTGAAAATGACAATTAGGACTCTGTCAATTTTGTTGTGCTTACTACGCTATGGGATTTCAATCGGACAGCCTTGGGATTTTGATGAAACGGTGGCGGAGCTTGCACAACTGGAATGTATTTCGCGCACATTCAGTCAGCGGAAATCGGACCTCGTCTGCTTCCCACGCTTTGGGATTATTCCGTCCCGTTGAGGTATACTTTTTTCAGCTTATGTCTCCGATATCATAGCGCGCATACCTTGGGGTACAGCCTTTCGAATTAAGCGTACCCCACTCGTGACGTCCATTGGATGTGACGTAGTCATACTCTCCAAATTGATGGATGGAAGTGACCCTCTCCAGACAGATGGAAGTCTCCAGATTCATCAAGAGTGGATGAATTTTTAGATTTCCTTTAAATAAAACTATTTACAATTAATCTATCTCAATTGGAAGAAAATGACAAAAATCGCATGGTTTCCACAATAACTACCTGCTTTTATGACTTCCGCCAAATATCTGCGTAAATATAATACCTACAGGAGATTTGAAAGTGCGTTTTTCCGATACATTAATCACTTTTATAAATTTATATTTACTCAACCCCTATTTTATAATAAATGGTACATAATTGAAATGTAATTATTTTCCGTTCCAGCTAAAAATTCGGCCCCTCCCAAGAGTGCAGTAAATGTTAAAATGAAAAATTTTGAGCCTGCTTAATTTCGCTAATCGTGGTTTGGGCTGATTGCCCTAGCCCGTAATCTTTGGGATTCCACATAAGGAAAAACCCAAATATTACGGCCTAGGGAAATTATCCCAATCATTGATTTCACGGCCGTAGCAATAACGTTCTACATCTTACACTATGCACTGGTCTGTTACATTTGCGTAACTTTAAGGATATACTGGGTTTTTACTATCCGTTGTTAAGGGATGGGACACGCACGGGACACGCACGTGTCTGAATCCTATTGACCCTACGTGCAGTCACCGGCCATATTTGCGGCCGGCGAAAATGGATTAACCCAAAACTCTCTCTGACAATTAATTTCAGCGAAGCAGCATGGATATCATGTTATTACCGCGTTCGTTTCCCTTGATTGAGGATAGCTTCGCCGACATTTCTGTTGGTGCTTCAAGTCAAAACGAGATGGTAACCAGGGAGTCACGGCAGCCTTCGCGGTCCACGCAACGTCGAATTAAAATCCTTCGACTTCCAAATTCGTTAGTCATCGAATTCTGCCTTGAGATGGGAGATTTATTACAGTCGGCCTCTTATCTTACCGGACTCGTTCCTCTCCCCATTGAAAAATCAGGAGATCGACTCCGTGTTACCCCTCTGACCACTCACTCAAGCCTCGGCGTGTGCACCCTTTGCCGCCGAGTGTTTCAGGACATGTGGGAGTAATCCTTGGATCGGAGATACACAGATGCTGCAATAGGAGATTACCGTGACCTTCCCATTAGGGATTATAGTTGGTTTAACTGAAGTTCAAGATGAACATTACATATGTCCGATACTACTTTTAAATGACACATATCCACCGCGGATAAAATCAGCGCAGGGTGCATTGTGGTTTTTAAATTAGTTCGAGTAGTTTCGATTTTCTCAGTGGGAAAAAATGGTCGTAAAATCATGTTATTACACATTTGAAAATGAATTAACAATGAATTAATGAATGAGGTTTTCTAGATCCACCACATAGTGAGATCCCTCAGTGTCGCAGCAGACAGAGAGAGAAATGCAAACCGGCACCGAAATTCTCCTTCCATCGCTCTCTGCGCGTTGAGTCATATGGGAAAACTTTTCCTTTTTGATTTATTCTCCGAGGGGTCGCGGAGGGACGGAAGGATGGAGAAGGTGAGAAAAATAATTGTATCAGAAATGCGGAGGCGGGCGGAGGCGACGTCCCGTCCGAATGGGGCGGAGGTCGACCTCGTCCCTGTCCCATTTCGAGAGAGTTGGTAAGGGGGAGGGGTCCGAAAGAGCGCGCGTGGGCCTCGGTCTTTTTCACCCAGCCCTCTCTCAACAGCGTCCTCCGCCTTGTGCAGCTTCCACCGTTAAGAATCTCCCCATCGCCGTCGTTCGATTTGGGAATGAACAAAGTGTGGATGCGCGAAACGTAGGCACCATTTCGATGACTATGATTTTTTATTGAGTTCGGGAGAAATTTATCAACGAAGGATAAATTAACATGGGATCTCACGCCAACTGTAAGGAGGACCATTTGTCGCAGGATGAACTTCGTGAAATATCACATTCCAATTGAACTAAAATGCTATGGATTTCACTAAACCCTTTTTTTCGTGAAAAACAAAGATATATTTCTTCAATTTGAATCAGGAGAACCACACTAAGAGATTTGATTTAGGGAAAAGTGTATGAAAATTCACGTAGATTAAGGGAACGAATTAGGATTTGAGATGGACAGGAGGGGGTGAAAACACGTCTCGCATACGGTATGGGTTAGCGGTATGCCAACTGGTGGAGAAGGAATTCTATCAAATTATATTTATGGGCCATTCACAAGAGAGGCAACAAGAAAGTATAATTAACCCTTAAAATCTAGAAAATATAATTAATGACATAACACGAAAAGTTTAATAGTCTCCGGCTTCAATCGAGTACCAGATGTAGCTCTAAATTTTATTCATAGGATATCCTTAAAACATGAAAACATCACTTACCAATACTTAATCTATTTGCTGATAAAAAGCGTTGGCAAAAGTATAAAATATTTCGCATTATTTTTTCGCGAAATATTATTTGCTTTCTTTTCCTCTTTTCGCTTAAATAGGTGCCGAATCATTATTATAATTTTTATCGAAATAAAATATTTCAAAAATTGAAAGGGTACTAATTTTACCAACTTCGTGGAAGTAATTTGAATTGCGTAGCTATAAAATATATTTCTGGACTATAAGGAGATGCCAAAATAAGTCAAAAATATCGAGAATTCTGTCCCCCCCTCACCAGAGAACGCTGAACTTCTAGGGTTCCAAAAGTTACCAAAAGAGAATTATGATACAGAGGGTTCAAGAGAATAATAATTATATACAAGAGGGTTCACTAGAAACCTCAGTCTATAAGCATTATTCGCTAAATCTGTATCTCTACCTCTTCCAGATGATGTGATACGTAAAGATGAACACAGTAATTACAAACTGAGACAAATAAAAATTTCTTCTAAAGCACCAAAAGTCTCTAATTTCCAGGTCTAGAAATTTTATTTAATCTCATCTTGAAACTTCCATTCAAAGACAATAAACTGCTTTTGGCCGCACAGAATCGAAATTGGGGTGGATTAATATATCATTTTAACTATCTTTAATTTGATCTCATGAAAAATGTCAAAATGTCGCGTTTATCGAAATTGGAGTAGACTGTAAGAGTGATTGACGATGGAGACAGTTTCATAAGCATGAGGTTAGAGATCTCCAATTCCCCGTCATTTTCAGGTGAAATACCCATAGTGCACGCGAAACCACATAACAGTCAAACAACTGACTGCAGCGAAGCACGAATTAACTGAATATTACGAGACTACGACTTCGAGTCAATTTCACGCTCATTCAAACGCAAGCGCGCCTCACGAAAAAAATGTAACGTAACTGAAGTCATCGTATAAAAGAAATTGTAACATGATGGTCGTCATGGGTAGCAGGGCATGGAAATACCACGATAATTACAAGTTCGAGTCAATTCTGTTCGACACATTTTTTTCATAAACCGGATTTTGTTAGGGAAGAGACACCCAAGCCAAGGTTACAACAAGGCTCGAATTTAAGGGGGGAACCACGACCTTTTTGGGGCCTACTTTCCACGCAATCTTTCGCTTCCTCCCACTCTCCCTCTGACGAGGGAGGCGGACTTATTGTCTCGCGACAGGACGAGAGAAGTGGATTCTCCACACGATGGACTGCAGCCATCATCCGCGGCCCTGATAACCATCTCCTCCTCGCTCTGGAGGAGAAAATTAACTCGAAATAACGGGGATGAAAACGGTGGGATGGGAACCCATTCGGATATAATAGAAAAGAATAATCCAGGCAATGATTTTCAAAAATAAAGGGGACGTGCCGCATAGAATTTAGCATGGCCTTGAGGTATCTAATACTAGTGACAAGATTTAAACTTTACATGTCGATTCCAATACCCTGAAAGAAATTTCTCAGCAAAATAGAAACCACCAAACACGCTGATAAGCGATCCTCAAAAGCATAGGTTACATACAATCAGTAGGAGTAAGAAAACGTCTACATTAGCTTCTTTAGAATTCACACCTGTAGGTATGTAGAAAAATAAAAAAGGATTTCACATGATCCATGGCTGGTTATCATCCTATTTTCATCGAAATGGGATAATATCAAATGTTGCCATTTAAAGAAAAAGACTGAGAGACAATAGCTTCACTTGAGGTGTCGAAGGGCTTACAATGTCAGAGAGAAAATGTTCGTGTATATTTCCCTCTTCGGCCCTATCTACCGAAACGAACGACTGGAAAGGATTCAGTGGATCCAGAAATTCATCTTTCAAGTTTCAAGAATGCCCCTGGAAAGTAAACTCTCTTAGTCTTCAAATGGACCTAGTGACGAGGCTATAAACGAGGCTTTGCCTTCTCGATACAGAAATGGAATGATGGGCTCAAAATTCTCAATTTCGGAAAAAAAGATGAACGTGGATAGATGGATTTACCATTGGGCATATTATGGACTTCAATCGCTGCTAGAAGATTATTCTTCTAATAAAATACAAAGGGTGAGATTTTTTTAAAGGTTCAATTATTGTTACGAATATATTAGACGGTAACTAGTCACCAAAAACGTCTTGATAAACGATAATTATTATTAGGTAATCTACCGGTTAAGGTAGGTTTTTGGATGGACACAACTATCAAATAAACATTTTGTGACTCCCCACCTAGCAAACTAATCTATATTAGGTCCCTCTTCATCTCGGTGTACTTCTTTCCTCCCTTCATCCCGTCCAACATCCCTATCCTGTTCCTACCCTTACCTCGCTTGCCCATAACTGATTAAATATGAGACAAAAGTCAATTGCTTTTCCTAAGCCCAAACGACGTACAAACCTTAATCTCCTTCACCCATTAAAGGTACTTACGATTTGCAAAATACCAACACAAGCTCCTTATAACGAGACATAATCCTTGAACCAATTTTCTCACGCGAATTTGTGTTTTAAAATTTTTTATCATCTTCCGCTCGTTCGCACCGGGCAATCGTAATCGTCGAAAGAAATTGGTGCAATCGCTTCCGACGAAAGCGTTGACTTTGCTGTCACCTTTCTCGGGAAAGGCGTCGACTTCTCCTTTTTCGTACTCGCGCGCGCGCGGTGGGGTTGGAGGCAGGGAGGAGGGGCGGGAGGAAGGGCGGGTGGAAGGGTTGAGCGTGCTCGGAACATTTCGCATCCACCGCGTCGGCACGCGTGCCACATCGAACAACGGATCCCCTTTGAAGAGCGACCGTGCCGACTCTCGGCGAGGAATAATTGCCGCCATTATCGTCACCAAAATTAGCAAACTCACAGCATCGTTTATTATTTCATCCCATCATGATCTCTGACCAATCTAATTGAATGACGTCGTATCGCGATAAAGGAGGTTTCCGACGGCGTCGTTAATTCCTCGATACCCTCATATAATATATTCGAAGTGCAAAGTCCATCTCGGGCTTCATAATTTTATTTTTATTTGAATCGATTATATCATTTTTATGCAGTCGTCGGCTGCGATATCACTTCTACCCTTTCCCCTCGCTGATTTACATCTGAGTCCTTTTAATCATCCGACACGATTGCCTTTCATGGTTACTTCGGACACACTCGTGCTTCGCCGCATAAAACATCAATTGGGTTATTTTTATTGTTTGCGAGCAATTTAAAGACATATTTTTCAATGGTCGAGGAGTTTTTAGCCGAGGAGCACCCAACGACGAGACTTAAAAGTCGCTCTTCTTTTCGTTGCGTTACGCCATACTGCCGTATGATTCCCTTCAAACTCGGTTAGATATAAAAAACTTCAATCGTATGGTTTTCGATCATGTGACTAACGTGCTAGACTCGTCACTTTTCAAAGGATGTAGGTGAATTATCCTTCGAGATCAGAGCAGAAAATAATTAACAAAATAACTGTTCTTTACGGCTGTCTAAAAGTTACATAGCCACCTAAATACATGTCCAGTATTGGTTGGTGTCATCACATATCTAGCAGTCCGGCCTGACGGCTTGGAGGGTAATATGGTGACGTTCGTGGTTGTTTATAATATTTCACGAGGTAAAATTTATTTAAACTCCTAAATTTATTCACAGCCATGAAAAATACAAGGTATTCCAGGAGTTATGTGCAAAAATTTGATTTTTCGACTGAAGCTAAACTAAATTCGAATTAAATAGGTTGACATTACATGATGTGTACCACTGTGATTCAAAAGATCGTTGTTACCAACTCTTATTAATGGGTTTTTAACCATTTCCCCTGCGGTAATACGTACATCCCGAAAGAATCTATATCCAAATTAACCCTATTGTGAAACTTGAACGAGAGAGCTTTCAAATGCCGTCTACTTTTGGTGTCGTAGGTTTTAACTTATTACATGATCCCTCAGCGCAGTCCAAAAGCAAAGACCAGGTGCGCCCTCCTGGACACGGGAACAATCGCATCCTTCCCTGAGAGTGGCTCGTTAGAAAATCATTGTTGGGAGGCGCCCGACAGCTGAGGTCATCCGCGCCATTGCTTATAGATCCGTGATCAGGGAAGATGCACGGGGGAGAGTTGAAAGGCTTGAGTGAAAACTCTTCTTCTATGCGTACACACAATCCATAAATAATAAGACCGAGGCGGCTGCACAGATCAGCGTCTCATCCGACTGATACGGTGTAATATGCTTGTTGCCATAATCCAGGGACTATCAAACTTTTCAGGGAGGGGAAGACATTTTGAAAAACATCCCGCGCGTGAGTGGGACTCAAAGACGAATCGCCGGCATGGGAAGCCCCCATAACCCATTCCTCCCGAAATCTCGTTAATTCGAGCGACACGAGATGGATCGCTTCGGTCCCTCGTTCTCTTCCACCCACCACCCGGTAATAAAGAGACCCACCCCCTCCCTCTCGATCGAACCCCTTCCATCGAAAACTCCCACGCCCAAAGTCTCCCCCACCCCGTCCTCCATCCCACCCCCTCCCCCACCGACTCTCCAGCAACACGAAAGCCACTCCTTGGCACCAAAAATGGCGATGCCAAGGGAAGAACGGGGAAGGAAGGGGAGGTCTGTGGGAAGAGGGGGGTGGGGGGGGGTTAGGTTAACCTCCAACACATCCACGCACTTCTATCCTCGCCTCTCCTCCTCCTAACCCTCCCACTCCACTCCCTCCATCCTTCCTCATCCTCGGACACCACTCTCCTCTCCTCTCGCATATCCCTCCTTTCACTCGGAACTATTTGAATCCTCCTCTCACGCCTTAATACCAGCTTTGCCCGATTTTTTTCACATTTACGTCTACGTGTGCAAGAAATGGAAATGGTGTTACCTATCTGACGTGTAAATCATTCCTAGGCAAGCGCGCGAGACGAAAGTAGCGTAGTCAAAATTACTCCTGAAAACTTATCAAAATGCGTATTGGCTATAGGGTAAATTACGCACGCTGTCGTAATATTCAAGTAGGGTCATAAAACCACAGCAATTTGTTTGATAAATGCGAAGATTCCCTCTAATTATCACGAGATATGGCTAAGCTTGGCAAAAGTGTGTTGTAAGAATTTATGCTATGAAATACAATAATTTCGTAGAGATCATAAAAATAGAAAATGATGCCTAAGGTTAATATCATATGGTACATATTAATATAGGTACTTAATACTCAGGCGCTAACCAGTAGCCTCGGTGGAATGGAAAATCAGTAGATTTTCGGACGAAGGATGGGCCCTGGCAATCCCGTTATTAAACACTGCTCCGTTCACCCGACTTCTCCAACCTCTTCCCAATCTTCAGCACTTTCCCACAGAATAAATTAGAAGAATTCTTAACCTCTAGGCGAATCATTTCTGCGACGTGAATCGAGTAGTTAGTTGTCTTTGATAGCGCGACGAATCTTGCTTAACTTGCCGAGCAGGGTATTCGATTAGCCTCCTTCAAAATCGCAAAGATGGGGAGAAAATTTTTTTTAAGTACGCAGTGAGTCATCGGCGATCCCCTCACCCACACGCGAATGAATGAAATATCGTACGCCATCTCGACTTTTCCACGGCTCTCGTTTCGCTCACCAAACCGAAGACTGCACACACACACGCACGCGCGCGCACCCACTTGATCATTTCGAGAACAAAAGGTGTCTTCCCATTGAGGAATGGGGACGGAACCAAAAACTTAAACCCTTCGACCTATTTTGTTCTTTATCAGTACGACGAGTCTATGAGCACTGTCTTGCATATAAAATAGCTCGTATGCACAATAATGTTTCGTGAAAAAGTTGCTGAGATCGACAAGGTCGACTGTTTTGGATTAACGAGAAATGGCAACGGCATCGAGAATCAAAACAAATAATGAAACGAAAAAGCAAAATTGAACATCAAAATCATCTCCTTTTATTTCTTGACCATTATATGGCAGAGTATGCCGCTTCCTATAGAAACAAACGAATACTATAAAAATATTTAAACGCTACTGAGGCTAAAATTTTTATGTTTGTAAAAACATTTTTATGATAAAATTCGATAAGATTTTCTATTTCATATTTCATGACATCATTTTCCAAACGTTTAATGTAAAATTTACGGCAATTATTAACCCTTTTGTTTAAATATTCATTCCCTTCACCATAGTAAATATAATTTAGCTTTTGATCACTATTCGTTTGACTTCGAATTCGTCGACTCCACAAAAAGGTCGAGATCAAATGCTGGAATAAAACACACATGAAATGGGATGAATGGCGACATGGCAGGCGATATCATGAGGAATGGCCTTTGTTTAATTTGGGACAATTGCCGTTTTCCTCAAATATTTTTTTCCTGACGCAATAGAATCTTCATGAAAATGTATAGCTCAACGCGAAGTCATAAATAATTTCAGCTAACCAATTTATTCTTAGAGTGTTTGCATGATCCTGACAATTCACCAAATATAAAGAACCTTTGAAATAAACAAAATTGATACCCTTTTCACTCACGCGTAAAGTGGAGCAGCAGAACGAAATCTTAAGACACTTTTGTACAGCCATAATTCATATATTGATTTACTGTCAACTGTTGATTAATGGTGCACGTACCAATGGTAATAGATGCACAAATGTTTTTTAAACCAACCACTAGACGCAACCTTATTCGCGGTAAAAACGTGTAATTTTCGTAATAGTCTATTGCTCCTCAATAAAAAAAGCAATTCTGTGAAGTTGAAATCGATTTCGCGATGTCTGTAAACCCATAGCACTCGGGATAACTTGAATTTAACATAAACGATCATTCAAATAGGTTCGTGCAATGAAATGGAAAGAATCAAAACCATTATTTTTTAATTCCGACAAACTATCTGTATCCACTTATGTTTTGCTGAGTAGAAGTTTATAGCAGAAGGGGCTGGAGATGCTGGATGGAAGGGGAAGGTGGCGAAAGGTTTGCAAGGGGAAGAGTTGGGAGGGGAATTTTTAGAAGTGTGGGAATAATTTGGAAGGTTTTGGGAGCGGAAGGGGGGATGAAGATATGTGAAGATTGGGGTAATTGATGTTTAATATTAATACCTGGTCCATTCCAGGAATCAAGGAGCCAGATAAATGCCTGCTCTATTGTTATGAGTTTAAGTGGAGGCTGAGAGGGTGGGAGATTTTGAGAGGCAATTTTTCCCAATATCCAACTTGCGTCGTCATGCGTCTTCATTTGCGAATGGGAAACATTTCCTCGAAAACATATGCACAATGTGTGAATTAGTCACGAGTAATTAAATTATATTTAGCATATTTAATTAGAAAAAATGATAGATAACAGATTATCGCCGGCAAGTACTTTCTCGCGTTGCCCCTGGTGACTCCAAATAGTGCTCATTTACATAGATGCATATGCAAATCATTAAGATCAATACTTTATGATGGCTGTCGTCAGAAGCCACGATCATCCTCAAGTAGGCGTCTTCACTCCCTGCCCTTTCCTGGATTACCTCTTCCCCGCCTACTCCTTTATCTCCATTCGATATCTTAACTTATGCGACTTTTAAAACCCTGCGTACTTATTATTTTCTATGGCTTACCTTTTTATCGCAGAATCTTAATAAAAAATACATTTTTTCTGTTCCTCTTTCGGTTCATCTTTTATTATATATCATTTATTTAGCGGTCGTTATGCATGTTTCTCTTAATATAATCTATACGAACATTTAAATTTTTTATTCAGCCCTCCAAATAGTCGTGGATGAAATCAGTAGGTGCCTGATTTACCAAGAAGAAGACTCTAAATTATGCATTCCGAGTGGGCGTTTTGCAATATATTTGAACCGGTTGCTCGAATTGGGGATGGGAGCCTTCTTTTCTCGATTCTTCATGCGTGAGAGCTCCTGAATGCTAAAAGCCTGCGTTAACAATAACGGTCAGTCATACTACAGCATGGCTTAACACGCTGGGCAATGAAATTCAACACTCCGGATACACAGCTACGTTAAATGGGCAGTTTCATCTTCTTTGTCGTCACGGACGTAAAATCGAACAATATTTGCCATGCCACCATCATCCATGATTACATAAGCTAATCTAGGTTTCATCTGAAGGGAGTTTAAGTAAGATTTTTTTTTAAAGCATTCGACAAACAGTGCGTGAATCTGGGATCAGTATTTTTTCAGAAAGCACCAAGAAGTGGGAAAATAATAAAGCAAGGAATCGGGTAAAATCGTACCAAGGTGAGAGAGCCGCGGGTATCCTAGAGCAAGAGCGGGCACGTACGTCCAGCACACCTTATTTGGCGCGAGAGTAAGCCTAACGAGAACCTTGGATCAATTCCAAAAAAAATATACGTTTCCGATCGCTTTTCGCCGCCAAATCACAATAAATTCTGAAACGATAAACACAATCTCTCGTAACTGAATGCAAAATCAAGATTAAGGAAAAATATAAATGCATGGAAAACGTGGTAATGAGAACTGTGTACATTCAGTTTTGGAAATAGTTAGCAAAGTTTACCGAAGAAAGGATCGTTTTTATATACATTTAAATATGCACATGAGGTGTTCTAAGAGTTGCAATTCATAATACGGGATGTAAAGGAAATTTTCTGGGGAAAGAGTAAACGCTAGTAAATAAAGCAGGAAAACCACCCATCCACACCCACATTTAGCATTCGGATAAATGCCCAATAGAAACCAGTAGAAGGAACTAGACTTGAAGTTTGAGTTGTATTATTTCTTTACAAAGGCACGGGCCACTTCTGAAAGAAATGCTAACTTAAGAAGGGCCAATAAAAAAATGGAAATGGGACGCAGTATTTTCGGAGCATATGGCAAACATGCAATTGCAGCAACACACCTTATCGGTGGCTTGCCGGATGCTAAAATATCTTTAAAAAAATTTATCATCCGTCGGGAATAAATTCTAATTCGATGCCTTTTTCTATCAAATTTTGTCGTTGAACCTTAAGTCATCTTTAAGTTGAATCTAAGTTATAATCTCATATTCAGATCATATTTTTACATCATGCAACATAGCTTCATTTCAGACAAAGAGTTATTCGGCTTGAAAAGTAAAACAAGAAGTTCAGAACACCAATTAGCATTGAAGGTCTAAAATCGCCCACGGCCGTACCATTAAGCTGACCCCGGTCTCTGAACTAAGCGCCGCCAATGGCAACTTCATGCTAATCTGACCTTTTCCGAGTTATTTTGTAACTTTCCTTTTGAAATGTATAACTATGATCAGATTATAGGAAATTTGAGCGATTCTCCGTGAAAAGTAAATCAGTCACACTGGCGTAGTAGCACTGCGGAGAGTCCGCTGGACGCCTCTAGGATTCCTCTAAGGCACCTGAATCTCTCTAGGATTTAAAAAACAAGAACTGAAGGAAATTATATGAGAGTCAGACAGAAATTATGAGGTACGTTAGAATCAGTCGAAATATGGGTAGCGGCAAGGAACTTATGAATCAAACCAGCACGCCTGAGCCACAAGCCTCCAACAGCGTGAACAGAGAATGGGAAAGAATATATATTATACATTGTGCGCTTCTAAAATACTCAGATTACTCTCTTGGGGGTCTTGCCGCCGACGCTGCTCGCCGCGAATGTTACCTCAAGGAGGCGCAAGGTCCTCCGGAAGGGGGTCGATCGAGTCTACCCGCGGCAACCCTCTACTTCCTTCCTCCTCTACTCCCCCCCTCTCTGTACGGAGTTCGACGCGATCAATCCACCGGCAGCACTGCTTCCCGCCAGCGGCATCCGATTGGCCCTCCGCCCGGAGATCCGTGGGAGGACAAGTTTCGGTATACAAGCCACTCACTCTTGCCCTCCCAAATCTACCCACCCACACCCCTCGATGATTTCACGCAACGCCTGACCGGCTAAAGACCAGCATCCACATAATGTCCACTCAACTCCCACGGCCGAGGATCCGTTCAATCCATGACCTTTCCCAGACGGCTCGTGACACAGCGTTCGGTGCTCTGCTTTGGCGCTCCTTCTCGGCCACGTTGGTTCGCGAGAGTATTACATACATGGTAACTTCAACACTTCCAATATACCTTCTTGTGAAAATAAGTAACAGCACGCAGTAAGATGCACAAAAAGTCCCTCCTAAAATTACTTAAAATTTCGGTTATTTACCACTCAAATTATTTAATAGATTGCCAGATCTCCCATCTTCACATGCATTCCCTAACCTTTGATGAGCTGAATTACATATTCTCTGAATAACGTAGGATTTTTCTGTTTTCGCGCAAAATAGGATTCAGTCCCATTTATTAAAAGTTGCATTACCACCAATCAACTAACAACACCAAATTTACAAAAGCTTAAAACGGAAAATGAAAATAACATCTCACGACGAAACTGCAAGTTTATTCAGAGAGTTTTTAGTAATTTCTGATCTTTCTCTCAGCTTAACAACTTCGGGAATATGCCCAACTATAACTGAAAATGCTACACCTAATGGTACCCATTTAAAAGTTATTTAGCATAAATCGTGATTTTTTACGTAAAATTCTTTAAAGAAACGTACGTGTATACCCAAGTTCTTTTACACGGTCTCGCTACTTGTTATTTATCTGCATTGCTGAGTGATGGGGAAGTTCTACGCTAAAATAAAAAATACGTTTTTTTATTTAATTAAACATTTACCACCATCGATAACATGGCAGAACTCAAAATTGTTACCGTGAAAGTGAGAGGTATAGAAACTCCCCTTATTTTTTTCTGTTAAACCCCGCCGTGCCTGATATGGATGGACGATATTTGAATTTGCTGCCCCTCACAAATTAAAAATTCGCCTTTTCTCGTGTTCGTAAAAAAAACTTGTTTCGTTTTTAAATTAATAGCAAAAACTTAAGTTGCTAAATGTTTGCAAGATGTTATGCATACATTAAATAAACTTCAGCACTTAACTCTAATAGATGAAATGTTTCATTTTCATTGTACACTTAAGCCTTACGTGACGTGATGAGCCTAATGAGAGTAGATTTGAATTGATGTTCTACTGACTCATATCGCCACCCATTACCGCGATTACAAGTGGAAGAGTGCCATTGGCCACTCCGGCCGGACGCTTACATTGAGGAACCGCCCGGTCAGACGATCCCTCAAGTGAGGGCATGAGGAAAGAATGTATTGACTCATGTTTGGAGGTCAATTAAGTTTATAACGGCGACTCAGTCCGAATTTGGCGAACTAATATTTCTATGCTTCCTCCCACCACATATAGTATTTCTACAAATGGAGAAAAGAATGTCCAAAGCAAAGTCTGTCGTGGAATACTTATTTTCCAAACTAAACATTTACCACATTCTTCACTTCATTAGGCAATATTCAGGAGAAGTTATTGCATAATTTCACAGCAAGGATATTTCTAAAATTCCTGCGGTGACATTTTTAGATTAATGTTAATACTAAGAATACATCCATAGAATTTGGGAATCCAGTTTAAAATAAACGAAACAGCTGTGTCATGTTATGCCAAATTATTACTCATCTGGATTAAAAGTTAATTAACGTAAACTAATTTCAATAAGTTATATTCTCTGAAACTAATTTGAAAGTGAGGTGCTAAGTTCATTCTATAAATCACTTATCGCCGAAGGTAGTGCACAATATTAGTCAAATAAACAAGTTACAAAGAGCAACATCGAACATTGCTATTTAAACCAATTCACAGTCAGTTTACATTTAAGTTGATTTTGAAACATATTAGACAGTTTTTACAATTAATTACTTCAGTTCCATAATCATGTTAATGAGGTTATGAAAGCATCAAGGAGCAAAAAAAGTATTTAAAATATTTTATCTCTTAAAAGTAAAATCATGTACTAAAATAGAATAATTATTTATTACCCTTCTATTTATGGCAGTCTATATCATTAGATTTAGTGGCGTAAACCTGATAAATTTTAACCAGCATAATTAAGGGAAAAATAAAAATTGTAAAATATAAAAAATCAAACTAATTTCTAAGCTAACTAACGAATGTTTATGTCAAGTCATACAACAAAACCAATGGAGTAAGACTGAAAGTTGAAAGTAAATGAAACTAAAATGTGTGGTAAACGACGGACCAAAAACTTGACGTCATACCATTAATCTGTGCATCAATGAACACTTGTGTCCAAGCTTCTCTTTTTATTTCTAGATCCTCTTTCAATACAAGTCCTGTCAAAGTTTGTCGAAAAATTCCGCTTTAGTACCTGCCAACCCACTCGGAATAACGTCACTATGAGATAAGCGCCAGCTGTTTCCCTCAGAAAAACTCTCACCAGAGAATTCTCCTCAGATTTCGACTTTCCAACTGAATGATTAATATCAGCTTACGCATACAGTATTTTATAAATGAAAGAAGTAGAAATCGATCGTGGTGATATGACATTGGAAAGTGAAACGAAACCTCTACAAGTGTTGTACGTTTTTTTCCTTTATACACACACACACACACGAATGAATATTTTTAAATAACTTGCGATTTAATCCTTATAAAAAATATGAGAACTCGTCAAACCAAAAGAAAATCAATTTCTCTTACCTAAAATTAGATTGCATCAAAACTTTCGAAACCGCTAGAACAACGCTATTTCTGGATTATTCCTTGTATGGCGGAATCGAAAGAGTTTTCGATGATGTCAAATAAAATATATTTTAAAAGATGACAGGGACACACAAGCTGAGCAGAAACCTCGAATGATAAATTCCATTTATATGGGCCTCGATCGCTCCAACTCAATCGGTGGAAGGAACATAGATGGGACGGACAAATGGTGGAGTTCGATTTCATCTGAACTGGGCCACAAACTTACGTAAATGCTGACGTTAAAATAAAGAATATCGGTTATATAGAATACAAAAAACTACGAAATCGATTCAATACCATCATAAATTTCGATTTCACATAAATTTCTGAGCGCGTTTCATCTCAAAATCGAGTAACTTGAAAATAGTTTTCCGTGCATTTATCCAAAGTGAATTTCGTGAATTAATGATACATTTCACGCAAGTTAATAATAAAATAAATCAGAGATTATTGATATACTGAGTGTGATCTCAATTTAAATGTGTCCTGAAAAAGATCATTTCATCACCTGGGTAATCTATATTTGCCTAATGGAAATAGCAGAAGCTTTTAAGTCACTCATGACTCCTTTAACTTTTTAGTTGACTTGTCCCAGAAGAGGGCATTATTAAACTTCAGTCTTCATCATCCTATTAGAAAAAGTACGTGTATTTAAATGATTTTATAGTTGCTATGTGTCTCATCTTTTCTATGGTCCATGACCTATCGTACCTTGGGGAGGTGCGCCCCCTGACTTGGCACGCCTCACTAAGATGAAGCAAAGGGATAAGTAAAGTCCATAAGCATACGTAGACTGCAGGTGGCTCCAATGTCTGAGAATTGGAAATTTGAGTTCACTTGGGGATTTTCCTCAAGATGCACCTGCAAATTGATTTTCTGCAAATGACTGATTTTCCTGCAATGATACACGTATTTTTCCATAGCCCAACATTTATTCCTCGTATACTTCCAAAAGAAACGTCTTACTTCTAAGCCAATATTTTGCCTGGTATGTGAATAGGAGAATATACGTGTATTGCGAAAGTTGACGTTTTGCATTCATCACAGAAGGAAGAATACAAAAATAGTGACAGAATGACGTGAAGATCTAATAAACCAGCAGCCTTTATTAATCCAAGAAAACTGTGTTGTAGTAGAATTTGATTTTTGGTGAAGTAGTTTTCTTATGACGAGTATTGTGGCAAACAATTACAACGTGATCAGCATTGACTATGTTTCGATTTCATGATCACATAAAAAATATCTGCTCATCCAATTTTTCGAAGAATATTCCTTTCCATTATGTGAATACACAATTTCAATAATAAAAATGGATTGAAAAAGGCCCTACTATCGAGAGTATTGATGAACCTCATCATGTCCCCATTTTCTGAAACTTTATTCGTAGTTCCATTCCACAAGGCGAAATTAATCGCTTTTGACATGTACGGTTTCGAAGCAACGCACGCACTTATAATTTTTTTACTATCCTTCGAACAGATTCGCCCAACCCGCGTGAAACATGCTCGATTATTATAATAATCTGAAGCATTATGGGTCAGAAAAGACTTAAAATTCGAGAAAGAAGCACAAAGGAGACTGGAATATTGATACAGGGACCACGCTATTCAACCCTCTTCGCGGGAAAATCATCCATATTAAACTAGCAAAAACAGACGTATTCGTACAGAAAAGATAACTTTGATAAATGAAATGGTTATCATAGGCCTACCAATCATTTAGTGAAAGCCTTTTCAGAAGTAGATAACATTTGACACCACCTACGCCTAAACTTCAGCTCAATCGGTAATTTCGATCTTAAAGTGTATCATTGAATGCGCATTGAGATCCAGACACATTTTTAGTATGAAATGAATGCATGATCTAAATTTTGCATCAAAAAGGCGCAAATGGTGCCCTAATTCACGAGTTAAGAAGCAGGCAACACCCATGCAACTGGGTTTAACAGTTCACCAGCTGGCTAAGGACCTTCGGAGGTTCTAAAACATCATTAGAATAAATTAGGAAAAGAAACACTAGCCAGACGAATTTCGCACCAATGGCTCTTTTGACCACTATAATAAAAATAGAGTCATGTTCCGTATCAATTTGAAAAATGTTTACATCAAACACTGGTCAACGTTTTGGCATTTCGGACTTCAATTTTACCAATAGTGACAGTGCCGTATCACATGACTCGGCAGCTGTAAAATCTACAGTTCTAGTTTTCTATTGCATACATGAGCGTTGACAGAGCAAATATCTATCAATGTGCAATTAAAATATTCGCATGAAGCAAAAAATCCCTCTGTGACGCCACAGAGATATCTGATAGTACGTAGAGTATATCAAAGTATCAATGTTTGTCATAGGCAGCCAATATTTCAGTTAGTAAATATGTTCTCCTCCCCACATTAATGTATAATAAGCGAGTGGAGCTTGAGTAAGTCGGTGTATACCTATGTCGAATAAATGCGGTGGGTATGGATTAAGTTAATCGAGGAGTGCTAGCGGCAAAATAGCGGAGAGAGAGGGAGAGGAATGATTGGGCTATAAAAGCATGTGGATGGGATGCACCGTCAACGGCCTAGAATTGAGGAAGTACGCTTCACTGGTCTGGTCATTTTAAGAGAGGAGAAGAGTAACCAAACAGATATGCGAAAGAATAGCGAATGTCTTGGGAAGGAGGAGTACATTGAGGAATTCAAGAGTGAATGTTCTCAAGAAAACTATCAAGACAAGGTAGTACTTGCTTACTATCAAGCGAAGGTAATACGTAAGAAAGCGAAGGCATGGAAGACATAAGAATTATATTAGGAGCTTGCTTTCATTCGTAAACTAAAATCATGCTACAATTGGCAGTACATTCCCCAAAAAGGAACGGCTTAGCGGGCCTGTAGGAATCAAGAACTTAAAAAGCACCTGCCATGAAAAGATTAATAACGTCCTCTCCCCTATCTTCCACTAAACAAGCAGTCACTTATTCAGCTTCCCCTCCCATGTGAATGCATTTGCTACCAATCCAAATACACGGATCGTCGACATTCGATCGGGTCGTCAAGAGTGAAGGGTCCCGGGGAGGGAGAGGGGAGAGAGGAGAGAAAGAGGCGGAGGAGGGAGTGATACTCGGTGGAAGGGGAGAGTGATCGAGATGTCGACCCTTTTTGTCACGGGGTCGCTGGGCTGCAACGCCTCGCTTCGTGTCAAGGCCAACACCATTCTTCTCTATGATTGCGTACCACGAAGTGTGATTCCGGTGAAGTGGCTTTGCTCCGTAAATGCGGGCTGCGTTGTTGCGGGGAGTGTAGCGCGTGTGTGCATGCACAACACGACACTGAGTTCGAAGATGCCGACACCCTTGGAGGGGGGGGGAGAGATTCCGTGAGGGCTAAGTCTGTTGGATGCGAGGGAAAAAACAATGGTGTGTGAAGAGGTTTTTCCGGGGCGAGCTGGAAAGCTCACCAGATATATTCCCATTTTCATATTTCTTGGAGGGACCTTTGTGAAAACTGGAACTCTTCATTGTGAAACGGTGGAAAATATGTTTTTATTTTAATTAATCTCTAACGACTATCTCAAAATTTTAACGGTCTCATTTTTTTCAGTTGACTGAAATTTTTAAAAATCAGAAACAGATAAAGAACAGATCTTCCTAGTTGCTTTTTCTTCTTGATAACCAGCTTCCCCGATTCTAAAAAAATACTCAACAAGTAACTCGTAAATTACTACTATTACATCTAGAATAAGAGAAACATTTATCCCAAATTTTATTTTATGGATACCACTATAATTGTTATTACTTCTCCCAATAACTTTCATTAGAGTTAACTTTAAATCAATTGGGAAATATCATATAATACTGCATATTCACTGGGGAAAGAAAAGAATATGTATTTGCATAGTAGGTATTTTGTATATAAGTATATATACACGTTTACGTAAGTTTTCAAGGCATTTTTACTTATTGGTTGAACCGGGCAAAATTAGGGGCCCAGTTCGGACCACGCGTCACTAAATACCAAATCCCGAGACGAGCCGCCAAATCCGATACAAAAAATGTCTTCCACATGATGACTAATTCATCCAAACCATATTCCATAAATGAGTACCTACGTCCCACAGAGTAATTACCTGACTTTAAAATGTACTGCTTTCATAATGAAAATCCGACACGCCGAATACGAGTTCGAACCTCTGAGTTGAATTTCATTAGATTATCCCGAGTATCCAAGAAGAACACAAATAATGCAAGCAAGGCAGTCTTCCTTCACCTGCCTCGCCTGTCCCCGTTCGTTCCATCGCGTCTTTCCACCTTGATTCTTATCGTTTCTTTTCAGTGCGAGCCGAGTTTCGGCGTAAGACGATCTTGGTATTTTTTCGCGGCGACCGACCGCAAGCGTAAGTTAATTTCTCCTGCTTTCTCGCGTGACCCGTCGTGGCTTTCTTTTCCTCCCCTCTCCCCCGTGACATGTGGATCCACCCGCCAATTCCGAGTCAGTTGTCGGCAGAGGCGCGTCCGTCAAATCTGGGGTATTCTCATTCGTCCTAAGTGTGTTATCATCCTCTGAGATCGGGAAAAGAAAGCTCATTGTCATTAATTCATGGAAATAAACCACGCCAACAGAAAATCAGATATTACTATAATTTGGACGTCATTCATGAAGCTTTAACAGTGAATTGAGTGGAAACAACATGTCTTTAGGAATCAACATCTGACTTCAGATTAATTAAACGTATCTAATTCATAATGTTTGCGCTTCTAATTTTACACTAGATGAACGGAAACCAAGAAAATAAGTCCTATCACCTTGCAAGAATGCATGGTAATTGTTTATATATGAGCATGTTCTTTTCTGCTAATATATCGTCCGGTTAAAAGTAATTTGATTAAATGAACGCACATTTCGAGAACGGATTTTAAATGATAAAACCAATCGGGTCAAGCATTATTCCTGTTTTCCACAATCTTTAAATGCGAATTTCTTGACGATTAGTGTCACTAACGCATTTTAAAAATAATTTTATTTGGATTCGCTCAAGATTTTACGTCGTGATATTAAATAGTCTCATTTCCCTTAACCTCAAGGAAGGAATAAATCAGATAATGGACCATTTTGGAAACATGACAGTAGTTAGATAAATTTAGGAAAAATAGTTTACGAGGTTTACCGCGTCACGGGCACATCCCATCTCTCCTCGGGCCACGTTATTCCCATGCGTTCGGGGAAAATGGTCTGGCAATTTCTTTTTACCCCCCATGAGATATCGATCATATTTTCCATCAGAGTGAGGAGAGCGAGCGATTGGTAGACGCGCCCGTACATCTTTCCTGAGTTCCAGAACAACCCCTAGTGTTTCTCACGAATAACTTTTGAGGCACATGCCGGCTGGCTGTCACGGGGGTACAAACAACTCCCTCCATCTCACCAACGAAGTGTAATCGCCCCCCCCTTGTACAAAGTCTCGGCAGTCCTCGATCGATGTCCTAGGTCGCGGGTCAAGGCGCAGGATGGCACGGCTCCCCAGCTGCACGCATCGCGTACCTACCTACTTGCAGGGCGGCTGCCGCAGTAAGCAGCATTCATGAATAATCCTCAAATGCGTGAAAATATCCGAGGAAATCTGAATATGACGTGCAGCCCAAAACTCTGGCTACAGTGAGCATTTGCGACGGTGTACACCATATAAAACCTCGAGAAAATCAGCGACTGGACCGACTAACTTGTTACTACTCACCGAGCAAACGCAAAACTCTCGGTATCATTTGAATATTTTCGATGATTGAAAATACCAAAGATAACAAGTCACTGAATAAAATAAGTATTTTCGATAACGATTTCGAAAATTCGGACTAAACTTTAAGGAATAGCGTGATGAGTTTATAGTGAGCTACTTTTTTAAATCACCCTTCCCGATTTCTGGATTTATAAGGAATTACAGGGGAAACGATAGGGCGAATGAAACCTCACTTAATACATTTGCATGTAATATCTACCTACTTGGGTCAATTTTCCTCAAGAAGTTGTCATGCTGACAATGCACACGACATGAGGAATTACATGCCACACATTTTCAGTAAAATAAGAAAAATCACATTACTTCCGATGTAATAAATAGAATTATTCCTAATCACAGTCAAATAGCTAAAGATGTAGTTTAAATCCTTGTATTGGAAGGATTAGTATTCCTACTGTGATTAATTGTGTTGACTATAGGTATAATCACTTTACTAGATGTTACCATAAAAATAATAGATATTTCAGATGTTAGAGATATAGTACAAAAATATAGATTTTAGATGAAGATGAAGTGAAACTGAAATTTTAAATGGTAATGGGAGAAACGATTTGGGAAATTCCCAAAGGCTTTAACCTTTTACTTAAAAATAAATAAATAATTCATTATTTTCTATTTTTTCCAAGAATCATGACAAATTTACAATTATGTATCCAGTGTAGTCTCACAGAGGTTCTGAGAAAAGAGTTTAGTGAATTCAATTCTTATTTTTAGTAATATCACTCAATTAACTATATGAATTGTACTTGCCAAAAATTATTTGTCAACTTTTTTTCATTTTTGGACTCCAGATAATATCTAATTACTGAATTTATTCCTAATTTATTTTCAAAAACTAGCTTGTTCATCAAACATTTAGCATTAATTAATTTTTATTTTAATCAATGTAATTTAAATAGCAATTAGGAAGCCAGATTGTGTCATGTATATCCCATTTTTATGTATTTTTATTATTTGCATAGACTATTTTTAATATTTATAGATTCACTTGCACTTGATTAAGCAATGTAATAATGTACTTTGGGCATTGGGCACTCTCTGATGGAGATTTTTGAACTATTTCAGTAGCTCTCCACAGCCACATTGATAAGTTAATCAAATTGAAGTAGAGAAATAATGGCATTTATTTACTTGGAAATAAATTATATTTCATTATAATGAATGACAATTTCACATTCTACATTCTAATCACCATGTTTGATAATGAGGGATTTTGGGGGATTTTTATAGTTGCAGAGTTATAAGTTATGATCAATTATGGAAATGTAGAAAATTACAAGTAGTGAAGGGCATATTAGTCAAACATTTCAATATGTCTCCATGAAAACTTTTTTACATACCTGTGATTATGAAAGTACTCACTTGAAATCACGTTGGAAACCAGTTTCACTAAAGCCATCGATGAATTGAAGTTGGTAAAGGGTTTTTAATTTCTGATGATTTCAGCTATGTCTGGTGCTTATTAAATCCGAAACGGCATTTACTCAGTGTCCACAGAGTTTCAATCCTGAAAATTTGAGAGTTGCCATTAAATATTGTACAAAATAGTCACTTGGCTCTAGATTAGGATATAGATTAAAGAGTAGGTAATCTGGGTTCAAACAGGTATAACTTAAGCTCAGCCATACTGTCATTCACCGAAGCAAATATTTTCTCTCCAAGTACATACCAGCTATGATACCAAGTCATGAACATATTAGAGTATATAAGAGCTACGAGCTAAATATGGAATTAAATATAACAATAGTATGATGCATGGATCGTGGCATGACTCATCAGAACCAGAAATAACCAAACATCATCAACTGTATTCAATATTTCTATCAAAGACCTATCAGGAAAAATTATGCTCAATGGATTACTGACTAAAACTACATGTACCTCTTGCCAAAAGTCTCTTTGGGTACACTAAATGAAAGTCTACACAGATATATGTCTCAATGATTTTATCCTTGCTATAAATTTCATTTTAAATTGATTTTCACCAATACTTAATCATATTGAATTAATTTTATGAATAATAATTCCAAAATTCATCACATCCTAGAGATAAGTTGAACTAATAAACCAAAAGACAGTCTGTAAAAGTAATGCATGCGTACATCAGAGAGTTATGTAGTCATATCTTTCTTGAAATTGAATGTCTCTCTAAAAAATTAAGTCCTCGCTACATATTATGCAAATAGAACATACCTAATCATTACAACTTTCCTAAAATGTTCAAAAATGTAATGTAAAAACTTTCATGTTCTTCCCATTTCAGATTATTCAATTGAATAATAAGAATAAGTGCTGGGACAATGGGAGGACATACCCAGCGCCCTTGGACTCCAACAAAGAGAAGGGGCCCCATTGCTGCGGAATATTCCAGTCCTGGACCAGCATGTGTGGCATTACCTACTAGCATAGGTATATGTCAAATAGGTAGCCAATTAAAACATTATTTTCAACCCTAAGTTATTACCATCTTAAACCCTTAAGGATTTATGTACCAAAGGTAGTACCCAATTTTCATCACTCATTATGATCAACTAAACTATTCCTAATGTTATGCTCTGTTTCCCACAGTTGAATACTTTTAAAACCAATTTCAAGGAAGTGAAACAATTTTCGGCATTTTTTCCCGGGAGTTCTGCCTTGTATCAGTCATGCTTGCTTCTTCCAGCTATAAAAAACCATAAACACAGTAATCAACCCGAAGGTCGGTTTGGTAGAGTTAACCCAGTACTAAGCCCAACGGCATGTGAAATTCACAGATCAGGGTAGGTGGGTCAGTTCCTTTCCATGTGCCGGCTATGGTTTCCCAGGAAGATTTGGTACACAAAAAAAACCCCAACTTGGGTAGAGCTGAGGATGCCCAGAGAGGCTTGGCTGGGAATTGAACCCATACCCTCCGGTCAGTAGTCCAATTCTCTATCCCTGGACTACCGTGATATATATATATATATATATATATATATATATATATATATATATATATATATATATATATATATAAATAAATTTTATCTAAATCAAAACAGTATTCTGTACTCTGTTACTACAAAACTGTATTCTGTTCTGTAACAGTATTCAAAACTATGACTCCAATGAAGTAACTGTAGTATGAACTCTATGAAGTAACAAAAGTTTCTTTGATGGACTCACCCTCTAATGTGCATCAAAATGCAGGAATGTTAATAATAATAATAATTGTATAAAAATCATTTGTTTGGAAATTCACAATTCCAAACAGTATTGCTTAATATAATAATAATGTAGTTTCAGTGACATATATTTCTGAATGTGTAATTGAAGTTCAAATTGACAGAATATTAAATTTATCATGTCAAAGGCCTGGATTCAGTTCAGCATAGAGGTGATTTTAATGAACACAAAATATTGGAAAGTGCAAAACAATATTTAGAGATAATAATTTATTGATATCCAGTAACGATGGCACTTAATCCAATTTTTGAATCCTATCCTATCCCAAGTCCTGAGTTGCATTGACTCTTATGAGAGTTACACTATATTGGAGTTTATGTTTGGCCTTATCCAAGAAAACCTAAAAGACTACTATAAATTGTATAAATTTTACTAATCAGAAAAAATAGTTTGTATGTCTCACTTAAATGCCTTTCTAATGTTACTTGAAGATCAACTGGAAGATTCTACTTTTCTGCCAAATCTATTCCCATGTGTCTTTCATCTTCTTTCAATGTACTTGAGATTTCCTATCAAGATTGTAAACCAAAATCAATCGGCATTCTATATTAAATGGAGGCATGTTGAAAAATGAGATAAGTATTTGGCCACTGTGAAGGGGGCTTAAATTTGGGTGATCCCTTTGGACAACCTCAATTTTTTCCAAACTATGTGATTTTTCGGGAACCATATCTTTCTGAAAAACTACAACCAGTACATGGAAGCAACCACCTTCCCTATCCTGATATCTAAATTTCACACACCTGCAAACCTTCAGGTGAGATAAGCTCTAATCTCAAGTATCAAACCAAATTTGGATAGACTAACAAGGTTTAATTTCTACATGTACAACTAAAATATAAAAAAATCACTTAATAAATGTAAATTATAATGTAATTCTTGTAATTGCAATTTTAGCAAGCAACTAAAGAGAGAGAGAGAAAATGAATAAATTATCTTTGGATAGTATCTATATCTTGAGATAAAATGTCATTAAAGTTTTAGAGCACACAAGGAATTACTATTACTTAGAGAACATGAATAAATGAGATAGCAAGAATGTTCTTGGAATGTAAAATTTGGAAACTTATCTACCTGGTCACATGTGTATTCTGAAGAGTGCTTACAAGTACCTACATTCATTATAGAAGCTAACCCATCTAACTAACCTAGCTGGGTTAGTTGGGTGGGAAACACATTTTTGCCTGCAAACCCAAAGGTCACCGATTCAAGTTTTTCTTGGGAATGAGTGACATGTTAACTCTGGTGGTTCAGTCCCAGGGAAACCTGATTACAAACAAGGAACCTATCACAATCTGAAGGGCACATAACAGCAGATATATATGGATGAAACAAATTAAGTTCGACAGCATGTAAAAAATTCACTCAACAAGGATGGATCAAACAAAATAGTAAAACCCATAGTTAAAATGCTAAACCCAACAAAACAGATTTATAATGCTTCAGAAATATTCTGAAATTACCTAGTAGCTAGTTTTGGCCTTTTAAGAAAACATACTAACAATTGACATGTCATCAATTTTTCTTGTAGGACCTGGTTCCAAAACAGTCCGAGCACCTGCATTCAGCTTTGGCAGCAGGCACAACAACAAGAGTGACAGTCCTGGACCTGGACCCGGCCAGTACAATGTGACTGGGCTGAGTTCAAAGGGTTAGTTAAGTTAATATACATGGATGGTTCTACATGTAAAATTAATTGATATAATGGTACTGAATCAGAAAAATGAGTGTATGTGTTTTGATTTCCATAACCTGGGTGGAAAATTCGCCTTAGCTACCCACATTAGTATTGCGTAAAATTCTTAAAATTATTTTGAAACACACCACTTACAAATACAGAAAAATGTTTTTCAACAGCCCAACTCAAGTTTATGTCTTCAGTGCTTGCTATGGTTAAATGTTTTGTTCTAAAGTCTCCATGAAATTTGGCATTTCCAAAAATGTAATTTTAGTTTTGTAAATTTCACTTTGGCTTCCAAGGATTTTTCTCTCAGTAACACTTGCTGACTTCACTTGCTCTTTTGAGATAATGAATCTATAAATATAAATATTTTTTCAATTTATTCTCCATAATTGTAAAAATTAGTTCACTTTCAAGCTCATCAACTTATATATTCCAGCTAAAATGTCCTGATAAATTTAATGATTCATGACATATGTAACAATAATTCATGCTAAAAAACTCAAAATAATGCACACTGATATTTTTGGCAATTTTTTTGAACACCCAGGAAAAAATCAGAATGGTCTTAAATTATAATCAGGATACCACCTTTAAAAAAGGGAGCTAAGATAAGCAAATTGTGAAATATGTTTGCATGTACTTCACTTTTTCTGTAATGAACTTTATTTAATCTTAAAATTGTCTACTGAAAGAACTTCAACATCTTTTTTCGATATACTACAGGACGCAGCAACATAACTTCCTTTTTTAAAGGGGTTTTGCTTTATAAAAAAGAAAGTCACGTTGCCCCACCCTGTATGTCCCTTTCATGTTGTTCATTTGGGTTAATACATTTGATAACCTTCTTCCAATTCTCAATGTTGCTTCATTTACTCTATACTAAACTACATATTTTTTTACATATATGCCATATTAAAAGTTTGTCTGATGGAATGATATTCTCATAAGAATAATTTTAGGCCAGTACTCATTCAAGACAAAAGGAGAGAGAACGAGGAGACAACAAGGTTCTTCCATAAACCTTGTTTAGAGTGATTATTTTTTCCTATGAGAAACTGGCAAATTTCTCATGAAATTTCTCAAATGACATGAGTTGTAGAAATCTTAATTTACTGATTCACTTTTGAATTCAAGTTGATTTAACTTAAATTAGTAAATGGAATCTAATTTCATTGATTTTTAACCTCATGAAACCTGCCAGACACTCCTGTGCTTGGCTTGAACCTGTTTCACTGGTTTTCCTACCCAGCAACCTAGTATCACTTGACCTTTCTCTGTTTTCTGCTGCTGTTATGTACCATTACATCTAACAGCAGAATTATCTTAAGTGTTTCATTCAGGAGCTCTGACATGATGAAACTGATGATAAGATTGAATAGGTAAACTTTAACCAGAGACACATCAAATAAAAATACTCTAGTATTTCCATGGTAGGCACACTAACGATGCCATTTCATGTTGTAAAGTTGGTTATCACTACCTACATTTTGGTATAAACTCAAAATACTCTAATCTCTATGTAAAACTGTGTGTGTCAGCACAACTATCTAATTGGAAGGTAAATTCAATTCAAATCAGCAAATGATCCTGCTGCACCTTGTATCTTACCTACTCATGTAATAAAATTACCCACTTTAATATTTTAAATGATTCCATTGCAGATGTTTTATGTCCTTCAGAGTTAATTTGTAGTTTTTTTAAATGAGAAGACAGCTATAAGAAACATCCATTGATATTAAATTTAGTGTATATCTCAAGTTGGTGGTTGTTGAAAGTTCTCTTGAGTCGGTATGGCTTATCCATAAGCATTTATTTGGTATTACTTCTTTGCATAAGGGCATAATTAATACTTTTTTCTCATCTTGGCTTAGAAAACTTTCTAGTTAATGATGTTCTCTTTCAGGACGTGACAGTCCTCCAGCTTCCACTCTCCATGGAAGGCCCAAAGACCCAAAGGGAGACCAAACACCAGCACCTGGAGATTACAATCCAGAAAAATGTGAAAAAGTTGTGCATGACCATTCTCCTATGTATACCTTTGGTCATAAAACACTGATGGAAAAGCCAAGTGACACACCAGGTATGCCAAATTATGAGTGCAAAAATACTAGCAATCAAGGTTATTAAGTTGTCTTCTTTATCTTTATCAAAAGTTGCAAGGTTTATCAGGTATCAGCCATAATAATGCTCATCATAATACTCAATCACTCTATTTTATAGATACAATCTTCTGAGAAGTTCTATTTATGTAATATCATTATAAATATTGCTGAAGTTTCTATTACTTTCAGCCACGATCTTGAAATATGTGGACCTGCATTTGGACATCAACAACTTATATTTGACCTCTCATAATTAAAATTAGCATATAAACTTCAACAACATCATCAAAGTATGAGCTATGCTGCATGCACTTTAAGTCTTACTTGACATTATTTATAAAATATTCAAAATATGGTGAAATGCTAAAATAATTTAGTGACTGACAATTTCCCAAAAAAGGAAGTTATTCAGAATCACACAATTATTATTGATTTTATTTATATTGTGCTTTAACATATTTTAGAGCAGTTTTTAATTTAAAATATTTGTTAGGATTGGTCTTCTTAATTCCTCATACATTCTGTTTTGGTGGATAAACACACCCTTCTAGGAGAAACCTATCATATGTATTGTTGAAATATGGGCATGAAATTTACCTTATTATGAATTTATTGGCAACTTTAATGGCAGGGAAATTATGCTGAAAGTTTTAATCTAAGTTAAAATTCTACTCAACATTATTGCATATTTTTCATGGCTCTAGAAACAATAAGAAAAACTATAATATGCATAGATATGAGGAAGTAAGCAGTATGAGGTTCTAAACTTTAATTGAAAAATGGTTGTGAACCAACCCACCATTCTTTATTATTGAATATTTAGAGTTGGACTCCATAACTATTGTACTGTAAACTTACTGTTGCTTATTTCTTACTCGCTCATCATCATTATATATATCACTGTACTGTTCTGATGATATCTGCGTGGATATTTCCATGGCAAGGATAAATGCAGATTATTTATTTATAAAGTAATGTGCCACTAGTTTATGAAAGGACACAAGAATGATAATACCTTAATCGATACAAGTAGGCAGTCTTTGACTGCACTGGTTTTCAGAATATTCTTCAACCATAGTTATTATGACTAGAAAGCAAATTGGCACATAAAAGGTCCAAGGGCACCATCTGGCATTTGTAAGAATGTAGTTTATTTAGGTTTTCCTCTTTTTATCCTAGTGATATAATTTAGAATCCAAAAAGCACGGGGCAATAGGGAAAATGTATAAAACAGTTATTCAAATATTACTGGTGTGTTAGTTAAAAAAATATAGGGTAGTAATAATTTAAACTTAGTATACTACATAGCATATATTCTAGATGATGTTTCAAGTATCTATTTGGCTATTATGGCTCAAGATTCCCCTGCAGGTGTTTCCATTTCTGCAAGACATCACATTTTTCTCAATTTATTTCCATTTATTATGAAGGACAATGCACAAGGGTCTGAAATTCATCAGATGTCCAAAGAGCAAAATTAAATTCCAGATTTTCAATGATCAAATAGTGCCAATCATTCAAGGTTATCTGGGATCATGAGAGGATGAAGTGAACAAAGGAAGACTAGCCACAACAACCAATGCTATAATCCTTGTGAAGGTCATATGGAGCAAGACAAGAATTAAGTATTGTGCAAATTAAAGATCAAACCAATATTTGTTTTGGTATCAGAGGCAAAGATATTAAAAAAAACCAGGCATTCAATAAATATGCAACTGGTGACATTTAAACAGCTCCTACAGGGCATAAATATATTCACTTGAATAGGCTAATAACTATAAAATCATCAGAAATATTCAATCATGCTTAAGAACAATAATGCCAATCATGCAAAAAGTAGAACTGTTTGTAAGTGAAGAAAGCGTCTTATCTCCTTGATTTTTTTAAGTTCATCACATAATTTTGAACAGATTGCTTTGAAATCTTCATCAGAAAGTTTCAAAGATGTGAGCAAGGTGAAGTTAAGAAATGTAATTTATTCATTTAAGGCAGAGTTCAGGCCATTGGCTGTTTATAAGCAGCCAATATTTGTCATTTTTTAAAGGTGACAGCAGAATTCAACACGTAATAGTGCCCATAGCAAGCAAAATTCACTCACTCATGGCTGCCTTTCTCCCTTCTACAAGCCACAAGTGGTTTCCCTTAAGATGAACTGAAAATCACATTGCTTGGGAATGCTGCGGCTTACTTAAATCGATGGGCTCAGTTCAACAGTATAACAGGAGCTAAATAACTGACCATTAAATTAGAGCTACCATTTAGGAATAGGTTGGCCTGCACAAATACTTTATTATCTGGTAATTCATGCCCTTTCAGCCATAAAAAAAACTGACTGAAAAAATAAAAAAATCTTTAAAACCTCATAAAATTAATTTGATAATTATAACATTATTTCACCACTGCGTCAACTATGAAACTCGTGTATAAATTAAGCACTTAGGCCAAAAAATCTTAAGTATTTGATGTAAATGATTCTGTTGCAAGAGGGTAGAAACAACATAAATATGGTTGAAGCATTTTACATGGTGATTTCATAAATAAGAACAGTTATAAAATTAGGAATTCACCAATACCAATTATGTTAAAAGAGATGTAATATTATTGAAACATTCATATGGAGAGCCTACGAATTGTAAAAAAATGAGCTTAATTAACACCATCAATAGTGTCATGTAAAATACTCATTTGAGTTGGGATCAACTACAATAATAATAATGAATTTCATTTTGTTGGTATAATCTATGCTCAGTGGTGATGTCATGTTAAAAACATTATTGAGGATGGAAATCTCCTCAAATATCACTCTCATAATAAATATGGACATGGACACTCATCCAACTCCTATCGTGAAATAAGTAGAGTAACTTTAATTAATGATATGTTGAAGGCCATGATGAAAGGGAGAATGCTGGGAAAGAATGGAGGAGGAACGAACGAAGTAGTCTTTTTAGGAAGCATGTAAGCAGACAGAGGTTGCAATGAAGAAATAAATATGTAGGACAAAGAAAAAGAAAGTTCTCATGATCCTTAGAAGTAAATGGTTATCAACGGTGATCCAAAATAGTTAGAATAGTATACTTTTATAGAATAATAGTCACATTACCTGGCACTTAACTGTAGCATTAACAATGGTATGGCAGTAGCACATATACATGGCATTTGGTAGAACCAATTCATTATTTTATACAGATTTATTTTGAAAAATGTAAGTGCTGCCTTAGTGCACTGGGATTGGCTCCTGGATAACTAGTAAGTCATTAACAATAGATATAGTCACAATACTAATTATGTTCAGGAAATATATCTCAAGCCACAAAAATGCTCCCACAAAACACGACTGCTTAACTAGATGTGTAAATGCAGACACTTGGGCATATGTATAAATTAAGCTCCACAGTAGAATTACTGATTGAGTCAATATGTCTGCACACATACTTTATTTGTTGAAAATGACATTATAGGAAAAACCACATATTTCATATAGTTGTAGAAGGCTGTAGTAAGTAATGGTAGGGAATGCTTTAAAGTTGTAGAAGGTAATGTAAGAGACTGTTATAAAGTTGTAGAGGCTGTAGAAGGTAATTCACAGTAATATTTTCATCAGATCTCATTGATATATTACTATGCTTAATCATATTAACATAGATATGCATAAACTTATTTATCCACACCAGCACCAAATGTTTACAACATTCCACCGGCACTGGGATCTACCAAGGAGGGCAACAAAAAGGCTGCCCCAGCATTCACTATTTCGGGACGCCAAAAGGAATTCACTGATGACCGTGTTTTGACTCCAGGACCAGGAACTTACAACAATTCATCCCCGGAACACTATAAGGCTCGTCGCTCACCTTCATATTCAATCAGCGCACGCTATCAGTTACCCACAGATCACTCACAAAAGCCTGGCCCTGGTGTTTACTCTCCGGAAAAGGTGAGAATATGAATTGAAAATACAGGACTTCAAAGTGGCATGTGTGTATTATAATTTTGGCTCAGTAAGATGAGACCACTGCAAATAAGACATATTAACAAAAAAAGTTAACCACTACTTGTGTCAGATAATGTAAGAGCCACCACATTTGGTCTCTTCATGAGTATAATAAAATGTTTTGGGATACTAATAAATCCTTTCTGTTCAAAGTTATCTGGAAAATGCATCGAATTTGATTGAATGGTTGTAAGCCTATTGATTAATCTCTTCCATATGGATCCATTGAGCTGGAAAAATGTTTAAACCAGAGAAATAGTATAAAATATGTCATATGTAACTTTTATATTCCTAATAACAATACATGCATTTCTAACAGCGGTTCCCGGTTTGGTATTATGGTAACATAACAATACACTTGATTGAGCCTAAGATCAATCATATATATTTTGCAATTGCTAAAT
The DNA here is from genome assembly GCA_037158775.1 of Hetaerina titia. NCBI lineage: Eukaryota > Metazoa > Arthropoda > Insecta > Odonata > Calopterygidae > Hetaerina > Hetaerina titia. The sequence continues at coordinate 91,738,213 of CM073775.1, read as the reverse complement.
AATGCAAAACTGGTTAAATGGTACCCATTGACTCTATGGTAAACTAAAACAACTTCCCAAAGACCCAGACCAAACTAGCATTTGGATTTTTACTATATAGCCAATATTAACCTACCAAGAGCCAGGGGCATTCTTAGGAATGAGTTAATTATGCCTTAAGCTAGGGCAGTTGGCTGAAAAGTTGAAGGCATATATTGTAAGGTAAAACTAAATAACCAAATTTAGTGGCACGTTTGCTTTCAAGAAGGGATTATTTTACCGAAGAGTCTAGAAACAGCATATTGACAAATTCAAAATGAAAAAAAACCAGCCTCATCACACAAATAGGTTCCTGAGAGATAAAGCCAAGAGAACCACTAGGTGATATATGAAAAGCATACGACAGCAATTTTTTTTAGATATTATAAGATAAGTGATATCAACATCATCCATAGTTTTTGTTCACAACATAGCAAACAATGTATGGTTTGCATACTCTTATTTGACTATATTTGAACATATTAGAAAAAAATTACACAAGATGAGACCTGGAATGAAGCATGTAGATTTAAGAGCAACAGTGCTTAATGAAACTTCATACTGTGGGTCCAGTTGATCTCCAAGATGGGATGGTAAGCAAAGTGGTTGATGAGCAGTGGGCAACAGTAGTGAGGTACATATGCACTAGGTGGGGACACTACAGCTATTCTCCGCCTTTTGACACACTTTTTACATTAATCACGTCAAGACTATGTCATCAAAAAAAAGCCACTCAAAGGAATATACAAGTGAACGCAAAAACAGTAGCATTCAATTTGCTACAATGGAATTCCAATAATACCTATAGAGTCCCAAAAATACCAATCTTCAATAAATAACCTCCAAACAAGAGTATATGATAAATGCCATCAATATTATTAACATGATGTTAAACACCAATTACCTGTTAGTGCAAAGAATAACAAAGCAGTTGTTTACATTGGTCCACTATTTTGATAATTGCAAATATAATAAGCAACATATGTATGTCGAGTGCACATATTCTTAGATAAACATGGTAATAGTTTCTCATTTAACTGATACATTAATATTAACATGTATGGGAATCATGTTTGATTTATTACTACTTAATTAATATTTTTTTCAGTTTTTTATATCATGATATTAAAAAAATGTTTTTCTCTTAAAGTGTTATTAAGATCTCTATGCCTCTTTAAGTGGAGTCACACAATAATACATATCATGTTTTACAATTACTTAAACATAATTTGTTGGATGAAGAGTACTTATATAACTTAATTTTTATTTGCCAAAAATTAAAGCCATTAATTGAGGTAACAGCATAAAATTTCTTCTAATATATTAATTACAATACTCCATTTTCATTTGGCCATGAAAAGGTATGCTTATATTTAACAGCAAGGTGTGCTGGTAAATAAATTGGATAAATAGTACACATAAATAAGCAAATGTATATCTACATAAAGGCACTGAAACCAGTCTTCAATTTCTTTGCCATACTCAAGAGCAGTCAGAATGCTGCCTCTGGCTGCAACATAAAGCTCTATTAAATATGAGCTTTTGCATATAACTCACTTCTTGACAATTATTTTACATTTGCAATGCTGACATGCATTACGGAACAATAGAAACATTTATGGAATGAAAGTAATCATAGGGAAATCAAGGCATTGAGGTTTTCTTGAAATAGGAAGGTTAAGGCCAGCATTAACATTGGAGGACATAAATCGGAGCAGGGAGAAAACTTATGGAAGAAATCTTTTGGACAAAAATAATCATTGTGATAAGGGTTATAAGGAAGAATCGCATTAGGTAAGGAAGCATGTAAAAGAAGAGGGATTTTGATGGCATGGGACTTGAGTAAACAGTTAAGGAAATATTCGTGAAAACTTTTACAGAAGTGCAGTAAGATTTGGCTCTGAAACTAAGTTGTTGAAATGAGACGTGGATTGGAGCCTCCTGGGATTATCTGGGTGTGGAGAAAATAAAATTTGCAAGAAGGAAAACAATTGAAGAAGTGCTAGACAGGTTGGGTGAAGAGAGAGGGTTGTTGGGGAATATTCAAAGGAAGGAGGAATGGCTGCAGGGAATATTGAAGAATGCAGTAGAGGGGAGAAAGTTGAGTAAGAGTTAGATATAACATGGAGAATAAGAGTAGATGTGTTAGATGGGATGAAAGGAAATAAAAATTATGAGGATTTTAAAAAATGGCACTTTGTAGCATAGTTTTAGGGTTTCTTTATTAGGTAGGGATAAAAAGAGTACCCATACATGGTCCCGATTTCATTGAAACACTACTGTCAAAAAGAAAGCTAGGAAGTATTTCTGAATTTTTGCATCTGCTACTTAGATTTTGGAAAGAATAACTGTTAATGCAAATCGGGAGCCCATTATTTCATTATTATACAGCTTAACAATTTGAAAAGGTATTTCACAAGGTATACTTGAAACAATTAATTACGAATATGCAAAAGATAGCAGTAGAAAGAAGATACATATGACTTATCCAGACACTGTTTCTATATCTCTGTCAAACTGCACAGGTAAGGATGTAAATAAGGAAGAGTAAAAATGGGCATTGCTAGGCAGATGACTAAGCTAGGGATGTCCATTATCACTTCTTTTTCAATATATATATGTGAAGGGAATTATACAGAAGATATGGGAAGGGCTGAAGGCAGGAGTGAAAGTAGTTGGGGAATCCTTCAAAACAAATCTTCAAATAATCAAGCATTAGTTACCCAATCAGCCAAAGGGCTACAATCATTATGTAGCATGTTACTGAATCAATGTGATACATATAGAATGAAAATTAATCACAAGTAAATGAAGGAGATTATCAAGAAATAGGAAGACTAAGGTAAACATTTAAGTTTTGGGACATGGACTAGAGCAGAACACGTCCTTAGGAAATGTTTTAGGAGATGAAAAAATTGTAAGAAGAAGAAGAAGTGCATTGGGTAAATATGGATTCACAAAAAGATGGAAGTTGATAGACACCCTAAATAAAGACTCAGAAACGAGATTGGTCTAAACTTTAACATGGAGCATAGTTTTGACGGCTGAGTAACTTGGTTATCGAGGCAAAACAATTAGCATGGATTGGAGGTTTTCAGAAGTGGGGTGGGGAAGAATGGGGAAAATAAAGTGGAATGAAAGGAAACAAAGGAAATCTTAGACATAGCAGGAGAAGAGAGAAGGTTGTAAGGAGAAATTCGAAGGTAAGATAAGTTGGTGCAATTGACATTAAGAGGCAATAGAATGCTGAAGACAAAGATAGATAGATGGAATGATATATAGATTAATGGCAGATGATAGAGGGAATAATTTTGGGAAAGCAAGGGAGAGGGAGGAAAAGGATAGACATTTTGGATGGATTCAAAGGAGGTAGAAAGTATGCACTGCTAAAGAACAAGTTATTGTAATATGTAGTATGGAGTTTAAGGATATCATGTCTTGTTAGTCAGGGTTTTCAAGTAGAGCAAGGATATATTGAAAACCTACCTTACTCTGGTAGACTACTGGTAATAATACTATGAGGCCTAATCAGTAAGAATCAAAATTAGGAGCACTTCCCTACAACAAAATCACAGTATTCTCAAAATCAGGTTTAATTCTAAAATTTTCAAATTTGTGATCACTTCGGGAAAAGACTTTCTTTGTCATTCCTCCATTTTATACCTCAATGATTTTATACCTAATGCTCTGCTTTCATTAATGTGACAAATTTAATTCTCGCTATATCTCATATTTCCCATTCGACTCTAATGTAGCAATGAAACCTTTAAATAAAAGCTACAAAGAAAATAAATGATGCAATAATGAACAGAATGATACAATGACCATGGTTAAGCAGGGAGTATAAGGCCACCGAGGATACACTAGGAAAAAGGGCATCTGGGAGGTGAATATTGATAAAACGTGAGCAAGTAAATTAAATATCAGAAAACTTTCATCATTGATCAGGTGCAGTTAATACACAAAACTGCCTTAAAATCCAATTCATTTACCAGCATAGAAGAGTGCTTAAATGAAATTACCAATATTAATATTCATGTTGAACTAAAATTACCTAGTTTTGTCAAGTGCAGAGAATTATTTGGCTTTGGCTTAACTATAACCTCAGCTTCTTTCCTGCATGGCTCTTTCACCCACAGGTGACAATAAACAAGAATTGTGCGCCGAGCCATTCCTTTGGGATCAGACATTCTCCTTACCTTGCTACAACCCCTAGATTCATATAAACATGTGACTTTGCATTAATATTTAGGTAAAGTATTTTTGTCAGATTATACGAATGATTACATATTTCAGCAAAAGAAATATAATTTGCTTTGAACTCATAGGTTAAACATGGCAAAATGATGATGAAGTAAACATATGATTCATCTTTTTAGCAGCATAACAAGAAACCACTACTTAAAAATAAATTCCTTTTTCAGAATCAGATTGATGAATCCCCAGCTCATACCTTCGGAATCAGACACTCACCATTTACTGGATTACTGAAGGCACATGTTCATTAAGCTAAAATTGTTCTTCCTTTGAAAAGAATCTTTTTCAATGTTCGACTTTATCGAAGGTACTTAAGTGGACAACTAAGTACTAGTAATATTCTATGCTTGAATAAAGAGGTTCTTTCCAATTCTGCAATTTGTAACTATTTGATGGGATGTTTTATGGGCCTTGAACATTTTGTAATAATAAGATTACTATTCTTGTTATGGCATAAGTTTGTGATTGGCTGGAATTATGTCATTTTTTATGTTGTATCTAAAATACAAAGGCATATTGCATTTACTATGGTATTTCCTTTTAAATACATCGATGAAATGGATGTAATGTAAAAATGTTTCATGTTCTCATATGGCAATAATTCACAAATAAATGGGAGGAACAATTACACTAATTATCATAGCAAGCAATTGTATTAACAAAACGTTTGCTCACCAAAACGCTTTTTTGTTCATTTTTGCTTATTTATTTAACGAGAACGTTATAGACTGGCTAAATTGTTCACATTATATCGACTTCTTTCTAATGTGAAAGTTCCTCGCATTAAAGTTCCAATAAAGGCTTTGGCCACTTTTCGAGAATTTGTTACTTATTTCTCCCAATCTTTTTTTAATACATCCTTCATATTCCACGCAATTTTTTTAAATACAATTTTTCGTTGGAGAAATGTTATCAATAGAAAATATCACCAATATCACTAACAAAAGAGCCAGCCATCACAAACCTCGACGTCGCCCATCAGGGACATGAAGTTTGGATATCATCGGGAAACGTTTGTTGGCGGCAAGTGCTTCCCCCATAGGGCAAATGCCACACCATTTTAATAAACAAGGTTGAAAATCACAGCGTGCAGAGTTCACTAGAGTATTTAGGTAAGTAGTTAATTTAATAAAAAAGCCCTGTATTGCCTTCATCTATGTGACAAAGTTTCAAATACAAATATCCTATTAACTAACTTTTCAATTAATTCGAGTACTATGTCACTGTTTCCTGTAATTCATGTTACAGAACGGAACTTCAGCGTTATTTTCTAATGCCACTCCCCCATCAGCTGCTTGTTGTTTAAATATCTGATGCACTTCATTGTGTTCCTACGCATAAATGTCATTAACGTTTCTGGGAAATAATGATTCGCAGCCTCAGAGTATGATGAAGGTCCACAAGTGGTTCCGGAGTAAATTTTGCCAAGAAGATGATTTTGCTGCCTATATAATTGTATATGACTTGTAGTTGAGGCAGAAGGATAGAACTTTTTCTCCTCCAATTCGTGTTGTCGTTCTCTCTGAGGTGTCATTTCTTTACTTCCGTCTTATTTCACTCCATCTTGGTAGAAGTTGACCTCGGTTTCAGGGCGAACGAGCTCGAATAACGTGTACGAAGAGATTTACGCGCGGGGATACGATTATTAAGTTCTATCATTACTGTAGTGTCAAAAATGCTGTGTTATCTATAGGCATACGAGTACTTTGCTTTATTATTCCCGTCCTAACCTATCGAATGTTTTAAATGCTTTATGTTACCAATGTATGCAATGTAATCTTACGAGAAGTGATTCCACTCATCCAATTAATTTGACAATAAGTGTTGTATTTCTAAATAACTGGCCAAAAATTTCAAATTCGTAAAGGCCATTGTTTATCCTCACTAATTTATGAAGAGAGCGATTGCATTCTCGGGTATTTTATATGATAACTTTCCTGAATTGAATAGCAAGTTGTTTGCACATCAAACTAACAATTATGCGCATACTCCGTAATTGTTTCCTTCCACAGATTCTCACTACCTACTGTTTTCGTTTACGTTTTCTTGCGACCCTGGAAGGGGAGAAATGAGCAACCAGCTGACTGGTCGATCGTAGGAAGCGCTTGGCATTGATTCCACTTATCCAGAGTGCCACATATATATATTAATGTATCCCATTTCATTTCACTAAAGAGTAACTTATGCTTTTTAAGTCATTTTGGCAGTTTTTAACATAGTTTCATCACCTAACCTTTCAATCTTTAATGGATCGAAGTCCTTAAGTGAATGACCAAGTTAAAGGACACGATGTTTTGGTTGACGACGTGGCAACGTCGCTTTTAAATCAGCTGGCCTCCGAGCAGAAGCTATCCACTCAGTTTCCGTCTATCAACGCTGCGGGAAGTACGCTTGGACTTTTCCGTCTCTGGAATACTACAGAGGAAATCAATCGGCATTTTTGTTTCGTTCGGATTTGCAACATTTTTTGAACTTGAATCTGTGGACAATGCCTGATAGGTGAGTTAGCATCACGATTTTATTACTTTTGCAGTGATATTTATGCTTGCATGGTTGATAGAAACTGACACCATCGCCAAAGAGAAAATTTGCTTCTATTTTCAGTGGCTACATTCTTTTTATGCAGATAGATTTAATTCTTTTTGCAAAAGTAACTGGTTAAACTTTGAACGTTATCGCCAAAATGTTGGTAATGATGGAGGTATTTTATTAATTGTGAATCATTTTTATTAACTTTTATCATGCTATCACCTATTGTTATGTGGTCAATATATCTTGACGTGGTCAACACTAGTCCTCAATTTTTTTTAAATAGTTGAATGAGCTTGAAAACCTCATGGGATCTTCCATTTATTTAGTCCGTACAGCCTGCTCAATAGGCTAACCATGAATGGTTATTTACGTCGCAATTTCTGCGCTTCGCTCTTGATCCATCCGTGCTAATACGCGCTCCCCGGAAAATAGCATTGCGTTTCATGGCCTCAGTCACAGATATATTTCCCGTGTTTTATAAACAATAAAGAACACCGATAGTAGGCGCACATATTAGGGACAAATATTTGATTGAAATGCACTTATTTCCAATGCGGATCGTAATGCATGAAATACTTCCGTGAAAAATCGTAGGTCCGTTCCATGAAGGATTTTTAGAACGTGTTTATTTTCCGAAAAAACGCAGTCCAGGCACATGCGTTCAAGATTTATTGCTGCTGGGGAGGCTAAAATTGCTTATTGAAGCGGACCTTATTGGGATTTGACTAATGAAAGCAGACGTGCCCGTAAGATGATCGCGGACTCTGGTTTCGCTCATGGTAGACGACACGGCGTCAGCTCTAAGGCTATGGTTCCATTTCGCTGAGGAAGAGTATTGTTACGCATGGTGACGGCGAAATAGATATAATCGTAATCTCTTCACCGGAGGAAAGAGAAAGGGAATTGGAAAGCTCACGGTGCAGTCACTTGTTTACTGTTTTGAAAGCGAACCATTCCAATTCCGCACATGACAACAATGAGGGACGCTAAACGGGCGTCCTTCGCGTCAGTTTTCTGAAGGGATTGGGTGAATATACCTCTTTCCCCTCCGGCCCTTGGCTCCCCCTGCTTCGTTCGATCCACACACACAACCCTACCCCCCTCCTCTTTCCTGGATACACCTCTCAGCGTTCTCTCTGCCCACGCTCCCCCCCCCCGCCCCCAACCCCTTTCCCGTTCCAACACGCTCCCTCCTCCCCATCGCATCTGCCCCCCGGTCGCTTACTCACATTGCCAGTCCCCCGGCGCATAACTTTTTTACCAGTTCGCCCACCTCCTCCGTCCACATCTTTCCCTCGCTCAGCTGCTTCGACGTGGGCGAGAGAAGGCCTCTCTTTGAGTCTGTTGCTCAAGAGGGGGAAATCGCATGCGAATATCTTCGCGCGGAACTGTCTCGGTTCATTTTTCTTCCTCGGGAGAATTAGAATCTGGATACGCTCAGAGACGGGATTGCAAGGATGGGAGAATGGTGGATGGATCACTTGCAAACGAATGAGAAATGAACATTTATCACCCGATTCTTGCGGAATTCGACATTTGTGTCCAAGTCGTCTTTAATCCAATCTTAGACTCTGAAAAGACGGTTGTTATCGTTTTATCTACGCGAAATTGTTATCTATTAGCTGCTATTTCCTTCCTTCCGTCAGTTAAGAATTGCTGTGCGTTGCACATGAATTTCATGACTTTAAGATTAAGTTAATTTAAGATGACTTTAAAATTAAGTTAATAGCTTCCCATTTTAATCCATGGATGTTTAAAGTGTAGGAAATATCCCGTTGAATTAAAGTTGGATTGATTAACGGACGGCGATCCCAACGTTTAGTTCGAAATTAATTTTGTCTGTTTCGACATTAATGTTAATTCGCACGTTGTTCCGTTTTCCATGATTGGGTAACCACACACTCACGTGACTCCGTCACTGTTATCGTGCCCTGCTATTTAAAAGCCTACGCGAAGAGCGCGTCGAGACCCTTATAGGCTCGCGATGAAGGACTAGCCATGCGCCAGGGAATCGCACACGTGTCTAGAATATCAACTGACCCGAGGAAAATAAAAGCCTCGGAGCAAAAAAAAACCAACGAGGAAAATGCTCACGTCTTCACGGTACTCCAGTTATTCCTCATCGAGTCACAGGGATCCTTTGTGCTTTTGTAACCCCTAAGATGCTCTCACAGTGTCTGTAAGGATAGTTGCCCAACCAGGTTCCTGTTACACCATTATTCGTTCGACGCCAAGTTTCTCTTTTCATTGCAGAATCGCCTTATTCCTTACGCTGCCACGCGTTCGGTATTTAAAATTAGACCGCTTTTTCAGCATCTTTGCATTGATTGGTCCGTCACAGTTTCTTGGCTGGAAAATTGTGTAAACTTTTTGGCGAAATTTTTATTGTCTAGCTCTCCTTGAATAGTATCGATATGGTCTCTATGATAAGACTCGATATATTAAGTCCCAGGAAAACTGGACTCACAATAACGGCATCAACTTAAGTGGATTTTTTAAGTCGTATTTGATTCATGTTCATTTCGTGAAATTTTTGTCACTATGACTGTTATTTATTAATTTTCGTATTTATATTTTCCACGGCTTGGCTACGCCTTAATGTCATCCATGGAAATTTCTAATTTACAGAGCTCTTCGAATCAACTCACCCCCTTGAATCCTACGGTGGAATCATATTTGTTACCAAGCGATAACTTCTTCATAATTTATAATCTTTACCAACCCTCAAAGAGCGTATATGAGATCCACCTGGATCCCCGGGTAGCTGTCTTAAATAACGCTCCCTTCCGCCAGCATCCTATTCTCTGGAATTCAGTCATGGACCATTGATAGACACTGCCCTAATTTCGAGAATAGGCCCTCGCCCTATCTTTCTAGCCTTCCCCTAGCGTGTGCGGAGCTCGTGCTTCGCGTCGCAGAAAGGCCACTCCTGATTTCCTTTACACACGCTGGAGCGTGTCAGGTGCGGAAGTATGTCTCGTATATGTTTACCAACAAGTCCCGGGGAATAAGGACGAATCATCGAGGCAGTGGGAGAGCAACTGACCTCTCATAATGCATACGGGAAAATATATTTAAAAGGTGATTTTCATCACCATGGCGAATTTTCAGAACGGATGTTAAACACAATTCGAGTTTTATTTTGTCACTTTTTTCGATCCAGTCACTTCGAAAATAAATTCAGAACAATGGCAGATTTATTAAATATAACATCTCGAAACTATTTCACATTTGCGAAGGCGGTGAGATGAATTCAAATGGCTGTTGTCTTACATTTAAAAGCACATCTTGGCGTGTACAAATGTGAATATCGAACGCCAGGTTGTCAATTAATTTCGCAGCGGAGAATATTAAAAGAAATTGTAGCATCCCGTAGGTTGGGCGGGGAAATATTTTTACGCGAGAAAAATTGATAAAATAATCCACACGTGCTTTAAAACTTCGAATGTAACGTTTCCGAAGATTACGAAGTCCTGCCAATTATTTTTGGTTAAGTTTTTACTCGAATTAAAAACCCAATTTCGTCGTTTCGAGGTTTAAGTGGACCTATGCACATTCCATTTTTTATTAAAGTAAAAGTTTTAATGGCTACTCATTATGCAATCACTATCGTGCTGAACGATGTTTTATTATTGAACTATGCATTATAATTGAACTGTGCATTATTATTGAACTTGGTTCATGTCCTAAATTTTTTATATTTTACTAAAAATATTAAGATACTGGCCTTCAAACACATATCGTATAGACTATGGATTCGTGGATCTTAGGGTATGAGTGTGTTTGATTATTGCAGACGAAATAAACCGCCGTCCTCGGCCAAAGTTCGGAGTTATCTCGTCCGGTCTCAGTCCCTTTTTATTTTTTTTACTGTGTCTTTCCAAGGCGTAGTAGAACGTAGAGATGAGTTCCGGTCAGAGCTGAATTTTGTAATTTTAATGAGGTCTTTTTATTTCAACCATTGCCATAATTCTTTCGACCGCAAGTTGGTAAACTGAACGTGATCTTTTATGAACATTTTTCATTTGATCTTGCGTCTACACGTTACCTTTAAGATTCATCGAGAAAGTGTAAATTTCACCTCGAAAAATAAAGGCGAATTTATTTTGTCCACTACTTTTTCATGTTCCGTATATGTGGACCTTATTTCCAAATACTTCCTGCAGACGAGTCGATAAAGGGAATCAGACGATGGACTGGGACGGATGACGCACTGAAGAGACCTTGACGCTATACTTGGGTCGCTTTTTCTTATGAGATTGCAATTCCTGGGCAAGGCTACAGCCGTGAAACCGCCGAAAGAGGCAAAGGCGGTTGTCACATCCATGGAGAATTAATACCCACCTAAAGAGCGCGCGCCTCGGACGGAAATGGGGTGGGGAGCGAGTGGAAGACGAGGCGGGCGACTAGGAATGCTCCTCCTGCTGCAGCCAACAGGTTATCTGTGAGAGCTCTGGCGTAATCAACGGCTCTGCCGGAGAGAGATGATGATGAAAACGGTGATGGAATTTTCAGCTCCATTGTTTATCCTCTAACCGCCAGCCAACCGCACTCCTAAACTAGCGTCCGTGTATTATTCCGCATTTACATAATTATTCTCATGTATAAATTAGGGCGTTCCCACCCCGCAGAATTATTGTTTATGTTGCTGTTAGCCATTTCAAATGTGCGCCCTTTTCAACGGAAAACCTGAACGTTAGAATAATTGCAATACTCATAAATACTAATTTGGATACGAATGTCATGAAATAACGATTTCCATGTTTGTACATTTACCGTATAATTTTTAGCGTTAAGTATTTAATGTTCGACAAAGTCATAGACAATGGTTCCTCATAGACATAGAAATATTTAATTATTTTTGTGTAGTGATCAAATGCCATTTCTTTGTGCACTTTAGAAATGATTATCTAGTATAAAACGTCGCTACACGTCGTGACTACAAAAATATACTATGGGATGCTTGGTAACCGGAATTGATAAATAAAACAGTTTCTGGCGTAACTTGGTGGAAAATCTTCACATTATCTTCACAAAATTAAACAACTTGGCTTTTCCACTTAAAATTAATTTTAAGTGGAAAAGCTAAGTTGTTTAATTTTCAAATGTCAACCGGAATTGACTTTATCTCATATTTATCGGGGCTAGGTAATGTTAGCAGATGCTGGAGCAAAGCGAGATCGAAGCCGACCGTGGTTCGAGTAAATAAATGAGGAAGGCTGGGGCTTCCCAACTGCGAGGGTATTCTCTTTAAAGGGGACCACCCTGCCTCGCTAGCCAAAACTTAGAACAAGAAAAACTTGGTCTTCGTCGTTCAATAAGAAGAAGAAATTCTACTTTAGGTTCATCTTGCCAGATTTTTATAACGTTGAGTACAGGAATAAGAGGTCGCACTCAATTTAGGAGTATGTTAACATTTCCGATAAAACACTCCCGACTAAAGGTTAAGTGAGATGGATGCCATTGTCACTTACGCGTATACACTGCAGGGAGCTCGAATGGGGAGGATTCGATGATCGTGTAACTGAAGGTGTAAAGAATGTTTTGTGCCGGAAGAATAAGTTTCCTGGTGGCCTATTTAGTAAAAACTGCGGAAGTCAGACAGTACTTAATCACAGCATGCAATTGAGTGCTTATACAATTAGAATGGTACGAAGAATGAACTTTTAGCAACATATATATGGAGACATAAATGCCACTTGAAAGGCAATGAATAATACGGGAGATGTCGTAGGGAATACTCATATAAAAATAAAAGCCAAGGGAATGAAATGCTATTAACAAGGATGGATCAAACATGCAATGAGAGAAACGTGGAGGCCAACGAGCATGAGAAATAAAGAGGCACTAAGGATAGGAAATGGATCAAAGAGAGAGACGTCAAGCAAATCCTTGGTACAAGGGCGGATAGGAAGGGACAGCGGGATGATCGCCACTTCAAAGGGTTTTCTGACGGCTGTGTTATAAACTCCATATTTATACGTTAACGTTGAATTAAAATTTGTCGTCGGCACATGCTAAATATACCACTGAAACCGTTGTCACAAGGACTTACGGCTGATAGAGTGGCGATCTAACCGCTATCGAAATAGAACGCTCTTCGGCGACGCAAAAATATATAACATTGATATAGATTTTTAAAACACAAAGAAAGGATACTCACATATGTAGTGTATCTTGTTTTTCTGTGTTTTAAAAATATGCATCAATGTGTTTTATTTTTATACATATATATGAACAAAGATGGGTCGCGGTGGTCTAGCGGGTAGAGCGTTGGACTGCTGACCAGAGGGTCCCGGGTTCGATTCCCGGGCAAGGCACTTTGCAGGGCAAGGCGCCTGCAGCTCCACCCAAGCTAGTTGATTTTTCGGGTACCAGATCTTCCTGGGAAACCATAACCGGCACAGGGAAAGGAACTGGCCCCCCTACCCTGATGTGTGAATATTCACACGCCGTCGGGCTTGGTACATGGGTGAGCTCTACCATCACCTACTAAACCGACCTTCGGGTTGATTACTGTGTTTATGGTTTTTTTTATATGAACAAAGTAATCAATCCGAAGGTTGGTTTGGTAGGTGATGGCAGAGTTCAAATATATATATATATATAAATATATATATATATATATATATATATATATATATATATATATATATATATATATATATATATATATATATGTGTGTGTGTGTGTGTGTGTGTGTAAACACGTGCACATATTTATCTGTGTATATATACCCACACACGCGATTTATTGAAGGAAAAAACTTTCATATGAAGCTGTGGAGGCACTGACTCCCTCCCATTCTCGGGTAGATTTTTTTAAAAATTATTTTCTATTCCAGTTTTGCATCACGATTGAGGAAGGATTTAGGGCAGCGTTGGAGTGCACAAACAAGATCCGAGTAAATCGCTGTTGCTGGGAGCCTTGATGCAATCCGTGTAGGTCTTAAGTGCGGTCTTGTCCCCTTCACCTTAGCCACAATTGGTTGTGCGGAAAAGATTTCTTTCGTGATTGGGAGAAATCGGAGCTGGAGTCCGACACGGGATATGACACGCTCCGGAAACCATAGAGAAGCTTTTCGTTTCTGTAATTTTCCCCTCGCGCTCAGCGAAACAACCGGAGAGCGCGACTCGTGGTAATTCCCGGTACTATTTTCCTTTCGAGAAAATTAAACTTTTAATGATAGCTAAGTGCATTTTACAAATCATGATTAATTTTTTTTGCTGTCGCCATGGGGAAGTTTACGTGTCGATTCAGGCTGTTGGTTATTTACGTGGAAGAGGAAGGGTCGACCGAAGATTTTGAGGGGCCATAGATAGGAGGGCGAATTCCTTTTCCCAATCGAAATGGGTTTTCCCGACTTCATCCGACATCTCTTCGATCAAACGAAAAATAAAGGGTCCCGTTTGGGCACGCATCCAAAATCAAGCTTGAAGGAAGAATTTAGGCGTCGTGACTTTCGACGGCCGTAATTAATTTCTAAAACTTTCGAAGGAAATAAATATGGGACACGGGAAAACTACTGGCGTCTGAAACTCATTTCACCTCCTCCTCTGGCATATTATATCCGGTATGATAAAACCAAACCTTAATAATTACTGGTACAATGCTCTGGGAGGGAGTTATGAGTTCGTTTTTGTGACATTTCCATACAAATAATGGCAACTCACCATGCCTTTCCATTCATATTTTATTAATAATTAATGTGATCTCCAGTTGGCGAGAGAATAACGAGTGCTAACCTAAATGCATCTATTTGGGAGCCACTTTCAGTATTTTTAATGCGAGTGAATGCACTAATTTGCATTTATAGTTGACTGTCGTTTTCAAGAAGGGATTCGACGTCAGGTAGGCTGAATGAAGACATCAAGAAAACATAAGCATGGGTGGCGTAGCACTGTATGGATATGAGCCTGGTCTTCGAGGCAACAGGATGAGAATATTGATAAGAATGGAGGCAAAGTGATAGCGAGGAAGATTAACCACCAAACTTTGACATCTCCTATGATGGGAGAAAGAGCTTGATGAAATCAGACAGATAAAAGTCTTTATTCGGGGCGTAATTGAGACCATAGGGACCCTCATTTCATTCAACCCTTCGTCAAGTGCATAACAACAATAACAATAATAATAATAATAAGAGGAAAGATAAAGCGACAAAAAAGAAGAAGAAAAGAATGGTCAATTCACACACATATATATATATTTTTTTTCTCAAAAAATATGTATATAGAAATATATTTTTATATAAATATTACTTCACACATAGAAATAGATAAGGAAAGGGGATAGAAAAACACATAAAAGACGAACACAGGAAATATAATATATATATAATATTCAATATATATATAAAAGAAATAGCACAAGATGTGATTTTGCGGGAAAAACCTAGGGAGTTCAGACATCAAGACCCTACGAAAAACCCACTAAGGAAAACACCCACAAAGACACCTAGAAGGCAGAACAAATGGATGGAGGACATATTGAAAGGTTGTGGGATGATGAAGACCACAATTCAGAATGTGAAGTACGTGGGGTAGAGGAAGGAAGAGAATGGGTTTTTAAAGCCACATGAAGAAGGTACGAAGAACTGAAGAAAATCACATCGAGGAAAACAAGAGGAAATTCACGCGAAACAATAATTACTATGATCCGTTAAAAACCTATCTTTCATGGGTAGATTACTAACGATAATGGTTAGCAGCCATGATAATCGTAGGAGTAACTCAAGTGCCGTTTACCTTTGTAATAATCTTAAAATAGCGCTCTCTATTTTCGTGACTGAAAGAATTACCGCACGAATTCCTCTAACCATCCAGAAAAATTATTTTCTTACCCTGACAAACGAAGCGGATCTCTGTAAATTCTAATTCCTTCAATAAAAATATATTTAATTAGGCCCTAATGGTTCTCGCGTATTCTAAATATGATCTAACTAATAAACCTCGCCTTTATTGTTTTGATACATTTTTCTACCATCGATGCAAATTAAGCCAAGTTTATTTAAGGTGGACCCGAATATTATTCTAACACATGATCGTCATGGGAAGTTGAAGGTTTTCAACTTTACTGCGTTTTTCCCCCTCCTTTCAATTGTACTAAGATTCATCGGCCAAAGATTGTGCTGGCGATTCATTGAATTCGCAAGACCCCTCCGCAGTTTCATCGCACGAGTGGGAAGTTGACTCCTTCCCTTACTATACCTGGACTAACGGAACTCGCGTTTTTCCAGTTCTGAATTTTTCTTCATGTCTCTTCAAAACATTCGACGCACTTCGTTTCCCGTCCATCAAGCGCCTTTGTCGCTTTCATCTCCTTAATATTTTTGCACTCTTTATAGCGTATAATTTTTATAAACCGACCTTGCGTCTCTATTGTTTTGCTCCTTCCTTTGTTCCCTTGATCGGGTCACGTGCCTAGTCCTCGATCGAGGGGAACGCACGTGTCCCGAGAGAAAGCGTTCTCGAAATTGACGACCGCCCTAAGGTTTTATTTTAATCGAAGATTTCGGAGAATACGAGGGCAGGGGGAGATACGAGAGTACACTTGTTTTGGAATTAAGTACAGGCGAGGATCACCTCTACCCCGCCCACGGTAGATTTGGCCTAAAGAGTGGATGATCAAGATCCCAATTATTATTACTTGGCGGGTGAACCGAGGATAATTGGAGAAAGCCAGGGGAGTGACATGGGGCTCTTTTTCGTTCACTTGAAAATATTTGGAATCTTAGGCTTGGGTAGCTTTGCACTGATTCTTTTCCGTTCGAAAATTATTCATTCAAGGAGTTGACGGAATCTCGTTTAAACTGTCTTTTTAATTAAGGAATTTTCTGTGAAAGTTATTATAAATTTATTAAACCGTAACGCCATATTTGACTGCGGTAGCTAGATCATTCACCTTCATTTGAGATGACGGAAACTCACTGAAATTGGATTTCGTAAATGAATTGGTTTTCTGTGGAAATCATTACGAATTTATTTTATCTCAGCAGCACATTTGATCGAGATAACCGAACTCAGTTCTGCCTTCTATTTCTCATCGAATTGAAACCAGAGAAAGGGTAATTTACGAAACTTAGTCGACTCGAACGCTTCCCTATTTATTTTTAAGAAACCCAAGTTGGAGCCTATGGATTTAAGTCTGTTGTTGGATAAAAAGAAAGTAATAAAAGACGAGTAAAAACACATCAAGTACTATAGATACCCAATTGTTGGAACTACATGAGAGTCGTCGAAAGTTTTGCCCATGGTTTTCCGTTTTATCTCAAGAGAAAAAAACAACTGCCAAGAAAGAAGGCATGTGCGAGCACGACCCTCGTGTAAATAATATACGGCGAAAAATCCTGATCTGTCGCGATCAAGGGCTTATTGCTCTAAAAGGGAACGGATTTAATCGAAAGATTTCTGTAAGTCGGAAATCAACTAAAACAAAACTACTCCAGTCATCACAGCTAGTGGCGTATGACTTGGAAAACTCGAATTTCATGATAAATTTCTTTCTTCGTTTTACCTTTCCTCCACTGCAGATAATAATCGGAAACAATTCCAATGCATTTTCACGTTTTATGCCGATGAAGATTAGAAAAAAAAATAAGAGCTGAACCGAGGAAGTAAAGCTTTTGGGCTTTCTTCCTGTTTACGGGTAAGAAAATATTTAATTTTTCTACAGTACTTACACCGAGACGTTCACATCTTGTTAAAATGATCTTTAATAGCTGAATCAACTTAAATTTACATAAATCATTCCCATTGCGCATGGCATTCAAATGAGCAGAGATACGAACAATACACGTAAAATGTCGGGGTTAATACCTTTTTGGAAAATCGATGTATGCGGCCAAGGTATAGGGAAATACCTTTTTTATTTATGAATAAAGAAAACATCGGAAACTAAGCTTAAGTTTCGATGAAAAGTTTCATTTATCTCAATAAAATTCAACTTGGAAACATGTAAAATTCTACTTGATTGTAGAATTTTGCAATCAAATTGCAGGCCTACCGTATGGAAGGAGGAAGAACTTCAGTTTACCCCGAAAAAGTCTGTTGAGTAAAGTTAGTAGTTCTTTAAATTCTATGGTTTTCGGCTCAACTTGATGGAACTTCACGATGAAAATTGAATAATAATAACTTTGTAAGTTCCACTGATTTTTAGTTAAAAAAACGACCGGTTTCATCGACACCGGTCATTTATATATAAGTCCTGTACTTGATGATGTCAATTTCACTTGATGATGTCTACTCTATTCGACAAAACCGGTCGTTTTTAAAGTAAAATTCAGTGGAATTTACAAATTTATTATTATTCACTTTTTACTTGTTCTTTGCTCCAATGTCTCAACAATATTCATGTTTAAACAAAGTAAATGCTCTGTTTCACTACAGGAAAATCGTACAAATATATCGGTGTTTTAAGTTTTGTATGTACGAAAAAAGTACTTATTGACTGGGGACAGGGGCACTGTTCGGCATGTACGACGACCAATGACACAAACTTGCAAGTACCATTCTTTGGGTGTTGTTTGTTAGGCTATGATTCACATTATATGTCACCTGGAAGAAATCACATGATGGTGAGATATCCTTCAGTTCATGCATGCGCTATTTCCTCGTGTTCTCAGACGGTGGGTGACACACCGTTCGGGATTAGCGGCCCACTCAAAGAGGCGGCGGACGTTCAGGTGGAAGAAAAGTTCATTGATCCTTGCCATTCTCCTACATATTGGCGGAGGATGGAGCAATGCCGCTCTCATCGTTCGCAATCTGGAGCGCTTTATGAAATTTTTTATCAATTCCAAACTCTCTTTCTCATAGCTGAAAAAATGGTTTCGTGTCTGCCCTACGTTTTAATTCCAAGTATCGATTATCGTCCTATGTGGAACGGACGGTTCATATGAGCGAGCGAGAAATTTCACTGTTTCCATTTAATTTTACGTATTAATCCTGGTGTCGATAATCGAAATATCGCACTCGCCATTTGCTATGATGTATGACTATAACTATACTAGTTAACTATAGTAATGAGACAACATTCCTAAAACATAATTTTAAGAATCATTCCTGTACTTTTCAGTTTCATCACCGGTTCATTTCCCTCGCCTCGTGTGATACAAATTCCGTAATACTTTGTGAGAAAATGCACAAAAATTAAGACGTCACTAAGCCAATTAAGTTATAGATTTCAACTCCGCGAGCTTAAGTCTTCTGTTATTTATTTTATGGAAACTGTTATTGAAAGCGTTCGCCCGTTTATCGCGATCTTCGTATAAAATGGTATTACCTTCGGCGATGGGTTGCTTATCTTCGTGTCCTTGAAAGTTTATTGTACGAGGAAGCAACCTTGTTGCGCATAACGTTCGTACAGAAATTGTGAGTCACACTCGCCATTAATCTCTCCCATAAAGAAACAAGTTCCGACAGGAGAAGTTTAGACGCAGGAACGATGACTCACAAAACGTCTCCTTCGAGAAGGAAATCTGCCTCTTACCTCGTTGTAAATACCAGCTGTTGAAGTGCGACTGCATATGCTTGACCCCTACCACTCGGCGCATAATCCAGGCTCCCATCTTATGTGGCTGTTTCAAAAGCTACGCAAGTGACGTGAAATGAAATCTAGACCTTTTAATTGGTGACTTATCTTCCAACTGGTTAAATTAGGGGGGAGTTAAATAATGTTACGTTACCACAACAATCAGGCAATTATAAGCGAGGTGCGTCATGTCTCAGATCCAAAGTCATTATCATAATACCAATCAATTAGATTGTTGAAATAAACTCAACCTCAGTTTGTAGAGATATTTAACGATTTCTTAGGTCGATTCACCTAAATCCATAGAAATGCAATGCCGAAGGAGAGGCTTAGGCAGAGAATATTCTTCGCAAATGCAGAATGAAAACCTTAAGCCCTGCATAATATGTATGTACATGTTAATTGTGTGGGTGAGGAGAGGGGTTTGTTGAGAGAAATCCTATGGAGGCAGGAAAAATGGATGAAAGGCGTATTGAGCGGTAGTGGAATGTTGAAGAAGGTAATAGAGGGGAGAATGTTGGGCAAGCGAGGAAAAGGCAGGAGCAGGATAGGGATGTTGGACGGGATGAAGGGAGGAAAGAGGTACACAGAGATGAAGAGGGACCTGATGTAGAATAGGTTGCTGGATTGGGTTTTGTTTGTTTGGAGTTACAAAATGTTTATTTGACAGTTGTGTCCATCCAAAAACCTACCTTAACCGGTAGATCACCTAATAAAAAAAATGTTAATTGTGTCTCGGAATATAAAATCAACGGGGGACGAAGAACTCTCCCTGAGCCACACAAATCACCTCCGTACCTATTCCTGCGAATGTAGACCCCTCAGGGTTTTCGGTTCACCATGATAGGATCATGACCATTCCAATGTCGGATCAGGAATTTTTAACCGCTGAATTCCCCATTGTTGACTTGTTTTTCCTACTATTTTTGGGTTTAGAGATCACTGCCTTCCTTTACTATATTGTTTCATTCGCTATAATAGAAATCAGAATGAATATTGTCGAATTATGTGTTGTTTCAATAGGCTGCGGTATACCCATATTTCCTTATTATTGGTCGTTTAGTAAATCGTTCAGTAAAATTTGTTCGTGATCAAGGCCTTCAACAGGCTCTGCAAAATTAACAGGTTCCATACATGTTTGGCATACTAGTCGTTACGCTACTTACGGCTCTGTGTAAATCGCTGTTTAATGAAGAACCGTCTTGCACCGCTGTCGCAGCTGTTGGGAGCGCATCATTTGAAACTTTTTCTCGCGCACCGTCGTGCCTAGCGCGAGCAGCCGCCCGTTACCTTTTTTTAGCTGTTGCCCCTGGAAACTATCCCGTTGGGTGTTGATAATAAGCTGTTCGTCTCCCGTAGTAAAGTGGTAGCAAACAAAATGGTTTGGGATGTAAATTCAGACAAAAGGTAAGCAGATTCCAAGGTTATTCTTTTTTAAGGAAGTTCTAACTTGCAATTCATCATGAGGTATCTGTACTTGTTTCCGTTCGTTAATGAGTGACTTTGATAGCAGGACCTACAATCATGAGTAAACGATGTAATTCTACATAGCTTTGAAACGTAAATACAGCCATGTTCGTTCGGCAATCTCATCGAAATTTTTCCCGCAAAAACCTGAGTGCTAAATGGCAACGTTTGGAAGTGTCAAAATTCTCACTGTGTCGGAAATATTGCGAAATGTGGAAAACAGCCTGATCAAACCTAAAAAGTTAAGAAGGAAGTGGTGAGACCATAAAAGGTATCACGCCCCGACATTGAAATATGTTTATCCCACCGTTGGCCATAGTTTTTACTCCATTTGCCCAAATTTAAAAAAAACTTATGGTTTTTCAGAAGAAAACCATCGACATATACTTCAGAAGATACATTATGCACAAATTTATGTTGGAAAAGATGCGGCTACCTCCTCCAGTTTCCATTGAACAAATGAGTACCTCGCATATTTTAATTGCAAGCCATCGTACTAAGTTTTCACTGGAATACTGACCGAAAGTCTACTGGCTATTTACGACCGATTCGATTGTCTACATTCAACTGGGTCATCTTTAAACCTGCGCTTGCCTGGTAATTTCCATTACGTCTTACTGTTAAAGTTTCGCTAAAAGGTATATATGTTAGTAAGGCTCTCCTAATTCTATCATGGGTCATCAAGAAATTGCCTATAAGAAATCTTAACTCTTGTTTGCATTGTTATTTGTGGGTTTTTCGTGTAACTCTTAATAGGAAGACGTCATCACGGGTATTCATTGTCAACACAGGCAAATTTACCTGATGAAGCATATTTTGATGATATTCGTCATCTATTTCATATTTCATTTGGTCTTTCCGATTTAAAGGAAGAATAGAAAGACAAAAGAAGCCCAATTCAATCGACAATGGGCACTAAAACTTCACTTTGGTAAATGGGAAATGTAGCTATTCCAAGACACAAGTTTTCCCACTCAACTCCCTGTTAATGCTCTACATTATACCATGTTTTTCCCGTAAGGCATATTGACACGGACATTACACTATGTGCGCAAACATATAGCAGGATATTACATGACTTGGTTAGATTTATGTATTTTTTATTTCAGAACTTTAGATAAAAACTACAAAAGAAACCTCTCACATTAGGAAGGTACATGAATTCCCTTTGAAAAAACTCCCAAATTCTCTGGTCTGCAATTAGGGTAAGCATTAATGTTTTCGCTGTCGTATTTATCATATTTAGTTTTATGGAGTAAGTCGACAGGGTACGTGAGATTGGGTACGTAATATAGGAAATGGAGTGCATGTAATTCGGTTGTACTCCAACGTTAAGACCATGCAGCTTAACTGAGAATGACTTTACGACAATTAAATCAATTCTATAAGGAAGCTGTTCCTTAGTCCTCTTTAGAATTGCAAAAAACTCCCCACTTCACCCCCATGATTCGGCGTACCACCCAAAACAATGACCTTCCGGTGGAAATAACGAGCGCTGCTTTCCGATCGTCGCAGGGCTCCCCACGGGATGGACCGGAGGAAGGAGGTGACCGCGGAGGCAGAGGGGGCCGTCGGGGGCAAAGAGGAAGAGGCGGCGGTGGCGGAAGAGGCCGCGTCCAGGGAGCTGTTGGGCGGGGAGACCGGGCGCCCGGAGGCCAGTCTCCCGGTGGACGTCAGCGGCGCCAAGGAGGGAGTGAGGCAGCGCTATGAAAGTGAAGGCTCTTCCTCGGGAAGCGATGAGGACAAGGGGAAAAGGTGAGAACTCTCACTCACCCAGTTCCCAATGCTGCTACCACAATGGAGAACACGGAGGAATTTAATCAACCTTCTTATCACGTTGTACTCGGCTCGCTTGTTCCACCACTTGGTGACGTCCACTTTGCGCAACGTGCATGCACGCCTTTTAGCTCTCGGAAGAAACTTTCCCTGAGGCCAATAACACTACCTCTTTCTCGTGGTCTATCCCTCACAGAAGGTAGCCAATGGGAAGCCACATATCTGTCTAAAGTTAAATTCACCTCTTTATGACAAATTCTTTTTACCAAATACTGCATTTTCATGAAAGGCAACAATAATGGAAAAAGCATACTCAACTGATACTTGTTATTGAATATAAAATAACTGGAATAGCATGTGGATTCTGATGTTATGCACAGGCATTTAAGCTAACTGATCAGCAGAACATGCCTAAGATGGGATATAAATTATGTTCAGAAAACGAGAATTGCTTGCAATACTTGCACTTTATCACTAGCCTATTCATCAGCAAAAAAATTAAAGGTAATTTAGTGCATGAAATGCCCTTTGAAAACGCGTTTCTAAATTACATTATTTTTATATCTTCAAAGGTAAATATTGGTAACTGTAGTATCATCTACGCTTGTAAATGATAACTTAATAATTTGTACTCTCATTATTTAAAATTTAAATTTCTCAATAAATGACTATTTCAAAAATGTTAACATTTTCCCTTTTAAAAAAATTAAATGACAATGCGCAGAGAATGGTTATGTGTGTCTAAAAATGTAGAGAATACTTTAGCACAATGTGAAATGTAAGAATTTGAATAGCTGAAGCATATACAAATGTTTCCCCCTTCAAAACATGCCTTTTTTGCAGTGGGAAAGGATTTTGCTTTCATGCTCAAGAATGCTCTCTTTGATTTTAGCCATTGATATTCTTTTAGTGGCCAATTATTCTTGGTCTTACTCAACCTCACTCATGATAAAAACCTATCAAAGTTTCTCTAAAAATTTCAGTGGAACTTTTCTTTTTTTATCATTATGAATAAGAACTTGTGTCTTCAGTCTAGAAATAGGCTGTGTAAATTAGAAAGATTGCACTGAAAATAGATCTCATATCAGAGCTATTGAGCATGCAGATAATATTTAAAATTTGATAATTGGAATTCGCAGAATATTCCATGCCAAGAAATATGACCCATATTTAAAAGTATTTGCAAAAGATTCCAACAACAATTGAGGAAAAATAATAAAAAATTAAATTTTAAGTAATATGAAAAATGTATGTTTCTTGGGTAGTTTTTGCTACACATTACATTAAAATATTTCAATGAAAAAAATCATTTCACTAATGAATGCGAATATTGGTGCAAAACGATAACAGTTTGGCTTCTTTACTCTGAAATGTGGCTTGAAGACCACATATCATATGGCACTCAATTTGAAATGAATTGTGGAATTTTTGTCCCAGAATTATTTCCTAAAATGCATAACTTTTAAATGGAATTCATATAAACTTCACAAAAATAATATGAACAGACATGCCAACTTTCAAAAATGAAAAATCGGGAGGACATGCCAACTTTCAAAAATGAAAAATCGGGAGATTTTTAGAAGTGTATCACGAAGTAATCACTTTTAATTACCACAATATTTGCATGGCACCTTAATCCCTTTATGACACTTTGCCAATTTTTAATGAATGTCACACTTTATTAACATGTTAAGCTAAGTACACAATTTGAACAGTTCATCAAGAACGTAAGAAGGAAAAATCGGGAGTCTCCTGCTTAAATCGGGAGAGTTGGCATGTCTGTATGAATTATTCCATTTGCAGCAATTAATAATTAGTTCTCAGTTGTTCAGGACACTTTCTTGCTATGTATTGGAATACCTGACATACCAATTAATTGATAAAAAAACAAATTGCTCAAAATATAGTCAACATTATTACTAATGAGTTGGAAGTTGTTATTAAAATCATAAGTATTAATTTGGAAGAGATTTACTGTCATCAAATCCAGTGGCCTGTTTTCAACTCAAACATTTTGATCATATTGAATGTGGTTGATATAAATATATATGCAGACATGCCAACTTTCAAAAATGAAAAATCGGGAGGACATGCCAACTTTCAAAAATGAAAAATTGGGAGATTTTTAGAAGTGTATCACGAAGTAATCACTTTTAATTACCACAATATTTGCATGGCACCTTAATCCCTTTATGACACTTTGCCAATTTTTAATGAATGTCACACTTTATTAACATGTTAAGCTAAGTACACAATTTGAACAGTTCATCAAGAACGTAAGAAGGAAAAATCGGGAGTCTCCCGCTTAAATCGGGAGAGTTGGCATGTCTGTATATGTTATCTTCCTATATCTATTCTTTTGCATGATAATGCTTTGCTTTTTTATTTCTGATTGCTAACTGCGCTTTCATTTTTTCACGCCGCAAACATTCATGGCTTGCACAGACAACGCACAGGGGGGTCAGGATCTCCCCCAAGGCCTCAGCGAGGTTTTGTTCTTCCTAGTGTGATGGCCGCCTCACCACCAAAGTTTGTCTCTTTGGAGGAAATAATGCAAGCTGCCAATGGGGTCACTAACATGGCTCTTGCTCATGAGATTGCAGTTAATCGGGACTTCAGGCTGGAGAAACTGGAACCTCCAGAAAACAGGTGATTATCCAGTTATTTAATTTGTGATTAAAAATCACTATGTGTGCACTAAAATGAAGTGCAAGAGTATTTGTAATTATAAAAAATGTTTCCCAAAGTGTGCGTTGTAGCTCCAGGTGGAGGCAAATACATAATTGTTTGCAGAGGAGACAAATTATTTAAAAAATAACTGAAAAGAAAAAATAAGGAATCGAACTTTGTTATCACTAAATCCTGTTGTCTAAGACACGTACTACGGAGCGTGTACTGGTTAAGGACCAAACAAGAGGACTTTTATACTGCTAAAATTTATTATGGCCAATACTCTTTTAGCTACAGAATGATTCCAAGTGACACCTTATCATGCCTTATATTTGGGAGGAAGGGGAGATGCTGTGATGAGAGGAGGGATAACAGAGGAGGAAATCAAATCCCTAACCTTATTCCCACTAACTTTCTTTGTTCCCAAATTCAAGGGTATACAAAATGACACTTGTAATCATTCTGTAACTGAAGGTGGTATGGTACATCAAAACCCGGTCATTATCAATTTTAACAGCATAAAAATACTCTTATTAGGTCATTAATATATTCCAGTGCCACCATATCTTGCCTGAATGTGTGTAATGCACTGGTAATGAGTGAATTATTTTGAGCCTCCTGTTGCTTTAATAAATTTATATTTTTGGCAGAAGTCCATGAGTCGGAGTAACTTTTTATGGGCACAGACTTAATACTTGATATATATCTAAGTTTAATACTCTGACAAGTGTACTAATAACCATAATTACTATATATGTATCATTTTTCTCTCTCTTATATGTACATTCTACCCACTTAATTCCCTTGAGAGCATGAGATGAATAGTTTGAGCTAGATTTTCAATCAATATGGTAACTTGTTGTTTGATGCATTGGTGAATTGGAGACATCACCTTTACTGCACAAAATACAAAAATTAAAAACTAGGTATATTGAGAGTTAAATACTTGTTCTAGCTGTGAAAGCATTGACCATTTTAAACTAATTAGAAGAGCACACTCAAACTTAAAGTACTACAAAATATCTTTTTTCGAGTCAATGTGGGACCAAAGTTTATCATAAAGCAATTTTGCCAACCCACTAAGAGATTTATAAAGGCAATACATGTATCTAAAAACATGCCTAGAGATGGAAAAAATGTGGAATTTACTTATTTACTTCACAAAAAAACTAAAAACATTATGTGAAAAAATAGCTAAGAATATTTTTGCGATAATGGTGCATGTCAATTATTATTTTTTCTAATAATTTAAATTAGGCTATGAATGTTTAATAAAAATATAATTTACTCTGATACAGCTTGCAGAAACAAATCAAAGATACAGTGCGTCGTGCTTTCTGGGATGTTCTAGCGGATCAACTTGCTGAAAATCCTCCCAATTACACTCAAGCTATGGTTCTTCTTGAGGATATTAAAAATGTAAGTTGTAAATCATATGAAAATAAAGCCACTGATAATCAGCCATTTGACATGAATACAGGTATAAGTTGTGAGAAGTGTATGTAATAATGATATAGGTTATAAATCATATTGAAAGAAAGCCACTGGACCTGTAATCTATGGCGGGCCGTGCACGGTATATTTGCATTAAGCATATGGACATCAGAAACATTAATAACCAGAAATGCTGTAAATTACTAGAATGAATTCATCACTAAGAGATATCTCCTTCATTGGTTAAAGATATTTGCTGTGGTTGTGTTCCTTCTTTATACTTCAACATTGAACAGTTCACTGGCAGAAGAAAACAATTTGAATTCAGCAAATAGAATGGAGGAGAGGAACTAGCTCTCAGAATGAATATTAAAGTTATCCCATTTTCTTGCTGACACCCAAGAATGCATGGTAAAGCTTTGACTACCGGACTACTACCAGTGGAATGGATGGTTAAATTCCTTCCTGAACAGAGCTGAACGCAAGCTGACTGTTTCTTTGGGTGAAAGAACTCCCTTAAAAATGGTTTATAGCATTGGGAAAGGAAGTACCTACAAACCCAAAATGTATGAATCAGACAAGTTCTATTCTCACCTACTATCAGCCATTCATCTGATCAAGGGTTTTTATCATATTTAAGTTCACACTTAAGCCAATCATAGACTTGCTTTTATCTTATATTTTATAAATGCAAGGCATGATCTTATTATATCTCACTGCATAGGGAGGAAATATAAAAGGTATATTTCTAGTGGCATCTACACTTGGCTTTTCAATTGGTACAAAGTGTACATACAGGTATATATATTTCCCTCATATTCCAAAATCCTCACATTTCATATCACCAGCTTCGTCTTTACTTCTTGGATTCCTTTAATGTATCCTCCTCTTTCCCCCACTTTTCTTTCTCTTCCTAGCGTGATCTCCCACCCATTTGCTGAATGTTTGCAGGTACATCTCTGCACCAGAAGAATTGGTGCCATTGATATTGATGAAAAATTTAACTAATCATTTGGCAGCAGCAAATGCTCTGATTTTTTTTCGTGTGATGTTAGAAAACTTGCTTGGTTAGCTTGGAGTTTTTGATAAATTACTAATTTTTTTAATCAATAAATGATAGTAGAAAAATATTTACTGCGATGGAAATTGTCATGTATCTGTATCTACTATTTTGGCAGAATACTACAAGTGATGTTAATATGTTTTACAGATGATGCTTTCTTTGCTACTTCCTCACCATACAAAGATAAGGGATGAGATATCTGAAGTTCTGGACATTGACTTGGTCAGGCAACAAGCAGAAGCTGAAGTTCTTGATTTCCAAGTATGTATGGCAAAATATTGATTTGTGGTACATTGTAGCATTTGCAGCTGTTTCTTTTTGTCATATTTGCTAATTTTTATCTCGTATATTCCAGCATTATGCCCAGTATATCATCTCATTCATGGCTAAGCTGTGTGCACCAGTCCGCGATGAAAGAATTCGCGAGCTGACCCAAACATCAGAGATAATCCCACTCTTCAAAGGAATCCTTGAGGTAAAATTCTCAACCAATTCACATGTAAATTTAGAAAGAATGAATGAAACATGAAATTGACATTACCTCTTGAATTATATTAATTTCTAACTAGTTAGAGACATATTTCTTTAAAAGTGAATCTCATAAATGCTGCTGGTAAATGTAGTTCTTTTCTTATGCAGACACTAGACTTGATGAAGCTTGACATGGCAAATTTTGCCATTGAACAAATAAGGCCACACATAATGGCTCAGAGTGTGGACTATGAGAAGAAAAAATTTGCTGAATTTTTAAAATCACAGGAAGGTTAGTAGTTAACCCTTGGGTATATTTCCAAAAATCTGAGGCTCTCTAATTGAAGACTTATTTGAATGGAGGTATAATTTATGGCTTTTTATTAGATGGCTTGGAGTATACAAAGAGGTGGCTGGGCAGACATCTCAGGGCCATGGAGGAAAAGGGTGAGAAGGGACCAAATATCCGTGCAGTCATCAACCAGGCCCTCACTAAAGCCTATCTGGAACTAGTCGAGTGGAATGAAGAGGAACTGTATCCAGAGGTAGACATTTTTTGGGGTTGCATATAAGGCAATTCTTTCACTTCTTATATGGCATAGATTGGTTTGTAGCCTATTGCAATGGCTGCTCATATGATATATTGAAAACGGAAGGGGGCAAGATTCCTATTTTTTTTACACGATTCACATACAGATCAAATGCTTCTCATAGAAATAACAAAATGCATGTCTTTGATCTAGTTTTGCTGAATTGTGGCATTTTAAGGTGTGCCCAATTCAAGATGCTAGATTTTAGCAGATCTAATTTTAATCAATTGCTTTATTCATGTGAGAAATTATGAAATCATTTATATCTCTTCGCAGAATGAAATTACAAAAATCCAAAAAATATACTGGCACCGCTTAGTGTATTTCTGAATTTTGCTTAGTCCTGTAACCTGTTTCTCAAAGCTATAATTATCTTTACTAACTTTCTAAAAAAAATTACAAATGTAATAGTAACACATAATCCGAGTTAAGTTCTTTGAGATGTAAACTCAACAACTATCACCATGGATTTATTGCCAGTGGGAAGCTTAATAAGAGCAATATGCTCATTATGTTTAAATAATGTGTCTCTGATAGCAGCACCACCTGTCATACTGCATCTTTTCTATTTCAAAATGCCATTTAACTATTTGCTACTTGTTGACATCATTATGAATTTTAATTTGAGATATGGAACACATAAGGAAGATTAAATAAAAAATATGCCGTTTTATCACAGATGTTTTTTAGACAACACATTTTGACTAGTAAGAATTATATGGTAACATATAAGCACTCAGGGAAAGGAACTGGCCCCCCTAGCCTGATGTGTGAATATTCACACGCCGTCAGGCTTAGTATTGGGTGAACTCTGCCATCACCTACTAAACCGATCTTCAGGTTAATTACTGTGTTTATGGTTTTTTTATATAAGCACTATAAAACACTAGATTTCTAACCCTACATGTTTGTGATGATGTTCCACCATAAAAATATGCATCGACTCAAACCCTGATCTTAGAGAACTATTAGTAGGCCTAGATAAAAACTCGTTCCCTTATTATTAGGCAGTAACCTACCAGAATGATGTACATTTGCTTTTGATAGGTTTATGATTGACCTAGGCACTACCATTACTGTACTACTAAGCCCTGATTAACATGGCACAAAATATTCCCAAAACCCATTTTAAATATTACAGTCAATCATTCTTCAGCTCTGTATGTTTTCTATCTCCCATAACTGCATCCAAAAAAACTCATTCTTTTCCTCCATCTACCTTTCCTCCCCAGCATTCTTCACTCTATTTTCAGTTTCAGCATCCCATTGCCTCTCAATACCTACTCCATCCACTTTCTCTGCCTCCTCCAAAATTTCCCCCGTTCTCTCTTCCCCCATCATTCAAATGCTTCTTATGTTTTCCTTGTCCATTTCATTTTCTCTGTTCTTCTCCACATCCACATTTCAAAAGTCTTACATCAATGCTTATCCTCTTGCCTCAATGACCAAGTTTCCAAGTCATAGAAAACTATGCTATATATTAAAGTTTTCATCAGTCTTTTCTTTACATGTTCGAACTCTGATCCCTCGATGTCCAGGTTCGAATCCCAGTCAAGGCGAATGATTTTTACACTGTGAAATTGTTGCAATGTAATGCATATTAGCGGATGACTCCGTCAAAAGTTACTGTGGTGGTATCTCCTACAGTTTCTTGGAATAAATAAATATATATATTGACTTCACCTCTTGTAATTATATTCACCATTACTGTATGTGATGTCTACTTGCAGACTGTGTTGATGGACCAGTCAAGATTTTCAGACTTGAATGTACGAGTGCAGAGGGCAACGGTGGTTGGAACTGTGCTTCTCGTCACTGCTGGTGCAGTTGGATCTCCATTTCAAGGAATGCCATCATTCAAAAATCACTTGAAGGATCACATAATGCTCCTCATAGATGATGGGTGAGTTGGGATTGCCTTCACTTCCAACTCAGGGGACGCTCTAGCTATAATTTGCAACAGTTACCTCCAAATCGAATATCAAAATTTCTCATGCAGACATTTTTGATCTAGAGCATATATCCAAAAAGAGTCTATATAAGTTTTGAAAAGTAATTGGTAAGTCTTGAAATTATTGGCATATTTTGAAATATGTTAGTTTAGGATCTGACCCCAGTTTAGGATCTGAAACCAGTTTAGGATCTGACCCCAGAATCTGTTCTCTCTCGTCACACAGCATTAGGGGATGCATAATTTTGATAAAATCAGGGCACCTTTGGGCTAGATTATGATCTGGTTAAAAACCACGACAAGGGAATAATTGCCTGTAATGGTGGGGGGAGTAAGCATGATATCGATTCAATAGGTTCACGTACCAGGGAAAATACATGATTTTAAAGCAGTGAATTCTTCCCAGGATTTCATCCAGGTAATTTCCTCCATCTCCATAGAAACGTCGGCAGCGATGGAGATGGAGGAGATTACCCGGATGAAATCCCGAGAAGAATTCACTGCCATCATCCGCTGGGAGAAAGTGAAGTCCTACACATGATTTTAAAATTGAAAGTATCTAATTCATTGCATATATGCAAATAACATTTAAAAAATTCTCATTTAGACCTCAGAAAATATAAGGATTCAAGGAAGACTGTGTTGGATATTGCATTGATGTTTTATTGCATTTGTTTACTGCCCCTGTCTTGTGACCTATCATTAAATTAATTGAAACAAAGACATAAACAGAAGCACTAATATGTTCAATGACAGAAACAGTAATCATTACATGGATCAGCCTGCATTCATCTGTTACTTCAAAAGTTGTTGCAATATATTTCACCCTTAGATGATTTAATTCCTCTCACGAACGTGTTATGGGTTACACCAATCATCATCCCGTTCACCTCTATGCAGCATTGATTTTTCAGTTCACATAGAGGCGTAAACAGTTTACCCATGAATAAATGCCAGAATTAGTACTTTATTTAAGTGTATTTAAAATACGATGGGTACCTGCACTCTAATTTTGACAGAACCCTATTCAACATACTGCCATTCCAGAAGACCAATGCAAAATTCCATTCCATTAAATAGGAAGTATCTTACCAAAAGAAGTATCTATTTAAAAAAAAATTACTCCATTATTGAATAGCACAATTTTTTCACTTTGTGGATATCTAGTACCTCAAATTGTATCCATTTCAGATCCTGGCGCATATTTGATATGATTCGAGCCACGAAAAATTTCTCCAATTCTCATGTGCTAATGAGATTCCTAATACTCATGTGCTTAGCACTTACAATTACTTTGAAAAAAATCTTACATAGTCCTTTTAAATGCCCACATAGAGCATACAAAATACTTCAGGCTCATATGGTTTGATGAAACTTATGTCAGCATTTACATTGTGCTGGAAAATACTGAGTAACTACCATTCATTGCCTTGAGATTCAGGAGGCTGGATTAGAGGAAAATAATTTCACTCACAAAGTTTTTGGCGTTTCACTGGTTTTTAAAATTAGGATTTGATTAAGTTCAAGGTCTAAAATAATTTACATTTATGGAGCAGTAATTATGAAATTGAAATTTTTAAAAATTAATTTTCTATTGAATCTCATTTAAACAACATATTTTCAGTGATTTGGAGAAGATTTTGCCAAATATTGCTGACCAGGTGAAGAAAGAAGTTAGTGATGCCTTGAAGCAGAATGGTCTCAAGCAGCTGGGCAGTGAAGTGGAATCACTTATGACTGGACAGATATTGGAAGTTTCCAATCCAGATCATAGAATCCGACAATTAGTCAGTAAGTACAGAAAAGTAATTTTATGCATTGGTTCTTTGTTATGTAGTTGCATGTTTAGAAGAAGAAACCATATTGTAACATTCACTGCAATATATTTATGATGAGGTTGTTTTGGTGTACGCTCTCACTCTCAACATACAAAGATGTTGTACATGAAGAATGAGGTCCCAATTGAAAACTGGTCAGTTTAAGTTAGTAATAATATGTTCAGTTTTTGCAATGGATTGAACCATACGAGCCATGTGCTATCTTGTCATTGAGGGTTCAAAATTCAAGCTAACATTTCTCTACACTTCATATTGTTAGATCTTTGGGAAGGTTGAAGGGGTCTTATCTTCTCAATGATGAAAGGGTCTGCCTTTCATTACGACGATATAGGTAAGTATACTCAATATTATTGTCACCTTACTTCAGGTTGGCAACAAAAGTACTGAGAGCATTCACAATTAATTTCATACATTGTATTTCAAATAGGGTTAACAAATCCTAACATCTCAAACAATTATGTGCAAAAATAATCTCTCTCCCTCGATCTCTTAGACAATATGCTCATGTAAAATTCCTATTCAAAATCATAACTGGCTCTTCAATCTGCCCATACCTCTGGTTACGTACACATTTTCATATTCCTCCCAAAAATTATTAAATAAGAATTCTATTCATGTTAATAACCATATTTCAAATAATAATGCATTTATAGACCCTACATTCATGCTCAACAATAGGACAGGAATCCACAAAATGTTATTACATATTTTTATATAAGAGTGTGAATATTCAAAAGATTTATGTATACCAGTGATACTGTCATTCATTCTCTTTTTAATATGATGGCTGTGTTTATATCAATATTCTAATTGCTATTATGATTTTATCTAGATATATTAGAATGTTCTAACACACTAGAATGTTCTTATATAGGGCTCTGAGAGCATATAGTATGCAGTATTACCCATTTTTGATGGATAAACCAGGGCTAGCGGAAACAAGCCTGTTTTATATGTGCATTTATCCAAGTTTCTAAAATTGGTTTGTTTTTATACTACTTTTGGTCTGTCTTTGTAAGGATAATACTTCACTCATTTCAATTCTACAGAAAATGTAAGTTTTCAACATAATCTTCAATTGAAAACTAGTAGCACTTTTAATGATGTTGCCTGGGGCTCTAATGGTACTCAAAAACCCACAATTACAAAATTTCTGTTGGGAATGGCTGAACAACCAATTTAGTTTTAATATAGGTTTGCAGGTAATTTATGAATAGTATATTTGAGGTAGATCGCTTCACCCAAGCACCTGTAAAGTAGACAGATACTCGAAGGGACGACCTGTACCTCTTCAAAAATTTAATATGCTAGGGACTTTGCTAGCTTGAGCCAAGCGTCACCAAAGCTCTGTATTTTCCTTACTCATTAGTTTAAGGCACGACTTTGCTAGGGACGTCCTGCCTTCTGTATGGTACATAGGCTCACGTCAACATCGTTAACTAATGCAACGGGTCTATCTCTACATAATCTAACTCCTCAGAACTAAATTTTTAACACCATGAAGGCTTTTATTATCGTGGAAAGTATATTCCTACATTTATTTCCTTAAAGCATAACCATAACTCGTGATTTTATGCGTTTATAATGTTGTATTTCTCCGGCTGCTATACATGACATCTAGCGGTGACAAAGTAAACTACGTAAGTTCGCACACGATGTCGCGGCCCTCTCGCGTGGAGTTTTACATTTGAAATCATCATTTGCACTGTATTTCATGAAGAATTATATCGAGATTGCCAATTGTCATGCTAAATTTAATTCTGGGGAAGGAGTCATGATAATTCTATCATACAGTGCGTATCCAATTTTCAGTGACGCATTTATTGATTTTTCAATATTTTTCCAAGCTTTCGTAAGATGTTCATTCTTAATGAAGCTTATTAATAGCGCATTCGTCCTGAACACTTCCAAATGACCCTAAATATCCACACAAAAAAGACTCGGAAGAAAACTAGATGTAACGATATGTGTTTTACTCCGATGCGTGTCGACGGATGATGCCAATGTTACTTAATTACTTTTACTGACTTATAATGACGCAATCGTCCATTTGCTCGAAATTTACGCTAAATCTCCCGACGAAATAAAATTTAGAGGAAATATACATCGATGCGGAGACCTGGTAATCCAGAGTTAGAACGCTAAACTTCTAAGGGGCCGGGTTCGATTCCCGGGCATCTTCAGTTTCACCCAAGCAATGTGATTTTTCTAGTATCAGAACTTCCTCCGGGTCTATAGGCATCACAGTGAGAGGAACTGACCCCCCCTACTCTGATGCATAAGTTAAAAATATTATTGGACTTAGAATTTAATGAATTTGGGGGAATATTAGGATCTTAATATTGAAATAATTTTAGGAATAATAGCTCAAGCTAGGAGGAAATCCATTCGAAGGAAATAATATAATATACAGAGGTATCTAAAATCTAATACTATTGTTAGATTTATCATGGCAAAAGCCTAAAAAATGCATTAACCCCTAGTTTATTGAGCAAGCCAATAGAGCAACTGCTCTCATTAGTTAGCAATCATGACTATAATGCCCAATAATATTTTCTCTCATTTTTGGGTGTTTTTTTGCCGACAATTCTAGACTAATTTTGGTTGTTATACATTTCTAATGGACACCAACTTCTGGGTGATAATTTTGAGCGTTAGCACAAAATATCCTGAGGACCGCAGTAATGATGGTAACCAATAAAATAGGAAAAGGCATTTAATAGCCTACCTTAAGTCTCAGAAACTGTGATCCATGCAGTTTTCCAACATCTCGTGCCATAAAAATAAGGGTAGTGCTAATGGTCCAATTTAGCCTCATTCTTAATCAATGGACCGCAGTAACACAACAGACGATAAGTTTTTGAATATTCACAAATGCTTGTTTTTTTAATCCATGCAGGTAACATTTACAATATTATTTAGTATTTGTTTAGGTTGGATTCATCAGTTTTTACCTGAAAAACGAACAATTTAACTAAATCAGTTTTTTAGTTTTTAATAATTGGATAAGTATAAGCTACCATAAAATTTTAACTGTGATACATTACTCCTTTAACCTATGGCTCTGGATCAAGGTAAAACTAGCTCAAATAGCCCTCTTAAGTGCTTAAATAATCTGAGAAATTACAATAAAACGATTAAATATGATGTTATGGTAAATGGGATGTGAAGCTCAGAGCCATAAAATCTTGTCCGAAAAGGCATTATGTTTTTGATTAATGGATGCTCCATCATAATGGTTAACTAAACTACAAGGTGTATTTTCCTCAGTGATTCAGCAATCTTGACAAATTGGCAGCTTACATTTTAACAAAGCTTGTAGCATGCTCATTTCTTGCTTTGGGAAATTTTATAATTCTCTGAAATGTCATAGGTACGCTTGGATTATGGTGGGTAGTGAGCATTGAGGAAAACTAATTTTTTCTGACCAGAAATTATTTTCCAAAGCATTATTGTATCATTCATACAATTTGATTTAATTTATATAATTTGCAATTTATTGACTTTCAAATTTATATCATTCTGAGAGCATAAAGTTTCAAGCACTATTTGTACACAAAACATTCACCTACTTAATCAATATTCTCTTTTACTTTTAATAGCTTGTACTCTTAAATATTCCCTCCATTATTGATTTATGAAAAAAGATATATTAGCGGGCAATTCTGAAATACTGGGAACTTTAATTGGCACTTGAATATGTAGACTTATTAACTGGGCAATGTGAAGGGTAACAGTTTTCCAAAATATACTTGTATTCATTGTATTAATTTAAAAAATCTTGAAATTTGACATCAAAGAAAATAACTTTCAGTTCTGTCCCAATTATGTCAAAAGGATACTTATTACTTTTTTCAACCTTATTAATTGGCACTAAAGTGTGCAAATGACTAATTCACACTTGAATTACTCTTCTATTTCCAAGCAAGAGTACATATTTTTTTCTTAATATTTACACCAAACCAAAATGTTCAGTTTGCTTTAATTGGATTTCCATTACCTTCAAAACAGTGCCAAGTTTTTTTTTTAAGAAGGCTGAATTAAACATCTTACTCACAAAACTCTCAAACTACTAAGCTTTGAACAAAAGGAACACTAATGCCAAAGGAATGGCATCTCATCATGTATTCACAATGATTTGTGATTCAAAAATATTTATACAAAGGAAGAAATATTTATTAATACATATTCAGACATTGAGGAAATTAATTCCCATGTATAAAGGGTAACAAAAAGTTAACTTCTTAGCTTAGGTTTAAAGAAAGGTGCAGAAAGATCTGAATTTTGGTCTGGAAAATTGAGGGAATTTCAAATGGGTAGCCGTCTTTCACTTAAGTATTGAAGATTTATTTGTTTGTCTTTTTTAAGGAATAACTGAATGACTCTTAATTGACTAAAAAAACTTTTATCCAGGAACTATCATGTTTCCCAAGATTTAATTGCAGGATTTAAAAATTAAAATATTCTCTCAAATTTACAGAATCCCGTGTACTTGAGTTCTTGGGGCAAGTAATCAGCTCCACAACGGCAGCCCCAGTTCAGATTCCTCCAGGACTGTCATCTTTGCAAGAAGAAATTTCATCAATAGCTGGGACATTCCTTAGGCTTGTCTCTCACAATCGTTCTGTTTTTGGAGAGTATTATGCGACTATTATCACAGATTTATCTGAGAAATCATGAGAAACGCTTAGCTGGTGTCTTGACATAGATTACCAGGTAATGGTGTTGCATCATGCTCTGAAACATTTGCTGACATGTTTCAGAGCTATGAGTCTACTCACCATTGATAGAAGACTGGTTTTTGTGGCCTCTGTGGGGTAACTATTGTAAGATGATGTATACCATTTGAATGAACAAGAGATGAGTATGCATTTTCTCTCTTAACAGGTTTTCAGAGAGCTCTTTTGTAACCCACCTGTTTGCACTACATTTTCATCTCTTGTCAAATATTGTACTAAAAAAACTTAGAACTAACAGACATGAGAAACTTTGTTATGTTTCAATCATTTAGCATATGACTGAAGTAACTCAAGTTTAAACCCAGGCTTTGGTATTTGTTGGCATTAACAGATGAATTAAACTGAGGAAAATTAAATATAGTATTTCATCAAAAATATTTCACATAAATACATCAGAGTAGTTGATGATACAATACTATGAATGTGGACAATTTTAACAGGCCTCACATGATATTCCTGTCAGCTCATTACAGTCACGACTAAACATTTCCTGGTGTTGCTGCTTAAGGAACCTATAAAAACCTAAAAGAAAGGAAATCCAGTTCAATCAATGTTATTGAAACAAAATGACATGGGACAAGAAGTATCCAAATTGAAAATACCTTTGAACAAATGATGCAGCTTTGGATCAGGAATAAACAATTCCTTAAGGCATTTAATAAGCTTTGAGTAATCCTGCTCCTTTGTGTAATTCTGAACACCCGAAACAAACATCTTGTATTTTGATGTCTCCAGCTCCTTCTTTACCTGGGTTTTCAGTAAAGTATTTTGATTAATATATTGTTGACTAATGTATGAGGTCATTTCTTTATTAGTTAGAATACAAGTATTTTATATGTAAGCCTTTATAGTGCTACTTTATGTCTGTTTCAATAAAATTTTCACATTAAAAAAGTTGTCAATAAATAGCTTTTTCTGTGACCAGTTGTGAAGTGCATTTGATGTACACTTCAGCACTTGGAAAATGTAATTTTCACATCATTGAAAGCTCAGAGAAGTGACAATCATTGAGAGAGGTAAGTTTCCAACCTTTAAATTTCATTTACCAGTATTTGAAATTCCAGAGAATGTATGTCAACACTTAAACAGACATGCCAACTTTCAAAAATGAAAAATCGGGAGGACATGCCAACTTTCAAAATGAAAAATCGGGAGATTTTTAGAAGTGTATCACGAAGTAATCACTTTTAATTACCACAATATTTGCATGGCACCTTAATCCCTTTATGACACTTTGCCAATTTTTAATGAATGTCACACTTTATTAACATGTTAAGCTAAGTACACAATTTGAACAGTTCATCAAGAACGTAAGAAGGAAAAATCGGGAGTCTCCCGCTTAAATCGGGAGAGTTGGCATGTCTGCTTAAAAAAGGCACATGATTTAAAAAATATTGCACTAGATAAGTTAACAGAAACTACTGATTAAAAGTTATAGTCAGGAAAATCAGATTCAACAGTAATGTTAATGAATTAGTTGGCAAATAGAGAATGGGTAGACTGATTTAGGTAACAGTATTTCTCTAAAAATATTTCATTATGCCTCAAAATCTTTCAGGGGAAAACCATTTTAATTAATAATGGCTAAGCCCTTTTACTTCTAACTTCCCCATGCTAGAGATCCTTGGCAGAAAAAATGCTTTTGGCCTAAAGAAAAACATCATCATGTTTTGCTTTCTTTTCACCATCCATTTTTCACTTAATACAATGAAAATTTTTAATTTTTTATTTAGTTTTTAATGGACATAAAAACTTTCTAGGTCAAACTCATTTCTTAGCAGTTCCTGAAATTTCTTTGCAGTGCCCACACCAGTTTCTTCAGTGCACAATAGTAAAGATTAACCCCATCCTTCTCCAATTCATTAATCGAATTCTTTTAAAAAATAGATGCTTTATGATACTCATCTTGCAATGAACTGAACCATCTCTTCCCACCTGATCTCCAAGACATCATATCAGAAATGAGTTTTAAAAGAAGTTCCTAAGTGCAGTCCAGTTCTGCTGCAGTCCATATATTCTCACCAACACCATTCATTTTACAAGGGTGTAGGTGACTTTGCTCAATGCTCTTCAACACATTTCTCTTTGAATTATTGTTTAGTAAGTTAGCATCCTAACATTAATTGCACAATGTGTTCTTTGGTGATTTAGGGCAATAAAAATATTTCTTATAAAAAATGCCTGAAATAATGCAATCACAAACTGTCAGAGATTCCTCTCAAACCCTTCCCCAACATCTACAGGACAAAATGAAACAGCAGATTCTCTCTTAACCCCAAAAGTCTTAGTAATCAAAGGGCAGTCCCATTAGAGGTATGACACACAGAAACACTATTAGAAGTTTCCATAAAGTTAGTACTCCAGATTCAGTTCTAAAAATTTTCAAATATGGGATTTTGCAAAAAAGAAGCTCAAGGCATGGTAGGGATTTTTAAGTACCCAGGTTAGAGTCATCATAAAGAAGGCCACTGTATCATACAGCCATTGGCACAAAAACAGATTATGATATTAATGCCCAGAGTTGGACTGTGAGGAGGACTTTATAATTTTCATTGAAATAAATTAGAGAAAGTATTAAAAGAATGTGAAAACTGCCAATTTTGGGATACAAATGGTTCTTTTTCTCTATGTCATAATTAAATTTTCAACTCAGCTGTACCAAGTACAACTCCAGATATCCCCAAAGTCAGCCACTATCCCCTTTATAATATTTCAAAACCATTTCATCTTATGCTTTCAAGAGGATAAAATGAGGAAGAAGGATTAGGAAAATTAAATGTAGAAGCTTGAGTGGGACAAAAAGGATGAAGAATAAGGAGGGGATGGTAAAATCTATGACTGAGAGCAGGTAGCATGTGAAGTAGAAGAAAAATGGAATATCGAAACATGCAAACAAAACTATTGGAACAGTAAATAAGAAAGTGAAAAAGAAATCAGGGATTACATATGAGTTATGTAATTAAAAAGATAGATGAGTAAAGGAAATGGAAGAATATACAGATGGAATTAGGAAAATGAACTATAAAGAGCAGAATAATAAACTGAGGTCAGCAACAAATTACAAAAATTTAGGTGAAGAAGCAAGGAGGGGGATGCTGTGGGAGGATATGGAGGGTTACAGAGAATGAATCTATATTTTCTTTCTCTGTCTCTCATTTTATATTTTCCAATTTATCTGGCCTCAACACAACCTCACATTTCCACGTCCTTATTCTAACTAACTTCTGTCCTGCTGCTGCTGATTTTCCTTTGCAAGGATTTCGAGAAATGACGATGTTGAGAGCCATATGGAATGTGGTTTTGTACAGTGAAGAAACTTGATCAATGAAGCAAGATGATACACTTCTGAGATGTGGGTGCGCAGGAGGAGAGAGAATTGTTGGAAGAACTCTAAAGGAGGCAGGAAAGATGGTTGCACAGGATTTTGATTAGCAAGGGGATGTTGAAGACTGTGATAGAGGATAGAATGTCAGGAAAATGAGGAAGTGGCAGAAATAGGATAGAGATGTTGGATGGAATGAAGGGAGGAAGGAAGTATACGAAGATGAAGAGGGACTTATTGTAGAGTAGGATGTTAGGTTGCATCATGAAAGGAAAGGCTTAGAAATGTAGCAGTGTAATCCATGTTCATTCAAAACCTACCCTAAATTATGAACTCCCAAATAATAATTATATTAAAGCAAATAAGTAAACTTTTGTAAAATATAAAGAAAGTATGTGAGGTCTGGAAAAATTAATTCAAAATTAAATGGGAGTCAAATGTGACATCCATGCAAAAACAGGAAGAGGTAGACTCCTGATAAAATAACAACAAGGAAAGGAGAACTTAGATATATGATTTTAGATGCATTAAAATTTCAGTAATTACAATCAGTTTTTCTTTCCCAATCACTGCTGCAAGGGTCAATCTAAATTAAATGTCACTGCTGCAAGAGCAAATCTAAATATTAAATAACAAATATTAGAAATATGAGCACTAACTAAAATATCAAATGATAACTCTTCAAACATCAGCCAGTAATTGTTTACTACATATGTGTGCAAAGCAATTTAAACACCAAATGCTTACCTGCTTCAAATAGGTAGCAATTTCTGCTGCTTTCCCATTTCTTGGCTCTTTTTTATCTTTTTCTCCCGATTTAGCTTTATCACTGTAATTCACTTTCTTCTCATTACTTTTTGTGTCTCCAGAAAGAGTATCTTCTGACGGTTCACTCAGGTTAAAATTTAATGGCACAATTTTTAGTTTTTTCCTCACTTGTTGACTAGTGTTCTGGGTATCACATATTGTCTGTCTTTTTGCACTGGGAGTTTCAACTGCAGCATTAAAATCTATTGCTGTTGATGAACTTTCAAGGGCAGTGAAAAAACAAGAGTTTTGCTTAGTCTTACTTTGTTCTGGGGCACTAGAAGTACTAGGGCCATAATCTTCTGGTGACCAACTAGAGATAGCATTAGTGGGTACTTCATTTTCCTTTGCAAGTGCTGCACTTCCTTGAATCACTTTCGAAGTCGTGTAGCCAAACGATGCCCCAGCAGCACAAAGAGGTTGTTGCTTATGGAGTCGTACAACTTTACTGGGACACTGAAAGTGGACACATTTGATTGTTCTTTTAATTGTATTAAAAATGCACACATGGGATAGGAAAAAATATTAGTGTCTAGTTAGATCTCATGAATATGAACCGCACCACACATAACAATCCACATTTCAAATCAATACAGCTTAAAAATTCTTTAATCAATGAAGAATTGTGAGGCAATATTTACAAATTACTACCCACTGCCAATATGATTCATCTTTTTGCAATTACAGAGCTTTCATGTATTGTGCATAGTTTTCATTTCCCTTACTATTAGACTCAACCGGAAAATGTGCCACACGTCCATTTAGCAGAAAGGTAGTGTCTCAGATATCACCAATCATTATTAATAGGATGAAGTATTTCTAAGAAGGCAAAGGTTTTACTAAAGCTATATAACAAAGTTATCTAGAGCCATAAGACAATTTTGACAAACCAGCATCTTGGAAATCAATAGCTAATGGCAAATCAAATGTTTACACCATCAATTGACAAATTAGAAAAACAGAAAAACACACTTTATGCATGCCAAATATAAAAAATGTGAGAGGATAGTGTAAACCAGTTACAGGTATTGCATAATTAATGAATGATTCATTTTGACAAATATTCTCTCACTATTACTCAAAGGAAACTCATTTTTTCTCTTTCAGTTACCATTGTGCACATTGTGGACATGATTATGATGTCACTTGAATAATTTCAGCATAACCAGGGTAAGAGCATATGAAAAAGACAATATGCTACAGCCAATATTATTTAGAAGTGGGCTGCATATTTTGGTAATGCTAAGTTGGTGAATAGTAGGATAATGAGAAGTATGTATTTGTATTCTAACATTCATTGACATTCTGACATTCAAAGACATTCTAACTTTTGTACACAATATACTCCACTCCTTTCCATGAATGAAAAGAGGGGGAGGCTCCTTTCACTAGAAGCATCAGTTCGGGGAAATGGGAGGAGTGAAACTGCATATTGAACCACTTAAAATTAAGAGCACTTTATACATGGAGATAAGAAAATTTTCAAATTTGTTTAGTCAAAACATGGGTATTTCTTTTAAATGACATTAACATTGTAGGAAAATTATAATAATTTGCCTTTAAACATATTGATTTGCAAAAAAACTTACAAATTTTTCAATCAAATTTGTTTCAGGCTAATGACAAGAAGCTTAATTCTGTTTATGTATCTCCTATCTGTTCTTGTATATTGAATAGGAAATTACAAGTTGTTCAACCAATATGAAACACTTACAAGTTGTTCAACCAATATGCAACACTTACAAGTTGTTCAGCTTGGCGGAAGAAATCACGAACACCTTTCATGACCTCCCCAAAATTAGAGTAAGCCTTGAAATGAGGTTGAAGCCATGCCGACAGCTCTCGCTTGAAAGAGGGTGAGTCAAAGCGCTTGTCACAAAGAAGAATGGCACCATAGTCCGACGAGTGGCGTATAACACGTCCCACAGCCTGGTTCACCGCTCTAGAGGCCTCAAGGTTGTACCAATCCTGGCCAGTCTGACACATCGACCTCTGATGATTATCAGCATCATTCGAGTTAACAAATGAAATGAAAAGCATCAATGGTGTGAGATCTTACAACAAAATGTTTCATGTAACATAAATGGTCAGTAAAAATGAAGTTATAAATGCAGATATTTTACAAATAAGTATCTACCTCCTCAGATTTCTTGCTGTTCCTATTTTCATCCAGGTAAGCTCTTTTGAGGACAACTCTTGGATCTTTGAACGGAGGAAATGGAAGCCCGGTCACCACCACACCCCTTCCATTATGAT
The DNA here is from genome assembly GCA_037158775.1 of Hetaerina titia. NCBI lineage: Eukaryota > Metazoa > Arthropoda > Insecta > Odonata > Calopterygidae > Hetaerina > Hetaerina titia. The sequence goes on along the minus strand of CM073775.1, from coordinate 91,694,490 downwards.
CAGCAAAATCCAATCCTTCTGACACCTACACCAAATGGGAACAAAATTTAAAAATTGGAAGAGATGGAAATTTTTTTCAAAGACACAAACAGATCTCTGCAATTTTTAACAATCATGACAGGTCAATTTACGGAATTAACTTTATATAATCTCTAGGTTTTCATTTTCAAAAAAGATGTTTACTACTTTCAGGAAAAATATTTCTTTCCAAATTAGAGACTTTCCTCCGAGGTTGAAAATATATACTTATGCCTGCCACACACTGAAGTACACACCATGCTATGCTAGACCATATTATGAACCACAACAGACCGGAAGACACACCACACTACACCATGTGCTCTGACCAAGTAATAAAACCTCTTTTTTTTGTTTTTCAAGCTGCCTGGTAGTCAATATTAAAATGCCCAGAAGAAGGTATACTACACCTATCATATTAGAGGCAGGCAAATGAAAACTTAACATCCCCTACCACATGACCACGAATGGCTTTGAATTGTGAGTCCAAACAGACCATTATGGACCCGTGAGTTTTTAATATGCAGTTCTCCTATCACAGCAATGGCAGTATCAATAAATAACAATAGTGTTTCCACCTTTCGTGCGGACTGTATGTTATGGCAAGTTTGGTTTTCATTTGACCACCCCTCACGCACATTTCTGTGGCAGAGAGTAATTACTGCTAGTTCTTACTCTTCACGAAAGAAGATCATAGGTAATGGGTGAATAAATACAGTGGAACCTCATACAATGAGCACATCTCATTCTAGGAACTTTCTCATAAAGCATTTGGTGACACAATTTTTCCCTACATCATAGAGGCACAGATATTTCTTCACTTCTTTTCCTAGCTGCACCATTTCATACAATGGAGAAAATTCCCACTTCTTGCACCCTGAAAACACCTTTGTGCATGGACCACCGAAAATACACCAAGATAAACTGCAAAAGAGATGATTATGTTCTGACATGTCTTCCTAAGTCACAATGTCCATTTTGTGGCTTACCATTCGTTCTGTCGTGAACAATGATATCCTCATCCTGGGCTCATGAGAGCAAGAGATTCAAGGAAACAACCCAACTGGTATCACATTGCATGGCATGTCTTTTGGAGTGCATTAGGCTTTAGTTTAGGTTAGAATGCGATAATGAAAATTTCCACATCATACCTTCCCTCTGCACACAGCCATGAAACAGGCACCCCTGTACTCAGGATCTTTGATCTTGGCATAAAACTCATTCATTGCACTGTTCAGTCCATCCTTTCCTTGAGGTTCAACAAATATTGGCTGAAAAGTGAGATAGAAACACCTACACTTTATGTGCCATCATAGACAATCTTAACTATACTTATAACTTTTTTTTAAATTTTACTATAATTGTTGCCCTGAAACCAATAACAGTAAGAAAAAAGTGTCATTTGGACTAAACAATAAACTAATGAGTGCAGTTGGCTACTGCTATAATGCAGAACAAAGAAAGTGTCCTAAATGACCTTTGCAAATAAAAAAATTCACTAACTTGAAAAATCCCTATTATCACAAGACACTGGGCATAAATGTGCATGATTTTATGATAGAAACAACCAATTTCATACTTACTGTTTAATTCTAAAGTGGCAATTGGTGGTAGAGGACAATAAAAAATGGCTCATAAAAGAACTCAAAGGTCACATGTTATAATAGTTCCATAATAAGTTGCCGTGTGAGACAATACTACTTTTTCATAAACTTAGCAAGTCCTGCAGAGATAGCACAGGTGATTGAAAAAGCATATCAAGGAAATTTGATATGATGGAATGCAGAAATTTGCTATTATCCTGGCAATATATGTTAGTGCCTCCCTAGCCAATCATCAATATTCATAATAAGATTCACAATCACAGTTAATTATTTGATAATTTTTTAACATAAAATTCATGGGTGTAGTATTTTACTCCCTTGAAAGACATATATACTGTGCGAATTAATCACTCTTGAGAAAAATGACAGACAAAGAAGTAATTATCATTAACGGCTAAAATAAAGTGAAATTACAGTGGGAAATGAATAGGGTTTTAAATAAATGAACCATTTGTGGTGAAGGAAAAAGAAGTTTAAGTATTCTGAATAAATGACATAAATGTTAGGCTCATGATAGAGATCAATTTATAAATTGCTTAATTTTGATTCGAAAACTGTAAAAAGAATTCATTTATTCATACACGCAAAAAACATAAAGACCAAATACGTGAATGCATTGTTTTTTTAACTGGAATGCAGAAGGAGCAAACAAAGAGGTGAAAACAGAGTACCTGAATTTTACAATGGCTTGTAAGACATTAAATAGATGCCATTATAAAAATAACGAACTAATTTTCATGATTTGTACTTAATTATCAAATATATTTCTAATCTTGTTTTCTTCAATCATATGCACAGTGAAGTTTCAGGCAATTTTTGATGATCTAGGTCCATGGATGTATTTATTTTCGCAACTTGATATTATACCTTTTTTTCTTGTATCCGACTCCATATGCCCGATTCTTGCCAATTGTCTCGACAAGAATTCATCATTGGATAGGATGGGAAAAATATTAAGAGTCCATCTGGAACAATCCTACTGAAATTCACAATGGTCTGTCCGAGTGATGAAATATACTTGGGGTCACTCCTAGAATGAGATACATAGCATGTAAGAAAAGCTCTGCCTTTAATTTCTACAACAAATTAAGTACAGAATGAACCATAAAGAGTTTTTAATTTTGGAATATTACTACTGCTGCTGCTTTTACCAAATATGTGTTACAATTGCCTTACACTACTAGTCAAATAACTCATAATTCAACTAAAAGTAGTTCATAAAAGGAGTCACCATGTGAATTGATAAAAGCCATTAGCTATGGATAATTGTTACCACATATTTTTGCCTATTAAATGATGAGGATTGAACCAAATGAATTTTGAGATAATATTTCAAAATAAAAATTTCAGGTTGTATATTTCCATAGGTTAAGAAGTGCAATTGCATTGCATCTAATTGAGAGGGGGTCTGAATAGGAAAGGAAGGGAATGAAGAAGTGAAACAAAGTGGCAAAATAAATCTAACACTTGACGATTAAGGGTGACGCAGCAGACTACACACTGAAGGAGGGGTAGACTGGTGACCGCACCTCGCTCTGAAATTTACACATTACTGTGTTCATTTGCTGGTGAAAAATTATAACCTGGCTCATTGGCATTGCTACTATGGTATCTACGGACTTACCGTGTGGCATAAGATGAGCTCAATGAGAATCCATCCGGCCCATTTTTGACCACCCCCAACCACACTTGGAATGGCTTGATGATGTGTGGATTTTCCAGGGTCACATTTACGGGAATACTGAGCTCAGAAATGAGGGGACGCAATGGAGCCAATGTTCCACTGGTTAAGATGAGTGAGCGGACCTTATGTTCTATCAGTGACTGCATTCTGTAACAAAAACATCAACTACATTTGAGTCAAGAGAATATGATAGAATCTGAGGTAAGAACCAACAACATGATGGAATATTAACAACATAGGCACATGCAATTAATGCTTCCTTACTGACTATAGTGAATGAGCTTTAATGAGAACCTTGCTGGACAAATACCAGTAATAAGTTGATTGATAATGAGCATTTTGTATGTAGCTGGTAATATAACTGGACTATCAGACAGAATACATCATTGACGGCTGATATGGTGGATCACACAATTCTCATACTAAGAGTGCATTCTATCTGGGTGTATAAAGTAAGGCTAATCTCAGGATGTATGAACTGGAGATATGACAAATGGCATAGCGGTCACTTTCCCAAAGCACAACTATTGTCATTGAGATCATTCATGTATTCATCATATATTAGTACATCTGTGATGATAGAAAGGACAGAATTTTTAGCACTTTGCACCATTTAGAGCAACAAAAAGACATTTTTGTACATTTCTGGTTGCATAAGTAGGGAATTAAGTCTGAATAAATAATGAATAGAGTGAATTAACAAAAAAACATGGATCCACACATGGACATGGAAATGAAGTATTCCCATTAATTATATGCTACTATTTTCAAGTATGCCAACATTAATATACAGTCATGAACAAGTATTAGACAATATATTTTGCATTTTTATATTGTTTACAAATGTAATATGCAAAAAGCCAAATCTGACTTGACAAATTGTCCCAAATACATATTAAGGTAGTTTTGGGTGGACTACAAGTTTGAAATTTTGTAGTATGGTCAGAATTGCAATATGATTAACTGAAAAGATAAAAAATTCCAGAAAATTCAGTTTTAACCTAGAAAAAACTGGTCCCATATTGAAAACTATAAGAATCAAAATCAATGTAGAATGTTGAAAAATTTGAAAAAAAAAGGAGATTGAATTTATCTACACTTACACCTTTTGGGAGACTTGGACTAAAATATTGATGAAAGGCAATATTTTTTACTTTTACTAACACTACTTTTAATGTGATGGATGCAAATGGCAAGGATTGCATAAGTTCAAATGTCTTTTAATTTGGCTTGCATAGCCTAGTAGGCATAAATTGATTCACACACAAGAATTAATGATGAAAAGTGAAGAATCAGGCGTGATATTGTGGAATCGAGACATAATGAAAACTTTGTTGCAATTTTCCACAGTTAAAACTTTAACTGTGGAAAATTGCAACAAAGTTTTCATTAGAATTAATGATATTTATGCCACATTTACTTTTAAAATTTGTCCATATTCTATGATGTTAGTGATTGCCACACCAAAACCTGTATTGTCAGTTGCCATTTAGATTTAAGTGCACCGTTTTTACAGATCAGAATGAAGGATTCATCAACAATATCAATTAAATTCATACCTTAAACCTTGGCATAACAAATTAAGTTGACATTATAATTGATATAGTTTCAGGCATCACATGGTGGAAATCCTTCATGATGAAAGAAAACACTTTGCTTTTCCACGAGGATTTTTTTCATTATGACCTAGGTTTCATTACAGCATAACATCTTCAGGTGACTTTAGGGACCTGAAGACGCTACGCTGTAACGAAACCTAGGTCGTAATAAAAAAAATCTATGTGGAAAAGCAAACTGTCTTCTTTCATAATGGAGGATTTCCACCATGTTACACCTGAAACTGTGTGGCCTAAAACACAACCAAGTCTAGTCTTGACCGGAAATTGACCAGCAAGTACCAAGTGGCAACTTGAAGATTTTACACCGTAATGAAACCTAGGTTGTAATAAAAAAAATCTATGCGGAAAAGCAAAGTGTCTTCTTTATGACATTATAACATGCAGGTATTAATTTAAGTTGTAATAATAATTTGTTGCACAATAATTAAGCAAATAACAATGTACAAACACCTATTGAACAAATTTTAATTTAGGTGTACTGTAACAGATTGCACAAACATAAAATTATAAGGGAATTATAGGCAGTAGTTTTAGTTTTATTGGTTACCACATATCCTGACAAGTGTGAAAAATTTATTTAAAAAAATCATTGGCTTACGACTAAAAGAAATGCTGAACTGATTATAATGTTAGCTCCTAATTGGAAAAAAACACTATCATCTCATTACCTTGTTATGATTATAAGCATATCTGAAAAAAAATAATTATAAATCTAAAATAGGCTACTTTATTAACTATTCTAATTTGCCATTTATTCTTAAACTTGAATATAGTTTCCACAATAAAGATAATTCAATGTAGAATGAGATTTCATAGCAATAAAATACCAAACACAAGCGAAAAGTATCACATCAGTCTATGTCTTACTCTAAATCACTATGCAAGTAATTTACAAAGTTGTATTGTAAACTATTAGAATCACATACCCAAAACCAGGTGACAAACACCAGTAATTAATGACCCTCCCTGTGGACTTGACAGACAGGGTCTTCAGTGAACCCCAGGAGTCTGCCTTTTTCTTTTTTCTGGGATCCTCGACAGTTATATGAACCTATTTGAAATCAGAGGAAGACAATGAAAAACTTTCATAACTAAGACTTCAATGCACATAACACACGTTTAATTTATGGGAATCAGAAATTAATACTTATGATTAAATTCCATGAGCGCACAATAATAAGCACAATGAATGGAAATTTCTTTTTTTCAATAATTAAACTTTGTGAAAAAATGTGATTAAATGATAAATACAGCCTATTTCATAAAAGTAAGGCAGCGCATTAAATTATCCCCTTATATTCACAATTAATATGTGCCTTACTTCCTTGAAAGTGTTCTATTATGTATGTACAACAACTTATTTTAAAAAGTAGAATCTATTATTCTCTTATCTCATGTTTGTAAATGACCTTGTATAGTAACCTCATTTTTAAATGGAAAAAAGCTTTTTATCTCTAAATCTGACTTCTACATTTTACTTTTCATGGAATAATTATACATATTTGTAACACAGTAATAAGAACTGGCTGAAGGCAAATATGGAGGGTGCAAAGCATCCAGCTTAAGCATAAGCATTTAATTTTCCGTAGCCATAGCTCAATATTTAACATGTAGTATGGAGTCTAGGGATTTTTTGTGTCATGTTAGTTAGGCCTTAAGAGTGCAAATAGTGTGTAGTTCCAAGGTTTATCAAAAAATACCCAAAGTCAATAGACTACTGTTAATAATAATTGAGAACATCATGTCGTATACAGAGCCAGATAATAATCAGCCAAATTAATTACTTGCAAGATTATAAGAAAGTCAATCTGCTAAAAAAATAAAGCTACTTGGCTGGTCCAAAATTCCTTCCCAATAAAATTAAAGATTAAAAGTTAAGAGACGGGCTGAAATGGGTGTGATGACCTGGAAGTTGAAAGAAATGATAGGAGTTCAGAAAGGAAAAGCCTTACAAGCTACCAAAGATATTTCAAGAAATGTATATAATCATGTAATTAATGAGAAAAGGAGTAGCCCATTCATTTTTTCATCGCTTCATTTGTCAATTACTAAGTTTACATGTAGCAATTTTTCCAGGAGGCACTAAATATAATACTTAAAAGTGTTTTTCTTACATTAGAGCCAATATGTTAATGACACACTGGCGTATACATGAGCCATCATGAAAAATATATCAGCTGAGCCAAGAATTGAACCAGGAGTCTTTCAAAGGAAAAGGACTGGGTGGAATTCCTGGTTCAATTGAACTTTATTCTTTTGTACCCAAAGTTGCATTAACCTTAGTATTTAGTACTGCAGAATTCAGGAACTAAGGCATAAATCATGGAGTTTGAGATAAATTATGTTGAAAGGACTGAATGTGTGATCAAATTTTAAATTCACAACAATTTATGCTTAGGTTTTATTCCCAAGAACAATGACCAAACAAAAATTCTCTAAACCCATTTCTCAATATCAACTACACACATGGCTGGGAGAAAAGTTAGCACATAACAATAACAAACTTACCTTATAGCAGCGTTTAACACTCTCAATATGCCTTTCTGAATCCATTTCACGACTGTAGACAACTTTTAACAAGTCTGAGAACATTTGCAAACCATTTCCACGTCTTTGGAAGGGAGCAGATCCACTGCCTCCTTCTGAAGCCATTGCTGATGTAGTCAGATATTGCACAATCTTCTCCAAAAGATCAAGGATAACATTTTTTTTCTCAATAGTAATTCCTACTTTACCCAGAAGATCAATCATGTAGCTACCAGGGTGTGTTGCACTTTTATCTTCATCTTTGGCTCCTTCGCGTACTTCTATAGAATCTATAGCATTTTCAAGTGTAAGAAATAGTGTTTTTAAAATACATAATTCTTCCATTGTGAAGTCTTTTAATGTATCTTCCCCATTGAAGACTTGAGCACTCATCTGGGACAGATCACCGAAGTCTTTCATCACCTGAAAAGGCAAATAAAGAGCCCATTACGAACAGTTCAAATAAATCTGCTGTGTACACAACAATTATTTGGAGCCCTCATTAGGCACTTTTGATGCTTTATTGGACTTCCCAGAGGTTGAACAGAAGGCTTACAAAACATCCGTGGCTAAAATAGCAAATCAATGACCTTTCAGCAAGCGGGAGCATTACCAGCTCCACTTGATTAGCTCAAAAAACAACAAAATCGTTATCATTTAAAATTAGGATTTAACTGCAAAGATTAAAACTCAAGAGTCAACAATTAAGTAAAGCGTATCACGTAAATTTCAAGTTGGCAGCAAACCCCATTAATGGTTTCATCTACATCTACATAAATACCCTACAAGCCACCAAAAAGGTGTGTGGCAGGAAGGGTTTTCAGGAATGTAACCTTTTTTTTGTACAATTCTAATTCAAAGTCATTGCGATTTATGAATAGTTATCATTACCTTAGTAACTTCATCTATGCACATCGCAATATCAGTACTCCTCAATACCAAAGACGTTGATTCTTCACACATTTTTTCAATATTATGTGCTTCATCCAAAATCACAATTTTGTTCTGAAATGGGAAAAAGGAAAATAATACTTTCTGCATAAAATGTATGCAAAAAAATAAACATACCTTTGAGTAATACCTCTAATTCAACACCGTTTGCCTTCCGGGACTTGGGGTCTAATATATAATTGTAAGGCATAAATACAATATCAGCATTTTGTTTCAATTCTTTTGCAACATAATAAGGGCAACATTGCAGTTTTCTCCCGGCTTTTACCAAATCTTCAATATCCATTGGGCCGCTCTCTCGGAAAATCACATCTTCCTTCTTCGACTCGACATTGTTATAAAAGTGGCAAGTTCTATAATAGAATGTTTATACTTGTTTTACAATGGCCTCTAACACCTACTGGTTTCCACAATATAACCTATTACGAAAGTTTGAAGCATCAGATACAAGAAAATAATTTTTGATACCTGGTGGAAACAAAGTGATGACACATGTGAACTTTACCAGCGTTGGTTGGCTCCTGCGAGACCTGGGGATGTATGCACATTTGATCTCGGGAGCCAAGTACTGCCGTCCTAACATGGGAATAAGCTGTTCGTTTTAACTCCTGTATTGCCTGTGTCAGTTGTGAGTGGGTTCGGGATGCATATATCACTTTAGGAGTACCGCCTATAACAAATCAGCACAGAGTTCCAATTATTAACTACTTTCACAATTAAAAATCCTCACAATTACAAGGATATAACGGTTGACAAGAGTAATACATTTATCTCACCCCAAGCATAAGGCTCTATTTTAATATTCCCTGAAGCAGATAGCCCATTTTTCACGTCTCTTAAATAAGCTTCTCCAGATGGTAAATCACCATCTAAAATCCCAAGATTCTGAGCTTGTATTCTAGCTTTGGATAGCATCATCCACCCTAAAGCTGAACACAATAGGCTGAGTGTTTTTCCAGTCCCTGTCGGTGACTCCAATATCCCATTTTGTCCCTGTAAAGAAGAGAGGTGAGAATGAATATTTCCCAAACAAAATATTATGTATTACCGCAATCAAAAGATCTTACCTTTTGGAGGCATTCTATGACTTTTGACATGTATGCTACCTGGACGTCATATGGCTGGAATGGAAAATTAACTGGAACTCCATTTATGATAACTTCTGGCATAATTAACTGTCATGAAGTGACACCTTGACTGTAGAACTTAATATAAAAAATTAAAATAAACAACATTAATACGGAACCCTTTTCCCGCGCTCAATTATGGCAAAGAAAATGGAAAACAAATGCATAGCGAATTAACCAGCAGCGTAGGGATCAGTCGGGATGCTTCAAAATAGGCGCGAATGCCATGGTAGAAACAATTGATTAACACTTCATGGTCTAAACCTATTTGGTTTAAATACATTTTAAACTTAACTTTATTATTAATTGATTGGTTTTTACTTATGTAACTAAAGGTTGAATTACGAAGCCCATAATAAGTGTGTCAATGATGTCTGCGTTGGACACCTGGGAAAAAGATTTTATCGTATTATCGCAAGAGAAATATTGGCGATCTAGCGCTGTGTACTTTACGTTGAAAAATAATTTTCAGAGAAAAATTTTAGACTGACATAAACTCGGTTATTCCATTACTTACTAGAATTGTATGTCAAATATAACTATTTATTTTGACTTGTCGATGGAAAACCCTCGTGATATAGACTTACAATGGTGATTTACGCAATCAGTCTACCCAGACGAGGAATTTCATCAATATTTTTAAAGAATGAATTTTTCTGAACAACGACGAAGGAGTTTTTCATTATTTTTTTTCGTAAAAAGGTAAATCTACACGAATTTTATATTTGGAATTGTGATGAGTTGAAAATGAACCACTTCGATTAAAAAGGGGGCATGTAAATGTGTAAACGTAAAACGAAGTGGTTATTTCGTTTTTCTACGTGTAAATGTCCTATGTAAACAAGTTGGCTTGAATTACGCAAAATGATTCATAGGGAATGTGATCCTTGTTTTGTCATAACTCCACAGTTGGAAAACCCCTTATTAATTATTATGATCGGTTTTTTAGATAATGATAAAAGAGGTGTTCATTTGTTGCAATGCGGATCACCTGAAATATCATCAAATTATTTTTTAATTGCGAAGTCTGTCCAATAAATACACGAACTGAAGCCATAAAAACTTTATTTTGCAAAATTTAGTCTACATCGATTTTGTCCCCTTCAAATTACTCTCCATTCGTTGGAGTGCACTTATTCCATCTTCTTTTTCACTGTTCAAAGCACCCTTGGAAGTTCTCGGCAGTTAGGCTTTGTAGTTTTCACATTTTTGCATTTTGGGAATAGAAAAAAGTCGCAGGGGGCGAGATCTGGCGAATAAGGAGAATGATCAAGGATGGTGATTGAATTCGATCATCGATAAAAGTAACCAAATGCAATGACTACAAATGCTGTCATTTCTACAAAATAATTTGGAAGACTGCAATAAATATTTGATGAAATAAGGAACTCAGAAATAGGAAAAAATAAAGCAGTTCATTGAAATTATAACAATAAAATTTAATACAAATATTCGATCTTTATCTAAACAAATGGAGTAGTGACACATCCTTCAGATGTATATATTCACTACTTTTATACTTAGTATCTAAGATTTTTCATGGTCTAAGCACCAGAAGCATGGGAAAATTATTTCTTTTTTGTAATGAACCCACCCAAAATGTCTGGGCAGCTGGCGGGTTGTGGTCGCGTGCTGGGACCATTTATAACAAGCCTATTTATGTATGGAAGATGCCAACTTCTTTGATGATTAACGATCTGGTACCGATGGGCACTCTGATTTTCCACTGCTGTCTTCGGTTTTTATAGCCCCTGGAGGCTCTTTTAAACATCTGCGTGCCTCCCGCCAGGGGGCACCCGCTATTCGATTCGCGTATTGCTGTAACTTACTTTCCACATTGGTGTTCCCTGTATTGCCTATTGTAAAAGTTGTTTGAAGTTCGGGTCGGTATTCACATAGTTTCAAGGAAACAATCTTTGATTCCCAATAGGGTTAAGTAAAATGTTATTATTAGCCGTAAGGAATCCACTCGATCCTTTTTCCTGCTGACTTTGCAATAGTATAATTATTTTTGCATGAATATTTTGGAAGTGATGCAACACAAACTATCATTATGCACTTTAGTTCAGGTACGCTAGTACTTAAGTTCAATTCGATTGAAACATTAAATCTAATTAAATTTAATTGCGGCCCTTAAAGGACGGTAATTGGTGTTATTCTTCTATCCAAAAGCTTTGAAATATTTGCTTGACGCAAGTACTCAATTTATTTAATTTAATTCATGTAAATATAAAAAATGATGCGTACAGCACAAAAAAGGCTTAAAATAAATGAGAACTCCTATATTTTTAGGCTGATGCAAAATAATGATCCTATGTTAATTATTTGATAAGTCGAGTGTCTACCAGACTAAAAAAACACAAAATAAATAATTACATTCAGTAAACTATCAAAATACTGCATTACGTAACTTCTATCCGTAGTTTTCAAAACGGCGACCCCCAAAATCCTGTCATCTCCTGACCACTGTCCAAAAACACAGAGAAGAGACACCAATGAACGCAGTAGACTTGAATTATTTCAGCATCTTTCAGTTTAGACCAAAGCTTATTACATTTGTTTCAAGTTTTTTTCCTTGATTGCCATATCCTGTTAATACTTCAAGCAAATAAGTAGATTATAAGCCCTTTACTAGCCTGACCTCATTTTCTTTCAAGATTTGCAATGCGACTTCCATTTGAAGTATTAGATTAAAGTAATTCCTAAAGGGTTTTCTCGAGCACCATGTCTCTCTACACCACTCCTCTTCTTTCCAAAAACCTATCTCTTTTACAAAACCCACCTACTCTTAATTACTCTTAACTACTCTCAATGTAACTCAATACCTCTAAATGACCTCAGCCGCCCGTCGCCTCACAAAGCAGACAATAAACCTTCAATTGAAGTACTCATGAAATTTGCTTTTCGAGGTAAAACTTAACTGACACCGTTACCACGGCACAAAAGGTGTGAAACCATGAATTAAAGGTTTATTGCTTCCTCGGACGGCGACTGAGGTTCGAGGAGGCCGCCGGGCTGTGAAAAAAGAACCACTCCACTCTTTCATGAGCATAGGCTGATTTGTGAAGCACCCGCTCGCAGTCGATGAACATCCGCGGGCTAATTCCAGGTGAGGGCCAAATGGGTGGGGGCGGGGGAGGGCGGAGAGGAAGGCAGGTGCTCCCGGGTCGATGTCTGGTCGAGGTCCATGCGGGTGGTTGAGGCGGGTGCATTGGGTGGAAGGGGGGGAGGAGACAAGGGATAAGCGATAGGTTTTACGAAGTGACGGGGGTCCCACACTTTCCGATCCATACAGGAGGGATGGGTCGGTAGGTGTGGATGGGGGAGATGAGGCGGGGATGAGGGGAAAATTTGTTACGTTTTATTGGAGAGATAGAGAGCACTATGATAACCTCTCCACCGCCTCGAGTGCGCTCCGGAACCACCAGAAATCCACGCGAGGGCCACGAAGGCGCACGCACTTCAAGCGTTGAAGTCTATGAGCTAAGTACGGCGGTCGTCCGATCAGGGCCAGCGTTCCACAGGGCCAGGTTTGATTTAAGAGACACCCATTTAAGTAACAAATCGTCGGGAGCAATTCAAGGAAGAAGAACAATCAACTCCCCTCCGCAAAACAGTGTCCGGTATAAAGGAAGATATTTTACCATTCGTAAAAGGGAGGTCCAGGGATATCAATCTTTAAAACCGTGAACCGCGTGAAGTCGACTGGGGAAAAATTGATCGATACCGACGGTTCTGCGAATGCATTTTCCTCTCACTGTTTGCTCGATTGCGTCGCCCATCGACGACTAAACCGGATGGTGGTGGATTTCGCACCGCGGCGCGGTCGCTTCATATGAAGCATTATAACCGACGCCCTGGATGAGCCGTCCAAGTCACTGCGGAGGAGGTCACCCTTACGTCGGGTCAAGGGTACGAATGGTGGAGTCGCCCGCCGCTCTCTGGGAAGGCGGTCGAGGAGGTGGGCGGGGTCGCGGGGTCGGAGCAGTCCTGCCGCAGAGATGGTCTCCGACGCCAGCGAATCCTACCGAGGGACGGGACGCCGGTGCCGGACCCCAGGGTCGGGCGCCGGGGTGTGGAGTCGGCGGAGGTGAGGCGTGGTGTCGCCGGAGGGTGCCGTGCGAGGCGCTCGGCGCCCTACCGTCACGTCCCCCACCGGGAGAAGGCGCCGACGGCCGTCGCGAGGCGTAACGCCCGGGAGAGGCGGAGGGTGGAGGCGGTCAACGGGGCCTTCCTGCGCCTGAGGAGGGCCGTGCCTCCGGACGGTCTGCCCTCGGGAGGGAGCACGGAGAGGTAATTTAGAAGTGTTTTACGTCCACAAGGCAGTGGATGGCAGACTCCTTTGTCAACCAGTTGCCTTGTAGTCCAAATTATTTGAAACATCGGGACAAAAATGTTTGTAAACCATTAACAATGATTATTTTATCATCATTTTGATATAGGTAATACAGAAGAAACAATTCATGATCAGGATAAATTAGGAAATTGGGCGGTTTAATTTTTTTCCCGTTCAATTGATAATAAATTTAAAACTTGCATATAGTATTGGCGTCATTCTACTCACAATCATTATTTCCCACATATACAAATAAATGAACAAAAATGGGTAAAGAAAAGATCGCAGTATAGAATTATTATCATGACTTGTATTTATATTTAATCATTGAACCACATTTCTTTGGCACTTAGTGGGTTGCTCGGATTACGATATTCAAATTGATGAACAATTCCAAGCCTTAATCAATTAACCTAGAGCCCATCGCGTAAAAATTTTCATGCAGAAACAATTCGGTCAACCGATCTTTAGTAGATTAGTGGGCAGCAATCTCTTTTGCCCTCACATGAAAATTTTATGATAGTTTTAGATTAACTGTTCACATTATTCATGTGCAGAAACCCTAGATTAATTTGAGATTAGAATATCATAATTGTAAATAAATGTAAAAGGCGTTTAGATGCTTAATCGAGAAGTATTAGTGGATATAGGCACATTCATTGACATAATATGTAAAATATAAAAGGGTTGGAATAAGGGCTTAGATAATTAAAAATGGTTGGATTAAGGTTCAAGAAGAAGTCTTTATTTGACTATTGCGAAAAATTGGGTATATTAACCACTTCCATTCGCATTTGATTAAAAAGTGCACTTATTGAAGATATTCTCACAAAAATACAACTATCTCACATTTAGAATGGCAATAAGATTTTCATCCATCCATGGATGCACACTAGTTGTTCTTTCTTTCGCATATATCTACCCTACAGGCTATTTTTCAAACTTTTAACTTGAATTATTCATAATAATAACCTCGTTCATTCTCAGTAATCCACCATGATTTAATAATATTTGATTGTGTTATTTTTCAATTATTACTTTTATAGGTTTCACCTCTGATCTTCCCCTTTGATGATTATCCTCTTCTGAGGAGGCAATTTGGCTGTACCTTTGCTTGATTCAAGCCAACATTTTTCAATAAGACATATCTAAATTATCAAATATTCATTAATTATCAGCAGCATATCAATCTTAGATTGCTTCAATGTAACCCTCCATTATTCTCAATCCCATTCAGTGTTTATTCCCTCACCTTCTGGTAGCTTTTCTGTTTCACGTCCCTCTTAATTGGTCCTATGTGCTGGTCTCTTCATCTTCATTTAAGGGGGTCTTCCCTTCAATTCTCCATTTTGTTATGTATAAATGAGCCATTATCATAAATAATCTATGCTCTTCCCAAAGGGGCAAGCGGGTATCGAAAGTGAAGACCCTACATAGAGCGATCGAGTACATAACGCAGCTGCAGGGAGTCCTCAGAGATGCCGGTTGCCAATTCACCTTGGGATCCTACGGCCCCAGGGTGAGGTGCTTTCTGTATTCGATGGAAAATCATAATATTTGAGATACATAGTAAATAACATTCTGTGATCAGAAATACCTTCTCTATTGGACTGTCTGCACAGAATCCAAATCAGTGATGCCATGAATACGCAGCCGCCAAGGGTATAACCATGTAATTCGTCAAAGATTTTCATTCCTCGCTAAAGTTGATAGTAAAAAAATCAAATTATCTTTTAAGTTTGACTGTTGGAGGCCTGTCTATATGATAATGATTTACCCCATTTACTTCGGAGGGGAATGCAAAATATACAGTCAATACATTGAGTTCGGTTCATTTGATACAGCATTGGCTAATGTACTCTCATGATGGGTGGCAAGGAAATATCATTTCCACAACAATGTACATCGAATGGAGCATGATTTTATTGATGGACATGGTCGCCAGTTGACAAAAATATGCATATTGCTAAGATCCTTCTTAATAGTAGGAGGAGAGTGGGATGGAGTGGGGAAGAGGGGTGTTCAATGGCAGGGTGCGGAGAGGGGAGATGCCGAGGGAAGTGAGGAAGAGAAGGCGGGGTAGGGTAGGGTGAGGCGGAGGTGGTCACCCCATTTCCCCTCTCCCGTCCCGTTCTTAGGCTAACATATAATGACCTTACGAATGCATTTTTGTCACCTGATGTTAATGGAAAACGTGGAACGAATGGCCTTGCTTCAATAAATAATACTTTGAAATAATGCTGTTTACTTGCTCTTCACCACTAATGATTTACATCTGGTGGTGCCTGAAAGAGTAAAATAGTCTCTTATGAGTAATGCAGAATATATCTGACCCAATTGGTTTTTACTATGGTTGTTTATTGCTACTTCAGTTCATAACTTGATAATGTCATACAATGGTTTAATGTTGCTCACACAGCATTCTATGCTTCAATACTAATGCCATTTTAATGTTACTATTCCAGAACGACAGTCAGCAGCACACCGATGGGAGGGAGGGAATGCACGACGGCCACGTCGACGTGATTAGATGGCGCGGAGCGTACGAGAACGTAAGGAAATGTTTCGCAATGTTATTCAGGCATCAATGAACGGACATATTGATTATATTTTGAAACCTAGCCCGCCTTAATTATGAAACAGAAAGTTTCATCAATTTACTCACATGCTAAAATTAAAATATTACGCTTATAATAATTTTTATTTATCCACTCACTTATCAGATTGTTTTCCGTGATCATAAGAAAACTAAGAATTTTACCTGAATGCGAATTGGAATTTACACTAAATAAACAGTAATACATAATTCGTTTCAACGGTGGATGATTAAATTATTTAAAGTTAATAGAGGATAACTTTTTGTTAGAATATTGAAAAAAATTTCATCCAATTAAGATATGCATTCAATATACGCAGTTAACAGTAGGTGAAAAGTTAACATGGATAAAATAAAATTAATTATAAATTCCTACGAGAAAAAATGACTTTATGCTAATTAAAAATCAAATTTAATATATCAATTCGAAGCTAATAATACTTAATTCTTTTGTGATATTTTTCAGGGATATCGGAATTCGCAACTCGAATACTCTGCAATGTTGCAGTCGTACCGCGGCGAGTTCTAAAATTTGAAGACAATGAATTGCGTAGCCATGCACAACTTTGTGATTGTGAAGCGTTACATCGTGAACATTTTCGGTCTAAAAGTAATAGAAAAGAAATTTCATGCTGATGAATCGATTGACTACATTGATTAATAGTTACCAATATGTATGTATATATATATAAACATATATTATTATTATTATTAGGTAATCTACCGGTGAAGGTAAGTTTTTGGATGGACACAATTATCAAATAAATTATTTCAAATAAAACCCAATCCAGCAACCTAAGCTACATCAGGTCCCTCTTCATCTCTGTGTACGTCCTTCCTCCCTTCATCCCGTCCAACAACCCTATCATGTTCCTGCCCTTTCCTTGTTTGCCTAACATTCTCCCCTCTATTCCCGTCTTCAACAACCCACTACCTCTCAATACGCCTTTCATCCATTTTTCCTGCCTCCATAGGATTTCTCTCAACAACCCCATCTCCTCGCCCACCATACCTAGTACTTCCTCATTTGATTTTCTGTCGGTCCATTTCACTTTCTCCATTCTTCTCCACACCCACATTTCAAAAGCCTCCAATCTACGCCAATCATTCTGCTTCGATGGCCATGTTTTCACGCCGTACAGAACCACGCTCCATATCTAGCTTTGACGAACATTTTCTCAACATCCATGTCCCCGTCATCAACTCCCTCCTCCTTGAGAAAGTCTCCTTGCCTAGCGCAATTCTTCTCCTTACGTCCCTACCACTTTGACCGTATTGGTCCAAAACACTTCCGAGATATGTAAACTGTTCTACCTGCTCTATTTTTTCCCCGCCTATTTTAATATTTAGCTTAGCTTTTTTCTATCTGAGAAATCGCATAACTTTTGTTTTATTTATGTTGATTCTCATCCCATATCTGTCGAATTGAACCTCCAATTCACTCAGCAATGCTTGCAATCCCTTGGCTGACTGACAAACTAAAGTTTGGTCATGAGCAAACCTAACTGATTTTATGAACCTCCGACTTTCATTCCTACAGTTCTTTCTAAACTTAGATTCCTCCAGTTTTTTTCCATGCCTCTTTGATCATTTCCTCCACATATACGTTGAACAGCACCGGTGATAATGGGCAACCCTGCCTTACATCTCTTCCTAACACTGCCCATCGGGACTCTCCGTTCCCCACTCGCACCTGAGCATTCTGAGACATGTACAGGTTACGAATTAGCCTCCTATCCCTTCAATATAATCCTAATTTCTGCAATATACTCATTTGTTTTTCCCAATTCACTCTATCAAACGTTTTTTCGAAATCTACAAAACAGGCAAATACGTCCTGATTGTATTTTATATTCCTCTCGATTAGTGATCTCATTACTGCAATGGCATCCCGCGTACCTCTCCCCTTCCTAAACCTAAACTGATCATCCCCTTAGTAATCTATATTATAAAAAAAACATAACACAGTAATCAACACGAAGGTCGGTTTAGTAGGTGATGTTCACCCATGTACTAAATTCAAATACGAAATCCCGCCATACGGCGCACAAATATTCATTCAAACATAGAAATAGGTATATGGAAAGGGGATAGGAAAACACATAAAAGGCGAACACAGGACTTGTGGGGAAGGCGGTTTTGAGCAGATCACAAATGTAAAAATATTTCCTTAACCGGGATTCCGGTTAAGGAAACCGGGACCGTTCCCAATTCCATAAACTCGTATATATGAGATACGCGGATAGACACGGTCTATTTTCACTACGAATCAAACAAGATTATTAATTAACGTGAAGTATTACAACGAAGAAAGAAAAAACACTTGAATTTTACAATTATTTATTTTATAAATACCCTAGTTATACTTTTCAACTGCATTGAAGCCCTTACAGGTGTATTTTTCAACCCAGGCTTTTAAAGGAAGAATCTAAATTCCTATTTACAACGAAGAAACAGTTGGTTGTTGATAAGTGATCAGGTACTAGTCATGGAAAGGTGACTGAATATTTTATTTGAGGCGCAGATACAAAAACCTGGTGTCATCTAGTCCCTCTTATTATAGATTTTATAAATTCTATGAAACTGCGGGTGGTGCCGCAACAGTAACTTTTAACGGAGTCAACCCTTAGTACGCATTAGAATCCAAAAATTTCAAACTGTAATATATTTTATAAGTAATTAGCCTACATTCACTATATTTATCAACCACTCTTTGCCCTTTTGAAGACTTTGATACATTGGAAAATTATGTCCTTATTGTAACATGATATTGATATTTCAATGTGTAAATTTTTATTTGATAAAATAAATATATTTTAAACCAAGGCTAAATGTGTTATTTATGAATTTTACAATTGCCTTTTTGTTTTTCCGGCAATGTCTGATTCTAAATCGTGGGGATGTCCATATTCAACCGAAATAGATGCCATAAAGATCAATAAAAGAGTAAATAGTAGAAAGTAGTTATCTTAATTAAGGATTAGTTACAAACACATACAATTATTATTATGTTTACTGGTAATCCACTGGGTAAGGTAGTAAGTTCATGGATGGAAACAAGAAACAGAACGGTGCAACAATATTCCCCTTGCCTCTCCTGCAAAATTCAATCTGACATACAGCACTACGTTTCGTATCGATAGAAACATAACATAGTTTGGTGAAGTTTTCTCGGGTCTTCAACCGGGTCAGGGGTTCCATGATGACCGACGTTTCGATGCTCGACTCGTGCATCGTCCTCAGGGATGATGAGTGCATCGTCCTGAGGAGTCCTGAGATGACCTGCACGAGTCGAGCATCGAAACGTCGGTCATCATGGAACCCCTGACCCGGTTGAAGACCCGAGAAAACTTCACCAAGCTCATACGCCGGGAAAGCACCAGATCTTACTTCATTTTGTAGTTTTAAAATAAGATTTCCCAGGAGGAAATTTTAGGGATTTTATGTCAAGACTCATCGGTGGAGACATTTTAGTGTTACGGTAAAATCTGTTGTTGCATATTCATATTATTTTGGCGGAATAATTATACATTAAGCCGTGAAGTTGAATGTGATTTATTTCTTACTACAATTCGAATTTGCATTTTTTCCCTTCCCCCTTTACCAACAGCATTTCAATCCGAAGATTTTTTGACTTCGGCCATCCACTTTTCTCTTCCTATACCCCCTCCTAATGATCATTCCATAACACCCTGAAAAGTCGTCCATCCTTCATCCCGCTTTACCTGGTCTACACGTATATTCCTCGGTCTGCCTTCTCTTATTTTAAGGTCTCACAAATTCATTGCATCTCATAGTGTTGTCAATATGTTTCTCCTTTATTTCCTCACTACTGTCTTTTCTTTCTCTATTCTCCAGTCTTCCGACTCCAGTTCCCATTTTATTTATCCAAGAATCAGCCTCTACTATCAGGTTTAAATGGTTTCTCTTTCCCTCGGACCGCTTTTCCGCTGTCTCTGATCGATCGCTGGAGCACCCTACATCATAAAATTGCTTTCACATCTTGCCTCATTGTATGTAAATTTCTTTTCAGCAATCATATTAATTGCTTCTTCGTGGTAAACGCCTTCTTAGCTCGCACTAATCTCAACTTGAGCTCTCTCTCTCTCTCTCTCGTTGAACTCTGACAATTCCTCGTTGTAGTGCTTATGGGATAGGTGAGAGATTCTTCTACCTGATCTAATTTAACGTCTGCCAGAGCTCTCTCTTCCGCATATTCGGACTTTAATTTTCTTTATGTTTACCATCATGTTATATCTTCGAAGTGGTTGTTCCATCGTATGCAATGATTCCAGAAGGTATTCTGAGTTCTCTGCGATTATCACGTTGTTGTCCGCCAAACGGGGCATTTTTATTTCTCCCCTGTTCATCTTAATTTCTTTGATGCCTACTCTTTGTGCTTGCTTTACTACTCATTCTAAGTAGATGCTGAATGGTGATTTTCTCATAGCCTTGACTAACTCCATCATTTATTTTCGCTTCTTTCTACAGTTTTTTATTCGCAATTTGGTCACTTGGTTTTATTTTATTTATTTATTTAAGTACCCTGCAAGCCACCGCTAGGGTGTGTGGCAGGGGGTGCATTACACATTAGACTAGTTTTGACCCGAATATGACTCTACCGTGGTCGGACAATGTTATTTTGATCCCTTATCATTCGAGGAAAAAAATGACGTCTTAAATCTATCTGTTCTACACAATCACTCAAATTTAATTGACATGATCTCTCCTACCGTAGTACGATGGGATAATACTTTTCAACTTTTTCTGGTCCTTGATATACGCCTTTCGTTTTTTTTCTGGTTTCATCATCTTTGAAGACTTTTCAATAGGATCTTGAGGTATTTCAGTTTTATTTCTTTTAAGTACTCTTCACCAAACTCTACGTCTTTCCCCTTCATGTTTATTTTATTTCTTCGCAGTAGCTTTCGATGATCCACTTTTCTTGGGCCTTCTTATGTCTTAGTTGCATAACTTCTAGCACAAAATTAAAATCTCTCCATTTGATGTATTTCCTTTTTCTTCTTTTATAAACTATCTTCTATTCTTTTTCCAATGAATTCTTTCCTGTGTCTGTTTCATTGTCAATGGCCGCCTCTTTGTCAGTTTGGTTATCCACGAACTGCTCTTCTGCTAACTCTGATTGTGATCTTCAATTAATTCAGTCTTCCCTCGGTGACGTACCCTTTTCCTATCTTCTGTTTTTCACAATGGCCGGGGGTAAATCTTTACTGTTTGTTTCTTCTACATAGTTTTCACGTTCAATTGTAATTCTGGGTTTTCTCTTGTCATCTTTGTGTTTCATTATTTTCTTTCCATGGCCACTAGCTAGCAACTAGCATATATATTCGTCTGGGTAACTCATTCACTACTTCCATTGAATCTTGTACCGTCGCCTCACAAGAATCCAGTCAATTCGGTTTACCGTGTCGATTACTCATCTTCCATGTGAGTCTTCCGCAGCGTTGTTGCTTGAGGATTGTGTTCACCACTGCCTCATTCATTGCATTGTACGAGTCCGCCATTCTTTCTCATTTGGCATTTCATTTGCGTTCGTTGCGTTCAAGAGACATCCAATTTATACAAGAGATATAATCCGTAATTCAACCTCCGCTCCGTGAGTGGTTCCCAGCCTAGTTGCTCTAATATTTTGGATACGCTACTAAGTTTATCATAACAACGTTTTACAACTCTAGCTTCTCTACGCTCCACGCGAACCAATTCGGCAATCAGTTCAACTTCATGAGGATCCTACTAACAGCATATTCTAAATGAGCATATTCATCTCTTTTTTATGTTTAATTCGGATTTTCAAGTGTCCCACCAACGTTGCATAGCATTTAGATAATCTACTGAAGCTACTTTATCCTCAGGACTACGCATATCTCTGAAAATCACTGCATCGTCGGGCAGTAAACGTATCTTAGTATTGACCACGAAGTTAATGTCGTCCCATATACTAAATGACACCCAGCCAGCGAAAGATAACATTGCTCTTCAACCTTTTCATCACATTTCCCCAATGCTCTTCTAATAAATCCTGATTTTTTGTTAGCTTGTCCATATATTCCCCACCCGTTCCCGCCTTCCTCTTCCGCTTCTCTATTAGTGAGGGAACAAATAATCGCATCCAAGCTGCGTGGAAACTTGTGTACTGTTCAAATGAGGTTAGGTATGCCATTGGGCGCTGGCAGACTTGAAAGGAGGACGTATGTCTTACAGTAGAAACTGAAAAGTAAGTGCCGAAATAAGGCGGCGTAATCAACAGCAATGCATTAATTCCTCGCTCTTCACCCTAACCCGTCACACGACCTCTCGGCAGCCTATAGGGTACAATGTGTTCTAGATGCCCTTGTAGGCGCTCACTGAAAAGTAAAGCCCATCGAGTGAAAAAATATCTTCATTTGATATATTTTCTAATGTAAAGGTTTGATTTCACTAATGTGAAATACTGGCGTTGAAATAAATTTAGAAGCATAAAATCGCGTGCGTGGGAATTTTGAAGTAGATAGTTGAACTAATCTTCAGCCTGACTAAAGTTTGACTTAAACCTAAGCGATTCTACTCTTTGTCATCACGAAGAAACTAACGCACATTGTAATCCATATTCAACCAGAAATGTCTCCAAAAAACCCAGACGAATGCATAAATGACGCAAGGGTTTCTAATGAATCGAATTAAGTTTAATATCCAATGCATTTGATCTGGCGGAAATGGAGTTTTTTTTATGAACACAAGATGATATTTTAATGAAAACAAGGGATGTGAGCCAGACGCAGATCATGAGTCTACTTTGATTTCATCTTAATCAATCCACCTGTGTCTAACTTCCCCTCTCTTCCCGTCTCCACCCCTCTCTAACTTCCGTCATAACGATGCCCTCCCCTCCATCCGTCTGGGAGTTTGTACCCATGATGCAACGCCAGTGGAGAGAATTTTTATACAACGGATCCTAATGAAATTAAAAACAAGTGAAGATTAGAAATGGTTTTTAAAATGAACCGCAGTCGTTCAGAACATATGGCGAGTTTTCTTTTTGAAATAAGTGTTTTTGTCACTGAACACATGGCCAATTATTATTATTGTCACATCCTATTCCAACTGAGGTAATGTAAACTTACTCTCGTAGATAAAAGAGGTTTTCTAGGCATTGCTGGTGGTTGAATTTCATTCTCCATTGCCTTTCGTTTCCCTCCATTGTGTATGCTTGGCGGGCTGACTCCATTTCTACCAACGGTGATGAGAAGAACTTCTTTGCTGCTGACGGTTTTCGGTTACTGTAACTTGTGGCATGAAGACTGATTTATTTTTAAAATTTATTTATGTACCCTGCAAGCCATCATCAAGTATCAAGCAAGTAATCTCAAGGAAGTGATTCAACGTATCCTCAATATTACAGTGAATACTGGTGCATTTGTCCTGCGTCGAAGATTGGTAAGTACAGAAAGAACTTATCAGTAGTAAATTATTTCAGCATTGATAAGTTTAGTTTAACAATTAGTTTTGATAGATTAGTTAAAGATTATTTAAACAATTAGTAACCAGTTATTGCTCGCTACTGACTAGTTTATAGAGATTAAATCGTTGTAATAAAATGGCGGTCAAGATACTTTCGTTGAAACATATTATCCTGGTCTAACTCCATGGAACAGCTGTCCAAAATACTAAGTTCTAGGCATTTCTGTAATGTAATGACGGGTGTGATTTTTATGTGACCACGAAAAGTAAGAAGTAATAGCGGCTTTAGTCGTTTCACACTAAAATACGAATAAACATTTTTGTTAAGATGGCGGCAGCGATACGTTTAGAGTAATGGAAATTCTATTATCGTGGGGCAATGTCCTAGTTCGGGTCTGAAACCCGTAATGGCGGATGTGGTTTTTACTCTGTTGTCCAATTAAGACGCATACCTTGTCGAATCGTATAACGAGAAAATAATTAAAAATGTTTATGTCAAGATAATTTTCTGAGGAAGGCAGTCGACAGAACGGGAATTCTTTGCGAACTTTCGTATTTTTCTATGAAAACTTTGAATTCAGGATCAGGTAATTATATCCACATAATAATAACTTGTTTAATAGGTTAAATTATCTCCGCGAGTAATGTGATGAGTAAGAAATTTAGCATTTGCAGTGATTGGTATTTTAATCCGCTTAATATAAAAAGTATCACCATTTACAAAATAATACGTATCTGGTCTAATTTGGCTGAATTTCGTGAGAAATTCTGGCGGCAACACTGTCTGTTGATATTTCGCGACACAGCAGTTGACGAAAAATGATTTAGTTTTTAAAATTATCTTTGAACTGGCGAAATACGATGGATGGAGAGGGAGAGAAACGAAGTGTTGGATATTGTTAGAGAAGAAAGGAAGTTGTGGAGAGAAAGTTTTGGAAACAGAATAAATTGATAAGGTAGATAAAAGGTTACTGAAGCTATGCCAAGGGCTGCGACAAAGATGAACGTAGGGTTGGGAAGAAAAGAGAGAGGAAAAAAATTATTTTTGACAGCCTCAAGGGAATTAAAAAAAACAGCGTGAAACTCTAAATGTGATTGATTTATGGTTAAATGTGTTCAATTTTTTCTGAACAAAGCCAGTACCAGAAGCATATTTGTTTCAGAGATCATAACAAATTCGATATCAGCAACTTTAAAAACAGGCAACGAAATTTTCCTAATTGAAAATTAAGTTTTGGTTTAAAAAAATCCGAAAAATAATGGTCAACCCGGAATCAAACGGAATACTTGCTTGGTGTTTTGTAGGCAGGTCACTTAAAAGTTATCACCTTATTAATATTTTCACCTGTAGGCCACCGATGGTGGCATGATATGTACGCATTGTTCTGATAATTTGTTTATGCATGGTAAGTTATTTCCATTTGTTCCCGAGCATTGTTGAAGGAGGGCACTTCCGGCGTCGTGTAGACGAATTTCGTCATCTGAATACGCGACCAGTGAACATAAAAAAAGGATTGCTTTATCTGTCGCCCCGATCTGTCCAAGCCCTCCCTCAAAACTTGCTCTGACCTTTCGGGAGAAGTCTGAGCCACGCCTTGCTAAGGCTTTCGAGATGCCAGCCGAAACCACCCACTAATTCGTTCGCCCAACCGCTTTTCGGAGTATCGTACCTTCACATTACTTCCGGGACGGAGGGACACTACCGGATAAAGGTCAAACAGCGTGGGTGGTATTAAAGTTACGGGAAAGCTGATATAATTAAAAAGTAGTGATATAGTACCTTGAGAGAGTAGTGACCCCCAAAATAAACCAAAGATAGGTAAAGGTTACATGCAATCTCAGACCCATCTTTAGAAAAAAAGTACGTACGTTGCGTTTCGGTAGATTCAAGCGTAATTTAATGAGCTGGAAATCATAGTTTCTGAAGCTTATTGAATAAAAAGAGCTCACTTTTATTCGTCCCATATATTTACAATCAATACAATTCCTCTAATTAATGACTTGAAATATCTATTTACTATTTATCGAACCTCTTCCAAAATTGCTTTGAGCGGTAATGATGAGCGAATCAATCGTATTCAGCAGATAAAAATATTTCATCTCACCGAGACGGGGTTGCCCAGATAGGTATGTCCGCAAACCGAACCCGGCCCTCCGTGCAGTAGTCCGACGCTCTACACCAAGACTACCGCGATCCATAGACAGGGAAAAATACAATCAACATTGAGGTGTTCACGTACCGTGAACTTGCCAGCGATCTATCTTACTGTGCCCTAGAAAGCCTGCTCGGAACTTTTTTCTTCTTTCTGTATGACTTAAAGATTTTTTAAAGCATTCTATAAATGCAATTATATCCATTGTCATGACATCGGATAAATCATTTTGTCACATGTAACTTAAATAGTTGCAATGTGCTATCAAAGATGTTTCCGTATAATTTTATATGTAACATGTTTGTTCTTAGTTTTAAGTAAATATTTATATAAATTTAGATACAATTAATAATTAGGCAAGTAATTCTCATTTTGCCCCAAAAACAAAGCAAAATTGACCATTTACAAACTTGAAATTCTTGTTCACTTAGTTTAAACTGAAATTAGTCGTATCTTGGGTAATCGGATTGCGTCCAACACTTGTCTAATTTCAATTTGGCGCCCCTTGACATTCTGTTGTCAACGTAGTAACGAGATGTCTCACAGATGGCAGCTGCATCTGCGTACCGTGGACTTTCCAGTGATCAGGGCGGTTGCCGTGCCCCAGAAAGCCTGCTCGGAACTTTTTCCACCGCTGTGGTTATCGGTTTGAACCGTGCAATTCTTGTTCGCTTTATTTTAGTATTCACTCCATCGATTATTTCTGCATTTTTCACAATTCCATAAATTATCAATTCACTTATCTCTCAATGAAAGAAATATCCTGTTATTTTTCAATAATATTATCTGTGTTAATTCTAAATCTAATATCAATTTAAGGTCAAATGATCGGTTAAACCATAAGACTGAGGCCATGAGGCTTTTGTGGGATCTATTTAGAGTCTGAAAAATACTCGGGTGTATGATTGCGGTCCACATGGATTACAACTTGTAGAAGGTAGGGATAGCAAGCCAAACTAAATACTTGGGTGTGACACCATTATAGGCCTTAAGGTTCGAAACCCTCCGGAAACAATAGGGAAATAACAGAAGGAAAGCGTCGAGATGAGGTGTTGTTGCGACAGACTATATGCCTTCAGAATTTACAATCTATCGTAGAGAGATTTGGGACTATGGGTAAGACTAATATGTATGAGACTAATTGGGTAAATGGAAATTATTTTGCAAAATCGAATCAAAAATTATTTTTTTCTCAATAAATGCTGCCACAACTGTGGGAAACGTAAAACAATCAATAATCATGCCTTAAAAGAAAAAATAGGCACCGAATTCTCTTCTAAATTTCACGATCATATCGCAAACACATCTCAATTGTTTCTTGACATCCTCTGGCGAATGCCTCAGAGGGGTAATGCGAAACTGGAGATTTCTTCGACTACCTCAAGAATCGGGAATCTTTCATTCGCGATTGAAACCGAATCCCATCGTGTTGGATATTTTATTTCCGACCCGCTACTAAAATTACCATATTCACTAGTTCTATCGCATCGCAGTAACACCAGTTGCGTAAAATAAAGATACATCTTGCGAATTCTTTGATCTCACTCCTTTTGTAATTTATACTCGACTATTCGCGGTGAATGTCAATTGAAAAAATGCGTTCCTCTGGAGGAAATTGGTACTCATTCGTCTTTGAAAAGGAATTCTGCATTCATACAAGCCGTATCCTGTAATCATGGCCGATCGGAGGAGTGGCTTCTAGGGGGTTTTGAATGAAGGAGGGTGATAGATGAATATATTTCCTTACATCAACGCTGTTTCGAGGCGTGATATATGAGGGAATCCACGAGACCTCATGCGTGCTTTTTGAACTCGTCGGGAAAAAAAACTCCCTCTTACTATTCCCAGCGCGTCCAAGTTCTGTGATTGGTTTCCTTTCATTCATCCCGTCTGATATTTCCCACTCTTTCGCATGTATTTCGGTAATCATTCCGATACGGACCAGTCGCCTCTCAAGGCAACTAATCTCTCGAACCAAGACACGCGACTACATTTTGATCTGAGAGATAGATTTACTCCACGACTGGAATCCGTCAGAATGATATCGCATGGTGGTTTGATGTTTCGGATATTCTCCTTCAATTACCTCTTCTTCCATAAATCGTTCAACCTAAATCTCATTTCTCTCCTAGTTTTTCTCAAAGAACCGTCAGATAAAAACTTATTGAAATCCAGACCACTCTTTTCCCTCCCTGGTGATTGAACACGCAATAAATGTGAAGTATTTATTCCAACCCTAGCACAGAGTCGGATTGGCGATCAAGTAAAACATTCATGCTTTCGTGGCCACGTGCCCACGGGTTAAACCCTGGGTTCTGATTCCAAGTCGAATCCTATATTTGTGACATTTCATTTTTGAATTATTTAAAATACCCTCTTTTAAGGTCACCTCTCTCAAAAGACTCAAGTTTTGTCTGTATGAGTCAGTGCGGTTTAGTTAGTGCCTCTCCTCGGATTGAGATTGCTTGACGAGGTAATTCATTGAACCATTCTCAGTGCTTCAAGGGTGACATAATATGTCACCCTTGAAGTACTGTATCGTAAGTATGTCTGTTAATGTTGACATGTGAAGCAAAAATTTAATTCACATTGGTTTATATCTCAGTTCATAAATTTAATGAAAAGCTAGGCGTACACGTATCTCTGACGTGCAGATGCGTAATACAATTCATCTATGGATAAAAGTGAGAACCATTTAGTGAATGTAGAATCAAATTGAGGACGTAGCCAATTAAATTCTTAAGGCGTTTCCCACAAAGTTGGCACGCACCTTGATAAACCAGGAGAAGTGGTATCATTACACCGAGGGAGTAAATGTCAAGAAATTTCGTAAAATCGGATAGGGTCTTGTGTCGAATAAAAAGTTCCTTTTTTATTCATATAACCGGATGTTTCGCGTGAAGAGAGTTGTCCTTTATTGGGTCAGCAGTAATTTCGGTCGGAGCCTTCCAGCATTTATGTGGGCATTTCTTAGAAAAGTTATGCTAAATATGTATGTCCTTTTACTTCCAAGATAGCATTTTTTGTCTCATGCTATTTGGCTCTGTATAATACTGGCTCTTTATCATAGGGATCATAAACCATGTGAATTCTTTCCTCCGTTTGGGTCAAGTGATTATGCTCCTTGTCCTAAAATCTGTGTACTTGTGCCTGCGTAAAGATTGACGCAGCTATCCCATAAAAGCGAGAGATGAATTTAAGTTACATAAAAGTGACTTCTTAGCCAGGAATGCAGATTAATCTTCTATGCCAATATGACCGGAGAACTCTCAATCATTTGAATTGTTCTCTCTGAGCCATAAAAAATTTTGTTCTCCAAAAACAATTTGTAGAACAGTAACCATTAGAAGAGTAACCGTCTGTTAGAATGAAAAATAATAAAAATGAAGCCTTAATTGTCATTCTTTTCTGATAAATGTATAATTAATAAAATTATTAATTATTAAAAAATAAGAGTATTAATTAACCAAAGTTTCCAACCCGAATGTCGGTTTGATAGGTGCGAGGGTAGAGCTAAGCCCAACGACATGTGGAATTCACACATCAGGGATCTTCTTTCGTGTGTTTTTCATGGTAGTTTTTGTAGTTGGCCTTTCTGAAATTGCCATGGAAGTTTTTACTTCCCACCGTTCGCCGTGGAAGTCCAAATAGCGTCCTGCAAGCACCCTCAATATTCAAGAACCCGCTAGAATCCATTGCCCGATTTTCTTCAACCTGTTCCGCAAAATCCACTTTGGCATTTTCATATTTCCTTGTAATAATTTAAATATCAAAGGTTATGCGGCACCCTAGAATTTGTTGGGCAATGCATGCGAATGGGATCCAGGTTTTTTCCTCTCCCTCCTTTCTTTCTTTTCTTTCTGTGACCACGTCTTTCCTGTACCCCCTCCCGGTTTGAAGTCCTTCTTTCCTATTGGGAAATACACGAATATTACCACTTACCTTTTCATTTACATCCTCAATGTGTCCTTTCAGGTAGTTGTCAAGGTACGATTCTACGCCAGGCATGAATTATTCTCTTTGCATAGCACTCAGCGGTCAGTTGGTAATGGGGAAGTATATTTATTGCGTATTTAATGCAGACGACGGAATCAATTGGGAATAAAAGGAACTTTACCCGCATTCCGCTATATATTTCCTTTTTCAAGCATGGTGCGGTCTTTTTCTGGTACGATATTTCGAATCTTTTTTTGACGAAAATAACATTTTTTTATTTGAACCTAGCCTGGAAGACTATCCTGAGATATATAAAATAATACAAATAAAGTTGTAAATTTCAATGCAAGCATATGCAAAGAACGAAATATTAAAACTGTACATTATATGTTTTTATATACATACATACATATATATATATATATATATATATATATATATATTTATTAGGTAATCTACCGTTTAAGGTAGGTTTTTGGAATGGACACAACTATTAAATAAACATTTTATGACTCCCCACCTAGCAACCAAATCTACATCAGGTCCCTCTTCATCTCTGTGTACTTCTTTCCTCCGTTCATCCCGTCCAACATCCCTATCCTGTTCCTGCCTTTTCCTCACTTGCCCAACATTCTCCCCTCTATTACCTTCTTCAACATTCCACTACCGCTCAATACGCCTTTCATCCATTTTTCCTGCCTCCATAGGATTTCTCTCAACAAACCCCTCTCCTCACCCACCATCTCCAGTAATTCCTCATTTGTTTTCCTTTCGGTCCATTTCACCTTCTCCATTCTTCTCCACACCCACATTTCAAAAGCCTCCAATCTACGTCTATCCTCCTGCTTCAGCGACCACGTTTCCGCTACGCTCCATATCAGAGTTTTTACGAGTCTTGTCTTAACATCCCTACTCAACGTCCCCGTCATCAACTCCCTCCTCCTTGAGAAAGTCTCCTTGCCTAGCGCAATTCTTCTCCTTACGTCCCTAACACTTTGACCGTATTGGTCCAAAACACTTCCGAGATATGTAAACTGCTCTACCTGCTCTCTTTTTCCCCGCCTATTTTAATATTTAGCTTAGCCTTTTTCTTTCTGGGAAATCGCATAACCTTTGTTTTATTAATATTGATTCTCATCCCATATTCTCATCCTATTTATCGCACTGAACCTCCAATTCACTCAGCAATGCTTGCACCCCTTGGCTGACTGAGCAACTAATGCTTGGTCATCAGCAAACCTAACCGATTTTACGAATTCCCCTCCGACTTTCATTCCTACCTCCAGTTCTTCCCATGCCTCTTTAATCATTTCCTCTACATATACGTTGAACAGTACCGGTGACAATGGGCAACCCTGCCTTACACCTCTTCCTAACACTGCCCATCCGGACTCTCCGTTCCCCACTCGCACCTGAGCAGTCTGAGACATGTACAGGTTGCAGATCAGTCTCCTGTCCCTCCAATCCATTCCTATTATCTGCAATACATGCATTAATTTTTCCCAATTCACTCTATCAAACGCTTTTTCGAAATCTACAAAACAGGCAAAAACGTCCTGATTGTATTTTATATTCCTCTCGACTAGTGATCTAATTACTGCAATGGCATCACGCGTACCTCTTCCTTTCCTGAACCCAAACTGATCATCCCCTAAGTAATCATTTGCCTTACTCTCTATCCTTTTGTTGATGATCCTGAGAATAACTTTAGCTGCGTGGGATATCAAACTTATTGTTCTGTAATCCTCACATGACGAAGCCTTTGCCTTTTTTGGAATAGGAACTAACACCGATCTCACAAAATCTTCCGGCCAGATTCCTTCCTCATAGATACTAGGCATCAACCCATATAGGGCCTTCTGCCCGCATTTTCCTAAACATTTCAACAGTTCTACAGGTATGTTGTCGACCCCCACGGCCTTATTTGCCTTCATCTCCTTTAATGCCCTTTCTATTTCAACGTCGAGTATGCCTGAACCTAAGCTATCTTCTTCTACGTCATGTTCCTTTTC
Organism: Hetaerina titia; assembly: GCA_037158775.1. Taxonomy (NCBI): domain Eukaryota; kingdom Metazoa; phylum Arthropoda; class Insecta; order Odonata; family Calopterygidae; genus Hetaerina; species Hetaerina titia. The sequence goes on along the minus strand of CM073775.1, from coordinate 91,662,470 downwards.
TATGTCTAACCTTGTCGGCCTAAGTTCTTTGCCATACAGTGTTTCTATATATTCCTTCCATCTCTCTTGGATTTCTCCTGGTTCAACTATTATCTTACCCCACTTATCTTTAACTGTTAGCACAGATCTTGCCTTCTTACTTCCCGATAATAACTTAACCTTGTTGTATAGAGCACCAATTTCACCCTTCTTCTGTAAATTTTCCATATCCTCGCATTGCGTTTTCCACCATTCTTCTTTTGCTTTATTTGTGGCCCTTCTCAATTTATTGTTTAACTCTTTGTACTTCATTTTACCTAACTCTGTGTTTACATTTTTCCATCTTCTTCTCTCGTCCATCTTTGCAATAATCTCATCCGTTACCCATGGTTTCCTTATCCTTTTCCCGTTAACGGTTCCTATAGTGTCTTTAGCGGCTTCCAATATCCCTTTCTTGATAAATTCCGATTTTTCTTCGATAGTACTTGGTTCTTTACCGTCATCCATCATTTTCTCTACAGCCTGCTGATACTCCTTCCTCGTTAATCCATTTACTGCTTCTAAATTCCATTTCCTAACCCGCCGCCCTTGCCTTATCTTCTTGAAACGGACGTTGCATTTCATAAAAACTAAATTGTGGTCAGAGTCCGCATCCGCTCCTGGGAAACTGTGCGAATTCATCATACTGTTCCTAAACCTGTGCCTAACCATAATATAGTATAATCTAACTGATACCTTTCTGAGTCACCTGGCATTTTCCATGCATACCTACGCCTTTTGTGATGTCTAAACCATGTGTTGGTGATGACTTCCCCCCTGTCTCCTGCAGAATTCAATCGCTTTCTCCTCGCGTTCATTCCTCGTGCCTAACCCATAGTCCCCCACCTCACCGCCCTCTCTTCCTTCGCCTACCGTCGCATTCCAATCCCCATCACTATCAACATATATATATATATATATATATATATATATATATATATATATATATATATATATATATATATATATATATATACACATATATATTATTATTAGGTAATCTACCGGTTAAGTTAGGTTTTTGGATGGGCACAACTATCAAATAAACATTTTGTGACTCCCCACCTAGCAAGCTAATCTATATCAGGTCCCTCTTCATCTGATATATATATATATATATATATATATATATATATATATATATATATATATATATATATAAATGTTATATATACATATATAAATATCACATCATATATACATATATAAATATCATATCATATATACATATATAAATATATATTTTAAAATATGTAAACCATAAACACTAGTAGCCAACCCGAATGGCCAGTTTGGTAGCTGATGGTAGAATTCATCCAGTACTAAGCCCGACGGCGTGTGAAATTCACACATCAGGGTAGGGGGACCAGCTCCTTTCCTGTGCCGGTTATAGTTTCCTAGGAAGATCTGGTACTCGAAAAATCACACAGCTTAGGATGGGCTGATGGTGCCCAGAGAGGCTCGCCTTGTTCTTTGAGGAAATCGAACCCGGGCTCTCCGGTCAGTAGTCCAACGCTCTACCCCTGGAATACACAGATTATAAGTATATATATATATATATATATACATTGGGAAACGATAACGGGCACAAAGGAAAGGAACTGGCCCCCCTACCCTGATGTGTGAATTTCACCCACCGTCGGTCGTAGTACTGGGTGAACTCTACCAAACCGACCTTCGGGTTGATTACTCTATATATACGACATATACATACACACACGCGCATGAAACACACGAAAACTCGCCAAATGGCGAACCATTACACATTAATGAGCATTTTTAGCTTTAGATTTAGCACTTTAGATTTTTTTCGATACACTAAGATCATATATTAGTATATAAGACAATATAAACAGAGGAAATGAGTTAAATTTATATATTTGTACTGTTAAAAACTATTCATGACATTCATTGTTAAATGAATTTATGGACGAATTACTGTTTTCGCAGATTATGCGTTACAAAGATTTTTTTTAATTTTCAAGGGAAATTAGTCATGGCATTTCTGCACTTTGGGAAATGCAGGTTATCAAGCTGTGCTCTTGTGACCCTTTATTTAACCTCGCCATTGAATGTTAATTGCTTACATTGGCATGCTCGTGTTTTATAGATTTAATCAATCAAATTTAAATGTATGAAAATTTTCTTTCTTATACTTACAAGATCTCTTTTCATATTTTGGAACTTCATAAATCCGTCTGCCACACACGTTCAAGGGTTTTCTGCAATCTAAACATTAGTCAGTCGAAATTTTGTTTGAATCACAATTCAGCAGTCAAAATTGGGGAATACCACTGCAGAGTTCAGTTAAGGTCGGATGCTGTTAGGTCAACTGTTTACTGATATATTTTCAACTGTGCCAAATATTTGAAAATTTTCGATTTTCAGCGAAGAACGTTATCTGAATATACGACACCTCTGCCAATTTATTCAGTTTATATTGTAAACCAAAATCTGCTTGAATCTGCTTTATTAGAAAGTTCTCTCCGGTACACACTGGAAACTTCATACTATATTTGCAAGAAAATTGGAGTTCTCATTGAAAGCCAACACGACATCGTAGGATTGCCTAAGAATAGCAATTGAAAATGAACCTCAGTCTGCCATTTCATCAATGAAACGAATTCTAAGAGCCTTGATCTAAAGTTTCTCTCGCCTTCGTCCTGGCAGAAATTGCTATTACAGTTCATTCAAAGTGACGATAGTCGAAGACAGAAGTTCTAGAGCAGTCGCGAGCTGATGTAAATGTGAATTGTAGACTCTCAGTAAAGTAGACATCCTATAAATTAATGTATCACTTACTCTTGCTTAAAATATGGCAGTTCACTAATTTGGAAGCAAAATGATCTCTTATCCATTAAAGTATTCCAATTTGGAAGTATTTCAGAGCTTGCTCTTCGTCATCTCACCCTTACGAACTCCACGATAACTGGTGTTCAAGTCACCAGCCATTAGGGTAATTGGTGATTCCCAGCATTCGATATAATTTTACTTTGTAATCGACATTCATCGAATCAATCTGGTGCAATTAAACTATCTTTTTAATAGTATTCTGGTGAATTCATTTATTTTATTATTTTGCTGGTTTGTTAAATTTACGAGAGGAACTAGAAAATAAAAAAATCATATAGATCAACGTCTCATAAATTTACACTATGTGTAATACATGCTATTTAATTTTTAACCATTGCAATCCCTACTTGTCCTTACTTGAAAAACGCACATCTTCATTTCTCATCACAAAATATCGACAAAAGACATTTCCCATTGTGGAATCAACTTTTACAACGATATGACAAATTTGTGCTAGGTACATTCAAGCAAAAATTCTCATATTTTTCAATTTTTTTTAATAAATGCACTGGCTTTTTGAACAGCTTGAGCTCCTTTCTTAAAATTAGTCTTAAGATTTAGTGACCTCTTTTTCCTCATCAAAAACTGAATTTCTCCGCACTGGTAAGGAAAGAAAAGTCTCGTCAATTTTCTATTTAACAGCCAAACCGCGTCAAATTTATTAAATAAGCAAAATACTGGTTTGACTTCATAGTGATTTGTAGAATGAAGAATCACCTTCGATTCATTTTCTGTAATATATTTACAAAAATTAAAGTCAAATCGGATTTTTTGAAAAATGTCCGGATTTACTTTTGGAGTACATCAAGGTTCAACAAAGATTTTGAGTTATCCGCATTTCGCATCCGAATTTCTTATTTAAACACTTTTTTGCTGCATAAAACGTAATAATTCAATCAAGTGGCTTATATTACCGTTCATTATCAATTGAAAAAAGCAATATTCTAACAAAATGAACTCTCTTGAAACTGAAAATTGTTGACCCTGGGCTAATGTGAAAATGAAATTGATGTCTCGTTAAACTGTTTTCTCCTAAAAAAGTGAAATAATTTTCAGTTTTAAGAGAGTTAATTTTATTTAAGTGGTGCCTTTTTCAATTGATAATAAATTGATAATGAAAACATTACTCTGCTAATTGACAAAAACAGTTTGACGGAATATGATTTTCATTTTAGCAGTAAAACCTTCGAGTGGACAAAGCTTCTCTCGAGATAAATTATTTTTAATTGAGGTTCCTTGGAGCGTTTTAACATTTAGGCTCACTTATTCCTGCAATTTTCAAGTACGGTCGACTCGTAGTAAATATCGAGACTCCCTTCTTTTATGATTTTAGTGTGGTCGATAAAATTAAGTAACATTTAATTGTTTTATTACTTATCATTCAAATTCAGCCTCTTTACCTTCTCTAAAACTTCCGAAAATAGTCTCACCTGTTAAGATTTATTTAATTTCCATTTAGCAGAAAGTTCTTTTCTTAAGAATATTTTAATTTAACTGTTTTATTAATTTAGAACAAGAGTTAAAATATTTAACCAAACGCAAGAAAAACCCTGTAAATACTTGTTTCACACGCAAATATATTTTTGGTCATAAATGCGCTGAAACAACCAACGTATACACTACGTCACTACAAAAAGTATGACTTTAAAAGTGGTAAGAACAAAGTTCTCAAGTATTCTGTCCAACTGCTATTATTACATTCCTATTTTCTTTCAAATGACCATTTTTCTTAGTCTGGAAAGACGAAATAATCCTAAATTGGAGGTTTAGTGGCCGTAAAATTCTGCAAAATTTCAGCCTCTTCAAAATGACGAGATAAGCACCGGAAGTACTATCCATCTCCATTAATCGAACCGGATGTGGGACGGAATAGACTCATCAATAATCATTAACCATGGGATGGATTTGAGTTAGCTCTTCACTCATTTTCCCTACCGATTCCCCTCTCTATGTTTTCAATTACCTTCGTCTTCACGCCTGTCATTATTATTTGCTTCGTGTATCAATCCGGAGTCCTCCTCTGCATTCCTTCCCGTTCAATCAATTTCTATAAATCTTCAGCAGGTTGTTGGGTCTGAAACTGCGTCCCTTCTACTTTACTTGGTTTCCGCAGAATTCTTTATTCTCTCGGTCTTCGTGTGAATTTTTCGTTGATCACACAAGATATCCGTTTCATCTTTATCCAATTGAAGTAAATTTCCATTGATTCCAATCTTATTTACCTCATGTCTTCTGCTAGCGTTCAAGTCTCGCGTTTGGTGAGTAGTAGGTTCCATATGTTAGGGCTTCGGATTCAATAAAAATCTTGCCTGTCCTTGTGCAGTCCAAGTTTTCACTGATGTATATTCAGCGAATAGTTCCATCTGGAATGCAAGTATTTGTTGTATCTCCGGCTAATCGAGATCTTCATCTCACGTTGGTGGATTGAATATGGAAGTTCCTGATGCCCATGGTCTCTCACGTAGAGGATCTTGAGTTCGATTTTCCCTATCGCTGCATGAGTTCTAACAGTTTTATTTCCATTTCGTTTCGTCCTCCTTCCACAATTTGTGCGTACTACATAGCGTTAATTTCGATGTGTCTACCGGCTTTGAAAGAATTAAATCTTGCGAAATCTTCACGCATATATTTTCCAAGTCTCATTTAGAGTAAGCGCCCAATAACAAGAACGGACAGTTAAAAGTCTCATTCGTGGAGAAGATTCAACACGGGGCAACCTGGTTCCGTAAAACCTGTTATGATGAAATGAAAAGCGCCACTGCGATGCTTGAAGACGGGTTCAGGATAATTAAAAAAATAAGCTTTAACCATATGCTAAAATTATAATAGGTAGGTTCATATCGGTTGTGCACTGAATTATTACGAGCTCTAGTCTGGTGGTCGGATAACTATAAATTCGAGACTAATTCCAGAACTAGCAGTCGAAGAGATTAATAAAGAAAAAGCGTGATGGCACCAACTTCAAGTTTCCCCTTCTTAATCAACACAAATCTTATTACTTATCCTATGAAACCCCTTTAAACCCTCTCTGCTGGTGCTTGCACCTCTTTTGAAGGCTAGTATAACACTTTCACATAGAGGTGTTCAAAGTAAAATTTCCTTTCCAAGCAAAGTCAATCCTCACTTATTTGACGTGTTATCTAAAATTACTTTTGTGTAAATATCACTTGCCGTGATGGTCTTCTCAGAAAACTTGGATAAGAATTTAATTTCTCTCCTTATCATTGTTATCTCTCCGGACAGCCAGGACACTTCAAACTCGGATCTGAGGAACCCATCTTGTATCTAAAGGAATAAACAGATTTTCCACTGTGCTCTTTTAGGAACACAGATTGAGGTTTTCTTTAGTCACAGTGACTGGCTAGCCAATCCTAAACGTCAGTTTCCGTTTTGGTATACACGTATGAAGATGGGTAAGATCTGAATTCAGGGCCTGGCCCACCTTAGTCGGACTACAAGCAGGTTAAAACGCTTCATAGACCTCATCTGGTCAGGGCAAAATAAATTCTAAATCACGTTCTAAATTTTCTGATTTTCACCTTCAAGAGATCGGAACTGCATATCACACACCTTATCACAGATTACCAGCTCGCCTACTCAATTGTCTAGCTTGGAGAGATCCTAGGATAATGGTGCCCCTGTAAAATAAGGCCCAAGAGTATTTTTAGAATCGGTTCGAACAATCGATGGGATAAAAGGATTTAAAATGTTCATTCATTCTGAAACTCACTTTCTTTCCAGCCTGCCCAACATATGTACATATTTTTGCTTTTTTCGGTAATCCGCGGTGTATCAAGCAAAGACCATCATTACCATCTTTGAACCTATATTTAGAAACGAGAAGGAACTTACCAATCGTGAAGAGATAAAAAAAAACATTCGATTGTTTTTAATAAATACTCTATATAACTTGTAAGCCAAGCCGCCAAGTTTGGTTACTGTAGGCGTAAGCATAGCATCTGGATGTCCCCGAATATGTTCCCCGGCTTTTTTCCATGTATAGCAAGAGACACTAACAGTCATACCCTTGCCAACGAAATTGGCGAGTGAAGTAATAACAATAATGAACACAAAATCTGACTTGGAATCCACAAGCAAAAATCAGTTCTGATGCGTAAACATAAGAAGAACACATGCAGAGAAGACACTTTTTAGTACAACTACTCATATATATATGAAAGCCTGGAAATGACAGAAAATAATCAGCTTGGTACTATTAATGTCTCCGCGTGGAAAATTTAACTCACAAACACGCTCTTCCTTCAGTACCCAAAACTTCAGCCTTCTTCCCTCTCCAAAGCTGACTCTCAGAATGCTGTAGCATGAAAGGTTACAGCACTGCATCCATTTCAAACGAGTTTGAAATAATTATACCAGCAATATACAAAATAATTTTTAACTATAACTTTATTTCATTAAACTTAATTTGCGGTTATCGAGGAAATATTATCCTCATGAATTGAATTTGCATCGCTCGGTGATTCCTGCCACTGGAATTTCCTGCAAAATACGGAACTAAGAGTCATTCTACATTTCAATGGACCTATAACTATGAAAACGAGATAGTCAAGACCGTAAACTTGATTGGCACTATGTGGTAAGGGGAGGGGAATAAAACAAGGTTACAAGTAAGGGGAGAAATAGGGAACGCACACTAGGTTACTCGGTTGTGTTTGAGAAACAGTGACCCACGTATGCGTCAATCACACAAAAGGCAAAATTAATAATAAAAAATAAAACAAACTTACAACCACTCGATCACTTCAACACTTCAACCACTCGATCACTTCGACATATAACTAGTTTTTTTTATGTATTCGATCATTTATGGGTCAACTTTGTCCAATAAATGAAGAACACAATGAATTTTTCCAAAGTTCTTTATTTTAGCAAGAATGGTGAATGAATGGACAGCAACTTGACTAATTTGTACCTGATGACGACGCCTAAGCGTTGGAACTAGTAGTACCAAAATAAAGAACAAAATTGTTCTCCATTTAATGAACTAATTTTTTTTTTAATGCTTTAGGGATAGTCTCTGGATTCTTTTTTCCCAGTATTCCAATAAATTTTAAGTACCAACTTAGCGCGCTTACGTTTAATAATTTTACTGAAGCACTGCATTCCCATCGTGTCCAATTTCTTTTCTTCTTCGCTGGTATTGCCTGCTTCAGCCGGAAAAAAAAGTGGGAATCATATATCATTCTTATTGAACCGTTACTTCATATGCATGCCAGATTTTCTCACCGTTATTAATTGCTTATCGTGAAGGAACGCTTGTTCGTTTACGGAATTTTACTTCCTACCTACCTCTTGCTTCTTTCATCACTGATTTTGTTGCCAATTAAGTAAAAATATTCGATAAGTTTTTCTTTGAGGTCCATACCTCGTTTTTGTTTGAACTTTTTCTTCCTTCCTTCGGCTTCTCATCATTATCGTAGGTTGAGGTCGTGCTTTTACCTCTTCTTGCAAGTTCTTCTTTTATCTCTGAAATTGTAGCTATGACGCTCGTAAATCATGCAAGAGGTGCTATTATGCAAAGTAAATTTCCTTGGACGTAAATAAGGACTTTGTCCAGGAATTGGATGTCCGTGTGTATGCTTACGGAGACATGTTTTGAGCAAAATGAAGTCCTCTAATTGTAGTTTAAGGAGATGCGTACTTTTCAAAATGAATGTCTCTTCAGAGTCGAGCCACAAACTGTTTTCACCCAAAGTCGAGGGAGAGAGAAAGAAAAAAAAAACAGCAGGCCTCTTTTTCAACCTCTTACCCGAGTTGTTGGACGCGTTCCAATCTGCGACGCGAGTCCCATTCATAATTTGCATAGAAACCACGGTCGCTTTTTGCATCTGAAGCTATGAAGTGGTTTTAAGCCCCACTTCCGCTGTCGTGACTTGTTGCTCGGCGGAGTATTCGCGATAAAGGAAAGACGTAATACCTCCGGCGGTGGGGATTTAACTCTGAGGTTAGAGGGACCCCGCCCGACATGGCAACCCTTGAGAAGAGGGGTGGTGGTGTTGTGGCGAAAAGAAAGCTCGTGGAATTCGCTTCTCGTTAGTGCACTCGCTAATTCCTTATTTCAACGATTCCTCTGCTTTGACATGAAAAGGAAAAATATCCCTGGAAATGAAACGGAATGTCGCGAGACATGGCGGAATGGTAATTTAAAACGACTCAAGATAGCACACATTATGGAATCCATCACTTTGGCCTCATCTTCAATTGCAATGAGAAATTCTCATAAATGTAAATTTACTCAGGCTCAATAGTTTGTGACATATATCCACGCTACAAGCAAAATAAACATAAAACTATTTGCAAGTAGTGGAAAACATTTACTTAAATGATTTGCGGTTATTATTCAATGACACTGTATATTTTACGTGGTAATTACTGCATGCGCCTGTGTATATGACGTGACGATCTAAAGTGTAGGGTGCGCGGCTGTACGTATACAAGTGGGTCTCGGGTTCAAAACCTAGTGGTACCTTTGGATCTTCTCCAGCTTAAGCAGCATCGTGCGATTTTTTGATTAAGAGAACTTTCCGGGAATTTCGCAGGCGACCCCGGAACTGGAAAGTGGTCTCTGACACAGTGTGAATTTCAATTGCCTCAGGGTTGAGGGTGAACCTTTCTCACCTCTCAAGTCAACGTGTGGGTTCAGCGCTCAGGATGGCCAGACGTGATGATATCTTGAAAAGAGGGAAAATAACCATGGTACTCTATGGCTACCTTTTCAACTTAACGAATTAATTTTGTTACCGGTAACTGATCGAGAAAACCGTTTTTTGCAGGATTTTCCTCTGGTTAAAAAAATATACACTCCGTTCATATCTTTATTTTCGTTCAGTTGAGAGGAGGATAATCGTTTTCATAACATCCACGAAAAGGTATTATTCGGCCTTAAAAATTATTTCTTAAACTTAAAACAATATTTTTACTTGAAATTTGAAAAAAACCTTTAATTTCAAACCTTTAATTTAATTTCAATCACTGACGGCTGTGGGATGCTGCCTGGAGATGTCTGTTAGATATTTAAATAATAATATAAGTGCTTAGCAACAAAAACTGTAGCACCAGCTATTTTACATATTATTTATTAATTATGTGTACTGGAAGTGTGAATACATGTAATACTCCATAAGGGGTTTTGCGTTCATTAGCGTGGGCTGTTAAGGAAACCAGCTATGACATTAGGAGGAAAATGGAGATATTTTTATAAAAGGGATAGATTATTCCTGTACCTTCCCTAGATGCTTGTGAGCTGTGAGAAATAAAAGTGTACCCCATAGGTATAGCGAGTCCATCTGGTATCTCCCCCTTGTTCTCACTTTTGTCTCACCTGGCGATTAAGAGCAAGGCTTGGGTTGAATCTTCGATACAAATTAAATTAAGATATCAAGAACTTCGGGCGTCCCGTATGACGGCTATAAAGTCGTTTTATGATTTCCATCTGATCACCCCGGCCAAGAGAGTGAGAAGATAGCTCGGCTGAAATTGAACCCACGCCCCGGCCAAGTAATTTCAGCACTCCCTCCCCTTCCATGGACCCTTTTAACGTTCACCTCGATGAGCACACCGCTGAGGGCAGAGGAGATTTGAGCAATCAAATAAAGTTGGAGAGGTGTGGGCCTGTTATTTTGTTTTTGATAGTCGAACTCTCATATTCCATCCAGTCTCATGGTTTTCCATGGGAGAAACTATTGATTGAATCACATTGGCAGCGGAACGAATTTCGGCCAAGAAACCATTCTTATCTCTATGACAGCGAGGACAAAAAACAATTACCAGCATCCTCAGTCTGTGCACTAACGTGCGTGGTCCCCGAGATTTTGAAATACATGCGATCGTAAGTCGAGGAAAAAGTTTTAGAAGTATAGTATGAGTTTGGTGGGAAATTATGCTTTTCAGAAAGAGCATCTCAACTCCATGTTTCACTATTTATTTACGACGTATTTGTTACAATTCCGAGAAATCTTTGGGCTCACCAAATTATCTGCTTCTTCACAAGTTGGTTGGTGGCATCTAAGACGTATTTTATTAAAATTATCTTTTGCACTGCCAACATATTAATACTATTTTGTTGGTCATGTATTATTCATGCATTTAAAGGCTTAAACTTGCTTTTGTTTTAGGGATTCTTAAATTGCTAAATTAAGAAATAAAGGACTTCTGTAACCATGGTTTATCGTTTGAATAACATTGATTCGCATTTCATGCGTTTGTAAGGACATATATGGGCAATTACCGCAGTGATTATTTTATGCATATTATTAAGAAAAAACAATGCATACATACTCCAAATACATGAATTTTTCATCAAATTTTAGTTTTGGAAATATATTCGTAATGCTTAATTTAATAATTTTGATTATTGAATTGGCAGATAAATGCCATTTCAAGTACATAGAGGTATTTCCTGTTTCCTCCACAGATTATTGGAACAAAATTCTTGTGTGCTTTACCAGTACTTCATTGATGATATTATGAATGTTTTCCAGGGTCAGTCTTCCTACCCAGTAACGGTATCCATCTTCATCTAAACCCATCGATTTATTAAGCATACATTATTTGTCTTTGTAGAAAGCATATTTATTGTACAGTTTTCATTTCAAGGAATATATTCCTCAATTTTATTATCAACCAAAAATGCTGAGTATACTGCCGGTGGACGCGGCGACGAACAGGGTAAGACACGTACCGATGCTGCTGTGTAACGACTCGACGTAGACAAACGTTCTACGAGACAAACGTAGACAAACGAGACAAATCTCTCATTTTAGTCGTCAGAATTGTCGCTAGATGGCGCACTGTGTCTAGTTTCGATCCGTTGAACGGTTTGCGCAGAATAAAATCAGTCCGGTCTTTCTTTGATCACACCTTGTATATATTTTAAAGCTTTGCTGTTTCAAATAGATAATTAGAAGAGACCTAAAAAAATTTCTATTTCTTTTGTCTTTTTTAGGTCTTAATGTGGTAAGTTATCTCACATGACGTAGGTTCCGAATCCGAGAATCTGTGCACTGTCCTGTTTTTTACATGGATCCCACTGTCATTTTATACCGATAGGAATTTGACGATCAAGAATAATTATTTGACACTCAGGTTTAATATTTCCAATTGCTTATCAAAGATTTGAATTGTTTATCAAGGGCCATGTATACGCTCATTGAACAATTAAATAAAGAATTGTCTGATTTCACCACTTTATATTACCTAATTATTTAAATCGAATTCCGACCACAATCTGTAATTATTTCAACAAGTTTTCATTAACATCTCCTCCATTAAGTGGGTAGACAGCTGGCCGCTAGGCCCATTGATTAAAAGTTAATTGTTCCAACTCGAACACCGGTTTTTTCAGATAGTTTTGATTTCTTCAATCTAAAATGGCAACAAACAATCTTAACGCCTCATACCGAATCATGGCATTCAAGAGCTTGTAAATGATGACTCACAGGAATAAAGACATTTCAAAAACTATTTAACAGCCGTGGGAATATCGCGGAACTAAATCACTCGGAACTGGTTTTCCGGAATACTAATGAAGGAGATCATTTTCTTCGACGGAACAAAAGATGGCTGAAAGTGAAACTTTCTTCTTCTTGCCCCATCACTTGATTCACGCCCTCTCGACCCGACTCGTTTTAACTTTATTGCGCGATACGCCGAACGGACGCAGAACAAAACAGGAACACATCACCAGGGCAGACCTAGCTTCCTTCTCGATTTTCCCTCCACACCCACTCTCCCTGTTTCATTATCCTGCGCCAACACGAAACAAAGCACACGGGCGATGAGTTATAGCGTGGTTTAGTCCTCGTGGTCTTTCCTCTCCTCCGACGGAGACCGGTCGCAGATTTCGCACCGGACACCACGCTGCGACCCCATTTTCATCCAACGGATATAGATATATATACAAGTACCTGTTTGTATATATACATACACACATAAATATACGTATACAAATATATATTTATATATAACCATTTACATGGTTATAGGTATTAGGAAAAGGGATAGGAAAACATATAAAAGACAAACACAGTGTAATTGCACAGTGCAATAAAAAAGGGAGAGGAGGAAGGGATGAGATGGTGCGGAGGGCAAAGGTCAGCGTCAACTTCCGTTAGTCACGGAACAATTATATGCTTCGGTATCCCCCTGTTACTAGTTTCAGCATTCCTACGTATCTGACTTCCTGGTTGGACAGAGCTTGGATATCTTGTTGGTTTCTGAAACGTTCTCCAGATACGATCTCTTTTAAAGCTTTGCGATTTACGAGATCTTGACGTGGCCGCATCACATCATACCATCTTCCAAGTCTTACCATGTGCCTTAATTATGTTCGCTTATCAAATGAATTTATCTAAATTAAACCGGAATAGTTGATTACTACACGTGGTCCACGAACCATAGGTATCTCTCTTTAGCCTTCATCCGACGCGACGAACAAACCTCTTCTGTTTTTTGCTTTTGCATATGTTTCTCTTTCCAAATTAATATTTGGAATTTTAACTTTTTCGAGGAAACTTAATGGGAGGCAATTTAAATGAGTTTATTTGAAGTGAGGGATTCACCCAACTATGTTTTAACCCATTTATTTAAAAAATCTAGTCTGCTGTAGCACCGATCTCTCTACCCGGATCGAATTTAAAGACAAAAGGGCAGAGTTATAGCTCCTAATGCAAATGTTCAATGTAAAACAAGTCAGAGTGTAACAGCTCACCTGAAAAAATATAGATGACTATTGGAAACGTTAGACCACTGTTAACCTGAAAGTTTGAATTGAGAAGCGCTAATTTGATGTTTTTTTAGGCTCGCTATCCGAAAGGATGCCTGAAAAGTATAATTTTATTTCTCTCTTGGAATTAGCGTTTCGTGTTGCTACCTATTAAATTTTTGGACACTGCCCATAGAGGTGATTGTGTGTAATATTAAATAATATTAAAATATGTATTTTATGGAGTCTCTTTCCAATTGAATTTTCGCTTTCGATGCTTTCCTACATGCCGAATTAGGGAGGATGTTTGTGCTGTGGCGTCTGAGTTACAGAGCAGCACAGTCCACGACCTTTGTTCGTTGGCGGGCACATTGATTGTTTCTTGGTGTGCGGATAGAACTTCATCATGATAACAATTAACCAGATGTATCGAGGCAAGATGCCTGGGATGTAAATTGATTAGTTACGTTTCTCTTTATCGAAACCGCAACCACCCTTGTGGTTCCAAACAACACAGATCTTCACATTAACTTACAACGACACAAAAATTTACATGGAAACGTAATCCCTTTGAGGGGGCGCGGTTCATCTGGTTTTATAGCTCTTACTAAACGTTACATTTGTGGCGTCAGTTGAAAAGCTTTGCTATGGTTTCGCAACAGATTTGGACCTTATATGGATTAGTAGTAATTAATTCGTGAATCAATCAAATTCAAATGGTGAACACCAAAAGATAATTTATTTTTCGATATTCGTCGAGATCTATAGGGTTTTATGTTGCGTAGCGGCCATGGATACAGTGCTTATAATTCTAAGAAAAGAATAATTATGAAAACCAATCAAAAATTACTAAATCGATAAAAGACGTAAGAAATTTAGTCGCAATTACAGTCATCTATGAGAAGATTGAATTAAGAGGAATGGCGAATGCCATCTCGTACCCAATAGCGTATGACATCAGGTCTCACACATAAAGGAGACACCTCCTTTATCCACTTCAATGCTTTTCCTTCGTTTCATTATTAATTATCGGCCTGATGATGGCGCTACTCGTTGAAGCCTAGGTCGTCTAAAAGTATATATTTGATGTGAGAATACAGAGTTTATTCTTTTGAATTATGAATCGCTTCCATAAGTAAAACTGGAAACGATATCATATTTCTAGAAAATTTCAGTCTGGGCATTTTACTTACTATACATACACGCGCTGCATTAAATGTTTACATCCGTAAATGAAAGCTGCTTTATACTGAGTAAACCTCTGTGTGGATTTTAAAATGATTAGCGTAATAGCTATGTGAATGAGCGTTTAATTGTAAAGTCAGAGTCAAGTTCGTTAAAATTGATTGAGGGGAATATTTTCAAGCGATATTAGAGTAATGATGTATTACAGGTTACTGTATTATGTCTGGTCTGTGATTCATTGATACTGCATTGATACAAATAATCAGCAATTGTGTATTTAATTTCGAATAGATTAAAACGTTCTAGGCAGCGAGTGTTAAAATAATGGTCATACAGATGACCGTTTCAAAGGTACAGAAATAATATTTCAAAGCTATTAAAAGATGTATGCTATTTCTATAATTTTTAAGAGAACCGATCGAATGTTATTCATTCATCCCAGATGCGACTAATAATGGGGAAGATGAGATTTCGTCTCTGTCTCTTTAAGAGCCCAAGGTGAAGTTTGAATTTCCTACACTAGTTTAATGTAAAAGTGCTTTAGGTAGATTAGGATTGCTTTCACTCGCGTAGAAACGTTTTTAAGGTAGAAAGGGTTCTCCCGAATTTTTATAGATGACGATTATTATGTACTCACATTTATACTGTTGACAAGAGGAGTGGATGCAGTTTGAGTATTTTTATTCTACCTAATACTGAGTTAACCTGTGCGTGCGATTGGATAAATCTATGAAACTAGAGTTACAAGTGTAATAAAAATGATTTTCGGAGGGATTTCAATTCACAATATATGTAAGTCTATTTTCAGCATTTGTGGAAATTTGCGTCGTCATTCACATGTACATTGCTGTACTTGGATTCATAATCTTAGAAATTTTGATACTACCTTTAGAAAAAATCGTCATATAGAACCTTCCCTTAAAAAAGAGCTTGAATCACCTCGAGAGTTTATAAATCGTTACTTTCTTTCTCATCAAAATAAAAAAAATACGACCACATGATTTTTTATGATCAATCTGTTGTTATGAAACAATTGGGAAATAAAGTAATACAATCCATCAACTCTGAGGTCCTTTAATTAAATAATCTAACCTGTGAGTCATTAGCACTTTTAATTTTTCATGTATTTTTGAAAGTTGATGGCTATGCTGAAAATCATTTTCGGTGACAACGTTTTCCCATATTTTATGTTTCATGCATTTGGCAAGCTCTCACCGCCTCTAGTCTAGTTTTAATTATCTAACGTTGTTATAAGAATCGACCATGTGAAATAAATAGAAGCAATACTTGAACAAAAAACTTCTTTATAGAGAAGAGATGGACGTGCACTGTAGATCTAACTCCTGCAACATCTACCTAAACAGAAGATCTAAATCCTTTAAAATGTTCACACTACCGAGGACGACAACAATCTCTCAATACCGTCACTGTAACAGTTCGGTAAAAAATAGCGCTAGGGTTTTTATGATAGCCATTTTTTTCCCTGCTTTTAGAGCTTGCATTTGGGAATAAAAGATTTCCCAGCTCCTACGTTTGTATTCCCGAAAAAGACCATTCCATAATTTGATAGGGTCCAGTCTTACATTTTAAGAGGATGAAATATCCGATCGGCATTACAAAACGAAGAGACACTTCACTCTCCCTAACTCGCACACACACGTGCAAGTTTCCCCACTCCGTTCTTCGAAAGGGGCACGATATCAGAGCCTCACTGCATGAAATATTCATAAGAGACTCAGTTCCCTTCGCTCCCCCCCCCTCGGGACAAATTCTCATCTCTCCAAAAAAGCGATTGATTTTGGTACACCGCGACGATTCGTTATTTTTTTCTCATGTATACATTGCCAATAACTTCTTCCTCGTTTTTTATTTTCATTTTCGTCCCGGCGTTTCTTTCATTCCCATTCCCTTTGCCACAGTAACGCCGCGCCGTATTCTATTAAGTCCGCGGCAGTGGTAGCCGATTCAGGCGGCGTTTGTTTGTGCGATCCCGCGTCCGTAAGATTTATGGAGGATCGCCCGAAGAGCTGTGAGGATTTATATGCAGATATTTATACACGGGTTCGCATGCCACCTTCCCCACCCCCTCCTATAACCCCCCCTCACACAAACACACACGAGTAACTCCAGGGCGAGGGTGATAAGAAGCTTCAACGCGTGGCGGTTGATGAGCGGGGAGGGGCGAGGAGGAGGGATGAAAGCAAGCCGTGAGGAATCTTATTTCAGCACCTTCGATGGCTTGTGGTGCGGGGAAATTTCATTGGCGAAAAAAACACGGTGGTGAGAAGATGACGCCGAGGACCAACTGCTAACACACCTCCTAAACACGACAAATAGGAAACGATCAAGGATGCGTGAGGATGAGATTGCGCACAGTTTATGTGGCGTGTACCGCCTTAGCATGAGCTATTTGAACACCAAATATATACGTGTGAAAATGTGTACCCAGCATTGCCTATATGTGATTGTGAAATTATCGATCTGTCCATGGACGACAACTGGTGGTTGTGAATTATTTAAATTGAATTGTTAACATTTGGATTATTATTATCGGTAAACTACCAGTTAAGGTGGGATTTTTCATGGGCACAAGCTGCCAAACGGTACAGAGAAAATTTCCTTGCCTCTCTTAACAAAACAATCAGACATCCAACAATACAACAAGTCCGTCTTCATCTCGTTGTACTTCCTTCCATCATTCATTCCGTCCAACAACCCTATCCTATTCCTCCCTGTTCCACGTTTGCCTAACATTCTCTTCTCTATTACAGTCTTCAACATTCCACTGCCAATAAATATGCTTTGCATTCATTTTTCCTGCCTCCTTATGATTTCTACCAACAAACCCCTTTCCTCCCCAATCAAACTAAGCACTTCCTCGTTTTGTTTTCCTTTCAGTCCACTTCACCTTCTCCATCCTTCTGCACAGCCTGGTTTCAAAAGCCTCCAATCTACGCCTATCATTTTGCTTTAATGGCCATGTCTCCGCGCCGTACAAAACCACGCTCCATATCAAAGCTTTGACGAACCTTTTCTCAACATCCTTTCTCAACGTCCCCGTCATCAACTCCCTTCTCCTAGTGAAAGCCTCTTTTCCTCGTCCAATTCTTATCCTTACGTCCCTATTACTTTGACCGTGTTGGTCCAAAACACTTCCGAGATATGTAAACTGTTCTATCTGCTAGGTTTTCCCTCCTATTTTAATGTTAAGCTTAACCTTTTTCTTTCTGGAAAATCGCATAACCTTCCCTTTGTTTATATTTATTCTCATTCCATGTTTAGTGCACTGACTTTTTAGTGTACTCAGCATTGCTTGAAACCCTTTGGTTGAATGACAAACTAAAGCTTGGCCATCAGAAAACCTAACTGGTTTTATAATTTCCTACTGAATTTCATTCCTAACTACAGTTCTTTCCATGACTCTTTTAGCATTTCCCCCACATATACGTTGAACAACACTGGTGACAATGGGCAGCCCTGCCTTACACCTCTTCCTAACACTGCCCATCTAGACTCTCCGTTCCCCACTCGCACCTGAAAAGTCTGAGACATGCAGGGGTTGCGGATTAGTCTCCTATCCCTCCAATCTATTAATATTTCCTGCAATATATTCATTAATTCTACCCAATTCACTCTATCAAACGCCTTTTCGAAATAAACTAAACAGGCAAATACGTCCTGATTGTATTCTGTATTCCTCTCGATTCTATTCTATTTTCCTCTCATTACTGAAATGGCCTCACGCGTATCTATCCCCTTCCTAAATCCAGATTGATCATCTCCTAAGGAATCAATTGCCCTGTTCTCCATCCTCTTATTTATGATCCTGAGAACTACTTTAGCTTCGTGCAAAATCAAACTTATTGCTGTGTAGTCCTCACACATGGACACCTTTTCCTTTCTTGGAATAGGAACTAACACTGATCCAGTCTTCCTTCCTCCCAGAAGTCTTCCAGCCAAGTTCCTCTCTTATAAATGCTACTAATCCGTCCAACTGTTCTTCTCGCCTTTTCCTAAACCTTAACAGAGTTTCGCGGGAATGTTGTCCACACCCACGGCCTTATTTGATTTTAATTTCCTTTATGCCCATCTTATTTCACTATCAATTAAGTCTGGACCTAAGCTATCCTTGTCTACGTGATGCATTAGTTATGTGTCTAACCTTGCTGCCCTAATGACTTCCATTTCTCTTGGATCTTTTCTGGTACACCTAATATTTTTACTGACTTATATTTGATTGTCTGCAATGGTTTTCACTGCTTACTTCCTGACAGGGTTTTAATCTAACTGCAGAACGTACCAATTCCATTCTTCCTCTGCATACTTTCCATGTATTCTCACTGCGTCTTCCGCCACGCTTGAGTCGATCTATTTGTGACCCTCCTCAGTTTATTATTTATCTGTTGTACTTCCTTCTACGAGTACTTAATTCCGTATTTACATTCTTCCATCTTCTTCCCCCGTCTAAATTTCTTATTATCTCTTCCGTGATCCATGGTTTCCTTGTCCTAATAGCAATTCCTCTTGTTTTGTTTTCTGCTTTCGATATTCGATATTCCTTTTTTGATATTTTCCCATTTTTTCTCCATAGTACCCAGCTCCGTGTCCGCACTCATAATTTTCTCTAAAGCCTACTAATACTCCTTTCTTGTCGTTCCTGTTAATTCTATCATTTCATAAACCGTCTTAACTGTTTTAATCTTTTGACATCGGACGCTACACTTCATCATTACTAAATTTTGACCAGAGTCCGCATCCACTCCGGAAAACTGTACGGATTAATCAGGCTGTTCTTAAGTCTATGCGTAACCATAATATATTCTAACTGATCTCTTCCTGAATCCTCGGACATTTTCTATGTTTACCTACGCCTTCCGTTCCGATTATAAATTTCCTCCTCTTTTTAAATAATTCTTTTGCTTTTCCAAATTTGGATTTTAATGTATTTCCTATCTATTCCGCTTTCGTCTAAAATGCTTCCCAATAATGTGAAATATCTGCCACAATTCATGCCCTCCAAATTTAAGGCTATCGTTAGCTTCCTTTTTTCTTGACAACCCCATTATCTTAAATTGCTTATGATTGATTCTCTTTCATTAATTCTCTCAGAGATGGAATAGTACGCTCAGCGATGATTGTGATTCTTTGGTTGACTGGCTGGCTAAGATTTAATCATCCGCAAATTTGACTCAATAAGCTTCCCGTCCACTTTCATTCCTACCTTCTAACTCTTCTCAAAACCTATCTTAGCGTTTCATTGGCGCACGCCAAACTGTTGATATTTACCTTGCATTTTGCACCATATTTGAAAAAGCTCCTAGATTATGTGTGGACGTAAGACGAAACCCTTCTCTAAAATTTGTCCTATCTCAGCTTAAAGAAAGAAAGATTATTCCGTAAACCTTATTTTAGCATTGGAATACGTTTACCAGTAGAGTTTTCACATTTTTCTTTAAATTTCAAATGATTTCGTTCATTACCTCTCATCAATAAATAAATAAATAAATATATATAGATATGTATATATATATTTATACATATACTATATATTTATATATATAGTATATATATACACATGTATATATACTTAAATTAAATGGACGGTATTTTCCCCAAAAGGACCAAATATAAACTAACTGCTACTCCGGATAATTCTATAAAATCTTATTTCTGTGTTATTTTCGTGGTTTCTCTGTTGCATCCCGTCGTTTGCGTCATAACTTAATATAGAATCTAAATAACAAAAAAATGAATAGTTTTGCGAGAAAATGTAGCCATCATTAGGGTGACAAATGGAAGCAGTAAACTTTTTTGACTCTTGATTCTGTCGATCGTGAAATTTCATGCAAAGTTCATTTCTACATGAATCAATGCCCTTTTCCAATAATTTTCACTGAATTAGGAGTCGTATTTCAAATAATAGAAATCGAATGATTTCTCGCGCATTCCTTTTTGCCTCTCAGTTTCCTTCCGTTTGCACATGGCGACCCAAATCCACTCCCTGCTCTTCAGTTGACTCAGAGCCCATCCTTCCCGGTCTGTCGTTTCCTCTGCATCTCCTAAATCATCTGACTCATTTAGATGGCATACTTTTTTGGCCCAGCGAGGAGGAAGTGATGACGTATAGACAGGTCCCCTTCTCCCCCGACAGGGAACTGACGAAACAAATGCCGCTATTGGCTTTTTGAATCTTCGCTGCACTAATGCAGACAACAAATCTCCTGAACTCATCGTAAATAAATCTTTGTCGATTTTGTTCAATAATCCCCATAGCTCACTGTTCAAAATGAACTCCTGTCATTATTGGTTAAGAGTACTTCTGGGAAGTTTCGAACCATTTCAGGAAAACCATGTTAGTACGTAGTTATCGTAGTTAGTAAACGTAGTTATCATAAAATTTGTAGCGCATTCAAAATATTAGAGTGTAACTAGCCTGGGAATCACTCACGGAAAGAAGGTTAAATTCCAGATTAAATTTCTTGCATAAATTGGAAGGACGTCTCTTTAGCAGTGATGTTAAAAATGTATTGATGGCCCCATCGTACTACGGTAGGCGGGATCGAGTCAATAAAACTGGGGAGATTAGGTATAGAGCAGATAGATTTAAGATGTAATTTTTTCCACGAACGATAGGGGATCAGAATAACATTGTTCGACCGCGGTTGGGTCATATTCGGGTCAAAATTAGTCTGGTGTGTATTCACCCCCTGCCACATACCCTCGTGGTCGGTTGCAGGGTGCTAAAATATCTAAAAATATCTTAATTAATAGTACTCGAAACGACTACTTCCAAGGATTCCATATGGGTCGTGCGTGGTAAATCGTTACGAACTGACCTGCATGATATTAAAATAATTTTAATTGACGGTGATAATCTGCAATGATAACTGATTCGTTTTTCGCCAATAATAAACAGTCCCCTACGTCATTAATTCCAAATACGCTTTACCCTTGAAAACATCGTTTGAAAATAAAATATGTCGACTTAGGCCATAGGGCTGGGGAATCAGGCAAGTGGAGCGGATTGCAAGGGGAAGTGGTAGAATTTCTTTTCAAGCGGCTGTACTTAAGATACCTAATGTACAATTCAAGTTCCACACTATGATGGAAGGTTAGGAGATTGTGTCAAAATTTGAGTATTTCAACATCTGTAGAATGTGGGACAGGTGGATTCAAAAATTAGTTTTTTTTTCAAGTCCGTGTTAATAATGCGAAAAGAGGGAAACACTTTCACCGAAACATTTCCCTTTTTCGGAAGTTTCCCTTTCCTTTTTCAGGACTGGCCTCCTAAAATCTCCTGTCACAATCTACTGAGGCGGTCTGAGGTACAATGGGTAGATGTAAGCATGCTCCACAGAAATATTTTACGACTTATATCGGAGATTAAATTTACATTTTAAAATCCAAATTTTGTTGAAGTGCGAATATGCGCAAATGATAATATCCAGTAAATTTCATGCACGAGTATGAGGCTTCAGTTCATCAAATATGGATTCGATGCTATTTTGGCGGATATCACCTTGAAATCCGCAAAAATAAATCCCCGACCATGTCTTTGAGGGGAATTCTGATATATTTAATATTATATTAGACTAGTACATCAAATACCTAAAAAGACTGCGGCGTTTTAGCAACGAGGACAGCGTTTAGCTACTGATCGAAATGTAGTGTTTCTTGGACAACCAAGCTAAGATGTTGCGTATATACATATATATGGTGCCCTATAAGCCATCGCTGGGGAGTGTGGCAGGGAGTGACTACTTTTGACCCGAAATAAGTTTCCCCATACTGCGGCCGGACAACGTTATTCTGTCTCCTCGTTCGTGGGAAAAATTATATTTTAAATATATCTGCTTTACACATTTGTATTTTCTCTAAGTTTTTACGTGTTCTCTTCGTTATTACGTTGGAGCTAATAATGCATTTTTAAAATAATTGCTAAAGAGATATAATTTCAATTTATGCTAGATATTTAGTATTTAATTTAACCTTCTCTCCGTGTGTGATTCCCAATCTAGCTCCCTTAATTATTATCGGTAAGCTACTCAGTTTATCATAACAACGTTGTACGACTCGTTGTATACTCTTATACTGATCGTAATAACAACATATTGTAAATGAGGCCAAACTAGCGGAAAATAGCATTTCTCTTTAACAGTTTCGTTATATCTTTCCCCTACTCTTCTGATGAATCCTAATTTTTTTGTTAGTTTGTCTTCATATTCCCCATGTTTGCTTTACCCAGGACAGCTCTTAAGTAGGGGTAAAGCCTTAAGGATGAATTTAAGGGTAAAGCCTTAAGGTATTTAATCGAGTCTACACTTTCCATTTCGGTATTCCTGATGCAGGAGGCGTTCGGGAGGGTACCGGTCTTTCTCCAAAAAGTCATCAGCATTTAGGTCATCTACTAAAGTTACTTTATCCTCAGGACTACGCATATCATTGTAAATCGCTGCATCGTCGGCAAGTAAACATATCTTACTATTGATCACGAAGTTAGTGTCGTTAACGTAAAGAAGGAAATAAAAGAGGTCCGATAAATCTTCTCTAAGGGACACCTGAATTGGCTTCTACTGCATTTCAGCTAACACTGTCTATGACTATTCTTTGTACCCGATGATTCAAAACATCTTTTATCCAACCCCGGATTTTTTCATCTATGCCATATGCTTTTAGCTTTGCGAGTATGAGGTACTCTGTCGAAGGCTTTCCTAAAATATAGAAGAATCGCGTCCACTGGAACATTGCTCTCTCGCGAAGTAAAAATATTATGAAAAAAAAGCTTAAGTTGTCTACCATAGGATCACATGAACAGAATACGCAAGTTGTGTCTCGCAGGATTTACCCTTTCGGAAACCGTGCTGATTTTTCATCCATAAATCACGATTATCGAGGTGTCTCACTATCTAACTAACAAATTGTATGTTCCATAGTTGTTCGTGATATGATGTGAGAGAATTAGGTATGTAATTACTCGTTTTCTCCTTGTCTCCGTTTTCAAAATATTGGTGTTACATTAGCCGCTTTCCAGTCACTGGGAACCTTGTCGCATACTAGAGACTCCTTGAATGTGATTTCTTGAAGCTGTTTCCTTAAATATATGACCTGGTGTTTGATCCGGCCCGGAATATTTGTTAGGGTTAATATGTTTCAACTGTTGGGACTTTCTCTTCCCGTTCATCCTAAGAAAGCTCTGGAACAGAAGAAAAAGATAAATGTGGTCGCCAGTAGAAGGAAAGATGAAGACAATCTGACCAAAGTCTCCATCCTGAAGCTCATTTCGATAGATGTGCGTGGAACTTATCTCGCTATTAGTCCTATGGTGCGTGAATTCACAAATAACAATAGTTCTCCGTGTCACCGGGAATTTTCCGGAGAGTTCGTAACCAGTCGATGACATGGGTTTAGCTGAGGGCCGCAGAGGCATCAATAAGATTTGCTTCGTTCGGTAGCTCCATTAGGTTAACAAAGGTAGTTGTCAAATATTTATAACTTGTAAATAGCATTTGACGTGCGACTGTCAACTTTTATAATAGTCGTGATAGCTTCTGAATATTTTAGATTGCTGTTAAAAAAACTATTTTATTTAGGTCTGCAGCTATTATAGTTGTCATGGGGCCTTTATTTTAGGCAACCGGCGCTCACTATTGAAAATGAATCAATATCATTGTCTGAATTTTGTTTTATCAGACTTGCGAATTTACTTTTTACTTATAAAAGCGGTCCTATAGTGGAGTAACGCAAATTATTCAGCATCATAAGTGCGCCTTAAAAAAAATAACTGGCTAAGATATGTCTCAAACAACTGATTGTGAATCCATGAGGTCCAGAAGTCTTAAAAACTAGCTTGTGGGAAAGACTTCTGTTGGAGACGGGTTTGAGTATCCAATGGGAACGTCGTTACTTGGCGTTTCCGCATTATTAATTAGAAGTCCTCTCTCAACATTGAGAAGAGTGAGAAACGGTGCGATCATCACGGCATTCATTAGCATGAATTGCTAACCCATTAGTGAGGATCAATTTTATTATTTTTGCTTTCCGGTTTCCTGCCAGCGAAGGATTTCGTCTGCTTTCATCACTTAATAAAAGAATTTCATCAATCAAAGACAAACTCATTAGCTGAATTGTCCATTTTTCTAAGGTATGTACCCATGGATACGCATTTAAAATGTAATCTAGATTGACAATGAAAAATTTATGAAAGAAATTGGTAGGTAGGGCGCTAAAACAGTTCCATCACCAATAAAATCCCAGGTAATGTCCCAGGTAATCAATATAAAACCATTGGCGAACAAGGTGATAGCCGTGTTTTGATACAACGTGGGGAGAGTGGTAGGTGTTTACCGTAAACCCCTGTTTATAGGTTTTGATCATCATTGACTCCACTGTAGGTACCATCCTGTGTACGATGGTTATCAATGAAGCTCAATGGTGAGGATCAACTGAACAAATCGCAGGTGATCTCTCGTCTAGTCCAGGGGCCCTGAAGTTGAAAGTGCTACTTTGTAAAAATAGTTATTAAAAATTTTATCATGGGGAAAGTTAAAAATGATTTAATCACTGCTCGGTAAATCTCAAGAGTTTTTTGCACATGGGCGCCGTAGTAATCTCGAATTTAAACATTATTTTATTATTCAATCAGCCCAATCGAAGCGCACAGCTAATTTCACTGGACGAAAGCAACTGAAAGTAACAATGGCATCAACAAACAAGCAAACCGTAGCAGGAGGCCAACCCGAATTGCTGGAATCGAATCCGCAACCTCTGTGCTGGGCGTTGCGATTGGAGATCCAAGGGCAAAACTGCAGAAAGATTCGTAACTCTTAATATAGGATAGAAAAGAATGACTCCCGAAAACTTTTTTTTTAATAATCAAACAGTATACGGAGATAAAATAGGGAGGCATTAGATCGAACCCATGCGTCTTCATTCAGTTCGTTACTTTGATTGTGTGTTTTGAGTAATATTGCTATCACTTGAGTGCTAAAAGAACCAGGCTGTTAAGATCGAAGTCTGCACTGCATACTAAAATTACTACGTAAAATGAAGTTACTTTTTGACAATGCTAAAATGTATTATATACGCCAACTGACTACTCTAATAAGAGTTATTATGAAGATTTGAACAGGGAGGTAGAACTGCAGTGCTTGAAATGTCTTTTTTTGTGCAAACAATACGCATGGTAATATGGTCGCGCGGGTCATTATGGTGATAACTGTAGACTACCATATATGGTTCAGTTGTTAGTCATTATTTTCTGCGATTTATTTTGATACACTGTCATCACTAGTATCTCGTCTCGCATGCCTAGAGTAGTAGTGAAAACTTTAGTAACTTACAGGAATATTAACTGCATGGAACCTCAGTTATATCGAACGTTTGGATTACATAACTTTTACTTTTTTTCCTAAGATTTTAGTTACATGTTTCGTTAACATTTCATCACTGGTCCGAGATCACTCCTAGTCTACGCCATAGGAATATCGAATCTGGGCTTTCGAGTGCCATAGTCAATAAAAAAATTGACTCATTCTTACATCCAGAACTTTTTTCATGTGGAAGAGTCCGTACATTGGTTTATACTTAGCTTGTGCATGTTTCTTAAACAGCTATTCCCAACAAGGAGAACAGACGTTGCCTACAAGCTGCCCAAAGTGGGTCACTAGTTTCGAGCGCCTGTTAGTCCGCGGGAGGTATTTCATTTTCCTTATCCCCCCACCCCCTCTATCTAGGACTCCTTCCCATATTGGTCACCTGAGGACGAGCCTTCTAGGGGCTACAAGTTACCCCGAAGGCGAAAGTCGAGGGCGTGGCGAGGAGTAAGCCTAGTGGGGAAAAGTATAGGCATTAGGCCAACATGTTACGAGACGGTGAAACAACTTTGACAAATCTCTGCCGATTAATTAGGATTCTGTCAAGCTGTCCGACACCCTGCACGTAAAGAAGGCTATCTATCAAGACTATACTGTATAATTATTCGAATCATTTGATTTCACATAAATAGCATTACATAGTGTGCTCATCTTCAGGGTCGGGAATACATCGGTAGACTTGATGTGTATTTGCACTTGTTGAAGGCGAATTCATGACTACAATATCACGCAGTCCTGAAATTAAACGTTATTACACATCTCATGAGTGTTTTTGCAAAAGATACATTTTAAAGAAATATTTATTACAATTTTTTTCTGATATCTTCAAGTTTTCTTGGTAGTGAATCAATTTTGATGTAATTATTGAATAGGAATCCATTAATTTCAATAGGACCTCTATTTTTCATAATTTAAATTGAAATCAACATTTGCAATTAGAACAAAACATGGTGACTCGGTATTCGATATAAAAATAACAGATCTGCTCGTATTTGCAGCGATAGACTACAAAGCCAAGTGACAAAAAGTTGCGTTTGGATCAGCAAACATTGCTTTTAGTAAGGTATCTACGAATGTAGTTCATCCACTGCTCAAGAGATTAATACGAGTAATTGTAGCTCTAAAATAGAATCTATTTTAAAGGCACGTTGAATGTTTATACCTAAAATTTCTAAAAGAAATATTTTCATTTTAGTTGATGTCAGATGTTGATTCTGGTTATAAGTTTAACGGTTGAGTTGTTCTTTGCTCTCTGAGTGGGATGGAAGTCAGAAAAAAATATCCTCAAGGAGAATTCTCGGGTAAAGTGTTCCGCGAAGTTATTGATAGAGGGATTTGGAAATTTTAAAAATATAATACACTTCTTCTTCCTCTCCTCTGTCCACTTAACTCCATTCTCTCTCTTAATAACCCTCCCGCTCCGCTTCCTTCCCCCCTCCCCGTCCCCTTCCATCCGCGTTGAGGACGAGCGACCGGATGCATTGAGTCCCACGCATTCGAAAAAATATACTCTCTTCTCACCTCAGATCACATGAAATCCCCGTCCTCCCGGACCTCCGCCTTCCCTATTCCTCTCGCACCACTTCCCCATCACCACTTCTTTCCGTCCCTTCTCCATAATCCTCCCATCTTCGGCGTTATTACAGCCCTAACCTTAAAGCAACATGCTTTTCCTTCGTCCCTTAATTTAAACTGGCGTTTTCCTTCCGATGTCTTCCTCTCCCGCTCTCCTATACTGATAAATGGAATATTTCGAGTGCTATTAAGGCTCAGTCGCATTTCATTAGTACAACATTTCGCATAATTACACATTCGACCCGCAAGCCGCCGCAAAAGGTTTTTTGCGGGGTCTGTTAGGACATCACTCGGTCATTCAAAATTATGAGAATGGGTACATTTATGAACAGATTTGTGTGTATACACATGTGTCCGGAAAGGATCCAGCCATGCAATATTTTGAGAAAAATAGCCTAGCTAGAACAATGAGTCATTAGCCCCCTTCGAAGTATTCCCCTTGGGACCTCACACACTTATCCAAGCGCCTCCTCCACTTTTTAAAACAATCGGCAAAGTCCTTTTTCGAGATTCTCATCATCTGAATCGTCGTATTCTCTTTTATCTCGTCAACCGACTGTTGGGAAAACTGGGCTTTTGTTTCAGGGTCATATCCATAGACCTATGACTCATCTCCAGTTATGACTTTTTCTAGAAAACCTGGGACCAAGCTGAAAATACCCACTTCCTGTGATTACGGCAGATGTTGAAATTCCATTAATACTGATTATCCCACGAACCAGAAGGGTTTGCCTCTGGATTCATTTTGCACGTATCTATTGGTAGAGTCAACTGAAAAGCGGTAAATTTCGAATTAACTTGCGAGCGGAACTAAGACCGGAACGATCAGGAATTAGGATGTGTTAAAGGGGGTAAAATGTGAGAAGATAAAAGGTCATTGCCATTTTTCATTAACTAGATCTCACTGATAATTTGCTCTTAATATATGGGATTCTTAAACGTAGACTAGGTGAATTCCGAATTAAACCTAGGCACAGCGAAGAGCACCTAGATTTGTAAAAGAATACTTTGATAGACTCACAAGTAGTGGTGGCCAATCGAAGATTTGGCGTGGGAATCTCACGTCGTCAGAATTACGACAAATGTTATTAATTACAATGGCACTGATATTATTAATGGATAAAAGGAACGACAAAACTTCAATGGTTATAATTATTTATCATATAAAATATGTAGGTCGGGTAAAATTAGTTGTATTGCTTTGTTCACTATATTTTTGAATTACTTATATTGATTCACAACGACAAGTAACCGTCGCTTGGAATGACCATGGGAAAATCCATAAAACAGTCTAGTAATTAAAGAGGTTTAACTGACGAGGTGAGAATGTGCGCCCATATGAAATGATAATTCCCATGTAAAAGGTAACAATCATTAGCAATTTTACTGATAAAAAGTTTGATATAAATATAAGCTCTTAATGTATAAATTAAATCAAAATGATTACTGACAAAACAAATCGCAGAATCAGTGATAATTGAAGAATTTGCTTACGAAGTAACTTTTTGCTTCAAATTTATTTTAATTTTTCAACATGCTCTCCTTCTATGTCGATAAACGTTCTCCAGAGGTGCTCACACTTTTATCAAATCTTCCAAATAGTAGTTGGCGTCTTTCTCCGCAAAATAGGCATTTAAGTACGCGATAACCTCTTCGTCAAATGAAAATCTCTGTCCTCCAAGTGATTATTTAAGGTTAGGAAATAGAAAAAGTCATCGGGGGCCAGATCTGCTGAGTTCGGTGAGTGGCCAACCAACTCGGAAGTGAGATTCTTGAATTGTAGCCATGGCGACCGCCAAAGTTTGAGTAGGTTCGTTGTCCTGATGGAAAAGTATTTTCTTCTTCTTCAGATGCGGTCGTTTTTTGTAATTCCTACCTTCAGGTTGTCAATAAAAAATGTGCAATGCTCTCCCGTAATTAATTTACCTGTTTGAAGATAATCGTTGAACACGTTTCCGTGAATATTCCAAAAAATAGTCGTCGTCACCTCCTCGGCTGATGGAACCAGCTTCGCCATTTTTCTGAGCAGATTCATCCTTTGACGTCCTCTGTTTTGAATGTTCTGTCGCCTCAGGGGTGTAGTAGTGGTTTCAAATTTTATCTACAGCTATGAATCGACGCAAAAACTCTGACTCGCTTCGCTTAAATCGATCAAAATTTCCGCTGCTTTCTTGGAAATGTTCATTCGAATGCGTTTTTAGTCCATAGTGAGTAAGCACACGTATAACTTGTGCATGTCCAATAATTCAGTTAATGTATGACAAACGCGTTCCTTTGAACTTGAATGTTTCCATGTCCGTAACTTCTGCCAACCTCTCAAACCATAAGCTGACGGTCTTCCAGTACTATTTGGTGAATTAAAAAAGAATATCTGTGGTTGTCGCAGTTTTCGGCCTTCCCAAACGCTCATCAACTGCCAAGCTGGTTGGCAGTTGGCTTCAACTTCTGGCCCTTTCTACACGTTCTAACCTTTGGCTCCTTGTGGGTCGGGAAGTCTTCATTTGATGGATGACCTCGGCGATGAACCCCTTCTTGCGTAGGTCTGCAGCCAGTTCATCCTTCGTGGTGTCGACGGTTAAACCCCGGATGACTAAATACGTCTTTCTGTCTTCCTCTAGTTGATAGGTAAAGTATTCCCATCCTTTTTCCTTGAAAAACGATGTGGCTGCTCCGAAGTCCGAGATCGAGGCGCAGTTTACCTTTATCTGAGAGCCAGTAGAGGAGCAGACGGGGGGAAAGTCGCATTTTCCGGACAGTTGGCGGGGTTTGGAGGACCAGTTAGTGTGGTCTTTAAGGAAAATAGGAGGATTTATTTTCCTTTTTTGCTTCAGGGGTATCCGCTGCGAGGGTCGGCTGAGGAGGCTCCTGTTGCTCTAAGTAAGGAGGAGAGTAAGTAAGGAGAGTCCACGGTTGGCGGCTGTGGTTGTTGCAGTGGCGCGAACCGGTTGCTGTCCATGATCTTCTTTTTCCCTGGGTCTGCTGGCGGGGGAGTTTTGCTTTGTTTACGTTTTCGGGAAGTGACTAGGGTAAAATCCATTTCTTCCTCATGCTGTGGGTTAGTTTTTTCTGATCTTGGCATTCGCGGAGTCAACGTGGCCGTATTTGACGCGGATTTCTCTGCCGTTTTTGACGCAGCGAATTTTTTAGTCGCTGGAGTCGTCGTCGAACTCACTAGCGCCTTGAATCTCGGGTCACGTAGGACGTGGCGAGGGATGTGGACTGCAATGAGTTCGTGCTGAGGAGCAGTGCTGGGTGATAGAATTTTGTGCCAGCAGCGATGTGAGTGCAGCATCCGGGTTTATTTGTTGTGAAGTAGTGTCATTTTTAAGTCCGCCGCTGGCGGAGAGAGCAGCAGGCTCTATTTCCTCTGGACTTTTAAATTCAGGGTTTCCAGTTCGGTGGGGTTAGTGTTTTGACGACATTCTTCCCCAGCTCCGAATTCGGGAAGAGAGTCGACAACAAACAAATATTGCGTTTTAGTACTCGGGGATGCCGCGGTCGTCGCCACCGTCAGCGTCTTAAGTACGATCTCCTCTATCTTGGAAACTGTGCGAGATAGCGCGATTCTGATTGAAAATTTAGAGTCAAATTGGGGGATAGGGAGACCTACAGTCCTCGCTACCCGATGAGACCTTCAAGGAGGGGGTAGAAGGGATTTGAAATACAGGAAAAAATTATTTTATGAAATATGAGTGTGTGTAAAGGGTTAAACGCATGAATGTGTCTGAGTGAATGGAATGTGTGTGGGCGACTTGAGCCGACCTACTGGAGGGGAAGTGGAAGAAGGGGGACACCTTAGACGCCCCTGCCGATCCACAAAGCGGGCACAGCAGGTGTCTTCCCGCCCTAAGAAGTGGACCCGCCCGGGTCCCACAGAAGTGCTAGTTGCCTAACCGATTAGCAGAAGTGCTAGTTAGAAAACAGGAGCTCCCTTTCTGAGGTCACCGGACGAGACGACCAGGGAGGGACACAGCGCGAGCGCCTCCGGAGGGTGAGAAGGAGGAACTAAGTTAGCCTCCCCCCCCCACCGGAGCTACGGCTGAGAATGACTCAAGTCACCTAGGTGTTAAATGTACGCTGGATTTCAAAGTGCAGACTGGATGGCACGTTGAATGGCCAATTCAAGAAGGATTGCAGATATGATGGCAGCGGCCTCGTTGACTGGCTGCAGCACTCCGGCAGTGGATATACGTCCGTTCGCTCCGAGAGTTAGCTGCAGAGTCGACGTTTATTCGATCTAAGTAAGGTTTGTAGAACTCGCTCATTGCGTGTTTGTTTTTCTAAAATGAATATCAAAGCAGGTAGAAATTGTGTCCAATTTTTCGCAAGTGTTTATTGATTTATCCTCCTCATAATAATTTTAGAACGTAACGTAGAAGTAGCAGAAATCCGGTTTTTTGAGTCGTTAGTCTATTCCTGATAGTAAAGTTTCTTTGTTATTTATCCAAATTTATGTATTGGACGTAAAACAGTACCTGAGAGAAACAATCCGAATAATATATTTTTTTAACCAATACACACTTCGAAAGTCATTAAACTTGTGTGAGAACATTCCGATATTCAGATTGCTGGATAGAATTAACGCTTGCATATTTATATGTATACAAAGATGTAGAGGGGACCTGATGTAGAGTATGTTCGTGGTCTGTGTTTTGTTAGGAGTCACAAAGTATTCATTTGGTAGTTGTATCCATGCAAAAACCTACTTTAATCGGTAGATTACCTAATAATAATAATTTGCATGCATTGAAAACCTTTGTCTCAATTTTTTCATCAATTTACCAATAAATATAGTATGCTAGGTTGTCCATTGCCCAACTTACTGAGGGAGGAGGCGTGCATTGATTGATCCTCCTGGCAATTTTTTTCGTGGATCCAACATACTACATAGTAATTATGGAAAATGGCAAACTGGTCGTGGATTATTGAACTTCATCGACATCGGACGATGCGACTCAAAACGATATAAAGAGAAAGGAAAAAATGGCAGAAAGAGTTTTTTTGATTATTCGAAGCATTTGTGAGGTAAGAATTAGGTGAGCGGAAGGCTTCGTCGGGCCAATTTCAATCCCCGTCTCGATGTGAAGCAATATAATATGAAGACTGGGTTTAAAGTTTCAATTACTTGCACGGTAAAGGTAATACTAGTGCGATAACTATCAAACAGTAATTGTTCAACGGTGGACTCGAGTACTTAAGCGAAGATAAGATTATTTTCTGAAAGGGAGGGTGGCGCATGAAGGCATTGGAGTCAGGAGAACGTAAAAATGAAATAGACGTGAGAGCAATCTGTCTTCCCGAAACCTTTTAATTCATTCAGTCAACATACGCAAGACTAGTGGCTGGAGAAAAGAAATGAAGAGTGACATGATGGGTTTTGTGAAGGGATTTCAAATTATCGGCAATGCTTTTTCACTTATAATTCATGGAAATACTGAGTGGCATGGGAAGTGCTGGAGATAGGATTGCAAGTAAGTTGGGAGGTGATTGGTTAGATTTTCGTCAAATAAACCTTTCGTTATTCAGTCAACCAAGGGGTTTCATTGATTTTTGAGTGTATTAGAGAACGTTTCATGCTGAAACAGAGATGAAATTTTGATAAAAATCTTAAGAAATCAAAAGACGTAATAACGAAGAAGTCGGAAGCCTAAGTTAAACAGTAGAGAGGAATGTTATAATCAGAGGACATGTTACAGTGCATGTTAATATAATATAATCGAAGGAAATTAACATAATTGAAGGAAAAGGACTTAGTAGAAGAGCCTATTAACTAGATTAGGGGGGGTTGGAGAATAAGCATTTACGTACAGTATGTCATAGAAACTCGAAAAACGCAGTCCTTGGTAGTACTCAGTTCTTTCAACTGTTTCAGAATTCTGAAATGGCTTTCAGGGTATATCTAAGACCTATCACTAATCATATGAACCACTAATTATAACAATAAACACAAGGGTCTAAGCAGCGACTGGTGAGGAAATTATGTAAACGTGAAAAGGTGACCTTAAATTGTATATTTGTGCCGAAGTCCCGAAATTTTTTTATAAGACAGTTCTTTTCAATTGTGGCAGTGCATAGTCAAAAACCTGTGTTAACCGGCATGCCAATATTAAGACTTTATTTTTTTAATTAAGTTTGGTAAATTAACTTAATCAGGAGGGAGTAAAATTTGACGGAAGCGATTCTCAGAGATCTTCAGATGGGAGCATCACAGTGCATTACAGCAAATCACAAAAGAGGGAATCAGTGCACGATGCGATGGACGATAGGGTAAGCACGTGCACCGTGCGCCTGCCTCTCCGTGCAGTCCATTCTCGATCCTGCCTTCCCCGTCTCGCACCACTCCCCTCCACGCCCACCTCTCTCAAATGCACCTCCCGGGGTGCCCACTCACGACTTCCTTCCTCCCCTACATCCCATGCGCCTTGCCCCAACCCCTTAGTCCACCCTTCCTTCCTTCCATCACCACCCACTACCAATCCCCAGCCGTATCCTCACATCACCCTACATTTTATTAGTTCCTGCGTATTTCCATCGTTAGGATGGTAACCATGCAACGGAATTCATAGTTGACGGTTTCTTCCCAACATCCTTTCGTGAAACCTATATCATAATTTTCTGTGAATGCTAATCCTTAAATATCTCCGCGCATAATTTTTATATTCCCTCCTTCAGTATCTTCTTCTCGGGGCATAAAAAAGACACTCGTCACCAAGAATTCTTCAGACCACCAACCACCATCTTGCTCTCCAAAACAAAACATAAATATATATATGATACGCCTTATAATTAGCATAATTTGTTGACGAAATTTGATAATCTTGAAGGCTGAATTTAATGTGGGTTAAATCATTACTTCAACCAGTCGTGACGTGAAAGCTAGGGTGTGCATTAAAATCAGCGAAGAAACTTATTGCTTTTGTTTTTTGATATGGATTTTGAAACCTTCTAGTTATTTGACAGTTGTAAATATTTTTTGTAGGTAATCTACCGGTTAGGGTAGGTTTTTGGATGGACTCAACTATCAAATAAATATTTTGTAACTCCAAATAAAACCCAATCCAGCAACCTGCTCTACATCAGGTCCCTCTTCATCTCTGTGTACTTCTTCCCTCCCTTCATCCCGTCCAACATCCCTATCCTGTTCCTGCCTTTTCCTCACTTGCCCAACATTCTCCCCTCTATTACCTTCTTCAACATTCCACTACCGCTCAATACGCCTTTCATCCATTTTTCCTGCCTCCATAGGATTTCTCTCAACAAACCCCTCTCCTCACCCACCATCTCTAGTACTTCCTCATTTGTTTTCCTTTCGGTCCATTTCACCTTCTCCATTCTTCTCCACACCCACATTTCAAAAGCCTCCAATCTACGTCTATCCTCCTGCTTCAGCGACCACGTTTCCGCGCCGTACATAGCTACGCTCCATATCAGAGTTTTTACGAGTCTTGTCTTAACATCCCTACTCAACGTCCCCGTCATCAACTCCCTCCTCCTTGAGAAAGCCTCCTTGCCTAGCGCAATTCTTCTCCTTACGTCCCTACTACTTTTACCGTATTGGTCCAAAACACTTCCGAGGTATGTAAACTGTTCTACCTGCTCTATTAGGTGTCATTATTATGTATAAACTTCCATGTCATACGTATGTTCGGTTATCTTAAAAATATTTTTGTCTGTGTTTTTCAAGCATTTTCACTCAAAAATCTTAATTTCTGGATTGGCACACATTGAACAGCAGGAGCTTCTAATCTTTACTTATTTATTCGCGAGGTGGGACTCTTAGAATAATTCTCTCTCATCCATTTCTGCGAAATTTCGACATCACCCCATTACTTCAACCACTCGTCCTTACTCATCATGATGATATACTAATTTCGAAGAAGGTAATAGAGGGGAGAATGTTGGGCAAGCGAGGAAAGGGCAGGAACAGGATAGGGCACTCTAATGAGTGAGTGCGTCCTAACTAATCTTCCGAAGACGGAGTTCGAGTCCGTCGAAATTATCAAGATATTACGTGTGAGTGTTCTCTTATGTGTTCTCATGTTGTGTGTTGCTGTCTAAGTTTTATTTTCACATATATATTATATATAGGTCAATTTTATTTTTTCCTG
Source organism: Hetaerina titia (assembly GCA_037158775.1). Classification (NCBI taxonomy): domain Eukaryota; kingdom Metazoa; phylum Arthropoda; class Insecta; order Odonata; family Calopterygidae; genus Hetaerina; species Hetaerina titia. The sequence goes on along the minus strand of CM073775.1, from coordinate 91,626,636 downwards.
CAGATAAAGAGACGATTGGTTAGGTCGAAGCTTTTTCTTGGGTTCGTCAATGGAACTAACGAATGGGACCGTGAATTTGCTTGAAGTTGCGTCGAATGGGCCTGAAGAACATAAAGAGCATTCAGTTTATATTTCTGCGGATGGAGTACATTTTTAGAGATTTCAGAATGTTTTTTAAAATGTGCACTAGTTCCGCATCTAAGTAAGTATCTATCAAACGTTGGCGTCCCCTTTCTCGTGGTGATTCCCGTGAATCTCACCCTCCAATCCCCGTGTCCCCTCCCGTTTCCTCGATTTGCCTTCCTAGCCCCCTTTACTATATTTCTCTCTCTCTCGATGAATGTTGCAATCACTCCCAATCAAATACGTCGAATGATGATGTAGAAATTGGTCCAGGAAAGGGGTTCTTTCCGTTTCTACCGTATCCAACCCTCCGACCGATCCTTCTCCCTTTTTTCACCTGGTAGCGTTTCCATTCTCCCTGCACCCCTCAACTGTCATTTTCTTAAAATGATTTCGCGAAGACTGGCGAGCGTTTTTCAAAAATATCAATTTGTGACGAGCTATTTAATAGCAAATCAAACAGACCGGTCTGGAAAGCGGTGTCTACATACCAAATGGCCCGGGTACATATTCGTGTATCATATCTGGCCATTTCAAGCAAAAACCATATTTTTATTACGGTAAATCAGTTTACTTGATAAACATAGGTGGCCCCGGGAAAGAGAGTCACTGTTAAGTATCTATTTCCGCACGCCGTAGAGTTAAGCATCAACTTCTATCGTCAGTTGAAAAGGTAAACAAAGTTAAACTGAATTAAGCCTTTTAACTCTCTCCCGCCCTTCCCCCACTCCTCATGCACATCTCAGAATGAAATCTGTCTTCTGACTTGCAAACTCTGCCCGGCATTTTATATAGGCCAGTGCTCTACACCCCTGAACCTCAGGGTGAACAATCATCGCGCCTCATGTAATCCCTCTTCCCCGTCCGCGGGTCTTCCCATCCCAAAGCATGCCTCCCACCACAACACCCCCTTCAACCACTGTTACAATGTTTCCGTGCTAGCATCCCTTCCCCCATCCGATAACCCCATAAAATTAAAAACAATGGAATTGGCATTTATATGGCTGTGTAAAGCCTATCAACATCCGGGTCTCAATGTCGTTCACTAAATGGGGGGGTGGGGCTGGGGTGGATGGAGGTGGATTTGTTTCTTGCGAGGTGGTGGGACAATTTATTCATCCGCATACATTTTGTCATCCTTGTCCTGGGTTTTGACTTGTCAAGCCCTTATGATGACTTGGTGAGTTGATGCCTTGGCCACGGGTGTTGTGGTATCTGTGGATGAATTGTTAGTTTTCTGTGTCGCTTGTTACTATTTCCGCATCCTCCTTATTCCATCTCCGCTCCCCTCTGGCCTCCCTTTCCCCCTCCATAACCTCCTCCTTCACCCCTCTCCCACCACCTGTTCCCCGCTCCGCTTTCTCCCTCTCCATATACCCCTCCTTCACCCCTCCCCCACTATTTGTTTTTCCCCTCTCCCTCGTCCGCTACTCTCTATGCACCACGTACCCTTTTCCTCAGTCATATCTTATCTTCCGAAGAAGACGGAGCTCGAGTCCGTCGAAATTATCAAGATATTATTGTGAGTGTTCTTTTTATGTGTTCTCGTGCTGTGTGTTACTGTCTAAGTTATATATATATATATATATATATATATATATATATATATATATATATATATATATATATATATATATATATATATACACACACTTTTTTGGAAAACCCACAAACGTGTAATGTAAATTCACTGATAGTCATAACAAACACAGGAACCAAAACACACAAAAGAGGGACTCACTGGTACTCGAATTTTCGGTGGTCCAACCACCTTTCTCAAGAGGAATTAGGAACAGAACTCTGAGTTCTGTTCCTAATTCCTCTTGAGAAAGGTGGTTGGACCACCGAAAATTCGAGTACCAGTGAGTCCCTCTTTTGTGTGTTTTGGTTCCTGTGTTTGTTATGACTATCAGTGAATTTATATATATATATATATATATATATATATATGTATGTATGTATGTATATATATATATATTTGTGCATATACATAATATACTATATATGCACAAACACATCAATTTTAATCAAAAATACGTTGTCTCCCCTTCCCCCATCATTGGCCTAACTCTTAATCAGGTATTTACTCTTTCTTCATATCCAAATTATATCTCGCTCGTCCCCATTTCGTTGTAGCTAACCCCTTCTTTCACACTCACCATTCTCCTCTCCTAACCTTCACTCCACACCCTTCATGCACCAGCCACAATAGAAGACTACACTTTCAATTCATTCTTCCTCTGCGGTTGAAGGGGCCGCCTCCTGGCACCGAAATTTCCGTGAGGGTGACGAGTCTTTGTACATTTATTTTAGTGGCAGGTCAAATTTATTGATCGTGAAGTACTCATTATTAGTGAATGTATATATGTATACACATTGAAACACGAAATCCCGCCATATGGAGAACACACATTCATTCATATGTATATATATAATAATTTAAAAGTAACCACAAGGGAGCACCCGTAAGTCAAAATTTTCGGTGGCAAAACCAACTTCCTCTGTGGTAAGAAGGAACTCCAACAGTTCCTTCTTTTAAATTATAAATGTATATAAATTTGTAAGTAAATTTATATATATATATATATATATATATATATATATATATATATATATATATATATATATTTATAATGCAGCGGTTTCACAAGTTTACTCTTATCCATTTCACTCATTTATCCAGCCTAATTTCGGCATGAAGGCTGCCTTGTGTGATATATAAGGTAAATATCGCGAAACCTAAATAAGGTAAAAGATCGCGACTTAAACAGTATTGCAAACAGCAAGCACTGCGAATATACCCCGTCCGCAGTTACGAGTATTTTCTTTCCTGTATACCTCACTTACATATACCTGCTTGGTCTTTCTAGTGATCTCTGCCCTCTTCAAAATGGAGAATTCGTAGTCCATCACTACCGCGAAATAGAGCATTCATTCTTTTTCTATGTTTTTACCTACTCGTAATTTGTGACTTGAATCGGGCGAATATTTTCATTCTTTGACGCTGTTAGCTATGTTAATCGTAAAGTTCTTTAGAAAGTTAAATATAGTTGCTGGCTGCTTTGAAATATCAAATGTTAATAATTATGTATTTCAATAAAATGTATGAATTTCATCAGACATTTGATTCTCGCGACGTATATTAGTAAACTGTTTTTCGAGATTAATTGCAAGACAAATACGCATTGGAAAAGAAAAACGTTTAAAGGATGTCTAAATGGGTTCAAAATTGCTGAGTGCACGTCAGGAGATTACCGAAACAACGAGAGTACGAAATTTGTTCTTAATGGCATTATAATGAGTTATTACTGGAGATTTTCAGAAAAAATTACCTATGCATGCCTCTTGTAGTCATTGTTGGTTATGTCTCTTCCGCACTCTCTCTTTATTTGGCTGGTTCGTTCCTCTCGGTAAGAAAAAAAATTCACCTCAACTCGATTACAGCATTTTGATATAATCAGTCTTATCCTTTCCTAAAGGCGTCGACAAAGTCATTTTTTTCACGATGCGAGATATCATTTTCCATAGTTCATTGCCCGCAGTTACCCTGGAGGCTTCCTTTCTAAAAGGCTCCCTTTTGTTCCTTGTTTCAATCCATGTCACGCTCTTGATTGCCGATTCGAAAAATCGGTCTGGCAATTTTATAACTCTCCGATTTCATCATTGATAAAGTGTGCTAAATTTGTGTTACCGTAACTTCTTCTTCTGTCAAAATTCAGCAGTATTTACTCCGCCAACGATCCGATACAATCAACATTCTGGAGATCGACACTCTTAACCGTGAGAGCAATCGCTGATTCACTTGCGATTTTCCGATCTTCACAGCCACGACCTTTCATGGCCAAGACGTTTATCGTCGACCAGATTATGTTTCTTTGTTCAAACTACGGTCCTAGAATAGGAATATATTAGTAAAATTTTACCTACGAATCAAAGTCTAGTGTTACATCAAATACGAATCCAAATTTGGATCGATTGTAGATCACATTTTCACTTTGAGTGATAATTCTCTTCGATGCCACACTTCGACACTGCTTTGGCATCGTCCTCTTTCATTGCTAACCAGAACCCTTGGTTCTGTGTCTGTTAATTGAAGGCGCCCGTTACTAATCTCTACAAATGGGCTTAAAAATTCCATCTACGTACGCCTATAAGCGGGAGGCCTTCGCACATTCATGATGATTCAACAAAATTTCCTGATTACAAGGCAAAAAAAGTGTAAGGCTAAAAAGGCTTTCGGGTAAGTTGTCATTTTTTCCCTGAGAAATGCCTCACGGTTCCTCGAATTCATCAATTTACGGTCATAGTTGATGGTTGTGGGCGACGAACACGAGACTGACGAGTGATTAAGGACCATTTGAGTTATTTAGGGTCGGGTCGGAGTTGGCCTGGGAAGAAAGAGCGGAGGCTAATGTCGACACCAACCACTCTTTACCGTAAATGTATATGCACTAATACGGCCACGTGTTGGCATCCCATTCCGGCGGACAGTGTCGTGTGCTGTTGGTACATTATGCCTCGCACCGATGACAAAAACGATTGAGAAACCCACCGCCACCTGGAGTCGAATCACAGGAAAGGGAAACAGACACGGCAAATGAAACTTGCTCTCCGGTAACTCTTTGCTTTTCCAGAATTAAATTGATGTCCAGAATATCGCTCAAAGAATGACAAAACTATATTTTTGCGGAAAAAGTTAGTTATTCAGGCCTGACGACTTTTTTTATTAGGGAGATTCAAATGTAAACCTTGAAACATGCATTTTTAACCTCGTTATTTCTTGAATACAAAAGAGTCTCAGTTCAGTATTATTGTCACATGTTGTCTCCATGGTGTGCAATAGAATTATGCCAGCACTTTGAATGTTCACGTTAAATCTAGAAATACCATGGCTTCAACTACTACTTATGCCAGTGTTGTTAATACTTGGTGTGCCTGACCTGATCAAGGAGAGTATCTTGGAGAAGTAATACCGTTGAGGAACTGCCTTGTTCATATGCAAACTTGTTGGAATGACTGAGATGAATCACCAACTTTTATTCATCAATGAATTTCAATGTTTCTATCCTCTTAACTACTTAACAAACCAATGCTCCTCTGTAGTGCAGGTTGCAAATGAAGATGCCATGTTTACACTATGGTTGCACCATATTGTTTCAGGTCTCTAGAGAATTTAGGCTGGGAGCCACATGAGATACAAAGAGAACAAGCGAAACTTAGACTTTTAGAAAGGTTCAGAACAATCAGGTTTAACGATAACACTAAAATTAATATTATAGTGATCCCACATTACTTTGGTAAATCATACCACAAAGAGAAAATAAGGTAGACAGATTCCAGTACAAATAGATACAAATACTCATTCTTTCTCCGAACAATCAGTAATTACAATAGTAGGAAATCTAAGTATTTTAGAAATATTAAAATCATTTAATTTACAAGTCGGAACAAATATAAACATTGCAAAGACATCAGGTATATTTGTAGGTACAAGTTTATGTTAGTTGGTAGTTTGAGTGAGTGAGTGAGTACGTGCGTGAGTTGTAAGGGCTTTTGCAGGAATGGATATCATGATTTGTTTGTGGATTGTATAAATTTGTGGCTTTTGCAAGCGGTTTTTTTTTTCTTAATTACGGGTGGTTCCCTAAAACCCCCCGTCACTCGCCCTTGGGGCGGCTTGCGGTTTTGTTGCTTTCTGGCATCATGCTGTTAACTCTGGGACAGTCATCAATCAATGGCTATCACGATTGCTACTAACAGGACAGTGAGACACGATTTTGACATTTTAGTCCACTTTCCAGGAGTTCACTTGACTCACCCTCGTATTTTATTTCATAGTATAACGTCTTCAATGGGACGAAACTGAGAATTGGAAAACACACCTAGTCGATCGAACCCGCGATCCCTGGATTAGTAGATGAGGATGTTACCCCGCCGCCACAGGGGCTGCCCACTGCAGCTGTTGGCCAAGACATTGAAACACTAGTTGTAACCCTTCTGCTGTTTTGCAAACGTTATTCTGACAATATATATCAATAGAACACCACCAGCAATCGTGCAAATACGAAATCGCTTATCGACATTTTCTGATTTTGGAATGGAGATGTAGTATCCGGTGCTCGATCGGTCGATGGGGATCATGATTTATTTTAGATCCCCGTCTCTCACGATTTCTTCCGCTACGCCATTCCTCCCCCTCTCACAGCTACGAGACGTCTTGGCCGCTTTGTCCTTAATTAACCCCCCAATCCCCTCTCTTTCAGCAGGGAGTGTTGTGTGACCTCATCCCTTCCCAGCATCACCTCGTCCCGTCACCCCCGCATCCTCTCCTAGATCCCCCGGCCTCTCTCTTCTGACTATCCCCCTTGCACCTCTCCCGCCCACTTCCGCCGGACTTCTACGCTCGTTCCCCCCTCCGTTCCACCCACACTTAGGCCGAGGGTGGCCAATTACCACCTCCCACTCCTCCTTTCTCCTTACTTCCTCACGAGTGTCCTCCTCCCCTTCGCCACCTCTGGCCCCGCTCCCCTTTCACCCTCCCCCCTCATCCCGTAGGCGACATCGAGAAGCCGAGAGGAGGCGAAGGAAATGCCTGTTGACTCCTCTCTAAGCCGGCGATTAAGATGAATGATTGAAAGAGAGGGGACAAGTGGCGAGTGACACTCCCATTTGAGAGGGAAATCGAGAATTTCTGAGAGGAGCCACTGCCTCGATCACTTTCTTCTTCTTTGAGGGGAATTCGTCCGAATGCTGCTATCTGCCGGCTTCTGTATTCTTCAAGAGACCTTAATTGGTTATCACCTAAGAAGGCAGTTCTTAGGCTTACACTCAAAACTTAACGAATTACAGAAGCAGTTTGATAGGTATGGGATAAGTATTAATCATGGAAAACGAAAGTAATTAGATTCTCAAGAATCAGGAGAGCTAAGGTAAACATTAAAGTTGGGGGGCATAAACTAGAGCAGGTGGAACATTTTAGTTATTTTCTATGTGGTTCTGGAAGAGGGTGGGAAGAGTAATAGTGACGTTCAAAGAAGAATGAATTAGGTTTGGAAGCAGAAACAAAGAGTTGGGATTTGATGACAGCCACTTGAACTAAAGACGCAACGAAAAGACTAGTGAAAACTTAAGTGTACAGCGTAGTTTTTGTATAGCTCGGAAACTTGGTCGTTGAGGAAAGAGAATAAAAATTAATTGACGACTTACTAGATGTGGGTGCGGAGAAGTATAGTATAAATGGGTATAAAGGAAAACCGATATTGAATTTCTGGGTAACGTAGGGGAATTAAGGTTATTGGAAGAAATTCGACGAAGGCGGGACAAGTGGATGAAGGAGGTACAAAGGCGATGTAATACTGAAGACGGTTATAGAGGGGAGAATTCTAACAGAAATAGAGGGTGAAAATGAATATGTATTTGGATGGAATTAAGGGAGGCAGAAAGTATGATATATTAAAGGATTAATTATTTTATATGTAGCTGGGGGTTAATAGATGGGCATGGGCAGTGTCTTGTTAGTTTTGGATTAGGAATACAAGCATAGTATTGAGTGAGTCCAAGGTTTATTAAAAAACCTACGCTGAACCGGCAGACTGCGGCTGATATTGGGGATGATTTAAAGATTAAATCTGAACAAATAATAATTAGTGAAGCTCATTTTGTTTTTTAATTCATGTGCGTGGTAAAATACTCCTTAAAATTATCAGCATGCGTATTTTCGCGAATACAATATATATTTTAATTGGTCAGCTATTGGAATTGATAAGTAATAATGTCGTTTGCATTTGCGTGTATTACGATAATTCTGTAATGAAGTGCTCAAATTTCATAATGAATTGATTGGATTAACAAAGAATATGTATTTTATATTGTCATCAATAATCGTTTTGTTGTATTTTTTTAATCTATACAATTATTATAACTCACGAACTAAATAACATCTAATAAATAACAAAATAACAACTAACTAAACTAAGTTGGCAAGTTAGTCAAATATGCTTTCCGCAGGTTATCAGAGCTCACGGACCTCTTTGCATTTGTAGATTTGTAAGAAGGTAGGTTAGCGAAGGTTTATTTAATTTCTTGAAGAAAAAAATCGGATTTTGAAACAAATTCAGCCATTAGTCGTTAAATGCATAATAAATAATAAATAAATATAGGTCGACCGCAGGTCTCTATTATTCCTGCCAGTCCTCTTTATTCCTGATCTCCACTTTGCTCCATTTTATTGCCCCACTTAATTTGGTCTACGAGGTCTTCTTCATTGGATATTTCCTTTTACTCGTTCCCAACTAATCTATTTTTGTCTCTAAATACACCTCCAACTCATATCGCTGGCCTCTCTTCCTGGTCATGCGCCATACTCTCCTTTTGCTCTGTTGTATACTTCCTCGTTTCTCAACTTATCTATCCATTTCATCATCTGCGCCCCCGCCAACATCATGTATCGAAGACTTCTCCTCTTACCTGGTTTACTTTCATAAAGATGTCCATGTCACTTATTTTCAGAGTTTAACACCCCACCATGTCTTCACATGTTTCTACATGTTTACACAAGCTGATTCCTCGTTTTCAATCGTTTCTTCGTAAGAAAAGGAGTGTTCACACAAAAGTAGTGAACTGAACACACGTTTTATGAAATAATGATTCTCAATCAGATTTTAATTAGTGCATTTCGTTTAGCCAAATAAATGAAATGCACAGTGAATGGATACAAGAAAAACTTTTTGGTACTTGTCACCACATGAAGTAAACAAGTTTTTCAAAGAAACAAGTCCTCTAAATGAATTATTATTGCTATATAGCATAATGCAATTGAACATTTTCACATCGATCAAAATAGGCGGACGGCGCTTTTAGCCATAAAAGGCATGCCTTATCTTTACAATGCTAAACGGATTAACGTTATGTGTGCGTTAATGGTAAACCGGTTAAACGATGCACGGAATTGGCTGACGACCTCAGGGCTACATGCAGTAACCACAAATCTGGGAGGGTTACGGATTATCCGTATAATTAGGCCAACGTTTGGCATTTTAAAAGCTTCTGGCCAAACCTGAATGGGTGATTTCACGCTTGTGTGGCTATTTGAAAGAATTCAGTTCTGCCAAATATTGTCTAAACAATCTCTTAGCTTACGATAATACTCGCAATTTCATTGAACGGTTTACTTAGTCACCCAGTTTCCTTCCGCATGGCCATTTACATAGATGACATTTTAAAAAGGAGATCAATTCATTTCCTAATGCATGACATGATAATTTTATATTAAGGGGGGAATGACGTGGCATTTTTGCCGAATAGTAGACAGTGAAATGTCGGATAGGTTTGGCAACCTTTTATACTTTTGCTCTCGCTGTAATAATTGGCTCAGTTTGGTTTTCCCCTTTCAGGCAGCGACACGTAATGGGAGACCTAAACCAAACCTGGACCAAACAACATTCATACCTAAAACGAAGTACGTGCAATTTTCATCCCAATGGCATGGACGTACACACATTCGGATAGGTGGAATAGCTCCTTTTCCTTTGTTCCCTAGCTGTCCCGGTGGTTTTCCAGGAAGATTTGATACTAGAAAGTGGAATCATACATTAAAATATAATTAAAATGCATGAAAGAAAATAACATTTTTTAATAAATTTAAAAAACCAAAGTAATTATTAACGGTCATAATCAAAACTGCATTGAAAGAATGGGAGGTGGTATTAATTACTGATTTATAAGAACAAAAATGGAACTCAGGGGATTTATGTCCATACTCTGATCTTTATTTGTGCTTGTAGGCTGCGTGAATTTCCAGACTGCTGTTTAATATGTCAGTCATATAATAGGGTCAGATGTACCTGTTATAACCGACAAAGAGCTGTTGGAATCGGGTTTTTTTCGTAGTTACAGTGTTGTGGTTGTATTTATCAAATTTGTTTGCGTTGTACATGACTTGTCTAAGGTGAACTTGGAATAGGTTTAGAAATTCATCAAATTTTGCAAATGATATTATTTTTTTCCCAAAATTGAGCGGCTGCACCAAGACATAGGATGTCCAAAAACTCTGAGGAAACTACTGAAGATACGTGCAGCTGCATCACTTACGCCATTTGTTTTGCTTCTAGAGCTTAACTGACATTTATATCGCAGCCTTTCCGTTGAGTCAAGTACGCAAAATTGCTCGATTCAGCATTTTCAAGTTTTCAAGCTATCTCTCCAACAAACAGATATTTATTAGCGTCGCACAATTATGTCGTAAACTTCCTTCTGACGTTATCCAGCAAGATGGAATTAAATCAGATATTTGATAGTGAAAAATTCAGGTATCTGCTAACCTCTTCCGGAACAAATATCTTTCCACCACATTTACGACGGACGTACCAACTTTATGTGAAGTCAGCTTCAAATTTGTGACACGAGAACCAGTTTTCAAGTCAACAAACGATTAAAAAAAATAAATACGTGGCTATATCGCCAATGAACTAAAACTATATGCAGTGAAAGAGGTGGATAATAAAAGTAAAAGATAAAAAGACGGAATTCTTTTGCACATTCGAAACATGAGGGACAATTCTTACTCTTCCAGTGTAAAACTGGTATAAACCCGACAAGCTTATTTTTCAGGAAGCGACTTCAGAAACGACCCACTGGTCAATGATAGACACGAACCACAACCAATGAAGTTGTATTCTTATCAAGTATATTTTGTTTAGTTTTATGGGGGTTAAAATACCCTAGAGAGGGAGATACTAACTTAAGAAGGCACTAGGCTGAAGATTCCTTGTCTTAGCAGCGGGAGCAGTGCGATACAAGATATTCCGTTACAGGATTTAAAAGATTACTATGTTTTCTCCTTTCCTCCATTTCTTTTTATCGTGAGTTTTCAATGACAGGATTTTTTTTAAATTAGCAGGCAATGTATTCAAACAAGTTTAACACCGTAAATATTTCAAATTTGTGTGAAATTAATTCAGTGAAGATTGGGTTTTTGTTTGCAGGTGGTTGGCTATGAATTCTTTACTTTGCTATTTAATTCTATCAAATAGTCTTTTAAATTATCCTTCACATTCCCATGACGCACCAAAGGATTTTCTGAAGTGATACCGAAAGTAGATTGAAATGAGGAAATGCTGATTCATTCGGAAATGTTTTCGATGTAAGAAAATTTGTTAATGTCTTCAATGTTGGTTTGACTTTGGTTGAATTAATCCGGGAAATAATTTGAATCTATTTTGAAATAATTTAGAAATTTAGTTCTGTTTCATCTGTAGGTTAATTAATTATTCTCACATATATAAATAATTTTCACTCCGTTTCCTTTTGGAGTAGCTTAGTAAGGAAACCTTCCTATTAAGTTATATTTCAAGTAAATCACTTTCTTTATCTAATTTATTTCATTTTTCCCTATTCATGAACACCTCATTTTCATTAATCACACCATTGTTTCGTGCACATTCCCTTATTCCCGAGACCTCTAATATTCGTCCTCTTGAAAGTTACTTCGACCAAATTCTCCCATTACGTACTCTGTCTACTTCTCTCAAATCATTTACGTACTCTTCCCTTATTTATCTGTTCCATGATAAGTTGATGATATGAATGATATAAGTTTGTCATATAATCTCTCAATATGACCTAACCAGCACTTCACTTTTAGACCAATTTTCCGTGCCCGTATATTTACTAACCACTCAGCGAGGCTAAAGAAATTAATGATTATTCGTAAAATGTGTTGTGTGATCATTTGTGAGCAATAATTATTACTGTTCAGATTGAATCGTGAAATTTTTGTCTCAACTTCTAATTCAATCCATTAAATCCCTTTTATCAATCCTAATTTCTTTAATTATTAATTGCATTACGTACACCACGGGTACAGGGCAGTACGTATTAATATTTAACTGAATTCGTACTCCCCTTGCAGTGTTGATTCTGTTTCGGGGAAGAGAAAAGGAATATTTACATCGGTTTAATGAAGGTTCCACTATTGTAATTCTCTTTTAGATTGTTACAGCAATATTTATGGAGAAATATCGTCCAGTTATTTAATTTATATTGCACTTGGGTGGAGTAAATAATTTTCCGGCGTGAGTGTTTGTTTGGAATGAAAAAAAATTCCGCGAAACATCTAGAAAAATACAAAAAATATACAAATGACTCGTTAACCGTTGGTACAAGAAATCAATTACGGAAGATACGGATCACGCACGCCTTTCTCCCGCGGTCGCACGTCTTTGAGTCCAAGGAGCCGAGGGATTCATGGGGGAAAGAGAGTCACAAAAAAAACCACTCGCCTTTCGGAATCATTCATTTGGGAAGAGTCGACCCGTCGGTCGACCTTTGATACATTGATGGAATATTTCGCGTTACTTGAGCAATGAGGAAGTGCTCTCTGCGGACTCGGATGGGAAGGAGATCGGAGGAGAAGAGGCCAATAAGGCCCCGTCCGACGGATTGAACAGAGATTGCAAGACTTCTTTTAATTTCCCTCCTCCTCTCCTCCCCTCCCACTCACCCCCCCATTCCTCCGGAGTAGGCATAGAACACCTTTCATTTTGCCATCCCTCGCTAAGCAACCGGATCGCAATCGTCTTTTTTTTTATCCTTCTCTTCCCGGCCAGCTCCTCTTTAACTCCCACATAAACCTCCTCGCTCTCCCTTCCCCACTTTAACACCTCCCCCCCACCCTTTCCCCCGATAAGTCCCGCTGCCGCCGGGTTCCCACGCATCGCCCGGAGTAGTGCGCGTCTGAAGACGTTTCCCTTTCCCCGGTCGGCCTCCATCCCGCTCCGGGGAGGAGAAAGGAGCAGCGGGCGCGAGGATGAAGCGCCGACTCCTTCTCCCTTCCCCGTCCGACGTGTCCGCCCCGTCGTTCGCCTCGCCATCCCGGGGGCGGTTGCCACATAGGCACGCGCGCCTTCGAGCCCCCTCGAAGAGTTTCTTCTTTTTCGATTTTGCTACTTTTGAATTTTTTCAAAATTGTCATTATATTGGCGTCGTGAATCGAGGATGCGTATGGAAGGGAGAGGTTAATCCGTCGTCCGGCGTAATTTATTGCTCCTTCTCGCCGTGTTTGGATGGCCACCTGATGTAGACGGGGAAAGACTTGAGCCCACTTTGGAAGAGAGTTTTAAGTACGTAGGTTTGGGAAAAGTGGTATATTTGTGACGGTAAGATTTGCAATCCCTCCCGTTATGCAATCATAAGGAGGACTTCTTATAATTGACAAGTTGGAAAACTTCCTTTAATTGATAAAGTTCTTATTATCGTCCATATTTTGATTGAAAATAATGTTGTTGTTTTAGATATATTTGAAAATCATGTGAACAAGAAATAATTATTACAATAAATTTAAACGCACTTGCATGTCTATTCTGAGGGAAATGGAATTATTTGAGTGGCCAACCATTTTATTCCATGGTGGCAATACATTTCAGCACATTTTTTCAGCAGGGGGAGGCAGGAGGAGGTGCGAGTATTTTGAATTCAAGTGTGAAGCTTTTTATGGTGGGCATGGCTCTCTATATACTGTTCGGATTTAATGCCTGACCAAACAACACATGCATGCTAAAGTTTTTCCTTGGCTCACACTGTTCCTTCCCCTACGGCTCCGTAATGATATCGCCTTGGTTAGCGAACTTGACTCACTAGTAATTAAACCAAAATATTCCTCTCTCTCAATTAGCGAATTGGCTTCCTACTATTCAAATCCCCAAGAAGGTTCTCGGGCAATGTTCTGGCGGGCGGGAACTCGGGATAAACTTAAAAAAAAAGATAAATTCCAGTTTATGACTGAGTCCAACGTGGAATTATTCTTGCCTCGAAGCCGGCATTAAATTACCATAAAAATTTATGTTGGTCTTGTACTGTCATATTTAAGATCCCGTTTTTAAATTATTACACGCATTTTCTTGTAAATGATATGAAAGTTAATTTGTTAAACTTTATGTAAACGACTCTGTAAATCAGTTTTGTTTGGATTATGAGAAATTGACTCATGAAAAATATAATCAGTAGGAATCTAGCAATCTATATCGCCATCTTACATTTTCTAGCAAAGCTATGTCTTCCTCGAAAAAGCATTTTATTGTAACTTCTACTGACAAGTCATCTTGGAGTCCTTCATGCACATGAAACTCAAAGGATGATAAACGATTAAATTTTCCTAAAATCATTAATAGGTACAAACGTATTAATGAGTAGACAACATCACATTCTTGTTCTTGCCGTAAGCGTTAAGATTAGGTCACTCCTTCTGAAGTCTGATGGAGGTTTTGGAGCCATTTTACTTACCCTACACCTTAATTTAAAGGTGTGTATTTACAGAAATCAACACAATAGCAACCAAGATACATGAAAGTAATACAAATTAATGTGTTCTTTTTAGTCTTACACTGGATTGTTCCGAAGCCAACATATAAAAACTCAAATTCAGGGTTCCAATGGGAATAAAATATCTTAAGTCATCTCTGCGCATCTTAAACATATTAACGACGATAATTGTGGGTATTTTATGTGCGTGAGAGAGAGAAAATGTATCTAAATATATGTAAATATTCATATAATTGCGACTATGTGAGAAGGATAACCTTGAAATAGATAATTTAATCGAATTGTTAGCAAATGTTAGTGTATTTTCTTGTGCGAAAATATATCGTGGCTCATAGCCAGTCAAACGTATAGCTTAGGAAGTTGAAATATCAGAGCCACTCAATGACAGATTAATTACTATAACAATGGAAACAGATTTGTTACCTTGGTACGGTACGTATGATAAGGTGTTTAACTGCAGTTACTAGTATTCAACTTAGAAATTATTCACGGCAGAAATCTTGTGCTATCGTTTCCCCACCATCTTAAGTACATAGATAAAATCTCAGCAAAAGCGAACGGTGTATTCCAGAGGGCGTTAAAATGTTGGGCCCTTTGAGCCTTTGGCTGAGAATAGGCAAATGCCAGCGACGTGTTCTTCTTCCCACCCTTCACTTTCTCCAACAGCCCACCCTTGTCCTAATTACCCCCAGCCCAACTAAAAACCGCGGTCAGTCAACAGACACACCGCTTTACAATAGTCCTTATTAATTATTTCAATCTACAAGTTTGAGTAGACGGAGGGTGGAGAATGAACCTATTACAGAGCCTGGAGGAATGTTAAAACTTTCAAAGTCACTTGACTTGATAAACGGAAGTTGAGAAATATCGTACATTGGCCTTATCTTTTAAAAAAACTTATTTCAGTAATAGGACTTTGACTTGATACGTTTCAAATACCCTTATCAGGATATGTGATTGTTTTCAACGAAGTTGGGTATCCAAAGTGACGCACACATTTTATGATGAGCAGCGCGGTATGAATCATAATGTTAAGGGAGGAAGATAGGTGGGAAAGAGTTTAGTAATAACTACGAGCACTAGTTAGATACGGATGTTGTGGTCTCTCGCCATTTTAAATATGAAAACGTTACAGACATATAATGTTTTTATTAAAAATATACAATTTCCACCGTCGGTAGATACTAGAGATGAATATCACGCAGCCCCATGTTAGTTTGTATTTCCGTTCTTTCGTATACTTTGTGGTAGTAAGGGTTCCCTGGTGATTCTGTCACAGTGACCAATTCATTGACGTCATCATCACTATTTCATCATCCACGCATTAGGCCATCAGTCTGAAAGGCGGGATCATCCCGTGACAGCGGGGGATGTAAAAGACAGAAATTGCTCGTGTTTCAGACCGGAATTTCAAAATGTTTATTCGGTGCATGCTAGAGAAAACACTAACTCGAGTTCCAGGGCAGTGTTCCCGACGCGGAGTGAATTTGAGCAAGTTCATTTGAAGGATTTACGCGAGGGTCATAACCCTTCCCCTCCCCACCTAGCATACGCATATAATTCCTGTTCTGTTACTTCAGCTTCATCTGACGCAAGTTTCGATGCACAACTTTAGTCTTGCAAGCGAAAGCGTCGGGAAGGATTCTTCAACGAGGCAGCGACCATAACCTCGCACTCTCCCGTTCCGCCCATTCCTCATATCTTTTGTAGCGATGCCATCTTTTTTACTCCTCATTATACTCATTATCCCACTCAATATATCGATTTTATTCACATGACTATTTCAGGGCCAAATTTTCTCTCTGCACGAATAAAATAGGTTGCCCAGAATTTATTGAAGCTATCCAACCCACCAAAATTGGTGCCATATTTCCACACTTCTCCAGTATTCCATTTACTATGCATTCTAATTTGCAGTCATTGAAATTAATTCTAAATATGGTATTCTATATTCAAAAAAGGTTTTTAATTGTATATATAAAAATAAATATATGTATATACGTTTGAATGGGTTATCATTCCACTCAGATTTCTCGTACGATCTTCGCATCTCACCGTAGGATATATATAAGCTCAGTTATATGCCTTGCTTGGAAAGAATTCCACTCTGCTGGTATTTCAATAGGCTCAGTGGAAACATAATAGGGCATTAATGTATGTCCAAAATCGGTCCAAAAAACTTTTTTTTCCTTGGAATAAGCCTAAAATAGTGAGGTTAACTGAAATCTGGGTCCAGATTAAGGGAAAATAATGTTCCCTCCAGAGTCGCAGTGAAGGTAGGAAGTGAACTATGTCTCCATAGCCCAAAAAAGTTATGTTACGACCCCTAATGTGGAAAACGACCATTAGGCGTTCGCTTGCTATACCGTTTCCGTTTGAATGAGATCTGAAACACAGACCTCCTCCCCGGTTATCCCCTTCTTCCCTAACCTGGCATTCATCAGCAGCCCCGAAGCCAGCGGTAAGAAAGGGGAGGATTGTGGGTGGGAAGGGGGAGATGCAGAGCGACCCGGTAGATGGAGGGCCGAATTGCGCAACAAGGGAAAGTGGTCTCCCAGGCGACCGTGGGTTCTCTTCCGGGTTGGGGGCCACGTGTGTGGAGGGGAGAACGGCAGACGGCCGGGGATTCAGGTACTTCGGCTGCAGACAAGAGAAAAGGCGAGAGACGCCGAGAGAGAAACTTCTTTCAAGGGGGAGGCCGAAAGGGAACTTTGGATAGTCGGATTCTTTGTTTTTTTGCCGAAGGAGCTGGAAGGGGTTGGCAGTTGAAAATGGTTATGAGTTTCGGGGCCAACCTCGCCAGCTTCCCTTCCCAATCGCCTTTTTTAAAAAGATGTAGGGCCGCGTACAGAGAGACTCGTGCGTACGCGGGCGCACAGGTTCGTAGCCAGTAGGCGACCTCTCTCTTTCTCTCTCGCTCTATCGGCCTTTTCCTGCGAGCGAGAGAAAGACGTGGGTCGGCCTTCCCATAATTCCCCAGGCGCTGCCGACTCGCGACCTCATTCTACGCGCCAGCCTCTCAAATATCGCACCTCTCACGCTCCATCTCTCCCCTGCTATCTGCCGATGTACCCACTCTCTCCCTACCTCTCGCTTGCTCCCTTCCTCTCGGAGTTGTTGCGATGTTTTTCGTCCACACCAATACAGTCCTCAACCACATTCTCGTAACAGGGATCCCCTTAAAGGATGAGGCGAGCGTTTCCACTCGAAGATCACTGGTTGAAATGCGTCTAGAATGCTCGATCCGTTGAAATGCATTCGCTTCGTCCGAGCGTGTTCTCAAGAAAGAGGGTAGGGTTGACGTGGAATTGATAAAAAATGACATATTTGGCAGGCCTGAGGCAAAATAATTAGGATGTACTTAATGAAGGTGAATGAAGTATCTAAGAAAACAAAATAATGGAAATAAAGGATTTCAATAGGTTTGACATTTTTATACCACTAAAGGAATTTTGTTTTACCGGATTTATTAATGCCGGAATAGATTGTTGATCTTTCACCTCATTAAAAACCAATGACAGATTAAAATGGTAGCTGATTACGTCTCGACTCAATTACAAAAAAATTGTACATGATGTCTTTCCCGGGTCCATCGATTTTTGGGTGCAAGGTTGTTTCTTTATTTGATGGGATATACCAGTAACAGTCAGTAAGTTAAGGGATGCAAGACAGACAAAGCACACCAAAGTTCCTCGTGCCAAAGGATTACAAATTACTTCAAATAAATTCATAAAAATCTCTAACAATATCATTATCGTACCATGTGGTCAAGTGACATACCTAAAAATGTTTATGATTAAGGTGTTAATTCCACCATGGTAGTTCTATGTTATTTTATTGGCTTGTTCAAACAGTTTCCATGATCGTTGATGAACTAATCCACCACAAAACAACAAAATCGAAGGTACCGACAAATGCAAATTTCAGTTTCATACTCGTAGTTATGACAGTAAATTAATTACGTATAGCACCCAGTATTACCTTGAACGATAAAATGAGAACAGTAGGTATTATTAAAAAGAAGCGGATTAGAGAACATGATAGAATAAACGCGATTGGATATAAAATATTTCCCCTTGTTGAAACCTCAAATTTACATACAGTGATACTTTCTTGATATGTTCCATAAGTAAACTACTTACCCTGAAACGGGCGTGAAAAATATTGCCTGCCCTTTTGCTGCCTAGACATGTGGACAACTGATCGGATGGATATCGACTTCCTAGTATGGAGATTTCAACGTCTGCAATGGTCGATATGCATCTCGCTATCCATGTGAGTGCACGGCGCTTTTCCGATCGTCCATTCAGTCGTCAAAAATAGTCCAACTTCGCTATTTTCTTCTATGTGCAGGTGTGCGCTGGAAACCAAGAAGTTGAGCTCAGAATGAATCAAGATCCTTCCTAGTCGCCCATATTTTCGGCCTCTCGTCCCGCGGTAAATCTAACATTTCCTTTCGGGTAAATCTGGTGCTTCACCAGCATGTCTGGTGCTTCACCAGCATATCTGGTGCTCGTTTTGCGTTTTATTACTAAAAAATATATCTTATCTTCCAGCAACGGATGATAAGTTAATGATAATCTTGATCAAAATATTTATTTTTCATGTAGACAAGTTTAATTAAATGTAAAGGATGAGTAAGCAAAATATTATGGTAATTCCTTCCTGTTATTTTAAATCCCGCCCGTTATAATGGTAATCACTAAAAAAGAAATTTTACAATTATTTCGTAGAAGGATACAATACTCATGTTTACGTTTTTTACTTCCTTGGTATACCATTATCGAATTGCGTGGTTTTCACGGGGATCGCGTATTTCCATTTAGTTACTGAAACGCATCATTAATTGATTGATAAATCATTCAAGTTCTAATTTAATGTTACGTGTGAAATAGATTTTGATTATTTGAAATCAGTAAGTGGAAGAAGTTGAGTATAAAATAAAAATGATATTAGATACAGTGCCATCACTTAGCAATTCTTTAGACCAAAAACTTCTACCAGAAAGGTGGAGGCAAGAATTGTAGGTTTCTTAATGCTCTCGTAGTTTATATCCAATATATGTGTATTGTATTCCTCGAGTTTTTGAGAATTTTTAGGTTACAAACTAGTCCTATTTACACAATTGGAACACATTTTTAATGAAATTCATTCAACATTTTTGTTTTTCAAGTTAATTATAATAATAACTTGGCTATAAAACATAAACGTATGTATAGTTATTTTCTGTCCCCTTATTTAAGAATAATTACTTTGCCTCTAGGTATTTTGTGTTACGGTATTATATTTTCAATGGTCATGAGGTGCTCTACCATTATTATTAGTCACTGAAATATGGTATCAATTCCAATAATCTCGCTGGCAGAAAATCAACACTTTAAGGTTTATATACTTATATGGCACAATGTACATTTCATGCCGTCATTATATTTCTGCTTTATAAATATCGAAAATACTCGATCGCATAATTGAAACATAGGCAACATAGAAGTTTTGTTACATCAAATTGATTCTTTAATAACTCCTTATATTCTCATTGAAATAAACCATTACAGGAGATGGAAGCGCAGCTCTTTATAAGAATTAACTTTTTAAACAGAAATAATCCCTTAAATTCTTAAACCTACCATAAGGCATTTCAAGTCCATTATTTTATTACGAACAGTTCAATTTATTCAAGGTAAACTGATACGTTATTTTTAAGCAAATGTTGAATGAGGGCTATGTTTTATGCTGTCATAAAATTTAAGAAAATTAACACAAATAATTTCGTGCCACAAGAAATACTTTATTGCGATTAAGAATTTCAAGATTTTTAAAATGCATACTAATCTATCCACTACTGTGTATGTTTGAATGGAGCATCTGTGAATCCCAGCTCAGCCGTTTCGATATACATGTATAACACAATTGAAATCATTTCCGTACATTTAAAGGCTGATTTACTTCCCGATTATCACTCACAAATTTTGAACGAAACAGACTACTATTTTATTCGGTTCACAGCGATTTTATAGGATTCATGGCTAATTATAATCACTGTCGTCATGATAGATGTAAGATTGTGGAATGTGGACATTAGGCAGTTTATTATTTTTTTCAAAGGCAGGTGTTGGGTGAAAGAGTTGGATTTATTTCCCTTCCTCAAAGGACTAATCTTCTCCTTTGACCCCTCCGTCCTCGTTAACCTCGAGCGTTGAAATCTCCCTTCTCTTCCATCCTCTCACTCTCGTCTCACCCCGAAAGGCGCTTCGGGACACCTTAATACGGGGTCAGTTCCTGGCGTGCAGAAACTCACTGTTCCTTTCACTTGCTCATCTGCCACCGGTTTCTGAGGTTACCTTCTTATACGAGCCGAAATATGTATCTTCTCTCTTAGGTAAAAAATGCCTTCGCAAATTTAAGAAAAACGACTGCCAAGAGAGTAAGATGAGGAGATTCACGAATGATTTTCGTCAACATTAATTACTCGTGTGAAATATTTTGAAATTCTCACGCGAATCAAAATTTTTATTAGTGAAAAAAGTGGGACATTTCCCTGGAAATGCCACAGGTTATGATTCGAAGTAGATTTTATAAGATGTTAGGGCTTTCAACATTAATTTTTTTGGTTGACGATTATTTTAGTTCTATACAACGGGATCAGAAAGCCAATTCTACCGATCTTCTATCACTGTTAGTGCTGCCATTCTGGTTTTAATATATTACTAATGGCGAAATAATTGCAACACTTACTTCTATTCAGCAGATTGTTTGTTATCTATCTTCCATTCATCCGCTGTCAATAAGTATTAACATATTTACTCTGTAATCTGTCTTATCAGCTTATTCTAAAGTATATTATTTCTTTCACTTCGATTTCATCACATACCTATTCAGCTTTAGTTCAATACTTAAGTATTAGAGCATACAATGCCACTAAATAAGAAGTGTATAGAGGTGTGTAGAACTTTATGCCTTATGGTTTTAGTTTCTTTTGTTTATTTTAATGGGTTCGAGTATTTTGAAATAAAATTAATTCAAATTGAAAGTTTTTGCGCTCTTTTTCTGACAAAGAGCGCAAAAACTATGCTTGATAGTGTTAATATATAAGTTCAATCGATTTTTAGGAAACTTAGATAAAACCTAATAAAGCATCTTCATAAGTTTTCAGGTATTTTTACTCATGCATTGCCAGTTTTTCCTTTAGTAATTGTGAATAATGATGAATACTGGTGTAAGCATACGTATTGAGATGTGTTTATGTTATATCCTCAGAATCTATTATTCAACGGGTAGGGATCAGCAGTGACATTATCGATGGATATGGGGTCGAGTGCGGGTTTATCATATTGCTTACCCCTTCAAAATGTTCAAGGCATCACTGGTTGTGCTACGAATGACTCACCTGGTATTTAGATTCATTCCACTCACCCGCATGGAGTCAATAATGGTGTCTTCACATGACCACAAGTGTCGGATAGCTTACGTGACTTGCTGACAAGCTTCCACTATAAAATATTTCGAAACATACTACATTCTTGGAGGTATTTTTATACTGCCTTCTGTTTTCCATATATGAGGTATGTCCGGAAAGGATCCAGCCGTGTAATATTTTGAGAAGAATAGTGTATCTAGATCAATGAAGCCTTAGCTCCCTTGGAAGTACTCCACTTGGGACTTCACACAAGTATCCCAGCGTCTCTTCCACTTTCCAAAATAATCAGCAAAGTCATTTTTCGGAATGGTCATCGCATGCATCGTACTATTCTCTTTTATTTCGTCAACGTCAAGAATTTCGTGCTGCAGTTGCAGGAGACTTGCTCTAAATTTCAAATGATGACCCAGGTTTTCAAAAAATGGTCATAGCTGGACATGAACTTTGGGTTATACGGTTATGACCTGAAACAAAATCCTAGTTTTTCCAACAGTCAAAATAAAAGAGGATGCGATGAGGCAGTTGATGGCCATTCCGAAAAGGACTTTTCTGAATGTTTTTAAAAGTGGATGAGACGCTAGGATAAATGTGTGAGTTCCCAAGGGACTAAGGCCTCATTGTTGTAGGGCAGGCTAATTTTTCCAAAATATTGCATGGCTGAATAGTTTCCGGAGTCCTCATAGATTTCCAATTTCCTTGTTTATATATAATGCAAGAAATTTGAATCTTTTAAGTCAAATAATTGATAAATATGCCCTTTTATCTTTGGTTCGCAATTTATTGGAGATGCACCAATTTTCATTTATTCACCAATGCCCAAGAATATAGTGTTTTACAATTTTTCAATGCCTACATAAATTTTGCCTTTCCCTCAACGGTTGTTGGCGCGGCTTTACGTTGCCTATTATGTCATGCTAGATCCTTTAAGGTGTTCCATACTCGATACACTAATTGATGGTAGCCGGTTTCTTTGTGTTACCACATTGTTACATAACGCGTGAAACTTTTTTCTCGCAGAGTAGTTTACAAATCAATCATCTTCCTGTCAACTCACCGGTCTGCCCTTTTGGTAAGAGGATAGAGAGCTAACTCAACTTGGAGAAGGACAAAAAAACCATCTCTGGCAGAAACTTAAACGACTGGGGGATTTTACTATTGAATACGTTGCGGAAGCAATACGATTAATTATTTCCTCATTGAAATAAAGAGTTAATATCGCATACACTCTGGTTGCTCTGTCTGGTTGCTCGGGTGGTTTGTTCCCAACCGAAAGCACATAAAAAACCCTACGCAAGACAGTTTTTATTTCAAATTTTAGGTTTTTACTCGTTCGTGTTTCTCCTGATCGCCTTCACTGATTTCAGAAGTGCGAGATTCGCTTTGGATCCGAGGACACCAGACGGAAATGCGAAAAGTTTGTCTTCTTTCCTGGCAAAATAGAATCGCTTAGCACGAGCCACTGACTAGTTTTTTTTAGGTTAAATAAGGAAGAAATCTTAAAGCTCGCTATATCCCTTTTAAATTTATTTCACCGGCATGTGCCACATCATCCACGATGGTAATATTTCGAGAAACCCGTCAGATGACACGTGAGGCTGAGTGGGCAACCTCTCCCGAGACTCTTTCTCCCAAAGATTCCTGTCACGTGCGTTTCAACGCCAAACTCGTCATCGAGCCTTATTTTTCCCCTCGATTCCAGCGTTGGGATCGTCTGTTTCAGCGCTGTACGCTTCTTGGGCTCAGTCCAACGACCACGCGCATCCAGTCCCGGGAGATGTGACCCACGGGGAAGGTGGGATTTTACGTTTTGGGATCAGGTGCCACTTGTTGGCCCACCCCTTGGCACCTAAACGGGAACTGGGGTAGGAGATGAGTTGAAAGCTTTGATCTCCCATTTATCGGTTCAGTTATGCGTGACATGTTAATGCTATCTTTGTTTCTGTTTCACGTCATTGAGCCTTAATGTTCTCATCATATTGTTTCGTAAATTATTCATGTCATAAGAAAGGGAGGTGAAAAATCCTCTCGGATGGAACCAAGAACAAAGGAAAAGACTAATTAAGTATGTAGATACCTAGATATTATCATTTGAATGCGTGCAAGTTACCGTCCAAAATAAATAGACTAGTATCCTTCCTATATTTTTCGTGAGATCGGATAAGCCCTCAGACTTGGATATTTAAATGAGATTTTAAGCGATGGTTATGATTTTATATGCTTCAAATATGCGTGCAAGTTATGAGCAATTGCGTTTAACATCCGGTAGCCACATACGATTTTTTATATAATGTGTCCGTTAGGAAATTATTTCATCTCATTTTCACCAGGAAAAAGGAATCCTCCTCAAAACTAAACATGCTTTTTCAAGAGAAAACAAAGACTATTAAAATAGAATCGTTTCTTTGCACTAAATATGTAAGCATGGCAATGATTTTTGGGGTAAATATATAATATTTTATCACTTTTCCAATTGTTATTTTTTTCAAATATAAATAGTATGAATAAAATTTAAAGCTGACGTATAAATGGAACCATTAAGTTAGAAAGCTAGATGAAATACGGCAAAAATACACCAATGAAACCACAAGAAATTCATAAGCTGCAGCAAAGAAGTGTGGTTGCTAACTCTTAATTGTATTGTATAAGTTGGTGTCAATCTTTTCAGTTTTCTCCTTTGCTACTCGTAATCAGTGCAAAATTAACTATTTCCCTTTAGTTTTGCGTTTTTCATCGGCATTATTTACGTATCAAGATGTAAAATAAATTTGAAATTGAACTACTGTTAAAATATATGCATAAAATATTTTATATCGTATTCATAAATACATTTCTGCGTGACGCCAATTTTATCCAAGTCATTAGTAGTGGGCCAGCACAGTGATAAAAATATGATAACTCCTCTATGAATAAATACTCTACACAAAATTCCCAGCGGGTTTCATTGGAAATGCTTGTTCCTGCAAGGGGCTAAAAAGCAAAAAAACAGCATCCATCCCTATTTTTAAGCTACTGAGCCATTCGGACTTAAGCCATGCTGCTGATTAATTAAAAAGCATTTTGCAGAAGGAACCTATAATTTTTCTGGCCTAATCATCTGGAAAACTGTGCGCATAAAATTTTGGAAATGCTTAACCTTAACGTCCGTCCATTTTGCGGCGTATGAAGCATACCTAAGCTTAGCGTCGTACCTAGAAAGCGATTACCATGATTGCCACAGTGGTGAAACATCCCAGCGTGCCTAATTTATATTTTAAATCCGTTCGGCATATTATGCAAATATCGGAATATACCATTAAGTGCAGCGAAAGAGGGCATAGGTAATGCGCACGTTGTGCAATTCCCACTCAATTTTCCGCCTTCCAAACATGAAAGGATAAACATCCTCCCATCTGTATTTTTTTTCGGCGGGGGGGGGGGGAAGTCATTTTCACCACCTTTTTCTTTTCTTCATCCTCACAGAGATAGGTGCGTTTGGGGGAGTGGAAGGGGCTGAAAGAGGCGCCGTCCGCTTCATCCCCACTGCCATGACTCCGCGGGCGAGACGCGACGGTTTGCCCCGTCCTCACTCGTCTTCATGCGGGTGGATTGTGATGGGGGGGCGCCCACCTCCACTCGCGCTTATCTCACCTTAAGAGGAGGGCTTTATAGCTCGGAGGAAACGCCGAAAATATGCAGTCAAATCAAAAGTTATGCAACGTGCGTAACTTAATGGCAAAAAGCCTCATATCCTCCTTTCCCCCCCCCCCCCCCACCAGCACACGCTCTCACACATGGCTCGCGCACTCTCGTCTCTCCTCCCCCACCGCTCCCCTCTCCCTCCCCCCACGCAAGACGCCGTCCCCGAGAGGGGAAACCTTCCTCCCACCCACCCACCCGCCGCCTCCCGAAACCACTCTCGCTTTCTCCAGCCATGGAAGCAGGAAGGGCGAGGCATTTGTCTCCCTCCCTCCTCTTCCCGACCTCTCCCACCTGTCCCCTCCTCCTTCGCGGAGGAGGGGAATTCGGGGGCGGGTGGACGTCTCTCCATCTCCCACCCTCCCCACCCCTTTCCCTCTCCGCCTCAAGATAGGAGATCGTTGGGCAACTCTCCTCTCAGATGTGGGGAGTCCATCCAGCAGAAGAGTTCTTGAGCCTCGGGAGTTGCTTCTCCACCCGCTTTAAATGTCATGGGGTTTACCTTCCTCCCCCACCCACCACTCCTCCCCTCTCTCCCAAGCTCGACCCCTTCCATCCCATTCCCGCCGTCCTCACCCGCCCCACTTCTCTCCCCCAGGACCCCAACAGCTTGCTCCCGTCTCCCCCACCGTTCTGTCCCCATTCACCAATTCCATCATTCCCGGTGTGTTCCGTGAGTCGGGAGGTGGATGGCCGTGGTTGGCTTCTCGGCCCGCGCCGTGAATGCGCGTTCGTCATATGCTTGTTTTTCTCTCTCGGAGGGATGGGCCATTTGGTCCGCTTCTTAATTGGTCTTGGAGCGGAAACCGGGGGGATTATTTCGCCTTGCTTGCCTCGTCTTTTTTTGTTTTCCTTTTCGTCTTCCCGGGAGGTTCTTGTTTCATAATATTGTAGGTCACTTGAAACAAGATTTGGGTCTTCCCTGCTTGATGTGCCGGCCAGGTTTGGGGCTCCTTGCTCCTTAGCTCCCGATTTAGTTAGAGGGCGTGGGTGCGAACCAGTCCTAAGGAGGAGAACTGGACATATCAAGTGCCTCCTAAATTATTTTCTTGAAGCAACATCTATCCGAACGTTTCCAATCATGCTGATCAGTAAACCCTGCTTCGATGACTTTTAATGCGGAACCGCCTACTCAAAAAGAAAAAGATAACATAAGTTATTTCAGATTTGGATGTGACTTCGAGTAAATATGAAATTGGTTCAACTAAATGTGCTGTTCTGAAACGGGTGTGTTGAGGCACGTGTTTATAATTTTGAATAATTAGTATTTTCCAGATTTATTGGGCATACCTTCTTCAATGCATGGAATTTCTATTACGAGGCGTTCTGATGTACCAGGTACCACTGCACTCTAGGCGAGGAACGGGAAACGACATGCTGGATATCAAGATAGTTCCTTCGGTGCGATTTAAAATTGTTGGTAATAGTGAGAGCCGACCTATCTTACTATTAGCCTTCAGTACAGTTTGTGGCCAATGGGAGAAAATGTTCCAAAACTGACTGATTGAGTGCCGTAGTCGCAATAAGGGAACTTCGTACGTGGCATGGGTACTTTGAAGGTTGATAGCCATGAATGTTTTCTCTTTCATAATGAAGGTTCGCCAATCATATCCTCATGAAGTAAGCTTTCGTTGGGATGCGGTATTATTAGAAAACTATTAGCTGAAATATGAGTGATGGTTCATCAGCGATCAGAAAATGATTTTTGCAGAAATTAAAATTAAAATGGCGAGAATAATTGACAATAGCTTGGAGTATGATTACTCAAATTGGGATTTTTAACGGGTTTCTTAAGAAATTTATAAATTCACTCTCAAAATTAGAACTAAATATTCTCAACATAAACACAGAAGACGTTTGGAAATTATTCCTTAATTCTAATTGGGTTCGAGAAGTGAATCTCATGCCAAACTTGAACGCAGTATTAGTGAGTTGAAATGCTACAATTGAGAAGTTAGAAGAGCATCTAGGTGCTCAAGTCTATAATAGTAAAAAAAAGTGGTTTAAAAATACTTTTAAAAATATGATATAAATAGTCAGTAAAATTTCATTGGGAAAGACAAATCCGTATAAAATATAGGCGGGATAAAATTAAGTAACTCAGTGTTTCACAAGGAATTTGTTGTCTGTATTACCTCTAACCTATTGTGGAACGTATGCATTAGAATGGTACCCTGGTTCACATTGAAGAAACTTTGATTTCATCTGACGGATTATGGCAAAATATATTAAGAAAATAAAGGAGATATGTGACTTTATTATAGTAATGTAGTTATAATTTGGAGCCGTCGGAGAAAATGTGTACGTATTAAGGACTTTGATTAATTTCAAAGAAGAGCAGCTTGATCCGTTCAAACTTGCTACGAAAAAAAGATGAGTGTGACCGGATTACTTCAGAAAGTATGAAGAAATTTAGAATAACGTTCTCAACACAAATTGAGTGGAGGAAACCAGGACTCTTTAAAAGATGGACACCTTTTACTACTATATACGTATGTATATTTTTCATTCACATAGAAATGGATATGAAGAAAATGGATAGGAACACAGAGGTGGGGAAGGCGGAATCGAGCAGCACAAGCGCAAGAAAAAAAAATATATATATATATGCACTAACCAATCTTATTTTGGTCCTGCATTATACCGGCACGATAGACCTCCCGGGTAAAATTAGAAATTATTCTACAGTATGAGAAGATGCAGACATTCATTTTCCCTCGAATAGCCTGCGCTTACAACGGGAAAAATATTACTTACACCAACAATTATTGTAAAAAACCTAAGTTTTATCAGGCAATACCAGGCCTTTTCCCTACTAGCACATTGTATTTAACTTAATTTAAATTGGCGGTGTCCTATTCCCTTGCTCCCCATGCCACGCGCCCCTCTTGAGATTGTCAAGGTGTAACGTAACTACAGGAGTTAATCGAATAACCACCTTAACTGAATGATCACTAAATTTCCATAAGGCAAATAAATGAAAGAGTGCTCTGCTTTACTTTACGGAATTATTTCGTTCCAGTAGTTGAATTATCAACGCAAAAGAGTTACGCATGAAAGTTTTGTTTTAACAAGGCTATAATTCAAAATAATAATTAACAATTAATTGTTTTTTCATCAGCAAAACTTTCAACGCATCATTATGAGGTGGTTTTTAGGCATCTATATATCTGAAATATATTGCTCTTATTTTGGTGCTTTAGTTTTGAAAAATAGAAAAAATTTTTCATAGTGCTATTTAAAATTTTATGTACATTTAAATAAGAATAACTTTTCGATCAAGTTTCATATTTTATCAAACCATTCATGGTAACAACACATCCTAAAAAATTGAGCGCGTAGTGAAGAAATGATTGAGAAATTAAATTTAATATAAACGGCACACATGTTTTGAGCCTAAGTTACAAGCTATTTTAAACTATGGAAAGCAAGGATAAATCAGTTCTACGATGAACTGGTTTCTTTTAGTTAAAATTACAATGGTTATTTACGAATCTTATATATTTTGGACCATAATATTGTGCCTATGGCATTCCTCAATAGTTCAGAATTGGCACATCATGCACAGAATTATTCAGCATAGGGAAAAAAAATTTCGAATACATTTTTTCATACTTCTACTTTTAAATACCTTTTAGTGAAGCATCAGCATAAAATGACAGTGCAGATTTCGATATGATTAAAAGGAATCACGTCTCAATTCAGAGGAGTTATCATGACTAGACCGCAATAGAAAAAATGTATTCCTCCTAGTAATTGGTAATGTAAATTAACAAAAAATGTAGGAAAGAATATTTTCTTACCACGTATATCCCGGAAAACCATATCAAGCTTTTCTGAGGAATAATTGTAAAATTTCCAGGTTCAATTGTGTGATTATCTAGGAGATGTACAAAAGTATATGCTACATTGAAGGACACCGTAAGGGTGTGTGTCAGAACATGTTTCTACCAGGTACGACTAACGCATTATGCTTACTCTTATGAGGTTAGGAACATATTGAGACGATACCTAATTGGAACAATAGGATAAATCAGGACTACAATAAAGTCTTCCATGCACTTCAGTATGTAGGCTTCAACTTAAGCTTCACGGATGTGAAATGAGCTGAAGTGATGACTATGAGGCAATGAAAGTATTGAGACCTCGGGCTGCGTTCATCATAATAGTCATTGGTCATCAATCCTAAGATTTATTTGAAGCAGTTTTTCACTCAATTCTTTTCTTGACCAGCCTCTTCGTGCCTACATAATTTTTTCTTTGATGTCTGTCATCATTTGATTCAGACACCTCATCCATAATCTTCCTCTGTTAATCTTCCCTTTTGTTCACTTATCCCTCGACGAATGTTTTAATCAGTTCAATGTGTCTCAAAAAGCATCCGAAGATGTTTTATTCTACTTTACGGAATGACATACTGTGCTACCTATACTAAAGAATTATCTCTTTATCGACTTCGATGTCAATTGGTACGTTTCCTTATAGGGCAAGAGATGAATTAGTTTTTTTAATCCTGCCCATTCTACATTATTTTTCTCTGAACTTAGACTCATGATCCTCTCAACACCGCTGGGGTGTGTAAAATATTCTTACAATCTTTGGCAGAGAAACCTTCTTGTAAAATATTTAAGGAGTTTGAAGAAATTTAGGAGTTCGGTAGGGTGGAGTGTAACTTAGGCGTGTACGAGTATGTTAACTCGTAGGTTAACTTAATTCTAGCGAGTGGGTCCAAGATGTTCCTAGTTACAGTTACTGTCCTACTAAAATTCGGCACTTTCTGAAGAATTCTCTGAGCCCAAAATTGACACTAGAATTAACTTTCAATGGGAACTGACACCGGTATGTGAAGTAGAATTCCTAGGATAGTAAGCCTCTATGTTGTCGAACCAATATGGTTCCACGATCTTTTTATTAACCATTATTGATATTGCATCGGAATCTATTTTTACCGTAGCGATAACATAGAGGTTCTCTTTTGTAGAGGTTGTTCCAAAATCGAGTGATTAATATCATTAAATCGACGGAAGGAAGTTCGAGAACTTGAGTTTCTTCCTAGCGTTCCACTTCATTATGGCCGTTCTAGAATCGCTCGGCGTGTCGTCGAGGCGCAATTCATCTTCCTTATTCTTCATTCTCAGAGCAATGGCGAGTCTTTCGAGCATGCTCTGCGGGGGCTAATTGGTGAGTTCCGGAAGCGTTCTTTCACGGCATCTGAATCATGAATCAAAGAAATAGGAATCGCTGTTAGGTATCTTTGCACTCACGAGTCATTACACATAAAACTAAGTGGATGGATGCAAACAAAAGACAATTCTCGAGGCGAGAAGTTTCAGGTCCGAGGTTTTCCGAAGGAAGTCCATTAAAAAAATAATTCCAGGTGTTTTTTTATGGACATCTTACCGAATTAAAATATTCATCTGTATCTCTCTGACGTCACGTTCAGGTTTTTAAGCTAAATGTCAAGTGATAAAAGTAGTTTCTAGTTCCCCGCTTTGGAAGCGGTTCTTCGCCTTTCTACCGGGTAGTTCCTTCAAAGTATTATCATGATCACTCAGCTCGTGTCGAAATCGATGGTACATAATTAGCAGTCAAAACTGCGGGAGGAGGAACCAGTGGTGTGGGGGAGTAAGCGATTCCCCCGGTCCTCCTCCTTGGGACAGAGGTGTAATATCTCCCTCCGCAAGTAGAACTGGAGTAATGAGAGCAGACAATTTTTGGATTCGTGAAAGAAATGGGAAGAACCCATACATTAGGAGCACAAACCCATGTACCTACACATTTTTGACTGCTTACCCCAAGAGAAACCAGAGGACTGCCGTTGTAAGTACGAAATTTATATGCAAACTTGCTTGTGAGCCGTTATTGAAAGCACTTCTGATTAAGGAGACTGTTAACGCTGCGTTAAAGAATTGATAATTTAATAAAAATGTAATAGTAACCGTGAACCCACACTCCAGTGACCTGAAGTCGCATGTTAAAAAGTTTGCGGACGCATACGGACCAGGTTAATTGCTATTTGTCATTTTTCCGTTAATAGAACAAACACGAACATACACTGGCATCACCTCAATTTGGACAGAAAAAATTCAATAATTAAGTCCCAAAAGAAACCCTAGATAAGAAGTTATCCCTTGGTTTTACTATGTGGACAGTCTACCACTTGAAAAATTTAAATTATTCTAGCTCCGATAAGTAGTGACTTGATGGGGTCCTTTGATGTTTAGGCAAGTTTTTTTTTGTTATATCTATTGCAGGAGATACTCCGAAAGACGTGCTGATCCGGTTTTTAGTTTTATGATTTTAAGGAGGAATCACTGGACCATCATGGAAGGGGTTTTGAAATCATAGAATAACCAGGTTTTAATTTCTTATTAAAGAGAGTGTGCTGATCTAGCTGGAGATGGTTACGTTACTTTTCTAATATGGATTAAAATTTTTACGGCATGAAGAATGGAATAGTGAGAGGCAACATTTTTCTATGTTTCTGCGAACGTTTTAGGTGTAGTTGTAGCTATTAGGGGAGGCTACCAACATCTGAGGTCATTTGCGCCATTAAGGATAGGCGTGTAATGTGGTACGCGGAGGATATCAAGGGAATGGAGGAGGCTGGAGAGAAATCCAGCGTCGGCATTAGCTTACTCTTGACGAAATGCGCTGATTGGACCGCTTTTCAACGTCCCATCCCACGGACGGCGTAGTCACTTATAGTGCTCTCCAGAAAGCACCCAAAGTAGAGATCGGGATACCATTCGAACCCGGGTCCTTGAAGTGAAGAGCCAGTATATCACCCAACGTATTATCTCAATTCTCACGATTTTGGAAAACCACAAAATTGTATGGCAGATTTCTGGAACTGACAGAAAACCCACCTCTATAAAAACACTTACTACACTTAATTTAAAAATATTACTCATCTGCACAGTTAAACTTCTGGCTCATCAAATTACCTTATTTTAAATTCTGTCGAGTGGTTAGAATATGCCCCGGAATGTCTAAATTTATTTTTTTCGGCGAATAATATTTACCAATTTTCTGTTGCTTATTGTTCATATCTATAAAACTCGAAGTTCCGTTGAGGTAAATGAGAAAATTTTCAGGATGTAGCGGAAGAGTTTATTATATTTGTCGATGTTTTATGAGAAAGCCGTTGACCATTGTTGAAAAAATTCAAAATGTACAAAAATAATTAAGGTCAATAATTTCTCATTGGTGATGAAAGAATACACTTTGCTTTTCCATATAGAATCGATTCATTGTGGAAAAGCAAAGTGTCTTTTTTCACCATGATGGATTTCCACCATGTTACGTCTGAAACTGTGTTATTTCTCGTTGGTTTTTAGATACCGAAGATTGAATTTTTCGTGCTTCGAAAAAATTTACGCGGCGTCATATTTGGAAGCTATCATGCTATGATTCTGTTTCCTCTAGATTAGGACTCAGAAAATTGTCTCTCGATATTTTAAGCATCTTAAGACATACACCACTACCCATTGCATCTCTTTGTGCTTCGCACATCATGTCATAAAAATAAAGGAATACTGAGTATCGTTTATGCTTCTTTCCTTCCACTGGCTATTGGTAGTTTTCGTTGTCTGGAGAATTTTGTATTGCAGTCTGTTTGATGTAAATTTTTCCCCGTAACATTCATTCCATGAATTTATATAAGATATAAATTCAGAGTGTAAAAATATGAATATAGTAAGATGAGGTATTCGGAGTTGGTGGCATCGAGAACACCACAGACCAGCGCAGCTTCGTCCCTAGGTGTTCTAGTTAGGTTCCATGCTAAAATGTTTGTATTTCATCTTTCTTTACATCCACAACTTCTAATACCAAATGCAAGCCACTTCTAGTGTGTGCGGCATATGCTAATTTCACACCATGCATGCAAAATCAAAGTTAATTTAGGGCTAGTTGTTAGTCATGAATATGTATAATATATCAAGTAATCGAGATAATGTTAACTACATCTACTTGCGCTACGGTACCAAAGTGTAAAATACTTTTTTTACGCATACTAGACGATGTGCTAATAGCAAGAACGATAAAATGATAGCAACAAACTTTGCTGCTAAGAACTCAAAAAAAGGCCCCCCCCCCTGTTGCGGTCGCTTGCAGCTATCGGTCCTTATTGTTCGTGAGAAAAATGGCATCATAAATCTGCTCGTTTTACTCTTGATATCCCTAGTCTTATTTCCATGATATCTCCTACCAAAAAAGGTAACTGCCTAATAAGTAATGCAATGTCTAATTGCGATTGGGAATAAATTCCTCGGAAATCATAAGAAGTAAACATGGAAATGTAAAGAAAGAAATTTATTTCGGAATACTTGAATGGAATACGTAAAGTTGATAAAAATGCTATTTGCAGTGCAGTAAATAAAATATTAAACTCTCCTATTTGATCGTTTTAGCTGCGTATAGAATACATTTGTAAGGTATATAAATTTTAAGACAACAGTCGAGAAAGCCGTAGCCATACAAAATTTTTGTAAGTTATGCAAAAAGACCTGTAAAAGATGCTAATAAGAGCTTAAATAATGGAGGAAACAACAATGATGGTTTTAATAGACAATTTTAACGACTGAGTTGAATAAGTGCTAGGTAATTCAGTTTTGTGCACAATATAATCTTCCTCTAGCTTGATTATGAATCAGTATTTATCTGGCAGCGTTACTAAATGAACTAAACAGACGTTTAGAATTTTAAATGTCATTTAGAGATAAAGCTGATAGCTACGCCTATGCCTCTATAATATCCCTATTTACATGTACACAGTACCCGGTGGTAGACGTCGCAAGGGCGTATGGTGGGAGTTGTTAGAGCACCAGCCTAATATTTACAAATATGCACAAAAATAAATGTTTTTTGCAAAAAAAACATAAAAACGCCTAAAATTACATATATTTATTCGAATTCACATGAAGAAATAATTGGGCTTTGAGGAAAACATTCAATTTGGCTTTTAAATTTGAACATGGAAGTTTTGTTCGTTATTAGTGTCAGTATTTCTTTTCTTTTTTTCCATTATTTTCTTAATTTTTTCGCTTACCTAGTTGATGCTTGTTTTATTATTGATTAAAATATTAGAAATTTTTTAGAGATAGCAAGTCATTTATTGCTTTCATGATCTCTCTTCTATTGGCAATCATTTCTTCTCCAATATTGGACACTCGAAAAGTTATAATGTTCATCATAACTTTTACATCTTCCAATCCTTCGTGTTTGACACTATAATTAAATGGTTGCAATAAAATGTTATGTCTAATTTAAAGGAACAAGTGTTAATGAAATATTTCTATCGTAATTTTATGCGTAAATACAGAGTCGCACCCAAAAGTGGTAGGACTGATTTTTTTACAACAATTTTACTGACGATATACTTACATCGACTTAATAATCTTCAAAGCATGCTCCTTGAGCTGCTACACACTTTGTATAACGTTGCTCCCATTCCCCGTACGCCCGCTGGAAATTTTCTTTGGGGATGCCGTTGTTGGCCCTCCTCGAAGCCTCTTGAACGGCCTTTATCGAGTCAAAACGTCGTCCCTTGAGCTGTGTTTTCATCAGTGGTGCCAGATCGGGAGAATAGGGCGGGTGCGGCAACGTGGCAACGCCGTATTTGGTCAGGAGCTGTCTGACGACGAGCGCGCCATGGCACGAATTTTCGGCACCATCTTGGCGCACACCTTGCGCATGGCCAAATCCTGTGAAATAATGCGTTGGACGTTGGATGCAGACAGACCCAACTGGTCTGCAATTTCTTCACTGGTTAAGCGTCGGTCTGTGTTCAGCAGTATCCTCACTCTGTCCACATTCGTGTCGGTTCTTACCGTCGACGGCCGTCCGAAGCGATGGTCGTCTTCAACGAGCTCCCTACCCTCTTTAAACAACTTGTGCCACTGTGGAACGGCTTAAGGCAGTGTCCCCATAAGCCTGCTTGATCATATCGAGGGTCTTAGTTGCCGTCTTCCCGAGTTTCGCACAAAACTTCACGGAATAACGTTGCTCTAAATTCAGATTTATTTTGTTTTTCGACGCGGACAAAAAGCTTGCTTCACTAAAACGGTGTCCTCACTCAACGACAGCCCGCAGGCGACTGAGGCTGGTGTCGGTCTGTTGCTAAGAGCCCCCTCCACCTTACCCTGCCAGGCAGACCCCCACTCCATTGCTCCGTTCGCGCCAGAGAAAATCAGTTTTACCAATTTTGGGTTCGATCCTGTGTGATATCATAACACATTTTTCACGTTCATGGGGCAGAAAATGATGAAATGTGGCAAATGGCATACTAGTTCCTTTTTTTTCAATACCAGCGGGGGTGCTATGGTTCAGTGGGAAGGTGAGGAATTAAAAGCATAAAAACGACACAGTAAATAGCTTTTAGCGCCCATAATGTGTCATACCTATGGTGTATATACTTTAAGCATTTGTCTTCCCCGTCACTTACTGGAAAAACAAAACTCCTGACGCATTTAGACCTCAACGCGCGCTCGTATCGGGGAATTGGTGTCAGCAGAGTTCATTCGAAATCTGCGCTTCGAAATTTTCCCTCACGCATGCGCTAGGGTCATCGTACGTTTATATATTCTTTTTTTTCGCAGATCGCTTGTCCGTGGGTTATGAAGATGGTAAATTGGACCGTAGGAACTTGGCCGTGTTGAGTAATGGTCGCTAAGCTATTTTTTTTTCTTAAAACTTCCACGACTGGTCCTCGAGCGAGACTTCGAATGATTCTTTCGAAACATCACCTACGCGAGAGGCGTTCGCCAACACACGCTGTCAAAGGGCTCTTGACTTCGCATATTTTTCGCATTGCTCAGACGATATCCCGTGAAATATCACCGCTTTGTTTTCTTTCTCCTTCTCATCCTCTCCTCATACTTGGCATCTTCTTAAAGATGTTCGTGGCACATCTTTACCTCTTTCCTTTTATACATCCATATATTTATGTGTCCATTTGTTAACCATTAAAGATGCTACGCTCCAATTTTGCAAATACTCGAAGTGGCAGGCGCTGGATAAACCTCGCTCCATATTTCTCTTGGCTGCTGGTCTCACTATGGTGGCGTTATTTTCTGGGTCATCAGCTAAGATTAGCAACAGATTAAATTAAAGGCATTGAGAATACAATTACTAACAGTGAAACTGTTTTGAAAATTACACGAGTAGAATTTATTTGTGATAATATTGTAGGAGGTCTCGTAAATCGTATATTTTGAAGAATTTCTGATTTTTGCAACAACTTCCTGCATGTATATATATAATACATATATTTTATTATTAGGTAATCTACCGGTTAAGGTAGGTTTTTGGATGGACACAACTATCAAATAAACATTTTGTAACTCCAAACGAAACCCAATCCAGCAACCTAATCTACATCAGGTCCCTCTTCATCTGTGTGTACTTCTTTCCTCCCTTCATCCCGTCCAACATCCCTATCCTGTTCCTACCCTTTCCTCGCTTGCCCAACATTCTCCCCTCTATTACCTTCTTCAACATTCCACTACCGCTCAATACGCCTTTCACCCATTTATAATGCATATATATAATGCAATAAATTCACATTTATGTTTTCATCCATCTACAGGATTTTTATTTTATTTTATTGATGGCAGGACAATTAAGTACAAGAACTTAATAGCAATACTGCGTCAAGTAAAGTTGATGAAACAGTGAAAGTCCATAAAAGTGAAATCAAGCTTATCTGGGTAATTTGTTGGTTAAAAAAAATAATGTACTCAAAAATGAAAATTCAATCATAACAGTACGATATGGTAGGAAAATTGACCACTGTAAAACAACAATGAAAAAACTAACATTTATCAAGTCGCCAGGGAAGCACCTTTGGCCACATATCTTCCTTTTCAACTTGGTGATTTCTGCCTGCGAATATTATTTTATGAATAGGGAAAACACATTATGGATAGCTTTTGCCTTAATGGAATAGAAATATCTTAAATTTTTTAGCAGAGCTGTGTTTCTCATTTTTTTCTTGTCTCAATTGAAATTATTTTTAGCAAAATATAATTCCGTCTTGCTAGAGTCAGCCATTCGTGAATATGTAGATTTATAAGTGTGTACTTTTCATGCATGTAGATCCAAAGATATTACGATGGCAAATTCCACTTTCATATTAGTAATTAGGGGCTCTGGCGCTCTAAAGTATGAAATCACTTCACATTGCTTACAAAATAGAGGAAATCTATAGATATTATGTATACATATATTAACACACACATTATATATACATATGTCGGTGTATATATGTATTTCTACACATATATCTGTATATTTAAACAGGTCAACCTGTTGGCTGGGTTGTTCACGAAAACTCTGGCTGGTCCCATTTAGTGTATGAAAACCACATAAATATAATCACACACACACACGTATAATTATTATTATAAGGTAATATACCGGGTAAGGTAGGTTTTGGATATATATATATATATATATATATATATATATATATTAATATATATATACACTTATAAAGAAGCCATAAACTCAGTAATCAACCCGAAGGTCGGTTTGGTAGGTGATGGTAGAGTTCACCCAGAACTAAGCCCGACGGCGTGTGAAATTCACACATCAGGGTAGGGGGACCATATCCTCTCCCTGTATATTATATATACATATATAATGAATTGAAATTGATTCGTTTGAGGAATTCTTTAATGATTTTTTAACCCTTGTCCATATTATATTGGTGATGGATTCTTGATTATGTGGTTTATATATATATATATATATATATATGTATATAAACTATTGTATTACCTCATAGACTCCTCTTATTCCAAATTATATTGAATGTTCTTCTCTTGCGCGGAATGCCCATCATTGACACGATACACCTGAGTCACGGGATGCAACACCGGGGTCACAGAAAGGTCCTGCCACTAAATAAGCAAGCAAAGCTACCAATTTTTTTTTAATCGGTTAGGTATTTTAGTGTTTTCCGCGGATATAAACGACACCAAACGCGTGCTGCTGGATATTTGCCGAGGATCCAAGCCCAGAAAGTGTTACAAAACGTCACGAAAAAGTAGAAAAAAAACGAGGAAAATATTTCCCACGAAGATTTTTAGGTTAAGATTACGATGAGAAAGTGTTGCTGTTACATCACTTCCTTTCTTGATGCGATCCCTTGCGGGTGAAATTATTACGAAATGCGCGTGTATTACGTTTCCGACAGTTTCTCGCCGCCACCACCACCACCTCTTACGTTCCATCCGGATGGCTTCATACTGCAGTTGTCGACGTAGGACTTGCCCAGTTTTCAACGATATGACTCGCTGCATGCGAATGCGTACTGCATGCATCTACAACATTTAACCTCTTATAAATAATTCCATAACTTGGCAAAGGGATGATTTATGATGCAAATAGCTAATGATCGTTCTTATGTAATTCATGCCCATTGGTACTGCATTAATTGAGTAGACCTAGCTTGAGCGTAGATATTAGCAAATGGTTCCGTTGGATTATGTGAGAAAGGACAGAGATTCGTAGTGCAATAAATTTTTTGTTATATTTTTCTTTATGTATTTAACTAATTTGACTCATATTCTAAATATGAAGTTCTTTAACTTTTAAGTCATCATCATCTGCAGCTCTACAGCCCGGTGTGGGCCTTGGCTTCCTCTATGATATGCCTCCATTCAGTTCTTGTTCTTGCTTTTTAAAAATCCATCCTTATCTATCCGAGGCACATCTAGAGATTTCGTAGCAAGCGAATTGTTTAAAGGGTAGGGTTGCTAGCCCCACGCCTAACCCCCAACTTGGAGGGCCAGGATTTATATTCAGGGTTTACTCCCTTAGAAAGGGTTGTTTCTCTACACATAAAGAGCCCTCTCTACCCTATCATGTGAGGCACACTTAGTCTGGCAGTTCAGTCAAGACCTGTCCGGCAAGGGAGGCCCTACTAGTAGCTACGCTACCGCCGGCATAGCTCTTGACATCCGTACCGCACGCAAATCCTCCCCGCCCGGCACTGAAGGTGCCTTCGAAAAGGTGGTGCCTCAGAGGGAGGAACTTTTAGGTAGAACACTTTATTTAGATTGACGAAACAATAAAGGTCTCCGATGAGACCTTAGAAGAATCGCGTAGAATAAATTTAGACAAATAAACAAAATTATTAGAGAAAATTCGAATTAGAAACATGTATTTCGTTAAGTCTCTAATGAGAACATGAATAGATACGAATTGGGGAACGTCTGCAGGTATACCGACGGTATGTACCGTCTGATTTTAAAGATACGATATGAAGCAAAACCCTTTAAAAAAAGGAGGTTATGTTGCCGCACCCGCTACTACGGAGTGATTGTACTATATTTCGACTTTAATA
Organism: Hetaerina titia; assembly: GCA_037158775.1. Classification (NCBI taxonomy): domain Eukaryota; kingdom Metazoa; phylum Arthropoda; class Insecta; order Odonata; family Calopterygidae; genus Hetaerina; species Hetaerina titia. The sequence continues at coordinate 91,586,752 of CM073775.1, read as the reverse complement.
TCTAGCTTTCTTCTCGAGTGAGTTATGCCAATACCCTCCAGATTTTTATGTAATGCCGAGAATGAGAAATTATGAAATCAAGTTAGTTGTATTCTCGAACCATGAACGATTGTCTATTTTTATCTTTTTCCTTCTCCAAAAGGGAAAATTTAATTATTTCTTCAATTATTATTGCGTTATATTACCCACCTGCCATTAGCGTTTTCTGGTTTATCAGCATTTTCCCATTACCAAATGCTAGCCCAACTCACCACTGTCGTGTTCTCTCTTAAAGTTTTGACAATTTAGTTTTTTTCAAAATTCGCAAAAAACCGATGTAGTTAATAAAAATAGCCGAAAGAAGCATAATATGCTCTCATGGACTGAGAATATATGTAATTAATGAAATTTTGGCGGGAATGAGATCAATCCGTCGCATGAAGATGAAGAAAATAACGGTAAATGTGATGAAATTCACGCTGAGCCTTCTTCCGTTCTTCTTGTTGTAAATTAAACGTTTTCTACCAAAATATTAGTGACCTCTTTCTTATTTCAACCGGAGTTAAGTTGTCTTTTGCCCAGGGGAATGGTTTAATCAAATGGTTCAAAATGTAGCGACGAGGTACAATCACCACATTATCCAGTCCTGAGCGTTGCAATGGTTGCTTTTAAAAATTTTAAATGAAAGTCAGTGGGCACAGCGCCCGTTTTGGTAAGGGAAATGGATAAAGAAAAACTTTTTAATACCGATACAAAAATGGCTAAATCGATTCACTTACTGGTACCTTTTAGGCCGATTATTATTTTTCTTATGATACAATGAATAATTCTCACGGAATATGCATTAAATTTTAACCAATTGCTGTACTTCGTTCCTTATTTGAATTCTTTGGAAATGGTTGTTCTACGTCTTCTCAATTCAAAACTCTATCGGATACCTTATGAAGAATGAATTAAGGGCGGAGAAAGCAAAAGGCATGCGGACCAAGTGCTCGTTCATTCGCACCGGATTACGTTTTCGCAATCGCAATATTAAAAAAAATAAGAAATGTTTCTCCTAACGTCTCGGGAACAAGACGCACTTCGACTGCGATTGATGTCCGCGCGTAGGTATCTCCATTATGCTGGCAAAAGTATCCCGCGGTAAGGGAGATACACCGCGTCGAGTCATCAGCGAAGGGATAAAGCAAGCTCCGCAAAGGGAAAGTCGGATGTGATGTCACGCATTACGTCAACTCTCTCTCTCTCTCCCTCTCTCTCTGATTCCGTTTCTCAGTGGGGCGACCGCATGGGAAGGCGAGAGGAGGGAACGATAAAAACGGTCACCGATCCGTCTCGCGTTTTCCTCGATTTCTTCCTCGCCGTCCCAAAATTCACGTTCTCCCTCCCTTTCTCTCTTGGCTACATTCAAAGTGAGTTTAGACTCCCCATCCCTGAGCGTATGCTAAAATGTAGGCCTTGTTGCTACACTGCATTACTTAAAATTACCAAGAAATAGTGGCAATGAGCCAAGGAAATTTGGAAAACCTGAAAGGTTTAAGAAGTATCGGTTCTAAAAAGTCAGCGGTAGTCATTGAAATCCCTTTTTGCGATAATTTAATATTGGACTGGAAACCTCATAAAATAAAATAGTGATTATTCCGTTTAAATACAGTAAAATAATAATCATTGACAGTGAAAAAATGTAGCTATCGTAGAAAAGCTACCCCAGTTATGTAGTATATATTTTCCTTGAAACAGGTATAGCAAAATTGCACGATGAAAAGAATCTTACTTGCTATTACAAACCGACGCAATTAAACTTGATTGCAATGGAATAAGCTTTAGTTATCCACTAATTTAGAACTTGTAAGTACTAAGTTACTTGATAAGTCATCTCCTCTGAACTCATCGTCTCTTAAAATTTTGGTGTGGAAAATCTGAGAGTAATGGAAGAATTCATAAATTAGAAAATTGACTAACCCATAATACGGCATCTGTGATGATTAGCTCTGGATAAATTGCCGTGTATCATCCAGTTACGAAGCTAGTAAATGCATTTACATTTTGCTAACCAAAATATTTAATAAATGGGAATGATTATGGAGATGTTAAAGTTATATTTCGAGGAGAGAACAAAATACAGACATTGTCTGACCTACCTATTATATTGAAAACAATATAGTGCTGATTGACGGAAATAGACCAAGTCACTGGAAGTGTTTTTATTCCAAGATGATGCATATGTCAGGCAGTTTAGTTAAGCACACTCTGATGATTACATCCACTGAATATCCATTCCAATACAATGAATACCAATTTGTTTGAGCTCCATTTGTCGGTATCGCTTTATTCTTGATTCTTCGCACGTCGTCTGTCTTTTTTCTCCTCTCTCTTTCCCCTCCTCCCTCCCACATCTCGAGAGACGCAGAGCGCTCACAAGACGCTGTGGAGCCTCCGGAGAGGATGGGGGAGAGGGGTTGGCGGAGGGATTTTGGCCATTATGCGCCACTTCGGGTGGGTGAAAATCGATCAATTGACGAATTTCACGCGCAAGTGGGTGTGCAGAAACGGAGGGTTAGGGGGAGGGGGTTAGCGGAGGGGTTGCGCGATCGCCTCTTGTCATCGCTTCAGCGATGTGGGTCAGTATCTGTTTTCATGCGTTTTGAAGGGAAAGAGGAGGATGGAGGAAGGGGTCGTTGCAAAACATGCCGGAGATCCCACGCGGAAAACGGAAAAAAATAAAAGAGTGTAGAAATAAAGCATAGCGTGTCTTCTTGCACTTTTCCGCGCCTACTCGATTGTGCAGGTCGCAAGTCGATTGCGCGGTTGGTCGACCATTCCCAGTAGAAATACGTGCCCACCCATGCTTTACTCCTCCATCGCGCGCCTTATCGGCGACTATTCGCTCGAATAATGTTATTCGGTATGCGTCCAAAAAGTTAAAGAACGAAATTGTTGAAATGTTGGCGATATATTTTTCCTTTTTTCGGACTTCCTTGCAATTTTTCCAACATTCGTTAGTTTCGTGGAAATCATTATTATTTGCAGACGAAAGTTTAGAACCTCCTGTGTTCAACAAAATTGCGAAAAACCTGGTTCCATTCTTTGTTTTTGACGTGAATTTTGTTGAGTTGAAACACAAAAATTGATTCAAAGTTCAACCATGATTAGCATTCGTCATTTTAGGCGTAGCAATAACTTTATCGGACATACAACTTAAATGAATGTTCATAATTCTCTGAATACAATGATCTTATACTTTGCACTTGACCAGATTTAAATTATGCGTACGACCGGTTTTCTCGTGATAAAGCATGATCAGATGTAATATATAAGATAAGAAATACTAGTTTAGCTTAATTTCCCTGCAAAAAAATCCAATCATTTTAATCGACATTTTTTAGGTGACAGGGCAGACTACAAAATAGGTTTTGAGACCGGTCTTGACTCCCTTCACCATTGCACAAGATTACCCTGATGGGAAACTTCTTTATTTTCTTAATTTCACTGGGCTTGCTCATAAATCTAAAATGGTTGAACCGATATCTATGGAGATCCCACCATATTATGAAAATCTTAAATTTCACTGTTAAGGAGTTTGATATTATTCACTAACGGAATATTTCGCCTGAGAATTCGCATTCATTACCATCGAGATCGTCATGAAAATTTTTCCGATAGTCCGACCAATACAAGTCATCAACGTTACGAAAGCCAATGCTCAAATCCACAGTATTTTTTCTTTAAAAAAGTAATAAGAATACAGTTTAGGATAAATCATAATTTTACCTCGAAGTAAGCCATTTACAAGATTAGTTTGTAGCAGCTCACCAAGCTGTTACTTCCTCATTGTTTCATACTTGGTTAGTTCCCTGTACTGACGTACTATTCCATCACCTGATTATCTGTAAAGGTTACTGTAAAGTATGGCGTGTAGTTATCCAGTGCAGAGATATAGACGCTTTTTCCGCTCAAAACTTAATCCATTTATAAACATTCTTATACTTTCCCATTATTTGAGGAATCCTTTCATTTAAGAATATATTTTCCCTGTAGGAAATTTTTGCATAGCAACGTTCAGGTGGGTATCTAGGATTTAATAAACAATATTATGATTTCCAAACGTGACGTAAATGGTCATAGATCAAAATTAATTCTCCGCTTCAGTTGTAAATAAAGATTTTGAATAACCTCAAGTAATTGGAGATCGAGGTGTAAAACCTTGGGACACAGGTCTAAAAAATTCTTAGCAGCGAAAAAAAAATATGAAAATGAAATACTCGCAATAGCAAGAGAAACGACTTATATAGAGAGAGCTTACTTGGACTTCAAAGGAATACCAATGATGGCCCTTTTTATACCCCAGGTGGAAAATTAATCTGATGTGAATGAAGTATTTCATCTTTGAATCCTACCAAACCACGTACACTAGATTAAAAAAAAATTGTCAATGACATTTAAAAAATGATCGATTTTCGATGACTCTATGCTTAACTCAGTGTTCAACCACGCTATGGGTATGGATAAAATAGTAAAAAAGGATATATTCCGCTGGTGTAGGAAATTTTAGTTAACTGTTTAGAGTATGCATAGTGTCGTAACTTGTAGAAGAAAGATGGTATATGAACTGTTGGTTACATCTTGTCTTTTTTGCCATTGCGTTAGAAAGGAAGCAATGAAATGTATAAGGAATAATTTATTGACCATCATTCTTATTATTTTGTCTAAACTTTTTCGTTTATACTCAATTCTTGTTATTCTGTTTAAATATAATAGAACGATATAATTAAAAACTCTAAATATTTATTAGGTATTTCGGAAAACTTTCTGTAAATGATTTTATGCTGAGTAAACATATAACACCTACGTAATTATGCTGACATAAAATTCCTGCTGCAAAGAACGAAGGTATTACATCACCAGATAATCGGATACATATGTGGATCAGTTGGAAAAATAAATCTTTACCTGGGTGACAGACAAAATTTTCTTGCCTCACTTTCGGAATGCTTTTTCGTTTGAGTTATTTTATTTCTTTTCGCGATCACCCACGCACCTCGTATTTCTCCCAGTTATTTTTCCCCCATGACCTGCCTCGAGAACCCATCTCCCCTCCACAGGCGGATTAAAAAAATTTCGTCAGCCCTCATCCGATTAATCTTCTCATTTCCTCTTTCCGTCGAGTTGTTATTGAGTGTTTTTCATTTTATATCTCCTCCGCCCGATTTAACCACTTCATCCATTTCAGTGATCGCATTTAAAGGACCCGATAATATTCTCATCTTTCACCATCGTCGACAAGCGTCGTCAGGACCTTAATTAAACTTATTTCTCGGGGACCGGCAGAGGGATCTGAGCGTTCTGTGGTTAGTAATCTGGGAGCATCAATATTACAACGCCAAAATAGCGGTCATAAAGACGATTTTAATTTTTATTGAGATATAGTCCTGTCGAGTGCGGATCAGGCGGGGTGATTTTTGAGCACGCTGGACCCTGGTACTCCATAAACACGATGGGGAGATTCAAAGAACGGCGGGAGATGCAGCGACTGTAACTCTTAACGGAGTCATCCGCTAATACGCATTAAAATGCAGAATTTTCAAATTGTAACAATCATTCACCATGTCGCCTCGGTAGTTTAACTGGTTATAGCAAATCGGCGAACTCGGACATCGAGGGATCCCGGTCAAGGCGAACGATTTTTACACTATGAACATTTTGCACGGTTGAGGAAGTAATATTTTCGAACAATCATCAACTTCGACGACAGAAATAAATTCTTAGTATAATTAGTATCCTTGGCCTCTCGCATTCTCGAAGGCAGGTAGATTAACCAGTCTTTAACCTGATTGGCAATAGTGTTTGAAGTAGCCTAGGGTGTGTGAAAATCATTCGTTCAAGGTAAGGGTCGATTTCCTAGAAAAATAATTTTTAAAATTAAAAAAATATTTTTTCTTAGGTCTTATTTCATTCACGCTCACGTTTACATTGCATGATTAAATGCAATTCGAGGATGAGGACTAGTGGATTCCGAATAGATATTTTGATCTTGATTGTTTCCAGTAAATACATAGTTTACAGTATAATTCCGTGACTAAATATTTACCAATCGAAGTGCAATTGACTTGTATATTTTAGTTCAGTTAAGCCTCACCTGATGCGCATGTTACCTAGAACATTGGAGCATTTTATCAACGTTTTATACGAAATAACTGGTAGGTGAGATATAAGTACGACCTAATGACGAAACTGATATGTGCATCTCTCTTTCTGTTTCCTTTCTGTCAGCTTCAGACGAGGATTATATTATTTTTTCACGCGTCCTCGGCTGTCCTCTCAGAAGCGCCCGCCTTCCTCTGTCGTGTACTATTATTTCCGCCTCGGGTGAGAATAAACGGTTAATATGGAAAAGCAGATGATTTAAAAAAAAAGACGGGAGTAATAATGACCCTGGAGGTGAAAAAAGCGAGCAACACCGACCGTTTTTTGTTCCGGTCCACGGCTTCCCACGGTGCATCACGTTCGAGAAATGCCCTTAAGCGACGATTCAGAACTCACCCCATATCCTGTGCAACGTGTTCGATCTTCCCGCTCCTCACCGTCTCTCCCTCTCTCTCTCTCTCTCTCCCGCCCCGTCTCCCGGTGGACGGGTTGCGACCCCATCCCCCGCCTTCAACCGCCCACTCCTCTACCTCATCCCCCTTCTCCGCAGTCGTGTTTCCCTCCTCCAACCTCCTCTCCGTATCTACCCCCTCCCATCTACCCTAGGACGGAAGCAAAACCGGAATCCCCCGCGTTGGTGAGGTTGGTAGGCTGACTGGATAGCAGCAGCCAGCCGATCTCTCAAAGATCTCTCTCTCTCTCTCTGCGGTAACCTCAGATTGGGACCAATTGCTCGTGGTTCCGACATGAAAAGAGCACCAACTTTTCCGCCCTCTCTCTTCGTCCCCCCTTCCTCTCTGGCTCAACTCGCCTTCCCTCCCCCTCTCATGTATTCAATCCTGCAACCCACCCCCCTCCACCCACCTTCTATATTTCTCCCGCACCCTACCACCTCCCCTCCCTCCCTCTCTCTCTCTTCCTCCCCGTTCCACTTCGCTAGAGACACCAGCGGGGCCACCTCCCGCTCCCGCACCAGCTTCCCTACAACCTAAGGTACACCACTTCCCCGACGCGCCGCCGCTGGGGTTAATTCTCCGCGGCTATGTGGCTCCGGACATGATTTCGCGTGATCGATAGAGTCCCGCGCAAGGTTGCGAAGGAAATCTCGCCCCCTCTTTCCCCCATCCCAGCCAGCCCACTCTCTCTCTCTCTCTCTCCCCTCCCATCCCATCCCCCTCGACTCACCACATACATTTATATATATATCACATGCTCGCCGCTGCTAATCAAGCGGATGGAAAAAAGAAGGATATAAAGAAAGGAAACTTGTAACTTGCGAAACGGCCTGCGTTATTTCGACACGTATCCTACCGCAATACTACTCCTTGCCGGACCTGAAATCTCCGTCGGTCTACATAAACCCGAATTATTAGTTATGATCTGGGATATTGTTTTGATCCGGTTTGATTGAGATGATGAATGAATGCGGTCAACTCATGTGGCTCCTCTGAACTTGTGAAAAGGTTAAGTCTTGGGAAATTGTTTCGAAATGTTTTCTCTGTTCTCTTGGTCCGTCGGAGAAATTTTCTTCAATTTAAATGCACACCTTCATACAGGGCGTGATTACGTAATTAGTGTGCACTTGTTTTTGGCTCAAATGACTTTTAATACGTTTCCATTGCATTTCGTGGTTTTTAAATTCTAAAAGTCAAAGACCATGCATTTAAACTTTGGGGATAAGTTTCCACAAGTAATGGTAAAGATATTTGCAATTAATATCTAACAATGGGGAAGCGCTTCATTTTTTCACTTTAATAAAGGCAAGGCTTCCAAAAAAGTTTAGAAAATCTTTTCAGGAAACAATTCAAAGACGTTCTTTCGTCCTACTTAAAAATAGTAGCTACTGGCTCTCCTAGTTTCCACAGTGCTGTGACACACGACTTCTTTTTTATGCAGGAATGTATAAAAAGTTCATGATTATTGATAATATCCGCGGTTCACTGTTGTAGCCTAGTAGTTCCTGAATTATCATATACCATTGCGATATACTTTCATGCCATTGAATGTGAAATAATACCGCTGCTCTCGGCTAATTTTCTGACCTGTCAAAATGTTGAACCCGAAACTATTTATATTAATTACTATAAATAGTGAAAGTATTGAAGTAGGAGGAGTGTATAAGGCAAAACTGTAGGACAATTTTAAGTTAAGACCTGGCCGTGTACCTTTTTCCTCTGGCTTCTTCGTAACGAATGGCGGAAAGAATTATTTTTTACGAGACGCCGTGTTCATTGGGACGACGCCGAGGGGGAAAGAACAATTCTTTAAAATCGCTTGCCAAGAAGTAATCCAAGGAGAGGGAGACAGCTAGCTCGTTTCATGGGTCTTTCTTTAATTGATGCAGAGATGTCAACCCGGCGTAATGCTTTTTCTCTGCCCTATGTTCCTTCTCACAATGGAGAAATTCGTGACGTATGATTCGCTTCAGGATATCTTACCATTTGAGACTATACATCATAGTAAGTGTCGTAGATGCTACGCCAGTTTATCATCCTCGGAGGCGAAGTGGATGCCAACTATTAATATTTGCCTTTGCCGCGAATGAATGCTAATCTTCCTTAGCGAACTGATGCGTGATTGTTTCAGTTCCCATTTTGTAACCTTCCACATATTTGACACGTGATTAATGAACGCATTATTCGAATGAGTCTAGTAAAGGTTATGGTGCAGTGAAACATCATACAACGCCTGTATCAAACACCGTTACTCTGCCCTCTCTTTAAGTCTCAAGACACGTATTTTGAGGTTGGTCATAAGTCTGTGGAAGCCTTGTTTAATATGAATCTCGTTTACTGTTTTTTTAATGAAAGTTTATTCGATAAAGTGAGCAATTTCATGAAACGAAACGGTGTTTTCATTAAATAAAAGTCTATTGTCTATTTTATCTGTTCTTTGGTCATCTATCTACTTCAATGGAACAAATTTTAGATATACGGTGAAGCGATATTGTCAAGAAACATTGACGTATTTCACGGGCAAACTAATTTATCAGAAAGAAGTTTCGAGAACGCAAACGCTGATGAAGGAACGTGAAATGTGCTGAAACCATCCGCACACTCCTCGGTACGTATTTCTATCTAAAATGATTAGCAATAAATGGTCATAGACATTAATTAGTTCAGAGTGTAATGTGCTTTTAGAAGTTGGAATATTATGGGAAAATGGAATCAAACGATGGGCTAACTTTTGTCGCAATAATTTATCCGATTACCGCTATAATGCCGAGCGCAAAGGAGATTAAGGTTTTGTGATTGAGCACTAAGGAGACTGTGCAGAATGTTGCATCGAACCAATGTTCCATCAGTGTCTACCCCAGCGCCTCGTGTCGGTGGATATCGCCCAGGAGCAGCCGCCCTCCCGCGTTCTCCCGCTTGACAAGCGATCTGCATGTTGCTCGGCCGCACTAAACCGCTTGAACACTTCCTCCGAGGAGGAAACGATCCTGGTACTCCAAGCGTGCAATTCCACCCAACCCACTCCCAATCTCCCGCCCTTGCAGCCTGTTCTCCTTTCTCATATCCCTTCACTCCCCATGAATCTTTCCTGGCAATCTTAATATCGGATTATTCAGTATAATTTTGTTTTTTTTATCACAAAAACCGACCGACTTTTGAATCCAATGGTATGGTGTAAGAGACCTCCACAACCAAATTTTAATTGTAAAATCTGCATTTTTAAAAAACAGACCTCATTATACTTTTGTAACTTCAAAGCTCGTCTTAGAAGCGTGTACTTAGATTGAAAGCAAAGGACATTTCTTGAAAACTCATGAATTTATTAGGATTAAGAACTGTATGCCTTTTCACAGGGAGCATTATTGAGAATCGATCTGGTACTCTTTGAGTTATGTCCTGAATAAGTTGCACGAGGAATTAAATATCTGCAAATACTGGAGATGTTATTGAAATCGGAGGTGTCCCACTATTTTGTTATGTGCATTTGACGTGAAAATGGAAATGTTGTAAAAATTTCCAGTACCAGGATATTGCTATTACGGATTTGGAGTATTGGACCACTTAGATCAAATAAGGAATGTATGCGCACGCTATAAATTTAAATGTTTGCTTTCATCTTGTTATTCTTAACAATAAATCCATGAATATTTCTAGGTTATAACAAAGCAAAGTAATGCTATTAAACGAGCCAGACTAGTTGGTAATATGGATCCTTGTTCAGAAAGAATAATATAATAACGTTGTCCAAATAACTCCTTAAACTAAATAAAACTCCTCGTAGTTGGCGTTATTTAGGATGATAGCATCCTCTTCTATTTGTATATTCATGATATATAACTTTAAATATTCTCCGTTGTCCTAATAGAAATGGTTTCATAGGTCTATAAAAATTTGTCCGACATAAAATTGTTTTGCTGATTAATAGTAGGCTATTCTATTGCCGCTTAATATTACATGTGGATTCCCCACATCACTGCGGCACCGTAAGACCGGGGCATGCCGCCTTCATTCCTCAGGCATATGTGGGTCTCGTGTTGGTCATTTTTCTGAGCGGAGGACACTTTCGCCTGGAAAAGAGAATGCGAGCGTCTTTGACTCTGCGACACATTGAAGTTGTGTTTGCGCAAAATCAGTGTGATGGATGACGGATTCATATGTTGGATTAATACGTTCCAAAAATTCTCTGAAAAAATATGATTTTTATTAGAGGTATTTAATTTATTTCAAAACTCTAAATATTACGATGAAAGTACTCATTTGTATACTCCACTTGATCAGTACTCTACATTGAGTAGAAATGTCCAATTGTAACTACAAGTTGAAATGAAGTACTTTACTTTGTGATTCCACACACTTTATTTAAAAAACACGACCCAGGTTTCAACGTTGAACATAAAGACAGTTTTAAAAAAATAAATTGTGTGGAATTACAAAGTAAAGTATTTCATTTCAATATGTTATGCAAATTCCATAAAGTTACGCCGGAGGCAACAAATTTTAGAACTAAAAGTTTTATGGTTTCAAAGGTTTCCTTCTAACTTAAATTGATCTTTTGTTTCGGAAACATTGCGTTACTTCACTGAAAAATTCCTTTCATATTTTATTTCATATTTCGTTCCAGAGTAAAATTCGATGGTTGGTTAAAGCAGAGACTCTTGAATGAATAACATATGTAGTTCCCGCAAATCCCTTTTAGCATTACTTCATGACGGAGATTGAAATGGATACCGGCATCAAAAGATGCCAATAGGCTTTAATCCCTAACTTGACGTAAACCTCTCTAGTAAAGGTGAAAGAGACTTCTCCTCTATCCTCGTCAGGGGGACCGGAATGTAATGGCTAGAATTTCTGCGTGTGCGATTTTACTGCCTCTTGAGTGCGTTTCTCGAGGGTGGCATATTTTTTCTTCCATACTTTCACGCCCCTCTGATCCGGCGTTATGAGAGGAGTTCAACCAGTGAGTATTGCATCATCGGAAGCCTTCCATTTCAGTTTTCCGCTCTGCTCGTACTTATTTTCCAGTCAAGCATAATAGATGCCCGAGTTCAGGAAGCGGTAAATTAAAAGAGGGATTTTTTCTTTTGGATTTAGTTTATCTTTCACAATACAAGAGGCCCAAGAGTGGTATCGAAGAGACTGAGACTATCTCTGGTCAAATCCCGGAGTCCAGCCGGTTTTGTTCCCGCTCACCGTCTCAGCCGCAGGCCTCGTGTTTGTACACCGCTTAGGGAACACCTCTTGTATGTCATAGGTTTTATCATATCGTCTTGAAGGAATTTATTCTTAACGGAAATTGAATCGTCTATAAAATCATACAGTCTCCACACGGAACTACGGCTATTTGCTGCGTCGGAGACGAATTATTTCTTTGAAAACACTCGTTTTTTCCATATCCTCCTGGAAAGGTGGCTATACTCACCGTGAGGAAGGCATGCAACAACTAGACTTTCAGGAGCACATGGCAGTGAAACGCTAATCGGGAATTTCATGATGTTCAAATTAGGTCGAAGAACGGATCTTCTTTGCAATGAAATTTCATTAGTTACATCTATTTCCCCTTTGGCGAAAAAAATGTTTAGTATACCGACTGGTAAAATTCCATGACTACTACAAAATTATTGTTCCTTGGTAGAAATAACTTTTATTTCTACACCATTTACTTCTTATAGAAATTTGTGGAAATTGAATAGAAAAAATATATCTCCATCAACAGTTAATACTTTCCATCAAATTATGTAAGAGTGTCCATCTTGATTTTAGAAATTTGCCCTCTCTAAAACTAGCAAAGGATCTACTCCAATAGGAGTTCACTTTTATGAATGTGTTACATTGTAATATTGTTATCTTGTAACGTATTGCTCGTGAAGTAAGCATTTTACCAAGGAAATCTAATACAACATTAGCGGTCAGGACTACGAATTTTAGTGTGTCGAATCAGGCGTGATGTTGTGGAAGGCGAACATGATCAATTCGTAGCTAATATAATGAAAATAACGATATAACAATAATTACGCAGTTTTCCACTGCCAATACAGATTTATTTCGACCTAGGGTATGATGTTACCCTGCCATCATTATGTCCTGATGATGGCGAAGTAACGTCGAGACCTTGGTCGAAATATACCTTTATTGACAGTGGAACGGTTCATTGTTATTTGCCAGGAATTGTTAATCAAGCCTCACAACTGTTTCCACACTGATAAAACTACAGGGATAACCTTTATGAAGATGATTTTGTGTACGTTTTGAGCGCATGAATAAATAAAAATGTATTTCAGTTCGTCACCCAATCAGGGAATGTGATGAAAAAACTAAGAAACTTAGGCAGATAAAAGGGACAAGTATTTAGATAGTTGCGAATCCATATTTCCTAGAAAGTCACTATTGTGAAGACATAAGTGAAGTGAGTTCAAAAACAGGCAGTAGATCCATAAGATTACATAGAGCGAGAGACTCGAATTATAAGAAACAATACGGGAATTAGTCATTTTATTTTACTTGGCATTACAGAGCTCATACATGCGGAGCCCGTGGTTAATGAATCTAGTAACAACCCATACAACATTTTACTTTAGTTTTAGAGAGATGGGCTAAGTGTGAATGAGGGTAGAAATTAATCGACCTCTTCTGAAATGTAGTCAGCTTATATTGCTCCTAGCAATATAAGTTGACTACGCAAACCTTTATGTGGACGAAATTCATATCATTGGGTCACCTATACCATTTCTTTTATCATTTTACGTACTGTACAACATTGTTTGCTTGAAAATAAATATTAGCATAGGTTCAATAAATTCCACACAGTAAAAATATATTGCAATTGATTATCCAATAGAAAATTGAAAAATCACGAAAGGGAGATAATGTTGAATACTTGTGCAAAAAACTTTGTTAGTTGACCGTTTATTTAAGCAAACCTAACGGTAGTCTTTTCACTGCAAAAAAATGGTTTTACTAGGAAACTATAAACAATAATTTGGCAAGCCGGGCTTGAAACAGTAGTGGGATAGAGTGTGTTATCAACCTGGATATTGAAAAGCAACGCGTTGATTCATTCGAAAGTTATTTTTATATATAGCTAAAATTTCCTTTGCTATTGCCATCCCATTCTAATGATTTTTTCCAAAGCCCAATCATTAAGGAATCGGGAAGATTTTCCCGACTCTTTAATTCAATTAAATGGTCAATAGCGGAGAAATAATTTCTAGGAGGTCACGTGACCACTTTAAAGCTGCTACGTACAAGTGATCGCTTTGCATAGCACCGTTGCGGTTAACGGAATAAACGAGAAACTTCTCCGATGGTTTCGAAAAACACAAATTTGCAGCGGTTATGTTAATTCGCTCTCATTCAAAAATGGAATGCGGGGCACTCGTTGCTTCTGGAGTTTTGATTTCAGTTCGAAAAATTTAACCACTCTTGACTTAGCCTGTGAAGAGCCCCGATTTATAAATATTGCCAGAAAGAAGTTACAAGGACGATCTAATAATCGCTAAGATGTGGTGTGGATCAAATTTCAAATTGACTCTAGTGACTCCTATTAATTTAAATGCCTAATTTCATTAACCGGCTGTTCATTTTTCCATTTGGAGACGATGCAAAGGGAATTTGTGTATGGTGCCTTGTTTTTTGAGAATTTACCGGTTTGTTTGCGTTTTTACTACACTGCAGTAATCAACCCAAAGCTTAGTTTGATAGGCCATGGTGGAGATCATCTCTCACGTCTTAGACCTAAAGGCGTGTGAAACTTACACATAGTCTGTGGGGTAGATACTTCTTCCCTGTAGTTTTCCAGGGAGACCTAGCACACGAAAAATTTCATTTTTAAACACGTAAATTAAAGAGATTTTCCGTGAGTGAAACAACAATATTCAGCGCTATTGTTTTGTGCAAAAAACTGAAAACAATGTAAAAACTATTACACATTTCATGAGCAGTAAATAATGCACTTGCAAAAATACACCAACCTTGATAAAATTTAGATTTGATCAAAAAAACTTTTTAATCTTCATTATTATAAAAATATTTACTTATTCCTAGAATATTTTAAGTATTTCTTTCAGTTTCTGCGAGCTCCAGATTAAAATAATCCCACTTTGAATTTTGCACATTTCTTCGACGAAAATTTTTTTCGTATTGCACCATTGGGACACTTGATTTTCTTGCTAATAATTTGTACCCCAAATTTTTAATGAAAAGACCTTCTGGTAATTAAAGGAAAAATGTTCTTTTTAAACTAATCACCTATTATCTCCATTACGTATTTTCACATCCATCAGATTACATTAAATGCATTTAAAGTGAGTTCAGACTCGGGCATCGTTAACTGCATCTGCATCCTGGTGGAAGGACATCTAGCGTCGGAGGTTTGAGGCTACCTCGGACCTAAGTTTAAGTTTCCAGGTCTCGTCTACAAAACTTTGACTTCCCACCGGTATCTTTACCACGCTTATATTTCACCGCTATCTTCCTTTTGCCGCTGACTCCCTCTCATAGTTTCTCCCTCCTCTTTAGACGGCCGCCATTTTGTTGAAACTTAACCCATCCGTTTTCCACTCTTGTGCCCTTGTGAAACTTCACACTCAGCGACGGATTCACCTCCAACAGGAGCTCATTTTCCCTTCCTAGTGGATTTATGATTATCCAATTCACTCTGATTCTCACACTCTGAGGATATCGGGTACTTTACTGCTTTCGTCACACTCCTCATCATTATGCATACCCAATCTGATTCAAACCACTCACTTCTGATACATTATTTCACGTTTTCATGTAACCCAAGGTAAAAGCCCTGGTTATCAGTTAACAGTCCAATGGATTGCTTAATTCATCTCCACAATCGATCTTTCCTGGATTCTAATTTCATCCTTTCTCACTTCTTTATTTTGATACTTGCTTCCTTTCTTGCTGATGAGCGAGATTTTAGTTTTCGTTTTTCTTTCAAAATATCGCTCAACATGTGAAGATATATGTACTTTCTTTTTATTCAAGAAGCAGGTATTATTCAAAATAACCTCCCAATATCTAAAACGGTATTCACTACATACTATATTTCTTCTAAGGGCCTAATTTCCATCATTAAGTTTCTAGTGAACATGGATATGTTAACAATTTTAATACCATTACCAAATTATTATTTACAATAGTGAATGAAGGGAAGGATGAATAAATGTATTATATTTTTCGCAACGATAAATGTAAATCATTCGCATTTATTTTCAGTGTTTAACTTTCCAATTTTTGACCATTTACTGTCATTAAATGTTGTTCTAAAATGATTAATTATTAGGTGTATGATAATTATGTCACCAAATACCAGAGACTAATCAAAAAATTATTTGCAAAAAGAGTAGGAATTTTCGCAGGATGAAATGTTAAAAATGGAACATTTTCATTAGTTTGGTTGAATAGAATATTTTCAAATTGGTAATAAGTTTTATATTTAGTAAAGCTAGTAATAAGAATTTTGACCTGAATATTGCCTAAAATTGGTCGGCCAGAATAGTTCAACAAGGCGAGAGAAACTCCTATACTATGGTGTAACCTGGACGACACTATGAAAGGCTTTGTAGCAAGATAGATATGTATTAAAAATAATTTCCTTAACCCTCCCCTTGGAATTGACAACCTTGAGGCAATGGAAATGTTTACGTGTTTTGATGATCCCTAGTGCTATATTAGCAGGAGCATTGATATTTGCTCGGGTAGGATCTTTCTTCAGAGTTGGGTTAAAGTGTAGGAGCCAGACGGAAGGTAGTCCGCGCAGCGTCTGTTCTTTAGTGAGGCGGATACAAAGGCGTCTGAGCCCAGTGGCGTGGCGATGGTGTATAGTTAAAAACACTACTGAAGAAGGCTGCAGAAAACCACCTTTAGTATTTATATAACGAAGCTACGATTTTACATATCCAAGTATGTATCCTGACAACCACCCACTTGGCCCAATAGTTATATACACCTCACAACACGAAATCCTTGTAAAGTGAAATCGACAGCTGAAGAAAAGGAGGCAAAGAAGTGGACGGAAGCAGTTGGAGTTATAACATGGGATATTAGGACGATCATGGAGAAAGGGAAATTAGAAAACATAAAGTAGGAGAGAGAGTAAATACAGATTTATGTATTTTTAGGTTGTACGAGACGAAATGGATGCATAGCAGGGATTACTGGAGCGGTAGCTATGTTCTTTATAATACGGAGTAATATACAGTGGAGGGGAAGAGAGCAAACGAGGGATGGCAATAGTATTGAAGTAAAAGTTAGGCGAAAACGTAGTAAAAATACAACAGGCAAGTGATTGAATATTATTAGTCGAAGTAAAATCTGCACCATCGAACTTGGTCGTTATTCAGGTCCTCATTACCACAATCAGTCATCGGGAGCAAGAAATTCCCTAAGGTGAGGAATTCAACCAGGGGAAATAATCATGGGTGTTTCTGGAAGGAAAAATTGATATTGATAGGAACGTCACGTTAACCAAAGGAAGAGATGGTAGTCATGTAGAGGAATACGGTTTAGAAAAAAGGAATGGCTGTAGGTAGAAAACAATAGGCATTTGTAAAAACTGTGTTAAATCATATATGTTACACTTGATTTGAACAGCACATTAGAGGTAGGTACATATGGAAAATGCCCGGGAATTCAGAAAGATATCGGTTAGATTATATCATGGTTAGACAAAGATTTAGAAACACCATGATTGATTCGCACAGTTTCCCAGGAGAGGATGCGAATTCATATCATAATTTAATATTAATGAAGTATATATAACGTTAGATTTCAATAGGATGAAATGGAGGAGAAGAATAGGGAAATTGTAGTTAAAAGCATTTTACTGAATGGAAAGGAAAAAGTGCCAGGAGGCAGAGGAAAAATTGATGAGTCAGGACATATAAGTGGGTTAAGAAGAACAAAGTTGGGAAAATTTCAAAAAAGGGATGTCGAAAGGCGCAAAAGAAACCATAAAAAAAACAGTGAACAGAAAAATGACAAGGAAACAATGGATTACTGATGAGACGATTGGGAAGAAGAGAGGAGGAAATTGAAGAGTGTAGGCACGGAGTTGGGTTGAAGAAAGTGTAAAGAGTTGAATAATAAACTGCGACGGGAAACTAATAGGGCGAAAAAAGCGTGGTGGAAGAGGCAGTGCGAGGATATGGAAAGTTTATAAAGGAAGGGGGAAATTGCTGCGCTCTACCGGAAGGTGAAAACACTATAAAAATAGTAATGATGGAAAACCCGTGAAAACGATTAAAGATGAGTCAGGATATTATTCATTGATTGAACCAGAACACGTAGTAGATATGGAAGAATGCATATAGCATCTAATTAGCAAAGACCTTTGGCCAGCAAATTTGGACATTGAAAGAGAATATGACATGGTTGAGGCTAGGTTAGGTCCAGGCTTACATGGTTACGGATGATGAGCCAAGTCCTGAATTGCAACACCATAGCCGTTGAGGCTATAGTGTGGCAATCATTGATTGAGCGCATTAGAAAATCATTTTGATAGGCTATGGAGGTTGTCGAGAAGGAAGAAGGCCAAATTAAACGTAAAAATTGGAGGGCCAAAACTAGGACACGTGAAGCAGTTTACGTATCTTAGAAATATTTTGGACGAAAATGTTCTAAGTAGCCATAACGTAAGAGGAAGACGTGTATATTACGCAAAGAAGATTTCATAAGAAGGAGGGATGACTGGAACGTTGAGTAGGTTTTTAAAGAAAAGATAAGGGAAAACTTTGACATGGAGTGTGGTTTTGTACGATGCGGACACTTGGTAATTGAAACAGGATCACAAGCGTAGATTTGGAGAGCTTTTCTGTGTGTGAGGAGAAGGATGGAAGAAGTAAAATGGATGGAAAGGGCATCAAACGAAGAGATGTTAGTCATAGTGGGGGAGGAGAGCGAATGGTTGGGAAAATCCTTAAAGAGGCAGAAAAAGGAGATGCAGAGCATTGTGGTGTTAGGTGGTGGAATGTTGAATAGTATGACAAAGGGGAGCACGTTAGGCAAGCTAGGATGAGAGGGGAGAAGGTTAAGCATGGTGGATTGTATGAACGAAGGTAGAATGAATGCGGAATTGAATAATTTAATGTAGTGTGGGTTATCTGGGCGTTTTTTGTTGGAATTATTAAATATAGGGGCGTTGAGTTTGCGTCCATCCAAATCCTACGTTAAAGCGTAGATTTACAATTTGTCATGATTTAATTTTTACAATCCTTTGTAATAAGTTTCTAAAATACTTGTGAATCCTTTTTCACTATAACCTAGTAAGAGGATGAGAATGTTTTATGCATCTCAGAGATTTCTTCCTGAGTAAGTAGAACGTGTTTAACTATAAGAAATTTTTTTTTAATTTCAATAATTTCACCAAGCAAATCGTTAGAATATGTTTTCATTAATTTTAATGATGAAAGAACACACTTTGCTTCACATTTTTGCTATGTTTTACGACTAAGGTTTCGTTACAGCGTAACATCTTCAGGTACGCTGTAACGAAACCTGGGTCGTAGTCATAATATTCTATGTGGAAAAGCAAAGTGTCTTCTATCATCATGAAGGATTTCCACCATGTTGCACCTGAAACTGAGTCATTTATTATTTGTAATGTTCAAACACAATGCGTGTGTGTATGTATGCCTTTATTTGCATATTTTCATTAATTTAGTTTTACGTGCAATTCATTTCAAAGGTAAAAACTTAGATTTCGAGAGTGGACCCTCATGCATCAGTTATTCGCTCGTCCGCCGTCACTCGTTAGCACGACTTACCACCGAGCGCTTGATTTGTTGCTGTACAGACCTGTGTCGTTCCCCGTCCCGGATCGCTTCCGCGAATTTTCTCGAAACCAGCGACGTGAAATGAAAGAAAGAGAGAGATGCGCCCAGAATTGATATTCCCATCGTTAAAAACAGTTAGGAGGGCTCGTTTGTCAGCCGGCCTGGACCTCGTTTCCCCCGAAAGAGAAACAAAAACTCATCCAGCTCTTCTCCCTCGTTCGCTCGCTATTCTCGAGAGCGCCAATTATCCTTTCCCCTTTGCCCTTTTATCCATGATTCACGGAGAGTCGAGAAGTGACGGTGGTTTAAGGGAATTCGCAATTGTTTGAGGTAGAAGGGGAGTCAGTCCATTCATTCATTTCCTTCCGTTCTCACTGGTCGTATACACCTACCTACCAGTCTCGATTTACGGATTTCCCCCGACGACGACCAGGAGGAGGATAAAAAAAAGAATGCAGCTATTGCGATGGGGACAGGAAGTGTCTCAGTGATGACGCCAATTTAGGGTTGGGTTTTTTTCATGGCTTTCATTGGATAGATGAGGAAAAACCCAAGAGCGACGTAATTTCTGAGCATTTGGGTAAAAATTCTTTTTTTTTTAAATGTTATAATTCCTTTCAGTCTATTGCTAGATAACCAATTCGTCAAAAATTATGCTCACTTGAAGGTATGATTGATATGTTTTCCCCGCTTATGTATTCATTTTTACGGTTTGTAATTTGATCGCTACTGTTTCAATGATAAAGAAGTGTTTTGTTTGCACCGGCTATCCCCCATGATTATTAACATGCGCATGGCGTTGATGATTAATATTTATCTTTACATGAAACTCACCCTGCAATCATTGTACATACGATACTTTCTCCATTCTGGTATCACTTTATTTTGGTACAATTTGTGTAGAAATATTTCTATATATTTTTTTATACACACACACGCATATATATAAAAATATATATGTGTGTGTGTATATTTGTATATAAACACATTTGTGTGTGTATATGTATATATATTTTTATTTCTACACAAATTTTGCTCGCCATATGGCGAAAAAATATTTACTCACTTTGAAATAGAGATATAAGGAAAAGGGACAGGAGCACATAAAACCATAAACACAGTAATCAACGCGAAGGTCGGTTTAGTAGGTGATGGTAGAGCTCACCCGTGTACCAAGGCCGACGGCGTGTAAATATTCACACATCAGGGTAGGGGGGCCAGTTCCTTTCCCTGTGCCGGTTATGGTTTCCCAGGAAGATCTGGTACCCGAAAAATCAACTGGCTTGGGTGGAGCTGCAGGTGCCCAAAGTGCCGGGAATCGAACCCGGGACCCTCCAGTCAGTAGTCCAACGCTCTACCCACTAGACCACCACGACCCGCCAGGAGCACATATAAAAAACAAAAAGGGATAGTTGCGCAAGGAGGAATCAAGCAGATCACAAGTGGAAAAATATTATAAAATCTGTCTCAAAAATGGTCACCCGTATATTCTGTAGGGTTAGAAGAAAAAATAGAGTAGTTTTTCATGATTGTTATAGAAGAGGAGGTTTGATCGTCAACAGGCATGAGAATTTCATGCTCCCACATGTTACTAAGCTCTATATGAGTCCACAGCATTCATTTAGATTTATGTTCAGGCGATCTGTGTTCCAGTTGGCTACCCGAAAATTCTCATCCGATCATCCGGAAGGGAGCTTATTCACTTTTTCTGCAATGTGAAGATTTATTCTTCCCCCAACCATGACCGCGATACCTAGTGACATCGGATCATTTAAAATATATGGGGCCTTGAAATGAAGACCGATGCCACCATAATACGCAGTCCGCGCGATAGGTGCTCAAAACTGTTGTTGCGTATCAATGCTGCCATCGCTGTGGCGTTAGAACTGTACAAGTATACTGCACTGTACTTGTCTGGTGACAACTCACGGTCCAAAACCATTCCACGGTTACGTTGTTGCGGGTGTTCGGTTTTCATTTGATTGTCCCTAGTACATTTAAAACCACTTCAGGTAGCAGCATTACGGTTTTCATTTTGGCATTCCGAAAGAAAACGTCAATTATGATGAAAATACGAGATCAAGTTCGAAATAAGTGTGATGAAAACAAGAATTTGTGAAAGGATATAAGCATAAGTATGCGTCAATCTGCAAATGTCCTTTCGGTTCGCTGTTACCTTCAGTGTCTTATGAGAACTTGTCCTGAAACCTGTGCTCCAACCAAAGTGCGTAAAGTGGAATAAAGTAAACGAAGTTATTTGTCAATGGAAAAACAAGGTGCTTACTAGAGTGAAAAAGAGAATGCTAAATAGACTCCCTGTTTAGAGGAATCTAAGGAGGACTTATGATGCGAATTTGAATGGGTTTTTTGTTATTCAATGGAACGGAATGACTCACACCGTAAACACATGTAATCAACTCGTAATAATTGAGCTTTTTTCATTATATAAATGCTAGCAAGTATGATAAGACTTCTCCCCACCTCTCAATTATTTGTCAGGCCCTACTTCATAAACTCGTATTTCATGTCAGTAAATATCTCGCGGTCAAATTTCCGGTTTCCGTCGAAGCGAAAAACTCGGACGATATGACACTCGCAGTGAAGTTTGCTTTAGAGCTTTTTCTCAAATAATAACGTAGAAAATTAACTCTACCCTGCGATTCATTTGGTCTTAATGTTGACAAGACGGTTCAATAGCTTAGTGGGTGGAGGTTTGAGTTACTGACCGGTTGGTTATTGGTTAAAACTCCAAGGTGATGAACTTCATGGGAAATCGAAGGCGAATCCACACTGACCCTAGGCGTATATTTATACCCTGAAAGTATGAGTCAGGTAAACCATTGGGTAGCTGGACGCGTGATTTTATAGAATCGATCCATTTATTGATGAAATAATTATTACTTCGTAATTCAAGAGAATCTTATTCAGATGAGACCAGGGTTTCGACGGTCAACATCATCGTCAGCTACTCATAAAGGCAAGACTATACTGTTTACCTGATGATGACGATGAACGTCGAAACCCGGATCGTGTCTGAATAAAATCTGTGGAATTGCAAATTTGTAATTTTTTCTTGATACATTATGTTTAGAAATGAGTTTTTAACTCAAATATCAGCTCCAACCTTTTGATCTTCAGTAGAGGTGAGATGAATTACCATTGGGTGAACGACCCACCAAATAATTTTCAAACCTTTTATATAGTAATTTGGCACCGTCCATTAATAATACCACATTCTTTGTTGCAGTTGCAAAAATCTATCCTGCCAACAGGAGACCCTTCCTAAAAACGACATTTATGTCTTGAGATTCCTAATAGTTTTGTTAGAAAATCATTACAATAGCGTGTTTTTTCTAATTAATTCGTTCAAGACGAATTCACGTATATGATAAAAATTAAACAGACGTCAAAGATTCTCAAGGGTACATGGAGGTAAATATGAACCAAATCCCTTTCACAATTGGTCCTTGATAAGTGGCGTACTTAATTTATGGACTGACACTGTTTCGCTATCGATATTGTAAAACTGAGTAAACGAAGGCTAGCCAACCTTTACGCAGCACAGTCATTAGAGAGAGCATTCGTTTTTATTGTCCTGTCAGTGGCATCGCTCAGATATATCCCGACAAAACAATATCTAGTTTTATGTCCTATTTCTCTAAATGCGAATCACGAATTTTTAAATGAATTATCAACTTATGCTTTCATTAATACACTTTTTTATTTCTCTCTGTTATTACTGATGAATGGGACGTAAATTCGGGTTATAGGCCTTTGCCTACGGGTGTCATAAAGGAATGACTAAAGCCAAGCAGCAACCTCTTTCCTTGCTTTTCGGACGTATTTATAGCCGAGGGATTTTTACTTGGGATATTACCTCACTTAACTCTCCTTCCTTGCTGCGGTGAGCTAGGAAGGAAGAAAGTTGGGAGAGGCTGGACTAGAGACCCATTTCGTAAGTAGGTGAGTGACGGCTCTCCCTGCTTCCTTGGGCACGCCTGTACATGTGCGTGTTTCAACGCACCTAATAGATTTACCTACTTCTAGCCTCTGGCGTGGGGTTGGGTTTCGCTGAATAGACTTTTTTTCACTTTGTGGCTATTTTCCCGTTTCATTTTGCTTTCTCACATGCATGCATGTGTATGGTCGAATAAAATGTGGAATTTAGTGCTCATTGGTTAGTTCAGGACCTGAAGGTGACATATCGAAACCTGTTCGGAAATAAATTTGTTAACAAGAGTAAAATCACAATTAGTGCTTCGTCATTAACAAGTAGTAACTTTTTATGATGCAATATTTAACTCGAGACGGAGCGGGAATAGCCGTGAAATTAACGTCAGCGTTGATGAGGACGAAGGCGTGAATTCCGGATTCACGCAAATACGAATAGGAATTCCGGCCAAATCAGATGATTATTTTCATGCCCGGGAAATTCACATTCAGTAAATTCTATTTCCGGATTCGTCAAGCGGAATCTGTTGAGGGACTCTGCAAATAATTAGTTTCCGTCCTGCTACGTTGATGGAAAATTGTGCTCAGACTCGTCCGTTCATCTTATCTTTCTCTATTCAAAACCTCGAATAATTTCATAAATTATTTATGATTTGGAAAAGAAAAAGCGTGAGATAGAGTCCCAGTGCATCAGTCACGGTCTTTGACAGGTTTTTCCATGCTCAAGGCATTTCTGGAGTTCAACCTCGTTTCTAACGTACGCTCCTCCATTTCATTGGCAGTGGGTACGTTTTCTTTTGTTTCTTGCTTCGCACGTGGAGAATTACTTATTCTAACCGACATTAACTGAACACTGACCATTGAAGAATGATATCTGCAAGCTGGTTCTTCAATTCATTGTCCTTGCGCGGTGTTCTCACAATGGGTAAACAAGAAAGAGTGCGTGGAGTGGTAATGGAAGTAAATATCCAAATGTCACCTATCAAATAAGTGGACATGGTCTTGCGCTTGTTTTCACCTAAGTTCAATGGTATTTTCTCGGAATCTTGCACTTTGCATCCGAGGTAAACTTGTATCTGTTGGTGGTTGAAAAACACGCAAATGCTTTCAAGTACTTGGATCTCATTAACGTTAATTAATCATGGGCTAGAACATCGGTTGGAATACTTTTCCTAAACGCACCGCGTTCATTTGACTAACGTCGGCAGCCTGAAGAATAAATTATCATTCTCTCCTCCCCATTAGTTTCTCCGATATCGCCACAATCTTTAAAAGGGACAAATGCTTTTAAATAGGACGATTTTTATTATCTGGTGGAATGAAATCATTAAGTAGTTGATAAAGTTAGAATTGACATTCTACGAAAATAAAATTGATTGTGTGAGATACAAATATTTAAACTTAAGGTATAATTTGTATTGAAAAAAACATATTATAGTCGTATTTAACTACACACCATTTACTTTAGAGAGTTTTATTGGGAATTATTGTGGTGTGTGATGTATAATGAAGGTTTTAAAAAAGCCAATTTCAATTCCTTGGCGTGGTCTTAAGGTACCGAATCTATGTGTTAAAATCGCAGTCCTTTAATAAATTTAATGACATTGGGAAAGTTAATATTTTTTATTCTCAAAAATGAAAGTAAAGGAGGTTGAATCGGGAACCATCGAATTAAATAACACATATAATAGTTATACTGATAAATTCGAAGAAAAGCGGTCCTTGTCGGTCGAAAGTGGTGCCTGAAAAATATGTTTGCAAAAAATGAAATGGTGCAATTTCTTAGAAAGGTTGAAGTGATTTCATTCGCCGAAATGTGGAGTAAAACGATGCGGAGGAACACGAAACTTCGCGTCCTCATCTTTATGGAAGAGCGCTGAAAAATAAATTTAGCCATGGTTTGATGTGTGTTCCACAGCAGCAAGATGGTAGAAAGCGACAATATGGTGAAACAATAGTGTAAACATGGTAGCTGCATTTGCAACATGCAACGCATAGGAAGAGCATACTCTCATTTGTTTGTTGAGTGATTAAGAGAGGAAACATTGAAATTCATCAATGAATGAATATTTTTATTCGTCTCTGTCACTTCAACAAGTTTACAAGTGAACTGGTCAGTTCCTAGACTGAATAACCTCTCTAAGAGACTCCGTTTGACCAGGTCAGACTCACCAAATGTTCACACCACTGACCTTAGTAGCAGTTAAAGTTATGGTTATCGTAAGCGTTCAAAGTGCTAGAATGTTTCCATTGCACGTAATGCAATATGCATGTGAAAATAACATACCTGAAAATCTTATGTGTTCAAGAAATTACGAGGTTGATAAATCTATTTTTCGAGGTTTTCATTAGAATCTTCCTTTCTTAAGTTTTCCTGAGACTTTGTGAGGATTTTATCAAATGAACGATTTAACTTTAAATGAAATGGATCGGTGAAACGTTCCAGAAAACTGCAGTGAAAGCAAAGAACGGTATCATGCCGTCGTAACGAAATCGCGGAAAGGTTCAGGCAGTCCATAAACGGCGACCCCTCGACATGGGGCTGAGTCTTGACCAAATAAATTCCCTGGAAATGCGATGATGACACAACCGCACAGAAGCAAATTCGATTCCACTCACCACCCTCACCCCACCACTTCCCTCTCTCTCTTTCTCTCGGTATTTTTTGAACACAAGGGGGAAAACTCCGCGTCCGTCCGCTTTTGAGAAACCTTTCCAAAACTTCCCCGTTCTCCCCCTTTTCTCCTGGCACCGAATGCAAGGGGTGTGGGAGACTAGAGAAAAAGAGGGAGGGGTGATGGGCGGACGGTAGCACAAGGAAGAGAAAGGGTGGAGAAGGCAACGAGGACTGAGGAAACCGTTTGGAAAAAATTCACGTTCGAGGGGGAATGACTTTTGATTCCCTCCTTCAGGGCACGAGAGGGTGCTGGGAAATGCCATTCCCGTGAGTGTGTTAAGCGTTTGGGAGATGAACGCGGTCGCTTCGAAGGAAAGGGATAAAGGCGGGGGGGGGGGAAGAGGACGGGGGGGGGAATGGAAGGTCTTAAAATCGCCGGTCAACTTCCTGCCCAGCCCCGCCCTCATCCCTAATCCCTCTCTCTCTCTCTCACCCTCTGTCTCTCGCGGCATATTTGCACATTTTGATGAAAATTATCCGGTCATCTGACTTCGAATTGTTGGACCGTTCATGTCGCTGATCTGTTGAGACGGAATCAATAATCAACACTAAAAGTTTTTTTTTCGAAAATGCACGATGCTGCAAGCTGCAAATGTTTTCTCTTTCCACTCTTGCCGTCGAAACTTTTGTCGTTGGATATAATATTCCGTAAATCGGTTTGTTCTGTTCCGCAGACAATTAGTGTCTATTTTGACTCTGACGCTGGCGTCGTAATCGTTGGGTTGGACTTATTTCTTCTCTGAGATGGCTAATTTTTTGAGACCTTGACTTTCTCAACGCTTAGAACAAGGGAAATAACTGGATTCGTGAAAAATAGTCCACTTGGTGTTTCCGAAGTAAGTACACAAATTTTAAGTCGTCTTCCATTTTTTCTGGTCATGTGTGCGAATAAACATTTGTGTCATTTGGGATACTTCGGTCACGTTCCTCTGAAATTATTTTGTTGAATGACTGTCGTAAATGATATATTTACAATTTAATTTAGCAATAGGACTGATTCGAATTTTGATAATATTCACCCAACAGAAATCACCTTGCACTGTTAATTATCATCATATTTTATTGGTTATATTTTCGTAGCATTTAAAATTTCAAATTATTTAATTTAAACATTGGTGCTAGAGTGTTTTTCTGTGGCTCTTTTACCTACTATATTTCTTCTAAAACTAGCTGTCACGGAATATGTTGTTTGATTGATTGCCCACGGATTGCTTGTTGATTTTTTTTCCTTGTGAACAAGCAGCTCTCCACCTTTATAATGCGTCACGCGATTTTAGGCCAACTGATTAAAATTGTCCTTAAAATAGGTTTTTTAAGAAAAATTGTGTTTAGTGGTCATTTCACACGATGGGCTGCGTAAGTAACTTCTTGGTTTCTGTTTTGTTAGCCTGTAAACCTTACGAGTCCTTTACAGATGGCATCACAAGTATCTCGCCCATGTGTCACCACCCTTCGTCAAACCTCATGCTACAATTCAGTGACCTCATATATGAGGTCACCTCTCAGTTCTCGTTCATATGATGTTTTGTTAATTTTGACGAAAAATGCTATTTTTTGGAATAGCGATGAATCACCCTTTTGGATAATATTTAGAATATGGGGCCGACCGTAAGTCATGAATTCCCTCTGGGGATCGATAAATTTACAACATTTAATAGCTTTCAAGCCCCCTTGGCATAATTATACCAAAACGTCTGCTTGAAGAGGATTGTACAAGTTTCTGTTCAAAAAGGTGATACATTCGTTTTCCTTAAGGAAAATAAAATAAAAGGAGTTATATATATATTTGACAATACAATAGTGTCAATTTGACACTACCAAACGATTTGACTCTTTTAGAAGAATTGACAGGGAGTCTCAAAGCATTTGAAACCCATATTTATGGCAACTGCGCTCCTTAAAAAATTGACAGACTTTCACTCCACGAACCAAATTAATCAATCCGAAACTCAGTTTCATTAGTGAGGGTAGAGCTCAAATAGTACTTAGTCCTACACGGCGCGTGAAATGAAATGGGCGCATAAGGGTAGGAGGGCCGGTTCCTTTACCCTGTGCCGCTTATAGCCGGA
This sequence comes from Hetaerina titia, assembly GCA_037158775.1. Lineage (NCBI taxonomy): Eukaryota > Metazoa > Arthropoda > Insecta > Odonata > Calopterygidae > Hetaerina > Hetaerina titia. The sequence goes on along the minus strand of CM073775.1, from coordinate 91,558,698 downwards.
AAAATGACAGGTCAGATCTTATTTGGACGCAAGTTAGCATTTGCGATGGACCCTAATGGACAGCCCCGTCACTACTCAAGGGCCTATCAGACGTTTTAAGTGCTTCACTCGGGTTTTTCGAAGGGCGCGGTCAACGGAACGTGTGCGTTCTCGGAAGGAGCAGAATGGGAGATGGTCTGGCGGGAAGGAAGCCCGGAGGAGTTCACTGTTCGCGTAAGTAGGCAGTCCTTCCCCCACTCGCCCCCTTGTTCTCGTGGTGAGGGTGGGACTCTTGCCGTGTTCGTTTTTGAGCATCGCGACACGTCGCTAACTGAATATCGCAAATGCAGCGATGCATCGAAACTGCTACGTGCATGGGAAGCATTGCATGTGGGCTGTACCCTGGGGACTGCACTATTTGAAAAGAAATTCATTGTCTTTGATGTAATTGGTATTAACGTCATTGGTGGAAATGTTGTTAATGACATAGTAATTTTCCGCGTAGTTTTTTTAGCTGCCAAAAACAGATATGAGGATATCCGCCACCCAATTAAGCCTGATGTAATTATTTATATAAGGTTTTAGTGCATACGGATGTGCACTCACTCAAGGACCTCGAATCTGAATGGAAAATATCGATACATTTTTAAGAAAGAAACATGATTTTGTTTTATATCTTATTTTGTTCTGTGTCTTCATTATATCGATACGTTTTATCTTGAGGGTCGAAATAATAAATTTCAACATCGATTTGTCGTTTCTGCATCGAATTCCTCCGACGCTGTGGTGAGCTATCTCACACATGCATCGCAGTCAATGCGAATATTAAAATATCACGATACATCATATGCCTTATCCTGGGGAGTAGGTTGGAGGGAGGGTGGGAGGAGGATATCGCGTAATTCTAACATGTACACACAGTCTCACTCGTACGAAAATCGTCACGTGCCAGTTCGGAGGGGGTTGGGGCGGGAGGAAGGAGGGTTGGGGGTGGTGGGGAAGGGGTATTCCGGGGTGTGAGTGACTTGGGCCCCAAAGGCGGTGCGACATCATGGATTGGAGTCGCATCGCGCCTTGCATACGGGCGTCGAAGCGGGGACCCGTCGAGCCGGCGACGTGGGGCTGTGTCGCGCGTGACGGTGCTCGGGAATCACAGGGGGACACTTTTGTTTGGCGGGAGACGAGGAGGGGAGGAACGGGGAGGAATGGATGAGGTGGGTGGGTGGGTGGGAGGAGGAGGAGGAGGGAGTTGGCGGCGGGCCATCACCGAAAGGACGTTGGAGAACGCGCACGCTTGACGAACTCACTCCCACAAGCAGGCGGACACAACCTGCGATCCGCTCAGAGAAGATCGCAGGCAGGAAGGGGGAAGGAAGGAGACTCCCTTCGCCTTCGGCTGCTTCTCTCCCATTTTAATGGCTTTGGAAGGACAAAAGGGAATCCCCCGCTTATTCCGATGCAGAAAGGAGGAAAGGTTTTATCTGTTGAAGAAGGGTGAGATCGAGCAGGTGGAGAAGCGGAAGGTGCCGGGAATGTTTCATTTATGCAGACCACATTACGCTCCCGGTGTCTGCCAGACCATGAAATCATGGATCATCATACGTGGAATGTGTTTAGCTTGAGAGGCTGTTGCTGAAAAACATGGTTTGCGAAAACATCTCTTGGAAATCCGTTAAAGGGCGTGTCCTCCAGGATTTATTTACGACGGATTTTGTGAATTGTTTTATCGGAAAGGTTTTTGAGACAGGTTCGTCACTTCCAACGTGATTTATTTCATTCCCGGGTCCAGCAACAAAAAATTAAAAAAAACTGTTAACCTCTGGATTTGATATTTATTTCACAATATTGTTGGTTTACGCCAACAAATTTTAATTGTAATTGTTGATAAAATTGAAAATTTAAGAAACAACGCAATAGCAATCAACCCAAGAATCGTTGGATATGAATGAATACATTCGTTAATTATGAACAGGACTTGTTTAGTAGTAAACAGGGCATACTGAGCAAATACGTAATTACGCATTGATGAGGATTGTTAGAACACTGCTCGCAGTCTCAGGCTACGCACTCTGGAAATTATGGAAAACAGGCCAACTGGAACTGAGGTCAGAGCATGGTATATTTAAGGGAGGAAGAAACGAGTTAATAGTTAGAAGGATCAACCCCAGCTGTACTCTTCTTGATAGTGGGCAAAGGATACGGCGAAGAAAAATAAATAAATAAAATTATATTTGGGGTTAGAACAGAACTAACGATTAAACCAAAATACGATAACAAAAACCTTCTGGCTAAGGCGTATTAGATAGCATTTGACCCTCGCCCTCATCAAGCACTCGCACACACACACACAGGGTTACGAGAGAATCGCTCCCTGCGCCAGCGGCCCACCAATCGCACGTAATAAAATAAAAGCAAATGAATCATGCACTCTCTAGTTTGGATGTACTAAATAGCATTGATCCTTGCTATTATCAAGCACTCACACACCCAGGGCTAACGAGAGGCCGATGGCGCAGTTCCTGAACTAAACTTCCTTTTAATTCAGGGTATAATAGATTCAAATGTGGGCTAGAGACGCATGACTTAATTCATCGAGGAAACCGATTTACAATCCATATTGACAACCGATGTAATTCCATATTTTTTAATAATCACCCGTTAGAGGCAGCCTTAAGGGTGACGCAAAACTTTGTCCTTAAGAAGGATGACTATCCTTCGTCTCCAAAGCTGGTACTCAAATTTATTCAAACAATATCTATCCATTTGGCATGTCCTGTCGTGGTCTTTAAATAGCATGTAGTGTTCCAGTATTTTCATGTCGTAATAATGGAAAAAATTTACGAGCTAAGGTATTCACTGCGTCGCGCCTTCACACTCTAATGGCCACCATTTAGTGAGAATTGAAAGTACATATATTTATGCCTTTGCATGAAAATAAGCATTGTATATTATTTACCTTTAACTAGCTCCTGAATTCACTGACGATTATGTTGTCTTTCAAATAACCATATACTCTGCGGAACATTCAGTTACAAATATAATATTAAAAGTTCCGTTCTAAAGCAGTTCTTAAAATACATAACCAAGAAAATATAAACAGCTCTTAGCACAATGCAAAAAAACGATTGTGATATGGGATACAGTGCGCCACTAATGCAGAAAATTAATAACAAGGATGCATATCAACTAGTATTAACATGTGACAACTAAATTCCAAGCACGAAGAAATTGCGCGGGCAAGAAATTTCACCTTAACTTCATGTCACCTTGGAAGAAATATTCGTCTGACCGATGCCGGAGGTGTTATGCTCTTTATGAGAAATTCTACCTTGGCTTCCACATGAGTCAGATACCTCATGTTCGGCCAATAACATTCGCCATATGATTTACTGCTTCTGTGTCCCGACGTTGTCATGCAACGATTCTCGGCTTCGGTACTTACGTGAACTTATATGTGGTGTTTCTCAGTACCCGAGAAGCACCACAGTTAAGGCGTTGACTCTAAAAGATAACTGCTAGGAATGACTTTTTTTTTACATGTTGCGGGTTCTGAAAAAGTTAATTATTTTCCAATAAACTATGAGACGTACCTTTTATTAAACGTATTTATTAAAAATAGCTATAATCGAAAACTACAAAAGCTTGCTATAGCTAGCTGTTTAAAATCAATTGATATAATTATTCCGAAAATTGTTTTATGAATTATTCAAAATCCAGAAATATAAAGTGTATTAGAATCACACACATATACACGTATAAATATAAAAACCATAAACACAGTAACCTAGAGCTGTGCTGGCGGGAGTAATAATAATTACTCCTGGAAGGGTCACCCATGCCAGATAGGTCGAAGGTTAGGAGCCAGACGAAAGGTAGTCCACGCAGCGTCTGGTCCTCAATGAGGCGGCTGCAATGGCGTCTGACCCCAGTGGGGCGGCCATTAAGTGATGGTTTCACGTTAAAAACACTATTGAGGAAGGCAACGGGAAACCACCTCAATTATGATTCCCAAGAATATAATGATAGGCACTATAGATAATATGAGTCCTGGCAACTACGGGACTCGGCCCAAGAGGCCGTGTGTCGTGCACGGCAGCGGGAGAGGCAAGGCTTCCGCGGTCGTCATCCCACGAAACCCTTGCAGGGAAGAAATAACTGCAGCAGGACAGAAGACTCAGAAGAAGGCGAAAGTAGTTAGAATAGGAACCTGGAACGTCAAGGCAATGCTGAGGAGAGGCAAATTAGAAAATATTAAGTGAGAGATGGAAAGAGGTAATATAGATGTTTTAGGTCTCTGCGAGGTGAGATGGAAGGATAGCGGGGATTACTGGAGTTACAATTATAGAGTGATATACAGCGGCGGGAACGAGAGCCAACGAGGGGTTACCGTAATTTTAAATAAAGGGGTAGGAAGAACCGTAGTCAACATAGAGCAAGCGACAGATAGAATTTTAGTCGTAGAGATTAAAGCAGAGCCGACGAACTTGGTCATTCTTCAGGTATACATGCCACCGAGCAATCACAAGGAGGAAGAAGTCGATAGGATGTATGATGAGTTAGAGGATATCATCGCGAGTGTTCCTGCAGGGAAACATTTGATAGTGATGGGGGATTGGAATGCGACGGTAGGCGAAGGAAGAGATGGTGGTGAGGTGGGGGACTATGGGTTAGGCACGAGGAATGAACGCGGGGAGAAAGCAATTGAATTCTGCAGGAGACAGGGGTTAGTCATCACTAACACATGGTTTAGACACCACAAAAGGCGTAGGTATACATGGAAAATGCCAGGTGACTCAAAATGGTTTCAGTTAGATTACATTATGGTTAGGCACAGGTTTAGGAACAGTGTGATAAATTCGCACAGTTTCCCAGGAGCGGATGCGGACTCTGATCACAATTTAGTTGTTATGAAATGCAACGTCCGTTTCAAGAAGATAAGGCAAGGGCGGAGGGTTAGGAAATGGAATTTAGAAGCAGTAAATGGATTAACGAGGAAGGAGTATCAGCAGGCTGTAGAGAAAATAATGGATGACGGTAAAGAACTGAGTACAATCGAAGAAAAATGGGAATATATCAAGCAAGGGATATCGGAAGCAGCAGAAGACACTATAGGACCCGTGAAGGGGAAAAGAATAAGGAAACCATGGGTCACGGATGAGATGATTGCGAAGATGGATGAGAGAAGAAGATGGAAAAATGTAAACACAGAGTTAGGCAAAATGAAGTACAAAGAGTTAAACAATAAATTGAGAAGGGCCACAAATAAAGCAAAGGAAGAATGGTGGAAAACGCAATGCGAGGATATGGAAAGTTTACAGAAGAAGGGTGAAATTGGTGCTCTATACAGCAAGGTTAAGTTATTATCGGGAAGTAAGAAGGCAAGATCTGTGCTAACAGTTAAAGATAAATGGGGTAAGATAATAGTTGAACCAGGAAAAGTCCAAGAGAGTTGGAAGGAATATATGGAAACTCTGTATGGCAAAGAACTTAGGCCGACAAGGTTAGACATAGAAAAGGAACATGACGTAGAAGAAGATAGCTTAGGTCCAGGCATACTCGACGATGAAATAGAAAGGGCATTAAAGGAGATGAAAGCAAATAAGGCCGTGGGGGTGGACAACATACCTGTAGAACTATTGAAATGTTTAGGAAAATGCGGGAAGAAGGCCCTATATGGACTGATTCGTAGTATCTATGAAGAAGGAATCTTGCCGGAAGATTTTGTGAGATCGGTGTTAGTTCCTATTCCAAAAAAGGCAAAGTCTATATCATGTGAGGATTACAGAACAATAAGTTTGATATCCCACGCAGCTAAAGTTATTCTCAGGATCATCAACGAAAGGATAGAGAGTAAGGCAAATGATTACTTAGGGGATGATCAGTTTGGGTTTAGGAAGGGAAGAGGTACGCGTGATGCCATTGCAGTAATGAGATCACTAATTGAGAGGAATATAGAATACAACCAGGACGTTTTTGCCTGTTTTGTAGATTTCGAAAAAGCGTTTGATAGAGTGAATTGGGAAAAATTAATGCGTGTATTGCAGAAAATAGGAATGGATTGGAGGGACAGGAGACTGATACGCAACTTGTACATGTCTCAGACTGCTCAGGTGCGAGTGGGGAACGGAGAGTCCGGATGGGCAGTGTTAGGAAGAGGTGTAAGGCAGGGTTGCCCATTGTCACCGGTACTGTTCAACGTATATGTAGAGGAAATGATTAAAGAGGCATGGGAAGAACTGGAGGTAGGAATGAAATTCGGAGGGGAATTCGTAAAATCGGTTAGGTTTGCTGATGACCAAGCATTAGTTGCTCAGTCAGCCAAGGGGTTGCAAGCTTTGTTGAGTGAATTGGAGGTTCAGTGCGATAAATATGGAATGAGAATCAATATTAATAAAACAAAGGTTATGCGATTTTCCAGAAAGAAAAAGGCTAAGCTAAATATTGAAATAGGCGGGGAAAAATAGAGCAGGTAGAACAGTTTACAAATCTCGGAAGTGTTTTGGACCAATACGGTCAAAGTGGTAGGGACGTAAGGAGAAGAATTGCACTAGGCAAGGAGGTTTTCTCAAGGAGGAGGGAGTTGATGACGGGGACGCTGAGTAGGGATGTTAAGACAAGACTCGTAAAAACTCTGATATAGAGCGTATCTATGTACGGCGCGGAAACGTGGTCACTGAAGCAGGAGGATAGACGTAGATTGGAGGCTTTTGAAATGTGGGTGTGGAGAAGAATGGAGAAGGTGAAATGGACCGAAAGGAAAACAAATGAGGAAGTGCAAGAAATGGTGGGGGAGGAGAGGGGTTTGTTGAGAGATATCCTTTGGAGGCAGGAAAAATGGATGAAAGGCGTATTGAGTGGTGGTGGAATGTTGAAGAGGGTAATAGAGAGGAGAATGTTGGGCAAGCGAGGTAAGGGTAGGAACAGGATAGGGATGTTGGACGGGATGAAGGGAGGAAAGAAGTACATCGAGATGAAGAGGGACCTGATATAGATTAGTTTGCTGGGTGGGGAGTCACAAAATGTTTATTTGATAGTTGTGTCCATCCAAAAACCTACCTTAAACGGTAGATTACCTAATAAAAAAAAACACAGTAATCAACCCGAAGGTCGTTTTGTTAGGTGATGGTAGAGTTCACCCAGTAGCTCGAGGGTGTGTAAAATTCACACATATTCATTCAAATATGTGTATAATTGTAAGGTTTGCTAAAATGCAAATACAAATTGATTGGGTAATGGAAGTTTATAGTTTTATACTGCATATGTAACTAGATAATAGGATATTAGCAATGAATTCCGAATTAAGTGGTGAACAAATTTAACTACAACATACCCTAATTACGTTTTTTCTCTATTCATGAATATAATAGCGTACTAATTTCATGATGCAGTGGTGAAAATCTTGACTAAAGATCAGTAGTTTTGAGAGCATTCTCGTGTATCGTACGACTTGTGCCCCTAGGGTTTAAAAAGGAGTGCACGAATTATTGCCCCCTGGTTCTCGAAGCCAATTGGTTCTTACCATCACCGAATGCGCAGACGACTTGTACTTGGATTCGTTTGTCTCACCTTACAACAGGTAACTCGAAATTACTCTTTTGTTGGAGTTCAGAACTGAGGTCCTTACTACTTACTCCTTCCATGTAAAGCCCAATATCCAGTAGGATCATGATTTCCTTTCTTCAACATTGAAAACTTCTAGATGTGGTTTTTATCCTAAAGTCAATTAATATATCCAGGATTAACAACCTCTTCTACAGTGAATTTCTCGAGTACTGCAGTCTACGACAAATATCTGCCTTTTTCGTTGAGTTATTGAGGCACTTACAGCTTTATAGAGCTACAGGATAGCCCATTCCTATGCTTCTACTATAGTGAATGGGTTTATTTCGGTAAGAACCAATTTTTATGAAATATAGTATTTGTTTTTCATAGATACTTTTAAATAACTTATCCATCTTTTCATTGTGACGGATACATTGATAGGATACTCGCAGAGTATTAATTGCCTCAAATATTAGGAAAAGTATTCGCTTGCTTGATCCAGAATTTAAAAATAAAACCTTTCGTATTTGGGTCCTTTTGAAAAGGATTATCTGACGGACAGTGCGGGACGGTCGTTCAGCGGAATGGCCATAGGCCATGAAGTCCCCCACGTTCTCTTCCTCTCTTGCTGTTTTTGAATCACGCAAACGATTTATGCTTCTGCCTGATAGAATGTACTTCCCATTAAAACCTTCTTATGGCCCATGAAGTTATCGAACCTTTCTCACGTCCTTACGCTATACGTGATGAAAATTCTTATCTGCATATTAATATTCTTAATATTTTTTTAATAACCTAGAGTAAGACATACCAAATTATCAGGTACGAGTTATATAATGGCAACCCGCTGGTATTAACTTATGGAAGGTGATAAATAAAATTAAAAATGATTACGAATCAGTTACGGCGTCATTTTCTACTAAATACGTGTGTGTGTATACATATATATATATATATATATATATATATATATATATATATATATATATATATATATATGTGTGTGTGTATATATATATATATGTATATATATAAATTCTTATATTATTATTAGTTCTTATATTATGTGTTTCTGTCATAAGTTATATCTCTGTACATATGACTTTGACAGCAACACATAATATTATTTATTATTACGTAATCTACCGTTTAAGGTAGGTTTTTGGATGGACATAACTATCAAATAAACTTTTTGGGACTCCCCACCTAGCAAACTAATCTATATCAGGTCCCTCTTCGTCTCGGTGTACTTCTTTCCTCCCTTCATCCCGTCCAACATCCCTATCCTTTTCCTGCCCTTACCTCGCATGCCCAACATTCTCCTCTCTATTACACTCTTCCGCATTCCACTACTGCTCAATACGCCTTTCATCCATTTTTCCTGCCTCCATAGGATTTCTCTCAATAAACCCCTCTCCTAACCCACCGTCTCAAGTACTTACTCATTTGTTTTCCTTTCGGTACATTTCACCTTCTCCATTATATATATATATAACTTTTGGACGGCACAATAGAATTCTTCTCCACACCGACATTTCAAAAGCCTCCAATCTACGTCTATCCTCCTACTTCAGTGACCACGTTTCCGCTCCGTACATAGCTACGCTCCATATCAGAGTATTTACGAGTCTTGTCTTAACATCCCTACTCAACGTCCCCGCCATCAACTCCCTCCTCCTTGAGAAAGCCTCCTTGCCTAGTGCAATTTTTCTCCTTACGTCCCTACCACTTTGACCGTATTGGTCGAAAACACATCCGAGATATGTAAACTGCTCTACCTGTTCTATTTTTTCCCCGCCTATTTTAATATTTAGCTTAGCCTTTTCATTCTGGAAAATCGCACAACCTTTGCTTTATTAATATTGATTCTCATCCCATATTTATCACACTGAACCTCCAATTCACTCCGCAATGCTTGCAACCCCTTCGCTGACTGAGCAACTAATGCTTGGTCATCAGGAAACCTAACCGATTTTCCGAATTCCCCTCCGACTTCCATTCCTACCTCCAGTTCTTCCCATGCCTCTTTAATCATTTCCTCCACATATACGTTGAACAGCACCGGTGACAATGGGCAACCCTGCCTTACCCCTCTTCCTAACACTGCCCATCCGGACTCTCCGTTCCCCACTCGCACCTGAGCAGTCTGAGACATGTACAGGTTGCGGATCAGTCTCCTGTCCCTCCAATCCATTCCTATTTTCTGCAATACACGCATTAATTTTTCCCAATTCACTGTATCAAACGCTTTTTCGAAATCTACAAAACAGGCAAAAACGTCCTGGTTGTATTCTATATTCCTCTCAATTAGTGATCTCATTACTGCAATGGCATCACGCGTACCTCTTCCCTTCCTAAACCCAAACTGATCATCCCCTAAGTAATCATTTGCCTTACTCTCTATCCTTTTGTTGATGATCCTGAGAATAACTTTAGGTGCGTGGGATATCAAACTTATTGTTCTGTAATCCTCACATGATATAGACTTTGCCTTTTTTGGAATAGGAACTAACACCGATCTCACAAAATCTTCCGGCAAGATTCCTTCTTCATAGATACCTCGAATCAGTCCATATAGGGCCTTCTTCCCGCATTTTCCTAAACATTTCAACAGTTCTACAGGTATGTTGTCCACCCCCACGGCCTTATTTGCTTTCATCTCCTTTAATGCCCTTTCTATTTCATCGTCGAATATGCCTAGACCTAAGCTATCTTCTTCTACGTCATGTTCCTTTTCTATGTCTAACCTTGTCGGCCTAAGTTCTTTACCATACAGTGTCTATATATTCCTTCCATCCCTCTTGGATTTTTCCTGGTTCAACTATTATCTTACCCCACTTATCTTTAACTGTTAGCACCGATATTGCCTTCTTACTTCCCGATAATAACTTAACCTTGCTGTATAGAGCACCAATTTCACCCTTCTTCTGTAAACTTTCCATATCCTCGCATTGCGTTTTCCACCATTCTTCTTTTGCTTTATTTGTGGCCCTTCTCAATTTATTGTTTAACTCTTTGTACTTCATTTTGCCTAACTCTGTGTTTACATTTTTCCATCTTCTACCCTCATCCATCTTTGCAATCATCTCATCCGTTACCCATGGTTTCCTTATTATTTTCCCCTTAACGGTTCCTATAGTGTCTTTTGCTGCTTCCGATATCCCTTGCTTGATACATTCCCATTTTTCTTCGATTGTACTCAGTTCTTTACCGTCATCCATTATTTTCTTTACAGCCTGCTGATAATCCTTCCTTGTTAATCCATTTAATGCTTCTACGTTCCATTTCCTAACCCGCCGCCCTTGCCTTATCTTCTTGAAACGGACATTTCATAAAAACTAAATTGTGGTCAGAGTCCGCATCCGCTCCTGGGAAACTGTACGAATTCATCACAATGTTCCTAAACCTGTGCCTAACCATAATATAATCCAACTGATACCTTTCTGAGTCACCTGGCATTTTCCATGTATACCTACGCCTTTTGTGGTGTCTAAACCATGTGTTAGTCATGACTAACCCCTGTCTCCTGCAGAATTCAATCGCTTTCTCCCCGCGTTCATTCCTCGTGCCTAACCCATAGTCCCCCACCTCACCACCATCTCTTCCTTCTCCTACCGTTGCATTCCAATCCCCCATCACTATCAAATGTTTCCCTGCAGGAACAATATATATATATACATATATACATATATACATATATATATATATATATATATATATATATATATATATATATATATATATATATATATATATATATATATACGAGGGTCATCCGGAAAGTAGTACCCGTTCGTGAAATAAAGACACAAAAGTAAATATTAACAAACATAAAAAATTTTTTTTGAAAGAGGATACTTTAAACGACTTCTCAACATAATCTCCAAGCAAATTAAGGCATTTGTCATAACGTGTGACAAGTTTCTGTATTCCTGCTGTATAGTCCTTCGCCGCCAGCTCACTGAGATACAGGGTCACTCCTTCTTTAAGTTCTTCATCGCTGTCAAATCTTTTTCCTGCCAAAAAGTCTTTAAGCTTTGTAAAGAGATGAAAATCTGAAGGGGCCAAGTCCGGGCTATACGGTGGATGGTCGAAAGTTTCCCATTTGAATTGCTGCAAAAGTTTTTGTGTTATCCCAGCTGCATGAGGCCTGGCATTGTCATGAACGAGAATGACACCAGTAGACAATAGACCTCGCCGCCGATTTTGTATTGCCCGCCGTAATTTCTTTAATGAATACGCATTGGCATTAATGGTGTCTCCACGGGCCATAAAATCAATAAGCAATACACCTCGTCGATCCCAGAAAATGGTTGCCATGAGTTTCCTGGTGGACAGAACTGTCTTGAATTTTTTTGGTTTGTTTGGTGAATGAGCATGATGCCACTCCATTGACTGCCGTTTACTCTCACGTGATGCAAAGCAAACCCATGTTTCGTCACCAGTAATTATGCGAGTCAAGAAAGAGTCTCCTTCATCAGAATAACGTCCCAAAAAGTGCTGCAGCCATACGCTTGGTTTTGTGCTCATCTGTAAGCATGCGAGGGACCCATCTTGCACAAATTTTTGCATAATGCAGATGGTGTTTAACAATTTCATGAACAATTGTTCGAGAAACATTGGGAAAATGCTCACAGATGTCATCAATTGTGACGCGCCGATCGTTCCTCACGAATTCGTCAACTGAGCTCACCAGTTGGTCTGTAATGACAGACGGTCTCCCCGAACGCTCATCGTCGTGTGTGTTCCCCCTCCCCATGTTGAAGTTGCGACACCACCGCCGAACAGACGACTCGTCCATTACATTGTCTCCATACACCTCCTTTAATTGGCGATGAATATCACATGGGCGAACGTTTCTTGCATTGAGGAATTTAATCACTGCCCTCACTTCACAACTGGCGGCGTTCTCAATTTTTTTAAACATTGTAAACAATCACAGAAACAACACAGGCAATGCTAGCGTCACGCAACTTGGCTCAGAGAAGGCAGACAAGCCACTGAAGCTTTCTGACCTCGTCCAGCGGCTACTCGCGTCGTCAGCACTTCATGCGGCACGAACGGATACTACTTTCCGGATGACCCTCGTATATATATATATATATATATATATATATATATATATATATATATATATATATATATATATATATATATATCCCTCCCATGGACTACAACCTTGTCGTGGTGGAAGGGCTTGTGTGTTCCGATGACCCCTAGAGCTGTGCTGGCGGGAGTAATAATAATTACTCCTGGAAGGGTCACCCATGCCAGATAGGTCAAAGGTTAGGAGCCAGACGAAAGGTAGTCCATGCAGAGTCTGTTCCTCAGTGAGGCGGCTGCAATGGCGTCTGACCCCAGTGGGGCGGCCATTAAGTGATTGTGTCACGTTAAAAACACTATTGAGGAAGGCAACGGGAAACCACCTCAATTATGATTCCCATGAAAATAATGATGGGCACTATAGATAATATGAGTCCTTGCAACTACGGGACTCGGCCCAAGAGGCCGTGTGTCGTGCCCGGCAGCGGGAGTGGCAAGGCTTCCGCGGTCGTCATCCAACGAAACCCTTGCAGGGAAGAAATAACTGCAGCAGGACAGAAGACTCAGAAGAAGGCGAAAGTAGTTAGAATAGGAACCTGGAACGTTAGGACAATGTTGAGGAGAGGCAAATTAGAAAATATTAAGCGAGAGATGGAAAGAGGTAATATAGATGTTTTAGGCCTCTGTGAGGTGAGATGGAAGGATAGCAGTGATTACTGGAGTGACAATTATAGAGTGATATACAGCGGCGGGGACGAGAGCCAAAGAGGGGTTGCCGTAATTTTAAATAAAGGGTTAGGAAGAAGTGTAGTCAAAATAGAGCAAGCGACAGATAGAATTTTACTCGTAGAGATTAAAGCAGAGCCGACGAACTTGGTCATTGTTCAGGTATATATGCCACCGAGCAACCACAAGGAGGAAGAAGTCGATAGGATGAATCATGAGTTAGAGGATATCATCGCGAGTGTTCTTGCAGGGAAACATTTGATAGTGATGGGGGATTGGAATGCGACGGTAGGCGAAGGAAGAGATGGTGGTGAGGTGGGGGACTATGGGTTAGGCACGAGGAATGAACGCGGAGAGAAAGCAATTCAATTCTGCAGAAGACAGGGGTTAGTCATCACTAACACATGATTTAGACACCACAAAAGGCGTAGGTATACATGGAGAATGCCAGGTGACTCAGAAAGGTATCAGTTAGATTATATTATGGTTAGGCACAGGTTTAGGAACAGTGTGATAAATTCGCACAGTTTCCCAGGAGCGGATGCGGACTCTGATCACAATTTAGTTGTTATGAAATGTAATGTTCGTTTCAAGAAGATAAGGCAAGGGCGGCGGGTTAGGAAATGGAATTTAGAAGCAGTAAATGGATTAACGAGGAAGGAGTATCAGCAGGCTGTAGAGAAAATAATGGATGACGGTAAAGAACTGAGTACAATCGAAGAAAAATGGGAATATATCAAGCAAGGGATATCGGAAGCAGCAGAAGACACTATAGGACCCGTGAAGGGGAAAAGAATAAGGAAACCATGGGTCACGGATGAGATGATTGCGAAGATGGATGAGAGAAGAAGATGGAAAAATGTAAACACAGAGTTAGGCAAAATGAAGTACAAAGAGTTAAACAATAAATTGAGAAGGGCCACAAATAAAGCAAAGGAAGAATGGTGGAAAACGCAATGCGAGGATATGGAAAGTTTACAGAAGAAGGGTGAAATTGGTGCTCTATACAGCAAGGTTAAGTTATTATCGGGAAGTAAGAAGGCAAGATCTGTGCTAACAGTTAAAGATAAATGGGGTAAGATAATAGTTGAACCAGGAAAAATCCAAGAGAGTTGGAAGGAATATATGGAAACTCTGTATGGCAAAGAACTTAGGCCGACAAGGTTAGACATAGAAAAGGAACATGACGTAGAAGAAGATAGCTTAGGTCCAGGCATACTCGACGATGAAATAGAAAGGGCATTAAAGGAGATGAAAGCAAATAAGGCCGTGGGGGTGGACAACATACCTGTAGAACTATTGAAATGTTTAGGAAAATGCGGGAAGAAGGCCCTATATGGACTGATTCGTAGTATCTATGAAGAAGGAATCTTGCCGGAAGATTTTTTGAGATCGGTGTTAGTTCCTATTCCAAAAAAGGCAAAGTCTATATCATGTGAGGATTACAGAACAATAAGTTTGATATCCCACGCAGCTAAAGTTATTCTCAGGATCATCAACAAAAGGATAGAGAGTAAGGCAAATGATTACTTAGGGGATGATCAGTTTGGGTTCAGGAAAGGAAGAGGTACGCGTGATGCCATTGCAGTAATGAGATCACTAGTCGAGAGGAATATAGAATACAATCAGGACGTTTTTGCCTGTTTTGTAGATTTCGAAAAAGCGTTTGATAGAGTGAATTGGGAAAAATTAATGCGTGTACTGCAGAAAATAGGAATGGATTGGAGGGACAGGAGACTGATCCGCAATCTGTACATGTCCCAGACTGCTCAGGTGCGAGTGGGGAACGGAGAGTCTGGATGGGCAGTGTTAGGAAGAGGTGTAAGGCAGGGTTGCCCATTGTCACCGGTACTGTTCAACGTATATGTAGAGGAAATGATTAAAGAGGCATGGGAAGAACTGGAGGTAGGAATGAAAGTCGGAGGGGAACTCGTAAAATCGGTTAGGTTTGCTGATGACCAAGCATTAGTTGCTCCGTCAGCCAAGGGGTTGCAAGCATTGTTGAGTGAATTGGAGGTTCAGTGCGATAAATATGGGATGAGAATCAATATTAATAAAACAAAGGTTATGCGATTTTCCAGAAAGAAAACGGCTAAGCTAAATATTAAAATAGGCTGGGAAAGAATAGAGCAGGTAGAGCAGTTTACATATCTCGGAAGTGTTTTGGACCAATACGGTCAAAGTGGTAGGGACGTAAGGAGAAGAATTGCGCTAGGCAAGGAGGCTTTCTCAAGGAGGAGGGAGTTGATGACGGGGACGTTGAGTAGGTATGTTAAGACAAGACTCGTAAAAACTCTGATATGGAGCGTAGCTATGTACGGCGCGGAAACGTGGTCGCTGAAGCAGGAGGATAGACGTAGATTGGAGGCTTTTGAAATGTGGGTGTGGAGAAGAATGGAGAAGGTGAAATGGACCGAAAGGAAAACAAATGAGGAAGTACTGGAAATGGTGGGTGAGGAGAGGGGTTTGTTGAGAGAAATCCTATGGAGGCAGGAAAAATGGATGAAAGGCGTATTGAGCGGTAGTGGAATGTTGAAGAGGGTAATAGAGGGGAGAATGTTGGGTAAGCGAGGTAAGGGTAGGAACAGGATAGGGATGTTGGACGGGATGAAGGGAGGAAAGAAGTACACCGAGATGAAGAGGGACCTGATATAGATTAGTTTGCTAGGTGGGGAGTCACAAAATGTTTATTTGATAGTTGTGTCCATCCAAAAACCTACCTTAGCCGGTAGATTACCTAATAATAATAGTATATACCTGTATATATAATATATATATATATATATAAATATTTATATATATATATATATATATATATATTCACATTCATTCACAAGGAAATAGTTGTAAGGAAAATGGATAGGAACACGTAAATAATAGATAAAACAAAAAGTTAGAGCATCTACCCGGCCAGTGGAAAGATCCGGTGTTCTAGCCCCGGTCAAGGAAATATTTTTACGGTTTTGAGTTGCCTGATTCCGCCTTCCCCACCTCTCCTGTGTTCGTCCTTTATATGTGTTCCTATTCATTTTTCTTTTATGTATTTTCTTGCGAATGAATATTTGTTCGACATATGGCGGGATTTTGCGTTTGAAGGTGTGTGTATAAAAATATACATACACACGCCATTTTGTTAGATACAATATTATAGCCAGGGTGAGTAGTACTTACCATTGTGTGCATGTATAAAACGGTAATGTAAAATCAATTAAGGTTATATTTGGAGAAATGATTCTATTGTAGGGAAGAACACCGATTTGGTGAAAGAAATAATGTTTTGAAAACAATTTTTTTTTAATAGTTACACATTCAGGTAGGATTATGATCTTTATTAGGTTGCTATTGAACGTGCCTTTACTGAGAAACATTTAGCGTGATTTTTAAGCATCATTTAATGCAGATGTAACATTTCCTTTCCTGCCTCCTTTGGATTCATCCCAAAAGTCCCCTCTCCTCTCACCATTCCTAGCCCTTCCTTGTTCGTTTTCCTGCAAACTACGAGCAACATGAAGACTAGAAAAAATAATGCTCCACCGTGTTAGGACCCATTTCCCTGCCCGCGCCAGAGATGCAGCCGCACGCCCTCACTGCAAATGACCCGGAGTCTGCGAGGAGGGCGAGCCGCATTGTGGCACGGCCGCACGCGACTTTGGGCGTAGCCGGAAGAGGGCGGCGGACGGTGGGCGGCCGGGCGGGGGAGGGGAGTCGGTCCTGCTGGGGGCGCGAGATGTGCCCATCGCGGCACGACTTCCGCCCGCCTCCGCGGCGGAATCCGCACCCGTCCCCCGCGGACCAGAAGCATTCCCGTCACCTCGGTGAGGCGACTCCGGGCAATCCCGGCAAACACCCGCCCAATTGATTTCTCGTTACGTCGCTCGGACGAGATCGGCATTTGTTATTTGGCTGCGTTCTCCGCGGATTCCGACAGCGTGTGCATTGTTACCTTCGCCCCACCTCCTTCGGCGTCCTTTCTTCCCCCCCTCCCTTCTCCTCCCCGCGTCCGGGGCGGATGTTAGTGCACGAGTGGCGTACTGTCCTCACGACATTGCCTGATCGGTTGTCATGGAAACGGTAAATGTCGCTTTTTCCTTCCATTGTTATCGCATGAGCTGCGTCTGCAAGTAAAGCTCCCTCATTCATTTCCACTCCGGTGCGAAAATTCTTATTCCGTCTCGTAATTTTTTTTGTCATCGTGATTCGATGTCTGATGGATATATCCGCTGTTCACGGACAGAATTCCTTAATAACAACTGTCGTTAGAACGTGTTTTATGATCAGCTCAAGAGAGTATGGAATTCTGTTTTCCCTTATCTGATGAGGATAGAGATTTTAACGGATGACACAGCGATGAGAATTTATTTAAGCACCTCTTGTAGTTCAATGATAATGTTGTGCTCAATACATCAATTTTAAGTATATTATTGTTCGATTTAAATGAAATTGAGCAAGGCGACTCCCGTGTGAATATTTGCGTGCATCTCATATTTGAAATAAGAGTTTCCTATAAATTATATGGGGATCACAGTTGACAAAAGTTTTAAGAAATGAAAGACCTGCTTTTAATAACATTCCAAACTTTTAATTTGCGGAGAGCGTGTGGGAGGATGTGATAAACTACCAACTGTGAAAAAAATTGAGGATAAAATCGGTAACGGGGAGATCGGTAGGAATTTTGCATTGTATATGTACAGGAACGAAAAAAGATTCCAGGAGACATCTTTATTAATATATCGCGCAAACATTTCCCCTATCACCCTGCTTCCCATTATTGAGTAGTGCCTGTAGGGCTTAGGGGTAGTATTTCACCGATGTCGTTTGCAAATCGCACCAATATTGCCTGAATCGGCAAACGACATGCAATATGTGTATTCCGTCGCCGAGACGTTGAATCACCAGAGGGTCGCAGGTTGCGCAGTGATGGCGTGACACCTTTTACACACCTGTGGCAGTTTTCCACGAGACTCAAAAACTTTTCTCCAGCATTTTGTTCAAATTTCAAATTAGTATTTATTGGAGTGATTCCGAAATGCTTCTCAAATATTCGACACGGTTAACATTTAAACATTAAAGATGTTTTTTAAACCTGGTTGTTTATCGAAACTCTCCGGCTTTCATTTTCAAATCAAGCCGTGGGCGAGCATTTTATACCGGCGAGTTTGCGTAGAAGTGGGGCGGAATTGCCTCATTCGTAGGAGAACCAAAAACAAAACATGAAGTTGACGGACGATGTGGATCTCGGAGGAGGGAGGGCTGGGGAATTCTCCTCAAGGCAACTCTGGAAGGTCCCGCACCGAACTCGCTTACGTTTTTTTTCCTCACACTCCCTCGGTGTGAATTGCAAGATCGCGTCGCTGAAAGGTTAAAGCGATTTCTCCCCTTTGGATAATGCTCCCCCAAGCCGCTAAACGACACAGTTTACGAAATTGACGTAGGGCCATCGGGCTGTGTTTCTTTGGTTAACTGTCGTTAGTCGTTCGATTCTTGGGTTCAACGCGGCGCCAACGCGCCGCGGGGTTCTCGCGGACCCAGAATTGTGTATGGGGCGGGGAGGGGGGGTAGTTTGGGGGTTGTATTTGACGGTTTCAACTTACAATGAACTATAAAAAACCACCCTCCATCACCCTACCCTCATCCAGATATCCCCTAACACCAATCTCCACGCCGACAACAAATCCCCCTCCCTGATATACCTGCTCAATTTACGGTACTGGTTCCCGGAGCTATCCCCTCTCCCCAATTTCATCTGCTTGCTATCTAAAGAGTATATCTTTCCTCCCCTCCACCCATCACTCCTCCTCCACCCTACTCTCTGCGGCCGCGTAGTGTCCTACACATCCTGCCACACCCAGTCCGAGTGCGACGGGGGCCGCGGATGGGGGGGGGGAGTGGGGCGCCCTTTACGTCCCGACTGCCCTCTTCCGCGCACCGTCGAAATACGATTCCCTTTCTTCATCCACTCGCTCTCAGGCCCTCTTTCTTCTTTGGTCCTGATTCCCAACCGTGTCTCTGACCTCTTGCCGCCAGTCACCCTCTTAATCTTAATGCATATGTATTTTCCCCCACGCAGTTTCATCACTTAGTGGGAGGCAGAATTACGGAAATCATCGACGGAAACATAACTAATCAGCATTTTGTCTTCAGTATTACTAAAGTAATTATCTACGCAATCAATCACACGCATAGTGGACAGAACCAAGAGTAGCTTTCACAAGAGAGGAGACCTCATTAGCCAACCTGACCCTTGGCGTTACAAAGTCGACCCTATGTATCTATAAACTTCATCAGGTATGACAAAGGCAAGCTTGAGTACAGAATCCAGCGAAGACTCTCCTTCGAATGATTTTTCGTGAGGCCACCCAATCGCTAGTAGCGTTCATTAATTACAGGCTGTTTAATGGCCTTTTATATGATATGGGAGATGGTAATTCCGTTTTTATGCATTTTATTGATCAAATGTTCCGAAAAATATATTTAAATTCAGTGTTATCAGAGTGGAAAAGAAATCAAATAAATAAATACGTAAACCATAAAACCTCAACCTGAAGGTCGGTTTGGTAGATGATGGTAGAGTTCACCCAATACTAAGCCCGACGGCGTGTGAAATTCACATATGTTGGTAGGCGGGCCAGTTCCTTTCCCTGTGCTGGTTATGGTTTCCCAGAAAGATCCGGTATCCGAAAAATTACAGAGCTTGAGTGGAACTGTAGGTGCCCAGAGTGACTTGCCCGGGAAACCCGGGCCTTCCGGTGAGTAGTCTAACGCTCTACCCCTGGACTGCATCGACCCATTGTCAGCACGTATGAAATTAAATTCAAATATTGCTCTCAATCCATATTTCGATTGCATTGAACAACTTTTTACCAGAAGTTACTTGTAGTGATTTTCTGGCGAAAGCAGATAACTTATGCAAGGACCGGAAGTATTTTTAATGGGGAAAGAGCTATTAAATTCCGAAAGTCATAAAGTAAATTCAACTTTTCCTTGGATGCTACTCCTTTTAAAGCCAGTTTAGAT
This sequence comes from Hetaerina titia, assembly GCA_037158775.1. Lineage (NCBI taxonomy): Eukaryota > Metazoa > Arthropoda > Insecta > Odonata > Calopterygidae > Hetaerina > Hetaerina titia. The sequence goes on along the minus strand of CM073775.1, from coordinate 91,538,394 downwards.
TGAAAGCGTAAAAAGTAAAAAACAAGGAAAGTCTTTTTCTTAATTGTACTTACGGAGGGCCCAGAAATCGAACCCCGGCCCTCCGGTCAGTAGTCCAACGCTCTACTCCTGGACTACCGCGACCTACTCTATATATATGCATACATAATTCCTCATGTAAAATAATATTACATACATTATTTACTATTATTTAAATGTTAATATATATGTATATATAATTATATATATAATAATTTTAGCCTTCACTACTAATAGTAATAAAATACACAAATGCCTCTGGTTAAAAATTCTCATGGGGTGGAAATACTTTTCGCTAGAGACAGTTGTTGGGCTACGTTGTTCGGTTATCCAGAGCAAAGAAAATACACCTTTATGGAATGTCTTGGATGTAGATGATCAAAGCAATAAGAACGCAAGTTTGACGATTGTTTTAGGCACCGCAGATTTTACTGAGTTGAGATCGATAATGACAAGGGCCTTGAGTTAGAATGAAGAACCAATAAATGATTAGCGGGGAACTTGATATGAAATTTAGTGTTGTACGGCATGACAACTTGGTTGTTGATTCATGAGGATGACCGCGCATTTGAGAATTTTGAGATGTGCCTAGTTGTGGAGAAGGATCAATAAAATAAAATGGACGGAAAGGAAACAAACCAAAGAGTGCTAAACATGGTCGGGGTGTGTATAGCTTTACACGGATAAGTTGCATGGTTGCATGAAAAGTGTAAAGTAGATTGGCGATGGGATGTATAAGGCTGACGCGCAGGGAGTTATGTTAGGCAGGTGAGGTATACGGAGGAAAAAAGAGCATACTGGTCGACATGAATGGAGGTAGAAGGCACGCGGAACTGAAGAAGGGTTAATTGCGGTGTAGGTTGTTGTGTTGATTCTTGTAATTTGATGTCTAGTGGTCGCTAGTCAGTGTGTCTAATTAAAACCTGTCTTGACTGTTAGTCCTCATTAATAATATATAACAAAGCTACGATTATTAATAATGGTTAGCTTCCGTTTAAGGTAGGTTTTGGATAGTCAAAGAGTTACACAACAGCACAAAGAGAAGTCCCTTATTTCTCACTACAAAACAAAACCCGACATCCTACTCTACACCAAGACCTTCTTCATCTCTGTGCACATCCTTCTTCTCTTCATCCCGCCCAATATTCCTATCCTATTACTGCCTTTTCCTCGTTTGTTTAGCATTTTCTACTCTATTACAGTCTTCAGCATCCCATTCCCGATCAATACACCCTTCATCCATTTTTTCTTCCTTCTTTAGATTTCTTCCAACAATCCTCTCTCCTCCTACACCTAGACTAGATTTTCATCGTTTGTCTCCCTTTCTGGCTACCTCACCTTCTCCATCCTTCTCCACACCCACATTTCTAAAGCCTCCAATCTATGACTATCATCCTTCTTCAATGACCATGTTTCCGTGCCGCACAAATCCCCGCTTCTTACCAAAGATTTGACGAGCCTTTTCTCAACAACTTTACTCACAATGCCTCCTCTTTGGAGAACTTCTTTGCCAAACGCTTTCTTTTCCACATGTGCCTACTTATTTAACCATCTTTGTCCAGAACACTTTCGACATAGGTAAACTGTTCCGCCTCTTCTAGTTTATGAAATCTTATTCTGACATTTAGCTTAACCTTTCTCTTTCCCGAACTCTACACAACCTTTTCATAGTTCACGGGTATTCTAATCCATTACCTATCACACTGTCTTCCCAATGCGCTCAGCAATGCTTGCAATCCCTTGGTTAACTATAGCTTGGTCATCAGTAAGCCTAAATTATTTTACGAATTCACGACCGGCTTTCATTCCTTTTCAGTTCCTCTCAAACATCCTTAACCGTACCTTTACATCTACTTTGAACTGCACAGGTGATAATGAACACCTCTGTCTTACTCTTCTTCCTAACATTGCCCATCCGGACTCTCCGTCGGCCACTTGCCCTTGAGCAATCAGAGACATATACAAATTTATTTATTTATATATACCCTACAAGTTACCGCTAGGATGTGTGGCAGGGGGTCAATACACACTAGTATAATTTAACCCGAACATGACCCTACCGCAGTCGAACAATGCTATTATGATCCCTATCGTTCGTGGAAATAATGACATCTTAAATCTATCTGATCCGTTCTACACTTAATCTGTCTAATTTTACTAACATGATATCTCCTACCGTAGTACGATGGGAGTAGTAATCCAATCGTCACTGCTAAAGAGACCTTCCAATTAATGCAAGAGCTTCAATCCGTAATTTAACCTTCGCTCCGTGAGTGATTCCCAGCCTAGCTGATCTAATATTTTGGATACGCTACTAAGTTTATCAGAATAACGTTTTACAAATCTATCTTATCTACGCTGCACGCGACCCCAATTCGGCAATTAATCCAACTTCTTAAGGATCCCATATACTTGCAGCATATTCTAAATAGAGACATGTACATAGGACAAATCAAGAAGAACAGTAAAACAGAGAGGTGTTCAAGGATTGAGGGCATTGACATTAAATAGAGTAGAATGGAGGGCTGCAGTAAATCAATCCTAGGATTTATTGACGACGATGATTCAAAATGAGGCCTAACCAACATTTTTCTTTGACCTTTTCATCACATTTACCAAGTACTCTCCTAAAAAGAGACGTTTCAGGCGTGATATGGTGGTATATAGTATCATGATTAATTAAAATTAGCAATTTTCCACAAAAATAAAATTTTATTAATACGACCGGTTTCAATGCAACTGCATCATCTTCTGGTGATAATGTAGAAGGTAAAGAAAACCAGAAGATGATGTAGTTGCATTGAAACCGGTCGTAATAATAAAATTTTATTTTTGTGGAAAATTGCTAATTTTAATTAAGTACTCTCCTAATAAATCCTAATTTTTTGTTAGCTTGCCCACATATTCCCCGAATGTGTTTCACCCAGGATAGATCATGAGTGAGGGACGCCTAGGTATTTAATGGAGTCTATACATTCCATTTCGATGTTCCCGATGCAGTATGCATTCGCGAGGGAATTACTCTTTTTCCAAAATGCTCTTTTCCAAAAAGGGTGCGGTTAAGTCTCTTATCCCTCCCACATACTCTTATTTCTTCGCAATGCATTCATTAATGTAGCTAACTTTCCAAAAACACCCTCTCTGAATCCACGAAATAAAAACACATCCTGATTGTATTCCATATTCCTCTCAAATAGTTATCTCATCACTGCAATGTCATCACGCGTGCCTCTCCCCTTCCTACATCCAAACTGATATTTCCTTAAATAATGATTTGCCCTGCTTCTTATCCTCTTATTGATGATCCTGAGAACCACTCTAGCTGCGTTCAAAATCAAACTTATTATCCTGTAGCTCTCACATATAGTTGCCTTTCTCTCTTTTGGAATAGGGACTACCACACATATCTCACAAAGTCTGAGACGATTTCTTCCAGACAAGTTCCTCTATAATAAATGCTACGAATGAGCCCATAAAAACTCTTCCTCCCGCATTTTCCCAAAAATTTAAATAGTTCCGCGGGAATATTGTCTGCCCCCAATGGTCTTATTCGATATATATTCCCTTCATTCCCTTTCTATTCCGCCATCCATTAATCCTGTACCTAAGCTGTCCTCATCTACGTCATATCCTCTTTCTATGTTTGATCTCGCTAGGTTAATGACCCTACCATACAGTCCTGAAATATATATTCCTTCTGTCTCTCTTTCATTTTCCCTGGTTCAATTAATAATTTTCTTGATTTATCTTTGATTGTTTGCTCCAATTTTCCCCTTTTATTTCCTGAAAATGCTTTTACCTTCCAGTGTAGCGCACAAATTTCACCAGCCCTTCGCAAACTTTCCATATCCCCGCATTTCTTTTTCCACCACCCTTCATTCGCCGTTTAATTCTCAAGTCAGTTTGTTAATTAGGCTTTGCTACTTTCGTCTACCTAACTCTGTGTTTACATTCTTCCATTTCCTTCTCTCGTCTAGCTTTCCAAACATCTCGTTCACGATCCATGGTTTCATCGTTATTTTCTTATTTACTCTCCCTGCAGTTTCGTTTGTGGCTTTTAATGTCATTTTTTTGATAACTTTCCATTTTTCCTCAAAAGTACCCAGATCCCTGTCCTCTCCCATTATTTTCTCTAAAGCCTGCTGATGCATGTTTTTTATCGTTCCTGTTAATGCTTGCAAATTCCATTTTCTAAACCTTCTTCCCCGTTTTATTTTTGAACCGGATGCTCTACTTCATTATTACTAAATTATGGTCCGAATTCGCATCCACTCCCGAAAAACCTAACAAATTAATCATGCTGTTTTTAAATCTTTGCCTAACCATAATGTAGTCTAGCTAATACCATCCTCATTCCCCGGGCCATACCTATTTTTTGCCTACATTTTATAGCCATACCTAAGCCTTCTGGTGTCTAAACAAAGTGTCTTTTGTGATTAACCCCTTTCCCTTGAAGAACGTTCAAGTATTGACAATAATTGTTTTTCTACCATCTTTCAAAAGAGCTTTTAATAATAAAAGTGTTGCCATGCTATGAAATAAACGTTCACCACAGTAAGACACAAAGTTGTATATTCGTTTTATCTTAACAACCATCTCGTAGGTTTTTTCAATAATCTGCAAACTAATATTCATGTTCTGTGTACTTCTTTTGTATAATGTAGCACCCTCTCCCAGATAGAGTGGAGATTGATTGCCTAACGCCAAGATCGTTGGCCCAATGTACCCAAACAATATAACCTCTCTATATCAGAAGAACTAACTAATGATCCAGCAAGTTTTAAGGCCACTACTACTGTCCAGTGAGTTCAGATGAGGTTGCATACATGCTATCTTTCATTGAGATCGCAAACAGCATATTTATTTAGGATCAGTTGGTAAAAATAAATCGGTGATCGTCATTATTAAACTCTGTAGAGCTCATGGTTGGTACGATGGTATTGTTCAATTATTGAGGAAATTAGATGAGTTCTTAGGAACGGTGAAGTGGTAATCCATTATTCCATCAAATCTCCGAGACTTGTTTGAAACAGTCATGGGGAGATATACTCACTCTTTCTTGGTGTCATCTTAGTTCACCACGACAAAAATGACTCCTTTGAATGCTTTCCACGCATAACTCGTTTATTTTCTTGGGAGTACGGACGTGGTCTATAGTTAGTCGATGAAGACACCTTTATGCCAAGTCTCTTCACCATCTGACTACTAATTAGAAAACTTCTTTCTATTTCCTTATGGCACCCTTGATTCATCCATATGGCAATTAATGGATATTCTTCAGATATGATAACTGTTATGAATTCCTATATTCCTGATAAAAAGAATGTAATGCTTCTTCAATCAGTATACAGCAGGTCTATAATGATCCACGCATTCGCTTTTTGCACTAGGAATTTGTCTCGTTAACCTTCTTCAGATTCAACCATCAAACAGGTGCGAGAGCGATGTAATGTCACTTGATAAACTTAATTTATATCCCGATCAAGATAGACCTGAGCATAGATTGTTTTCCATGGTAACATACAGTTTTTTTGAAGCTTGTTTTACAAAATAAACGAACAATGAAATTGCTACAATCACTCAACTAGTTGAACAATGAGAAATGAGAATAAAGAACACATGAGTACCAAAACCTTTCATGCAAATTTAAAGATGTATAACATGAATATTAGGTGTGTTTACCACCATAAAATTCTTAAGTATAATGAAATGAGGCCACTTCATCCTCATTTTTTTCACATCGACATTTAAAAGGAATTCTATAGTCCGTAAAAGTTATACTTACCAGTTTGAAACACAATATGAAACGTAAGGATTATTTTAAGTACTATGAGTAGAAAGAGTATCCATGGATAACATTTCAATTTTCCGATCCCCTTTTAAGATACTTAAACTTGAAATTATTGAATATTGAAATTGTACAAAATTTGAACCAAATATTTGTGAAGAGTACATCGATACGAGGCTTTTTGTCACTATTTATGGAAGCGTGTTAAGTCGGTCGTTCTTTTATGAAAGTTGCAATCGTGTGGTTTCCAGCTATTTTCATTTTTCATTTGACCTTTTTTTAATAACAACATTCCTCATCCCGATAGTTATTCCGTCAATATTTCTAATTCAGATTTTTAAATCTTTAATGTCCAAGTTGTTAAAAGGCATATATTGACATGGATTGAAATAGATTATCTTTAAAGACCAGGCAGAGGAAAGCAGATGAGAAAAAATGCAAAATATTATATCGTAAATATTATTATCGTGTATTTGAGCCAGATATTGTGTGTAATAAAGGTGAAAATGAAACAAAAATGCACAAAATGGTCGAACAATGATTCATTGAAATTTTTATTTCTCAAAAAGAATTGGTTGTCCGTGAACTATTCAAATAAAGTAATATCAGAAGAGTGCATCCCGTGAATTCTTTGAAATTTAGCGGGTCAATTTGCCACCAAATTGGGCGATATTTTACGAAACCTAAGGTTTTCTTTGCTAAATTAAATTATAAACGCACAATATTATACCGTTTTATATTTTAGTATTCATCTGTGTGGTTGACGGGCCACTGACATAGGAGGAATCCTTGCAAACCCTGAACGAGTGAGTGAGTGCGATTCACGAAGGTCTAAAACACCCGAGTGGTTTAGTGATTACGAACGTGAACTTGGGTCTTTTTTCTTTTTTGATTTTTATTTCAATTTGTTTATCATTCCTGTACGAGTACAGCGGATCCCTGGCATACCCTTATCACACACACAGTCAGAGTTTGCAAGGATATCCCTTTGGAAGGAGATATCCTTGCAAACTCTGAGTGTGTGTGTGTGTATGAATGCTATTCACAAGAGAGAGTGCTTTCCTTAACACACCCTAGCGATCGAGTGGTTATTTGTTTCCTTATTTATTATTTTTGCATATATTTGTGCGTGATTGAGGTATAGGTGGGTCACTGTTTCCCAAACACATCCCAGTGAGCTAATGTGTTTCCTATTTTCACCTTACTTGTAACTTTGTTTAAATTTCCATCGCCGTAAACAAAACCTAGTGCCAATCAAATTTACGGTCTCGGCTATTTTGTTTTTCATGAACACACTAATAATTGTGACACAGTGAACACCAATTATTTGTATAATCAACAGGAAACCCTGAGAATTGCATAGTAATTTCCTCAGGAAGTCAAGGGACATCAACTTCTTTCTCTCAGAATCCCAGCGGGTTTATCGTGAAATGACAACTTATAGCACATATGAACACAGTATTTGGTGCAAAAACACTTTTCCGTCGACGACTAATTTCTTCGCCCTAAGCGTGATTTTAAAATTTTAGATCAAAATATTTCTCAGCTATCGTCACCTATTCCACGATTTAGCGTAATCAGTATCGCGGTCGGGGGAAAAAATTCAGGGCATTTTTTTTGGTGGGAGGACGCTGCTCGTTTTGCGGCCCTAGCATGCACTCCTCCGGGTCGACGGCTGCTCAATTGCCTGAGAAGGGTCTCTGAGGTTCAGGCACCCGTGCGTGCAAACCCGATGCGATCGAGGGGCGCATGACGTGTTTGCGCGTACGAAATCGATGCATTTCAATGTCAGCGCACGGCGACGAAGAAGGATGAGACTGCATCAGCACGCCGGCGGCAGCGTCCTGCGCCTTGCTTTCCCTCTTGCGCTCATCAAGGTTTTATTCCTCCCCGCGTCGCGAATTTAATGAGATCGTCCCGAAGTTGGTCTTGCGCATCTCCGGGTTCTTCTTGTCCTTTTATTCAATCCTACGTAATCATCTGCAGTTGTAAAATGATGGATGCAGTTGGAGACTGCTCTTCGGAGTCAATCTATTCGTTGATAGGCCCTTACTTTTCCTTCCGGTCGCTTATGACTTCTTGCCCACTATTTCTCGCTTCAGTTATTTTTTCCCAGGCCTACTCATGCAATTTATCTCTCTCCTTGCTATTCTTTTTATGATGTGAAATTTCCAAGGAAACTCCTTTTACTTTCAACTCCTCGTTCGATGAATCTATCCATTCTCATTAACACTTGTCCTCAACACCACTGTTTTTATCATCACCCTTGTTAATCTCCGCTAATAATGAGGAACTCCGTTTATTTATCATTAGTCTGGCTCCATTTTCCTAAAATTTCTGTTCCCTTACACATTTTCACGAATATCTGGAAACATTTGTAATATGTTGATGCCTTGATGAGATTTTTGGCATCGAGCTGCGCACTTAACGTATTTTTTTTACATCCTCGAGCATTATGGGGATTCGGTTTTTTCACGCAACAGGTCATAAATTAGAGAGTGATAAAAATTGATTGCAAGATTCACCGTAGACTAAACTCTATTGGTTCGATGGAAATGAATTGTTAATTTTTTTGGACCAATGAAAAAATGGAGAAACATCAAATTCAAAATGAAATATAGGACGCGTAAAAGATATAAATTGAAACTGTTTTTAACATTTTTGTTTGATAACTGTTTTTGAAAATTACATTATTTCAACTCAACCTTGTGAACTTTCATCTTGAGGAATAAGATAAACTTTGTGAAACTCACAAAACGTATATTGATAGGATACTACCAGTGTTATCACATAGGTGGCATCTTCAGTGCATTAATATCCTATGTATCTGTATCCAAATTATATATTTTTATACATATTTTGTGAATTTCACACATGATCTTATTCTTAAAAATTACATCAACTGAATTTTAACTGTGCACTTAGGGGATAAACGAGCTCGTCTTGGTCACCAAGTGAATACTCGCGACCGAAAGACCTTTGAAGTCCATACATAAGGGAAGACACAACCGCGATACATGGTGACTTCATCCATGGAGCCTTCCGAAAATAACGTACGTATTAGCATGTGATAAATTGATCATAGCATTCGGTTAATGCTGAAATTGTAGGGGTCTATCGGAATGGAGAAAAATACTGCAGGCTAATGCCTTCCATTAGTAACTAAGAGGTCCACCATCCATCCTTTTCCCAGTGTAGGCATTCGTAATACGCGCGTGAGATGAAGTCATGTAATAGCCCCCTTACATGAACTACAATTTTTTTGCGCTCATTTCCTTTGGCAATCGATAGAACGTCACCCTTAAACGGACGTGACATACGCTTCGGATAGAGAGTGAGATAGATGAAGAGCCATGGAGGCACCGCTATTAGAAGTATTAATATCATCTTTCAATGCTGTCGACTTGTGCACGAACCGAAGCCAAGTCACTCTGGAGGACGTGTGAAAGACGGAAGAAAATGGATGGGTGGGCGGGTTTAGGGGGAGAGGAGCAATGAGGAAGTTGCTACGGGAGAAGAGGGAGGAAAAAGATTGAAGAGAGGGTGGATAATTGGAATACTAGTCTCCGAGGATGGGAGCCTGTTTAAATCCAGCAGTTAACGGCGCGCTCCCCATTCGCGGGGCAGCCTCCTCAGCGGATTGTCTGCAAATGCTGCAAAAGCAGTCCCTTTCAATGGACCCTTTGCCGATGCCACTCCGCGCCGCTGTCTAACAGAAGGATTTGCATGAAAGTTGATTAAAACCTCGCCATTTTTAGACTGGCTCTCCATATTGTTATTTAATATGTACCGGCAGTTTTAATGTCCCGAGTTAAATTCCGGGAGCGGTCTTTATTCTGTTCTTTCGCATGCCCAGGGGCAAGCCGTAATACTTCGTGAAGATATGTTTTTTTTCGCATTTGTTGTTAGTGCATCGCATACCTTCGGCGTGACGTAACGATTTTCGCTAATGTTGCGGAATACGAAATGTATAAATAGACGTACGTATAAGTTACCCATTGAAATTTTAATTTTTAAATAGTAAAATTTCATACATTCATCGAAGATTAATGTTAGATATGAAACATCTTTTAAGCTTGATTTTTATTTTTAATGATTGCCGAACCATGTACCTGATTTTATATTAAAGTCAACACTTTGTATGCAGAATAAATTAATTAGCAAAATAAATTGGCGTGTAAATTTCTCTTCCAATCAAGAGAATTGCCCGTATGATCACTTGATTTATGCCAGGTAATATCGCCAGAAACATAATTAAAATCCATTGAATAAATGTTATCAATAAAATTTTTGCTTGGGAATGTTTGACTTTAATGTCCCTGCAGCAGTGTCGTACCTCAAAATGGAGTTGCCTGTTCTCGTACTTGTTGCATCAACAACATCCGTTATAAAACACTCTCATATCCGAAAAAATGATGGCTACCGTAAAATAAATTTCTCATAACTACTGTTTACGTTCAAAATACTATTTAAATCTGATAAAGCTGCGATTAAAATTTCAACAAACATCGTTTATAACAGTGGGTCGTGTTAGTCCAGGGGGTAGAGCGTTGGACTACTGACTGGAGGCCCCGGGTCCGATTCCCGGGCAAGTCACTCTCCAAGCCAGCTCCATCCAAGCTATGTGATTTTTCGGGTACCAGATCTTCCTGGGAAACCATAACCTGCACAGGGAAAGGAACTGGCCCCCCTACCCTGATGTGTGAATTTAACACTTAGTACTGGGTGAACTCGACCATCACCTACCAACCCGATCTTTGGGTTGAATACTGTGTTTATGGTTTTCGTGGTTTAATAATATCTGCTTGCTAGCTGTACTTGAAATGAATATTTCCCAAGAATAGGAAATTATTTTAAGATATTTATTTCTGTTGGGCATTGGCCCATTCAGAATCGGAGAGACACGAGTCACTCGTTTGGCGCTCAGTTGTTGTCGGTGTGCACTTGTCTTTATTCCGTAGCATGAAAGCTCGCTTCCGTTCGATGCATCCATTCATTATTTAAATCAACAATATATAGCCTTATCCCACAAAGCATCAAGTGAGTCCAGCCTATTTTTCGTCAATTCTTTTGAGAAATCAATACTTCTCGCAAATATTTTTTGCCACCTGTAAATTTATGTCGAAAAATACAATTGTTTAGATACATATGATGATTATCAAAACGTAATTATTAAAAATGTTATGAATTTGACTCGAGACGGATTCTTATCACCCTGAATACGTAATCAATTATGAAGACATTCTTATATTTTCTGTTTGGATGCATTCTCTTAAACTACATATTAACTTTTTTAACTCTCTTTAAAATCCGATTGTATCCTCTTCAATACCGACCTGACTTCCCCGTTGCGCCATATAGGTTCCTTACGGTCGCATTTAATTTTGAATGGAAGGTACGCTCTTGCGTATTATATTTATGAAATATTTCCAAGGGTTCTCTGTATCAATTTTAAGCGTTTTTTCTTGTACTCTTGTAATTATTTTTTTAAATATTCTCGTTGTCCGTTAAAGTTTGGCTCTTTGAATAGGTATATTTTAGGCTTTGCTTTGTTTATTTTCACGAGCTTAGTTTTTAATTCAACAATTCTAAAATAGAAATCAATACTTCTTGAAAATATTTTTTGCTACCTCTTAATTGATGTCGCAAAAGACAATTGCTTCGACAAATGATAATCAAAACGTAATTATTTAAAATGTAATGAATTTTACTCAAGACGAATTCTTGTCACTCAGGATACGTAATCAATTATGAAGAGGGGGATCGGAATGATGTGGTGGCTAACGTACAGGCCACCGAGAGGGCCCGGATTCAACAAATATCTTTTACTGGTTTCCCGATCCCTACTTGAGGTGCTTTGTGGATAGCTTTTTGAGTGAGTACGACGTCCGTCGGGTGGGACGTTAAACTGCGAACCCATAGGCGCCTTTCGACAAGAGTAGGCTAACTCTCCACCCTTCCTTTCCCAACTATCCCTAATGGCGCAAATGAAGACAGAAAATGACCTTAGCTGTCGGTCGCCTCCCATAAAAAATACAAACTCCCCAATTATGAAGAGTAAGGAATCGGGAGAGGATACCTATGGATGTTATTTCGGTTATCGTCGTTAAAAGGCACTCCGTAGCGACGACCTACGAGGCGAGCGGTTCTCTACATTTAAGCCACACCCGGAAGAGAGCCGAAATAACCCACCATACGTACTCTCCATCTTCGGGAATCGAATGCTCACCCTCGGAGTGGGAAGACGTTGGACAGGATGTGTAGTAGTAAGTACAATAAAGATATAGCGAGGCAACCAAGCGAACAAAAAATACCAAGGCGAAAGTTAAAAAGTCGAAAGCTGAAACTTGTGCAAGAAACTCTGCGAGACGTCAGCGCATCCCGAGGGTGGTGGTGGGGGGGGGGTGAGAAGGTGGTGCACCGATCACCGCCACGATCCAGCAGCACACGGCGTGTCGACGAGCAAGACATCGTAGGGGCGAAAAACCAGCGTGAAAGTCGCGAGGAGATGAAACATGCAAGGAACGCCTCGAGGCGTCGTCGGTGCATCCATCGAGTAGGACGCCCTGCGCCAAAAACACCACTTCGCATTTGCCTACCCCTCTCCCCCGTGTAGTGTACGTTCTTCATTCCGCTTCTCCTCGATTGCCATTCCGCGTGCGTTGCACGGCTTCTCGAGGCACGCAGACGGACGAGATTTCATTGAAATTGCGTCACTGCCTCCGTTCCACATGAAGTCCTCTTCCACCTCCTCCCGCTCCATCTATCGCCCCCCACCCTTCCTCCTCCCAGCCGTTTGTTTGCGCCGCGGAGGAAATCCTGGCCAATGAGCGGCATTCCGGAGGATGGCGGGTGCGGTGCGAGGTTGGAGGGAAGACGGAAAAGAGCATCGGAGGCCCTCTCGCGTGCGCTAATGCGAGAGGGGGTGGGGGACTTGAACGCTCTCGCGTGCAGAGGTTAATTCCCCACGGAGTTTGTCCGCTGCTGAATTGACCCTGCAAGGATTCGGTATGCATTTGAGAAACGATCTGGGGCGAATCGTAGGTGTGCGGTGGGTCTAGGGTAACAGTCCTCTCGGTGTGAGGGACCAGTTGCATGAAAACAATTTGGGACGGTACTGAGTATAAGAAAAGATTTCACATTCACAACCCATTAGTAATTTACTGACTTGCTTCAGCTGTTTTTGGACGTTATTCAGGTGTAATTTTCTGTACAAATAGAATAAAAATTGTTTAGTTTTTTCGGGTCATTGTAGTTCAAATGTTGTTTCATTCTTCATGAGGGTTTTGGTGGGCCAACTGATAGAGTCTTCGGCTATTCATAGGAGGCCCCAGAAGTTTCATTCCGGGTGACACTCATGGCCACTCACTCGAGCTGTGTGATTTTTTGGTTACCGGATCTTCCTGGGAAACCACGGGCGGCACATGGGAAGAAGGACTTCCCTCCCTACCCTGACGTTTTCATTTCCACTCTCTTGGTACGAGGGGATCTCTTTTCTCGCCTGTCAAATTTTCCTGAAGGTGCATGACTGTTGTTGGTTGCTTTAAATTGCAACTTCCAATTCTTTCTTAAATAAAATGCGAGAATTTGATATAGAATAGTGGTTTAAGCACTAATTTACAGAGTATATGGTCTCGGGTTCAAATCTGATTTATTATTCTCCAACTCCATCAATAAATCTAGGTCGGGCTATTTTCTGGTCTTTTGACCATCGTGAGAAACCGAAAGGGGGCGAAACGAAAGGAACCGTCATTCTAACCCCCAATGTATGAATTTCATGCGTCTTGCGGCTTAGTTTAGGATTAGCTGCCCTACTGAGCCTTATTAAGCCCTAATTTCGGGTTATTTTTGTGGATGAAATGAGGAAATTGTGTAAATTATTATCCGGGACGTTCCCGAGATTCGGGACCCTGGGGGGGGGGGGCCTTGGTCTAAGGACGCAACAGTCCGCAACGCAACCTTCCGAACTAATTATAAAACAAAACCGGCAATTTATCGTAAATTTTTCCACAGTTAGAGAATTTCTAGCACTCTTTAACGAGCGATTTCGGTGTATAGATCCAATTAATAATTGAGCAAAACCAAATATTCGGTTATTGCTGACAGTAACCAGATTTTAACTAGTAGAAACTGTATTTTATAGCCCAGTATATTTTTATAGTTTCACCATCATTTCTGCCATTCATTCCAGTTCAAAATTCCGGGAAAAAGCCCATGCAATTTTTTTTTAAAATAAAGTATGTAGTAATTTTTCGTTTATTAATTCAGACTAGGATCTATTCAATACAATACGCTGGTTAACGCGGGTTTCCGACTTCTTTATTGTTTTGGAAAAGTCATTTCCGCGAATATCGTTTACACTTTTTTTCTGAATGCCTCCAATTGTATCAAAACCTTGCAGCTTTCAACAAAAAATTCAGTTCCAGGAATTGAAGGCAGGCCGCGGTCGTCAGATATGGTGAATGTGGGACCTGGTTCAACGTTCCAACTGGCTTCTCAGAAAGGAATTGGTCAATTGACGCTGCCGAATGCGTTCTATTAGGCGGTCCAACACACATTTACAATAATCTGAATTTAAAATACGACTATTGAGCGCACCGTTTGTGAAAAACTCAAAATACACGGTCAACATCGTATTCATTCTTGATATTTTGGATGCGAAGTTCATTTGTCCATGGAGAATGTTCGCTGATACCTTCAGAACTTTGAAATGTTGGTCCGCCACCGTAGGCAAGGCACCCACTCCCGTCACTTTAAATTTAAACGACCTTGTTCCAAATGTTCCTGTCACGATTAATCAATGTTTAACGCGTCCTGTACGTGGCAACTCGCACTCCCATTTGATCTTGTATCGTTGCTCGCAGGGAAAATCTTGGGATCAGTTTCATTTCTTCCGATCTTCTCTTTAAATTCGTTGAACCGCAGTTTCCGGGATGCTGAGCGTATCTGCTAGATAAAAAAAAGAAGATCTAAAAGGGACGAACGAGAAGTTTTCTTTCATTGTTTTGTTGACGGCAGCGATGTTATCATTGATTCGACTTGCTGCAGACCGACCAGTGCGTTCGTTGTCCTTCACTGACTCCCTACACTCCAGCTCGAAACTTTTTTTGCCACTCGAAAATTACTGTTCGACTTACTGCAGATTCACCGTAGGGCTTCTGAATCAGTTCCATGGGCGTTGTAGCCGAAAAATCGACTTCAGAGCAACATGCAATTGGCACTCGTTGTTCCTCCTTCACGTTTATTTCAGGACGTTGACGCATGGTTTCACCAATGGTCTCAGACGTTCTCTCTTTATAAAATATGTAACTAAAGTGATGAAAACTTGCATTCTTTGCAGAAAAATGTTCTCATTTGTCGGTTTAGTTTCATTTCCTTAGATTACCCTCCCTTTGATTAAAACAGCCAAGTACGCCTTGGTTGACTTTTTTGATCCTCCTTATAAATTAAAATAAAATCTTGTCTTGGAGTCGAATCAAGTTATCCTACGCAAGTATAATTTATAAATTGATCCCAAAAGAAGGTTAAATTATTTGGAGCAAATTATATTATTTTCTTATCGGGGAGTTATTTCAAAATATCAGTGCACATAGACACAGTAAATCCTACATGTGATTTTTATGCATCACTTATGATGGTGCCATTATTGTTAGTCTTTCGGGAAATACCCCGAACGAGTAATCTTTGGTATGTCCTCCACACCAAAGATTGCTCGTTCGAGTCCCAGCTTGTCCATTGTTCCAAATCTGATGGTTTAGCAGCAGTCTTGATGTACGAATATATGAATCTCGTATATGAATGTATAATGAAGAGCTAAAATCCACTTTTCAGTTTCAAAAATATAATATCTTGTTTTGATCGTTGACCGTTGAAGCCCATTTCACCAATTACATTGTATCCTTGTTTGATTCCTGTTGCATATAACCTCCGAGCCCATTGGAGGAAAACAATTTTTTTCATTCAGCTCCAGCATTTTTGGTTTCTAGGATTGTTATGATGTAGTTGGCTAGTCGCATCTCCTTTCCGGTGATTAACTTGTATTTGCATATACGTATATCGGGGTAACTAAAATAGGGGAAAATTTTGACAGCTAACAAAGATCAGGAAAAATGATTCCAAATGATCAGATATGTAAACATACACAGGGTTGACCAATGAAGAAAAATGAAGCGCTCGCTTTTTCGTTATATTCTTTATGAATGTTACATTATTAATTAATACATCCTACTTATTATTACTATTTATACAAGGTTGTCTAGGGTATAAACAGCCTAAGTGTTTCAAATTGGCTTCAACCTCTTGGATTGTAGCGCGACGCGCACGACTACGAATGCCTGTGATATTGTATGTACGGTATTTCGTCACAACATCTTGTTCGTTTAAAAGCCCACAAAATTCAGAGTTTAATAGGACGCCTCGGTAGCTTAACTGGCTAAAGCACTCGGCCTGACATCGTGGGATCCCGGTTCGAATCCCGGTCAAGGCGAATGATTTTTACACTCTGAAATTGTTGTATTGTATGAACTTCTTATATTAATAAATGTCCATACCAATTTATGACTTTAATGCTGAGCAAAAATGGCTCGTTCTGAACGACAATAGTAATTGTTTTTGGAATGAATGGAAATTGAGTGTAAATCCGGAACTATCCTCCATTTTCACGTAAATGTGATCGTCCTAAATGTCGCGTATGAGAGGAGGTAGTAATCGCAGTGATATATCAGGAAAGTGTGGAGTCATGACAAGATTTCAAGCGCGCCCAAGGTATCGTGAGTACAGAAGAGGAGTAAGAGGCTTAAAAAATGCATTCGGGGTCGGTAGCGGAAGCTAAAATGGGAGGCATCGAGTGTGTGCAAGGAAACGGGCAGTTATATCATTAAAGAGTGCAGGGACACGGTGAAACATGGGGCGTTGGGACGTGGAAATGTACAGTTGTGTTACATTAGGAAGTCGGAATCCTAAAGAAATTTTAATGACAGGAAGAACTACTATATTGTACGTATATTGATAGTTAAAAAAAGTACTTAATATTTATACTCTATGTTTAAATGGAATTGTTACTTACCAAATGTACTCTAGAGAGGCCACCGCATTTGTATTTAATTGGAAAGTGAAAGATTATTTCATGAATATTGAAAATGGAAAAGTAATGGAAGAATGTATCAAGATCATTTAAAATGTACAACGACTAACAAAAATATGTTTGAAAAAGTGGCCATCTTTTATTTATTTTGGTGCAGATTGACACAAAAAATTACCTTACAATGAATGAACATTTTCATTTCCATTACTGTTGTTTCTCTTGCTGAAGGAAATATTTTGAACATAAGATATTGTTAGATAATCAAGGCGTTAAATCAGAATCTGATTGATGACAAACATTCAGAATCCATAAGATGTGTCTGCGCATAAATAGGAAATAGTTAAGTGCTTGGTCCCCGTTTTCCTATTAAGTAAAACTGACACGTCCTTGCCCTTTTAAAGTTTACATTAAAGATGTATTTGTGTGACTGCAATCATCACTTCAGTTTGCTGGTGTTGTTTAATTTCTACTTTGTCTTTCTCACCAAACCCTTAAGATTGGTTTTGAAGGTGATAATAGAGCGAGCTCAACTCTTACTAAGCATTTAAGTGTGTGAAATGATACGTTCAAGGTTGGTTGAAATTGTGTATCTTTTTCTGTGCTACATCCCAGAAAGTAGTGGTAGCCTCGAAATCACTCATTTATTTATCCGAGGGACTCCGGATGAATCACTTAGATTTGTACTTCGGACTTCATATTGAAAACTCTGCTCACAAAGCTATCACGCCTCCTCTTTGTGAAATGGTTTGAGAAAATTAGAACTTGAACAAAGATGCACGAAATTAATAATGAAAACGATGATACGACGTGAATCATCGTTTTGAAAGGCACGAAAACATGGTCGTTGAAGCAAGATGAGAAGTGCATATCGGAAGTTTTTGAAATGTGGGTGTGGAGAAGGATGGAAAAGGTCAAATAGACGCGAGGGGAAACGAGAAGTGCTAGGCTTGGTGGGGAGGAAAGGGGATTATTGTTGGGAGAAACCCAAAGGAGGCAGGAAAGGTGGATGCAGAGCATTTTGATTGGCGATGGGCTGTTGAACACTGCGATAGAGAGGAGTACGTTGGGCAAGCAAGGTAGGGGTAGGAAAAGGATGGATATGTTGGAAGGAATCAGGGGTGGTAACACGTATGCGGAATTCACCAACTGTCTAAGTTGTTGTGGGGTGCCACATTGTTCCTTGTTGGGCGAGAATTGTAGCGGTGTTCTGTCTGTGCCCATCCAAGTCCCACCGTAAAAGTTAAACTATCAAGTAGTAATTATTACTTGTGTTATTAAAAATGTCATGGTTACTTACATCTTTGTCTTATCAGTAAGATACGAATCACCTAACACATTGGTTCGTAGGGTTTCTCGGATGAACTAGTGGATAGCATTCTATTTTTCTCTTGGAGAGACAAATTTAACCCATGTCCTCGTCAATGAGATTAATTTTCGAATAGAAAAAAATGTTTTGTACGGTTTTGGTTATCCATTTAACACTGGTACATGTTCTCAGCCAACAAGAGGACACTCGCATCAACCACTATAAGAAGGGTTTTCCTGCTGCTCAGTGGAAATTCGAAAATATTAACAAATTAAAGTAAAGGAAATTACTGGAATATCCTCCCGGTCAGCCTGTAATATTATATTACCTGTATATCAACTCTCGGCCGCGAGAAACGAGTTCTTATCGTCCCGAATAAACAACTCGAAGTAATCTTAAGACCTGCTGGCGTGATTGCCTCACTTGCGATTTCGCCGGTCCCTACGCATTCCACCGCCGGTACCAGTCTGACGGCCTAATCCAATTAGCGACTTCAGGTGACGAATCGCAACGACAAAGGTTATGACGGGTTTAATTTATTTTTTTAAAGATACCCCACACAACATTCCTCGCGACCGTGGAGGAAAACGCGCAAAGAAAGAAAAAAAAATGCGAAACTCATTCGTCCTCTGGCGAGCCGCCTTCACCGCCGCCGACACCCACGTCAGGATCGGGGCCATTAGCCATCGGGAGAACGTGCCCCTAACGGGAATTAAAACCCGCGCTCTCGCCACGACCGGCGGGGTTACACAGAAACGACCTCCTCGCCGCTGCCTGGGCAACCCCAAATGCACACGCTCACGCACGCGGGCCCTCCCCACCCGTAAATTATGCAATTGAAATTCATTTCCATCGTTTAACGCCTGGGCCGAGAGGTGACCGCGAGAGGGCCCGGCTGAGCGCCCAGCCGGGACCGCGGGGAATCTCTTTCTCCAGAGCCGCCAATGAGGTTGATGTGTTTGTGTGTGCGTGTGCACCCCTGCATGGGAATTAGGAGGGAGGGGAGCGAATTAGAGAGGGAATGAAAAAAGAAGAGAGGGTAAAATACGGGGAGCTGCATACGGAAGGGATCCGTTTGGCGGGGGAGCGGTGGCCTTAGGGGGGAGGGGTGGAGCAGTGGGGGGAAAGAAGCCAAGGGTGGTGGCCTGAGAGAAGTCCTCTCGCGCTTGTGTTTGTGTGTGTGCTCCGAGGATAAAGAAAGGACTTCCCTTATTCGACTCATAATCTCATTTCCTCCGTTATTTACAGGAAGGGCTCCCTTTCTTTCGCTCCCTCCTAATTTCCACTCCCATTTCCTCCTTCCCCGACCGTTCGCTTCCCTCTTCCTCTCCAACCTCCGCCCCTCTCTCGGAATTAAGGCCCATTCCTCCTTCTGTCCCCCCCTCCTCCCGAATCCCACCCCTCCCCTCCTCCTCCTCCTCCACATGTCCACCCCCTCAGTTCCCCGCCCATCTCCTTGGAGAATCCTTACGTGTCTTGGGAAATGTTTACGTCTCTAAAAACCGATATTCCCATTCGTTGCATTGTAATGTCGCGTTTATTTTTTTCCGAAAATCCTTTCCTTTCCCTATATCCCACGTCACTCGCAGGCATTACCTCGGGATTCGATTTTTAAGGGAAGACGACGGAAAGCATGTCAGGCACCTAGCTTCTTTAACGATTATGTATCTTCTAATTGTCACCACGTCCTTAAAAGGGCAGCCATGTTTGTGAAAACCACATATTTGATTTTTTTAGCTCAATTCCTGAAGCTGAGGTTGCGAAAAAAATCAAATCTGAATTAATGAATCCAGTATCAAGGGTGTAATATTACTTCACGAGGGTGCGAATGTATTCCCTGACTGACAGTGCATGGAGTTACAAACAATCTGGAGGGTATTGGACGACACAGTGTTTCTCATATAAATACATCATCTTGACCTCTTTAGCTAATTAATTTTAAATATTTTACATTGTTCATTTTGAGCAGTTTCTGCTCATGTCACCTGACTTTTGATTGCCGTGCTATTCTCGTGATTCTCGTAGTTTGCGATTAATCAAATACAACGCCAAAACGGAGATGGTAAATATTTCTATAATATTCTGTTCTTCAAAGTAAGTGGCCTCATATGATTTTTATTAATGATCACTGGCGAAAATCGATAGGCAGGATTAAGAAGTTATTTCTTTTCTCTATTGCTGTTTAAGTTCTTATCAGCTTGATTACTGGTAAATGAAAATAATTTGATGAGAGTTAATTTATACTCCTAAAAAAATGGCATCAAGTTTCAATATTTGTAGCATCAGCTACGATACGTAGCACCAGCTAAATGTACTTACATTTGTTACAGATAAATAAAAAAAAGGATCGTTCTTATTAATTGGTGAATCTTATGCCTTAATGTTTTCCTGAAAATCTGCGCTCAGTGGTCTGAAAGTTACACTTGGCCCGAGTGATACCTGTTAACATTCAGACCTGGGCGTAGTGAAGTTCGTTTTGAAAGTTAAATAAGGGTAAACTAATGCTGTCCGTTATGCGATGGAATTTATTTTCCAAATTAATTGATGTGATTTTCTTTTACGCAACATGCAAAACCTTTAATCAGAATTTGATTTAATATTGTGCGTGGTGTGTTTCTAGCTGAGCTATGCGTAATATAATCTTCTTACTGAATATATATTTTTCGATTAGACATTGGTATGTAATATATAAAAGGTGTGAATAAATTGTGGTCTCGTCACGACGTTCTTTTGTTACAATGTGGAGAGAAACGAGCTCACCCGAAGTGATTCCGTCCGCACTTGATGGTTTTCCTATCCATTTTTAGAGCAGTGGAGATCGAAGAGAAAGTGCATAGAATATCCGGAACCAGGTTGTTGTTATGCAAGCCACTTGCCACGCAGGATGCGGTTTGTGTTGCATGATTAGTATCCCACCTTCACGCGCCATCAGCTGTGTTACACCTTCCTGCGCTGTCCAACATTGAGGTCGACCGAGTTCACGTTAGTCATCGGTGGGGCAGCGTTGGATCCGATCCTAGAGGATTCCAAGCCACCAAACGAAAGGCGTTGAATGAGGCTCTTTGCCCAAAGCCGGAATAATTATTGTATAGTACTCAAAACGTGCTAATCGTAATTGTACTGTCCTCTTGATTTAGCAGTTATTCGAAGAACATTGGTTAATTAACAATTGCTGACAAAATATGCACATTTTATCCATGTTTCCATTCTTCCCATTGGAAAAAGGAACAAATGAAGAAGTCAGATGATGTTACGGCAGGAGAAGAGAGAAGTTTATTCGGAGAAACTCGAAGGAAGGGCAAGTGGATTCAGGAGATCGCTCGAGGCAATTGGATTTTTTGCAAGTTTATAAAGCAAGGCATTTAATGCGTGTATATTTGGCGAACATGAATTATAACAAAAACCTTGGCAGTACGAAGATTTCAATAAGTATATATACTGTCGTCGTGAGAAATAATTGCAATTAAATACTGAAATATAATTATACTATTTCCAAACATGCCAAATGAATGATTGCATTTTCCCATGATAATGTCACAAATTGACTCAAAAAGAATTCTCTGAAGCATTTTGAAGTCGCTGTGTAATATTTGTGCAAAATATTTTAATTTATAACGAAAAAATTGTGTCATGAAAAATAAACGCATTACAGCATTTGCTCATGAAAGCTTAAGGAAGAATCATTTTACTTTTTAAGTATTTACAACTCGAGTGAAGATATAATATCGTTTTTGAAACAAAATACTCCGCACCATAAAAACGGCTTAAAACGTTATGATTACTAACAGAAATAAGATGTGAAAAATGGGATGACACATTAATGTGATACACGTAATTGCATTATCGCACTAGTTTTTAAAACACCCACGTTATTCTTTCCCTTAGTTGAAATCGAGATTGCTTTTCATTGTCTGAAAATACAATGGAACTGCAATTTTTGTACTACGTCGCCGTAGTCGGCATGTAGATTTATTTTTACTCGGCGAGTGTTGTGAAACTGGAGGTAATATACGAAATTCCATACCAGCATTAGCCAACCTCAGTCTTGCTCAGGTGTATTGAATAAGTGCATGCTTGTCTCTTACGTATATGTAAGTAATAGATGTACTCTAGAATAATTAATAATACTTAATAATATTGATGCATGATAATTTATTTTTTCCACCTTTACGTAGTTTGGATGAGGACCTAGACGAGGACAATGCCGGTGAATCTTGGGGCTCTCACTCCACTATTTCTGTGCCCACCTATGACGCCGCCATCAGCCCAACTACAAATGAGCCGAAGGATACCAGAGCGACTGAAGGTAGAGCAGTTTCCTTTGATACATTAAACAACTCCTGCACTCAAACATTCAGGGAAGACGCATTTCTAAATCCGTCTCTCCTGTACTCTGGTTTAATTACATCATATAATGAGATGACGTATACTTATGCATTCAGAAGTGAGAAACGAAAATTCTGGAGTTTTTGAATTTAACGAACTTTAGAGAGAGAGCGTTTTCTCTTTTTAATTTTGTGGTAGGCATTTTGCAGTAATATGAGAGCAACGTTTTTTGTTTCAACCATAATTTCAAGCATATTATATTCTCAGGCAGTGTGTTGGATAATACATCACCGTATTTTGATGGGTCACTCGTACATTACCCTTCTGAGACCTTTTGACTGTAGAATTTAAATTGGAAGATGTGCATGTAAAGTTCCAGTATTTGAAGTACCTGTGCCCCCTGTATTATTCCCTGATAACGGAAATGGTAGTGTATATTTCAGTTTTGGCAAGTTTTCAAGCAAAATCAAAGTCTAATAGTACCATTGACCCGCTTTTCACTATTTCAAATAATCTACTCAATTCTCATGAAGGAGGGATACGGGAAAAAAATCCAGGGCACTGCTGCCCGCCTCATAGGACAAGGTAGTAGGTACGATTGAGTGTACTCACGCAACAAGATTGATTACGAGTGAAATCAAACTGGAGTTTGAGTATTTAATTTGAGATAAACACGTATAATGGCAACATAGTCGTTCATTGTTTTAATAGTTTAATGTGTCAGAGAAGGCTGAGAAGATGAGGTCAGTGTGTGACTGGAAATGAGAATCCAACCGTTCTTCCTACACGTGGATGATGTACGATAGTACTGTTGGCCCACAGGGTCGAAGATTCGTGCATCAGTGAAGTATTATTAGGAATGTAATTAAGATAAAATGCGTCCCAAATCAAAATGATTATTTGATAGGGATAATGGGAAGAATGATCATAAACAGCGAGCAAACAATGAAATAATTGAAAAAGGGGATGATTCCGTACATCTTGGCAGTATGTTTGTGAAAAATGGCTGAATACATAAAAAGGTTAACTATCGAAATGCAGACAAATAGGCTTCTGATAGCGTGTGGAGTGTATGTTTTCAATAAATGAATATTTTTCTAAGTTAGAAGAAATGACTGTGCACAAAAGTTTCCTCCTCCCCATATTGTTTTATGGTAGCCAATCTATAGTGTCGACTAAATGTCTAATAATGTCGAATAAATTCGGTGCATATACTTGAGGAATGTTTTCAGTAGGGCTGGAAAAGATGCAGTGAGGAATGGACGGGTAATGAAAAAATGAGGTTTGGAAACACCATACGGTACGAGGCAAGCGTGAAAGATGTGCGCAGCAATGATATGGCGATGTTGAGAGAATGCATGAGAGCCGTGTGATCAAACAGATAGATGGATACATGAGGAAAGAGGGACTGTTTGGGAATAGATCGATTGAGTCATAGGTGGTTTTAAAAGTCAAAGAGGCTCCCAGAACAAGGAATGATAGAAGTTCGAGGAACAGAAGAATGTTCATAAAACAATTTATGGACATGGAATGGAGGCGAAGAGAGTATTCGAGGACAGGCACACATAAAGACATTAATGTAAAGAAGTAAGTTCCCTGTAATATATAATAAAATCAAGTATTTTAGACATTGTCTACCCTGAAAGAGGATGACGTCAAGGGTATGTATTCATTGTGTGCAATTGTAGCGTGAATATGGAAAGTGACGGTTTAAGTGAATGTAACTCGAATGGTACTTTCTTCATGAACTCTTGTCCGGAAATTGATAAGATCTTCACTTCTGATGGGCATCGATCGTTCATTCTTCAACGAAGCAACAAGTATTAGGCGCTAAAGGATAGTTTATAGACTTAATTCGTACTTCTCTTCGTGTTAATGCTGCATATCGGACATTGCAGCATTGAGTGGAACAGAAGTTGGGTTGTTTTCATAGCCCTCATTTACTACCCCCTCAAACATGCTTTTACTTGATGTAAGATAGGCTATTGATTAACATAATGTAATAGTTTTGACCCATTCGACCTTTTTTTGTTTCAAATACGAGTACTTAATATTCAGCCAATGAAAGAGTTATCTCTTGAAATACGTGTAGCTACGCTTATCGTTCTTATCGTTTTCAGCAAATACTTTAATTAAATTTTCAAGACGTTTGCAATCTCTTTTCAGTTACCATAATTATTTTCTTGCGATTCAATACCATCATATATCATTTTATGCTTCCGGTGCCTTCGTTTATACTCATATTGCCAAATTTGATTTTTGTACCGCATATTAAGGACCGATAAAGTCAAGATGATAGAAGAGATATGTAATTTTTTCGGCTTAAAGGGAAAACCCCAGTGAAATGCAGTGCTCTGATTTGCTTGTCAATGGAAATTTGATGTTTCCAGCTTCCTAATTGCCATCTCTCTTAACTTTCACATCAATCAACCTCGCCATTTTAACTTTAATAACATCTCTATAAGGAGTTTCAAGTTTCCATCTCGAATGTGTCGCATTCCATCACATTCATGTGCTACTCATGCCTATATTACATTCATACGCGGTGTTTTATGATTAGACTATTGATTGAGGATGGTTTTCGATGAATCCACTACTCAGCACTACCCTGTTTCTAAGTCCCAACTAATATAGACATCAATTAAATATTCTAGATCGGAGGCTTTCGCAGCTGTTGAGAGATGCAGAAGTGGTTCTCGGGTTAGACTGCGTGAGAGTCATTTTTGGCTCAACGTTTCTCTCCCGTTCAGGAGCGAAGTGATCCTGAAGACGCTCCCTGCAACGGGAGAGAAAGGTTGAGCCAAAAATGACTCACGCAGTCTAACCCGAGAACCACCTCTGCAATTAAATATTCTACAACAAGGGTTACATTAAGCCGTTCAACTCGACACACTTCCGGCTTCCCCTCATTCCGTCCAATATGCCTATTTTTTCCTACCAATAGCTCGTTTATCCATTTTTTTTCCTCTCAATCAGCCTTAAACATTCTATTACTGCTCAATATGGCCTGCGTCCATTATTCTTCCCTTCTTGAGATTTCCTCCGACAACCTTCTACCCTCCCCTATCATGCCTAGAACTCCTTTTTTTGTTTTTCTTTCCGTCCGTATCACGTGCTCTATCGTCCTCCAGACTCACATTTCGAAAGGCTCCAGTCTACGCTTACGCCTCTTGCTTCAACGACCAAGTGTTCGAGCCGCAAATGATGTACCAATATACGTACAATGCAAAAATATTGTTTTCCATTCATCCTGCCGTCACTTTGCTTCTTTTTTTTAGAAAGGCTTTAATGACAACACCATGAAAAATAACGGCAGAACAAGTGAAAAGCAATATTTTTTTTAACTCTACAAGTTTACGGCAAAATAAGAGAAGAGGAGATGTACTGAACGTTCATTGAATCACATAACTTCCATTTGGCTATGAATGCCGCTTAAGCTCAGGACTAAATATGTGCCAGGCGTGTTGGCATTTTAAACTTTTTTGCGTCAGGAAATATGCCTAATGCCGCCCAAATTCTATTTGAAAAAATACTTGTGCATGCTGTTCACCGACGGAAATTGCAACGCTTTCCGTCGTAATAAATGGATTCTTTATTTTTCCTCAAGTGGGCTCTCTCCCAACAGTTGAACCACCATTGATGTATTACATGAATGGACTGTGAAACAAGTGCTCGCAAGAATGGCAGTAGTATTGTTACGTTTCCGAAGTATTGCAGGAATTGATAATTTACTTTAAAATTATGTCATGGCAAACAGAGTTTCTTCTAGTGATTTCCGGATATATAATGGTCGTTATGATGTGCGCAATTAAATTGGGCAGGTAAAGATGATTTTCTTCAACGTGAAAATGGAAAATAACAATGTTTGTTAGCTTAAAATTAAATAAAACAATATGATGTTGTCGCAGTCAATTTATATCATATGTGAATGGCCATGAGTAATATATGATACAAGCTTGTATGAACGCGGAGGTTGGTCTCGGTAACACTCACCTCAAACATGGTCACGCATTCAGGGAAGCCAGTGACCCTTTGACATACCTGTATGCAGCTTGCCGTGAACTTCCGGTATCCAGAAGGTGAATTTTTGTATTTCGGAAAACGTGTAAAATCTCAAGATTTTAATTTTGACCCTTCTTGAGCTTACCCAACGGTTAATCTACTACTCATCTGTCGTTCTGCCTCGTCATGGCATAAAGACATCAGACCCACAACATATTTTGTGTTTGAAGTCACACGGTATTTTAGCCTAATAATAGCTTAATATGATTTGCTTATCAGAAGAAACAAAATAAAATTGGAATTTCATTGAATTATGAAGTAAAAAAAAGTTAATACACTCAATGAGTATTGAAAAAATGAAGTTATTTTAACTTTATGACTTTGGGTGACGGTTTGAAAAATCTCTTAACATTTGGAGCCTAGCGAGGAATTTACGAGTTTATGAACCCTCTTGGTAAAAATCAAGGTATTATCGTACTACTTTAAAAAAAAATTATTGGCGGAGGAAATTATAAAGGTGGTACAGGAAAAAGTGGAATTATAAAATAAAGTCGGCGGAGAATTGATAAAATCAGTTCGGTTTTCAGTGTTCATGCATCAGTTAGCCAGCCCACCAAGAGGTTACAGACTGAGTACGTTGTCAGGAGAGTGTGATAGGTTTAGGGTGAGAATCAATGTAAACAAAAAGACAAAGGTTATAAGGTTTTTGGGAAAAGATAAACTAAGTTAAACGTGAAAATATGAGTGCAAAAACTAGAGCAGTTTGAACAGTTTATGCACGAATAACTTTCAAGCGTTTTCGATCAAGACGGCCAAAGGAGTAGTGGTGTAAGACGAAGGATTGCGAAGGAGGGCAATTGAGGTAAGGGAAAGAAAAGGAGACCCATGTTAGACGAAATAGAGAGAGGCAGAATGTATGTTCAATTGAAGAGTTTGTCGCGTTTTGTTTCGCTAGGCGAGGCTAAGAAATGTAGGTGTGTTCAATACACGCCTAACCAAATCCTACGTAACACGTTGACTACCAAATGGTAGTAATCAATCGTTCCATGTAGTGGATTCATTAACGTTAAGTTAATTTTCTGAATATTACTTCTCAAAGACAACCGCATCGCCCATTAATCTAGCTACCAATCTACATGAAAAAACATAAACATGTAATTATTGCTATCCACTCTTCTTAAACAGCATTTATTGAAACAGTTCTATCAATTTTACAATTTTCTGATGAATGACCATACGCTCCAATTGCAACTCACAGAGTGAAGTGTTAATGACCATTAACGAGCTGTTTTTTACAACATGTATTCTGCAATAGGAGGTCATCCGCGTCATTGCACGTACTTGCACAACCACGGAGAGAGAGAGAGTCGGAGAAAAACACATTTGAAACCTAGCTTGGCTTCTACTTTGTGAAAGACTTGCAGGGATATTGTCCACGTCTCAATTTCGATATAACTTATTAAAGTTATGAGAATTGATTTGGGAGGATAAAAAAAAGCTGATAAATATTCTGTTAAGATTTTTGTGATAGAAATACGATAGATGTATAGATAGAGATATAGATAGATGGATATATGCATTTCTGAAGTTAGGAGGGAGGAGCCAAGAGCTCAAGCGAGCCCCATAATTATGCATCAATGCCTTCACCACTGGAGTTTTCCGTATGTCTTTTTATCTAGGTAGCATTCGAATGTGGCTGAAATGAAGCATTAAATGGCTCTTAAGTCTTTCTGCAGCATAGCAGGGAGCTTCTGAAGGAGCAAATATCCTTTGCTACCCTCCTGGAGATGGTCACTTCCACTGAAAAAATGACTAGAGCCGCCTAATACTCAACAGTCGAACGCCGCGTTGGTTTCATCAAATAGCTTTGAAACTCTACCGCCTACTTAAGCATGAACGGCCATCAAGTATATTTAACGAATCTTATGTTAGTGCGTGAGATGGGTAGATTTGAATAAAGCGAGAGAATCATGTCGTGGCCTCTAGCTGTGTCAGTTAATCCAGGTGAACGTATGACTTTTACGGTAGTTAAGAACAAGAATTGTATTAGGAAAGAGGAGGAGGAAAATAACAATTTATTAGCTTGTTACAATTTTCTGTTGAAACCTGTTACACCCACTATATGTTCTTTGACTGATTTACTACTTTTCAGATCATATTGGATGCGATAGACTCCTCACCGTAATTACTATTTGAATTTTCATGTGAATCAGATGAGTTTATGATTTATGGTAAAAGATCCATAGCCCAAGGGGGATGGAGAGGGTGGTTGACCTTGGAGGTGGCAAAAGGTTCTCGGTCCCTTGAGAAAACAATCCTGTTTAGCTCCTACAAACTAACTGGTGACGGAAATCAGATCCGTCGGCAATAGAAAAGTGCAATGTTGAATGGTTTTCGACGAAACGGTAGCTCTTCTTTGCATTCCTTATGAAAGTATTGACGTTTATTTCCCGAGGTAGATCTCTCAAACCTAAGGAAAGAGTGCTACGAACCCACTTTATTCCATATTCCTTTATTATTTATTTATCTACTCTAAATGTATGAAGATCGCCGTTCGGTGATGGGTACAGCCGCAGTGTGCCGCAAACAGTTACAAGGGCCCGGGGTTTTAGCACGGGAGATTTATTTTACATTTATTGCTCCTATTACTCCTATCAACCCATGCCACCGCTAGAGCGTGTGGCATGGGTTGATTTGACACACCAGACTACTCTTGACACTAAATACTTTTCCCCCACCTCCTGGCGAATTCGCACAACGTTGTTCTATTCTCTTATTGTCCGTGGAAAAAAATGACATCTTAAATCTATCTATTCTACACTTCTTCATCTCTCTATTTTTATTATTATGACTTCTCCTATCACAGTACGAATGGGTTACTAGTACGTGTACATATTCAACGTCATCGCTGTAGAGACCTCCTTCCAATTAATGCAAGAGCTTCAATCCGTAATTTAACCTTCGCTCTGTGAGTGAATCCCAGCCTAGCTGATCTAATATTTTGGATACACTACTATGTTTATCATAACAACGTTTTACAAATCTAGCTCCTCTACGCAACACGCGATGTATTAGACAATCTATCAAACTTCACGAGGATCCCTATGCTAGGGGCATGTTCGAAATGAGACATAACTAGAGAAATATGACCTAATTTCTCATTTCTAACCTTTTCACCACATTTCCCCCATTGCAATATATTAAAAAGGTAAGAAATGTATTATCAAAAAGAGAGGAACTATTTAAAATGTTAGTATTCCCCTCTGCTTTCAAGTTGGCCCCTCATTCTGTGAGGGAAAAATATTTCTTTAATGAATTCGACTGTCAGTATTTTCTGACCCTCCGAAATTGTGCGAAACTGGGATGACTTCCTCGACATAACGCGGATTCGTGCGATTAATACTTTGTAAAGCACGAGCTGTCCTGTCCCTGGAGGCATGTAGCTCGCAATTTCTTGACGCTCTCTTTTCTACCATAGCATTTTTTAATGGAATTTCCTTTTGATAATGAGGAATATATCCAAGAATATATTTCAATTCTTCAATTCTTGTGAACGGAAGTGCATTATTATTATTAAAACTTACACTGGTAGAAATGTCTGGTGGCACACAAGTCCCAAGTATTGCAATCAAACTTGCCTTGGAAAAAAGAGGACTCCACTAAACCCTTGTTTATTTATAATTAAAAATAAAATATTAGCTGATAGAGGGAGTACTAAGAATGGTGGGCGAGGAGAGGGGTTTGTTGGGAGACATCCTATAGAGGCAGAAAAAATGGATGAAAGACGTATTGAGCGGCAGTGGGATTTTGAAGACTGTAATAGAGGGGAGAATGTTAGGCAAACCAGGAAAGGGCAGGAACAGAATAGGAATGTTGGACGGGATGAAAGGAGGAAGTACACAGAGATCAAGAGGGACCTGATGTAGTTTAGGTTGCTGGATTGGGTTTTGTTTGGAGTTACAAAATATTTATTTGATAGTTGTGTCCATCCAAAAACCTACCTTAACCGGTAGATTACGCAATAATAATCATGGCATGAATCAATATCACAAAGATAATAAATAAAATCAGTCAGTAAAAAATACACTTTAAGAACACTTCCAAACACAAAACTTTAACATAATAAAAGAATATCCCCATCAATTCCGAGTAACATCAGTTTCCCAATCAACGAGAAAAAAAATAATCAAGAAATTAAGCTCTAATATATAATTTTATACAGCACTTTGATCAAATTATTACAGAAATTGTTTGCATCTTTTCTTAAAAGTATTCACTCTGTTAGGAAAGGGCTCGAATAGTTTTGCAGGTAAGGTGTTCCAATCAATAATTGTTTCATTAAGAAAATTTATTTATTTCTTTCTTTCTGCTCGGCATGTTACCTTGAATTTGTGATCATTTCTCCGAGTAAAATTTGGATTTTCCGTCTCATTCCTCACTCTGCATGGCAAACGCTCGCAGCATACGTTCTCAGCGTGATGCATAACTGAAGAGAAATAACATGCTAGCTTCAGTCTTGAAGAGGCAATGTGGTGTCGTAATGCGACGTCGGGTGACGGCAAGAAACTCCCCATTCCGGAAGGAGGGAACTGGAGGGAACTGACCTGGCTCCATGGGGGGCGGAGGGCAGAAGGGGAGGGCGACCGCGACCGCGAAATAGGATTTCCACGGATACTTAAGGGGCTTCCCCTCCTCTCTCTCTTCCGTCCCACTCCCTATGAAATCCCCTTCTTCCCGTACCCTTTACCCTTTCCATCACTACACGTAGAACGTACACGTATGTAAATTACTTCCTCGAGGAGAACATCACGCGAACCACCCCTCCCTTCGGAGCGACGCATTTTTTCCTAGTAGGAATGCATATTCTTTAAAAGTCAATTAGGAGTCAGCTTAAGAGTCTGTTGCAGTGCTCCTTAGTCGTTTGCCAAGACAAGGTCTTGGAGTACTAGGTTGAAGTAACGCTAATTTTGTGGAGGCGCTGGTTATTGGACGGAGATTTTCAACGGACGCATTGGAGTTATTCAGCACAATACACTTCATCATATGTGTGGCATCTCGCCACTCCGTCATTCTTTCTATGTGCCGGTACTGTGGGTATTAATTAAAAAGTCGTTCGATTACTCAATATTTACCAAAAAAACTCCCCAACGGGATGACTGTAATCACTTGCAACTCGCAAAAGGATGGACGGACATTTTATTACGAGAATCGAGTATGGAAGAACTGAATTTGATCTCAACTAGACAAGAGGAAGGAATTGAGTCCCGAAATATGGCGAGAATTAGCACCCCATTGGAAATAGAAGGCGTAGAATACTTTCAGCTCCTCGGATAGACATATGAGTCCACACCAATGCGTAGTGAATTATCCTTCACCCTGGATGTTAATTTTTCTTGATACGAGTAGTAGCCATGTCTTCTGAAAGTGAAATAAGTGATTCATTACGAGTTGCGGTGGAATACTGTAGCAAAAGTATGCAGTCAATGACAGAATAGGTGTGATTAAAAAGATTAAGTGATTGTGGGAAAGGGTATTATAAAGGCAGAAATCTATAAACATTCGAGTTTTCCTATGTCCACCAAGGGCTGATACAAATTACTCCCAAAGTTGAGGAAAGTAAATAAGGAACGAAATTGGAAGTCAAGTTTGGAATATTTGGAAGAAGTAAAAATTGTATTTTCTTCTAGAAATGAAAAAAATAGACCTGAACATTAAAAGTGTGAATATAAAATAAACAAGGATATAAATAAATTCACGTGCAGTAATGTTTTGTGAAATGTTTATCAAAAATCACCTTACGGTTATGCAGTTACAACAATTAATGAATAATAATTGTTAACGTTTTTTTTTAAAAACAAACCACTTTTCTTTTCCGCATAAACGTTTTATTCTCACGACCCAGGTTTCGTTATAGCATAACATCGTCAGGTCAGAAGATTTTCCACCAAATTACGCCAGAAACTGTTTTGAATAATGATTGAATTATTCAGGATTTCTAATTTCATTGCTGCATCGTTGTTTTGCTAGAGTGGACTCAAGTAAAAGCATCTACAATTAATGGTTCGTTGGATATTTATCGTAAAATTGATTCCAACCCGCTAGTTTTAAAGCGATATTCTCTTATGAGGCATTAAAAAATGTATGACTTCCTTTTTTGCTACAACTTTTCTGTACACCCCTGAATGCAAAACATTGTAATAGGAATAAATTAAGTAGATGGGTACTTCATTGCACAGGTAAATGATGTATTCAAGGTTAATAGAGAAGTACTAGGTCAAATTGTCATCACACTATAACTATCAGAACTATTACCGACAAAATGTGCAAAATAAAGTTATGCTAACGTAAAATATTCCAGCAATAATTATCGACTGAATTCCGATTCGTATGAGCATTCAACATAGTTTTATTTCCAAATCCAATAAATTATTTAAAAATCTTCCTGTGTGTCGAAGTTATGCAAATATCTAAGGATGAATGACAATAGTGGAAAATGACCGACGTCATTTATTCAATGTAATATTGGGTTGTAGTATTTATTACTTTGTATTTTAGCTATAATACATTTCCACATTTCTTCTTCACAGAAATGTTATTTATCTTTGATTAATGTTGCATTCATAGGTTTCTTTAAGTGACGCATGTTCCACATATTTTTACAAGAGTTGATTTCAGGGCACCGAATAGGCTTTTGTGTTTCTTCATGAAAGTCACATTTTTTTCTTGAGGCTTTAATCAATGAATCATATTATATGTTATTAAATATAAAAAATAAAGTATCTCAAAATGGATAACCAAATTCAAATTGTAATTTATTCGTTCGTTTAGAAATTGTAGAGACATAATTTCCTCATTTATTCCTTTAAAAAAACATCATTATTTGCAGGTGTATAATTTTTTGCCGCCGTACACGCAGTTCATATCCTCGAGTTTTTCTCATTAAATTTTTTCTCGAGGAGTTCAGCAAGAAAATTAAAGATAATGAAAGGCGAACGATATCTTAAAGTTTAGTTAATCAAGCATTTTGGGTGGAGAAATGAATGATGTATTCTACAGAAGCAGAAAATGAATTTCTTACTGCACTGCAGAAGCCGCTCTAATTATCATTCAATTCCACTTAATAAAAACACGACAGGAAATTGAAAAGGTGAAACATTATTGCGTATGAAAGAGAATTTCGTACTTAAAATGGTATATTAATTGGTTAATTTTGATTGGAATCAAGTCTGTTGTATCTTGTCAAAACGATTATATGATTTATCGTGGCGGAATGTCGTAGTTAGGAATATACTTCAATTTACAGTTCTTTTGAAGCCAAACATTCAGTGTCTCTAAGAGGAAAGCGATTTAGTTAATAAGTAATTCCAATTACGACTGCGACGATCAAATAATCGGGGCATTACATTTGGCCCGAAGCGATATTTGTTTTATTTTTGCAGTCAAAGTTAATTTGGCGGGTTATGTCGTTAAAAAACTTTCATCTTTAATTTGAGAAATATAGATAAAATTAATGTTCGTTTTCCCGAAGTCTAAGCATAAGGAAGTAACAATTCGTGCATCAAGCATTATTGAAGAAAAAACAGTTATTGCAATCTACAAAATGCTAAGGCGTGAGAGACGCATTAAGCATTACGCTGGTACCTTCATGGGCTGGCAAGACCCTCTTCTCTAATCTCCTCTGTAATTCTCGCCTCAGGAGCACATCTGATGGAAACGTACTTTTCTTTGGTGGCTGGTTTAGTAGCTCAAGAGCGGTACGTCGTTGAGTACTCTCTTTGGAAGGAGTTATGGAAAAAAAACATCCTTGAAAGCTGTTGAAAGGTGTAAATGCTGACGAGGATTGAGAAGAGGCAGCTCTTACTGCAGACCCATAAGCCCCGCTGCTACGTCAAAAATCACTGAAGAATTAAAAGTCAGTACCTAGAAATTATAGCTTTACAAATTGAATTCATAAACTCATAAAACACCTTGCGGGGTGGATTAGAGTACAATCGAATAATTGTACTTCTTTCGTATATTTCTCTCAAGATTTATAATTTTATTATTACATGTAATAATTCAGAGGTCACAAAACCCTGAAGTTATCTTACAATGGTGGGACGAACTGCGTTGTGCTCTAAATACAACTGGTTTCGCCTAACTCTCTGTGGGCTAGTTTGAAATAATCCAAGGAGTCGACCTTGTACAAAATGATAACGAGTATTCCTCAAAAGTATGTCAGATAGAAGAGGTTAGCTGCGGAGTAAGTGAGGGCGACCGAGGAATAAGCAGTCGTAGACAACAAGGGGCAGCATGTGGAGGATGCATGAGTATACCTTCATCTAAGATTGACCTATTAAATGATGCAGAAACCTGTGAAGATTCCGTGACTTAGTGACTGAAAATCCCGGACCAATACGCCTTAATTTACCATAGGATGACGGCAGTAGACATTCCACTATTACCTATAGAAACCACAGGGGTCGACGGAGTAACAGTCCAAGTACATGAATGATGAGAGGTCATTTAACACCTCGCCACCCCTCTACTCCTGCGATTCGGAAGGTGTATAGAACAATCATATAGTTAGTCCGAAAAGTATCAGCTAATTTATTTTTATTAAGTTAATCTACCGGTTAAGGTAGGTTTTTGGATGGACACAACTATCAAATTAATATTTTGTGACCCCAAACAAAACATAATCGAGCATCATACTCTATATCAGGTCCCTCTTCATCTCTGTGTACTTCTTTCCTCCCTTCATCCCGTCCAACATCCATATCCTTTTCCTGCACTTTCCTCGTTTGCTTAACAATCTCCCCTCTATTACAGTCTTCAACATGTACTTCCTCTATCAGCTAATATTTTATTTTAAATTATAAATAAACAAGGGTTCAGTAGAGCCCTCTTTAGTAAGAGATTCGTGGAGGCCAAAGGAAACGGGGACTTATCTGGTAGATAAGACACCATATAGATGAGATACATGGAGCAGGGAAAATCAGACGTCAAAGAGAATAAATACACGCATGTCTACGTGATGAGGTTAGCTGAGAGAAGAAATATTGAGCAGAGAATCGCATCAAATGACTCTTAGGATTGATGACGATAATCTTTGGACTTCCATGTTCATATTTCGTCATTCCTTGCAGTTATTTACACATGTTCCCCATTTGGGTCCTTCGTATGGGAGGGGGAGAAAATCTTTCTGTGCCTGAGGGAGGA
Organism: Hetaerina titia; assembly: GCA_037158775.1. Taxonomy (NCBI): domain Eukaryota; kingdom Metazoa; phylum Arthropoda; class Insecta; order Odonata; family Calopterygidae; genus Hetaerina; species Hetaerina titia. The sequence goes on along the minus strand of CM073775.1, from coordinate 91,502,670 downwards.
GGCGCCGATCAAAAACACTCATGCATCCCCGGTCTCGCGTCTTATTAGGTAATGGCCCCCGTCTTCCTCCCCCGTCCGCTTCTTGCCGTGGTAAGTGGTGCAGGGAAGGATTGCCGTCCACGTTTTATGGTTCACCACCCGTCTCCCGCCGTTGGATCCTCCTCATCTTCCCGCCTCCTTCCGTGCATGTTTACTTCCTCCGCGAAGATGGGGAACACCCCACACACCCCCTACCCACCCCCTTTCCCCCTCACCATACCTTCCTTTTTACACGAAGATGAAAGAGGAGGAGGAGTGGGGCAAAAAGGGTAGTTTTCCGACCGACCAATGACGAGCGTAATGCCGGACATTCTCCATAATTTGCCTTTTTTTGCCGTCTCCGTTGAATGAGAGGCCATCCGTTTCCTCTATTCGGTCCAACAGACATGCGAGTGGGGCGGCTGGGCGGTGGGGGAGGGGGGTCGGCAGAGAGACGGGCTGTGTGTGGGAAAGAGGAGAGAGAGATCACGGGAAGGAAGGGCCCTCCGGGGCGCGATAGGGGGGAATTGATCATGTTATCGAGAGCGGGGAGGGTGGAGAATGAAGATCGGCATTGACGACGCTCAATGAAAGTTTTTAATGTTCAATAATAGGCTAATGGGTACCGGATCCTAAAGTAAGCGATTGGGATGGAACTAACAGACAAATGGGGATGTTTTTTTTAAAGGAAATAGGTGAACGTCGGAAGTGAGCAATAAAAAAGATATTAATGGCTGCCGCTAGACGTGTCGGTCACCATGGCGGAGCTCCGTCAGCCTCATTTCCCTTTGTCCTTAGAGAGAGAGAGTTTATTTTCGAATCTGTCAAGTGGCTAGCCCCGGAGTCACGTTTAAAAGCAATTCTACCAGCATCACTCAATCACAGAATGAAGTTTCAAGTCCGGGAATGGAGAGTACAAATAAATGGACGAATGGATTAGTTTTAGAATATTACCCAATAATTTACTTTAATAATCTCGATTAGAGGTGTAACGAAATGGCAGGGTGACAAATGATCAGAGATTTTCAGTGAAATATGAAACGGCAATAAAATAAAATGACAATCGGATTTTTACCACCCTTTACGAGCTTATTAATTAATGCTCAACAAATCCTACCTATACATGTCAACACTTGTGACCTTTGCTGTCAGTATTTAGGAACCTAACAATGTCTCGATGTGTTACCAGAACTCATTTATCTCCGAAGCCCTTTACACCCTTAGTAGTAATAAACCTAGACAATTTGATTCCTGAACTGTTTTTAATTATTTAAATTTGTTATTTATATAAATTTTATTATTATTTTATTTAATTTAAAACTGTTTTCGCTGTAATCCATAGTTTTATTTATTTATTTAGCATTAGTCCGAAAACAGCACATTTTGGCCTTTACATCGGACTATTATCAATGACATCAATGGTCACATTTACAAACACCCAATCCCTAGGTGGAGGAAAATCCACCCAGGGGGGAATCGAACACACGACCTTTGGAGCGGCAGACGAGGAGGTTACCCCGCCGCCACTAGGCAAAATTTAAAACTGTTTATGCTTTAATGACTATTTATGGTGCTTCAATATTTATTTCGACGCCGTCGTAAGCTGCACATCGCTTTTGATTATGTTGTCATAGTAGGGCGGCTGTTTGAATCTAATTTTCCGCGAATCGAGGGGCCGAAAACGTTGGACGAAAAAATAAAGAAAATTCGTTATAAAGGATTCACAGCAGACGGAGTACACTTACATGACGAAAACCCACGCCCTGTGGTTGTTTACAGGGTAGTCAATTCGTTTCCACGAACAACCGAAGGGATGCATACACTATCTATAGATATTTCCCGAAAGGAAACGACGCCGTTCAGAAAAGACACTAAGAGATCACAGGCACACGCCCCTTGGTAAACAACCTAGGGAAGGGATGGCTTGTGTGCTCTTTGTTTAGTGTGAGTCCTTCATTAAAACCATATAATTTTTACAAATTTATGCCCCACTTTTTAGCTAGAAGAGCCGAGAGATCTCTCCTCTGTGGCAATAGTTGAGTTGTCGAGACTCTTTGAGCCGATAAGTGGTTTGTTATGTGTATAGATTTAATTACGGAAGTAATGAATGTTTTAATTAACCTTATTACTGGTTTATAATTCACTAGTACACATAGAGTAGACAAAATAGAAGCTGCAGAGTACACTTAAAATGTTTTGACCGACTTAGATTTCGTCCCACTCTTATTAACAAAAATAGTGAGATTTTTAGTGATTGTGTGACTTTTGCTAACCATCCTTGGTTTTGACATTAACGGTCATTGTCGGCGATAGTGATAGTTTGGGTCAATGCCTAGATTGGTCAAAATATTTTGACAAACGGGACAAAACTGCATTTTTTTCCGGAAATTGATCAGCAAGTTTTATAAGGGGACCCCTGCGTCCTTTTAAGTTGAGAACGCATAGCTATTTTGAGTTCCATCCTTGTGGTTTAGTTAAATTTCTCAGACGCCAAATGCCCTAAAACCAAATAAAATCGCATGATGAATGAAAAAAAATACAAAAATGTTATTTAAGAGCATTTTCACATCTGTGGATGATGCTGAGGTGAGAGGTGAGTTAACCCCAAAATGTTTGGAGGCACAAACATTGTGGTGCACAATAAATCCCAATGTCAGTGCGAGGGAGAATGGATTTTTTCCGAGGCGTGAAATAAATGCTGGGAATAAAATCTCATTTTCGGGAGATGGACCACATGGAGAGGAGAGTGGAGAGGGAGGTACTGGGAAGGGCGAGAGGGGCCGTGGAGGGGATTTTAACCAATTCCCAGAAGGTCCGACGTGTGAGCGCGGAAGGAAGCTGTTGGGATTCCGAAGCGGCGCGTCTTCTGATTGGAGGACTCTTTTAAGAGAGGTAGTGTTTAGGTGGGAGGAGGGGGGAGTGAGGGAATGAGGAGAGAGGAGGGAGTTTGAGAATAGGGGATGGAGTGGGCGGAGGAGGGTAGGAGGAGGAGATGATGACGACGGTAGGGGCACCTGGCGGTAGGGCGCGGAAGCGGAGGCCACCCCGAGACACGCGGGATGGTGCCCGGGGGGGAGGGAAGGGGTGGTCGGGGGAAGGGGGGAGAGTGGAAGGAAAGTCGCTGACCTTGCCTCCGGAGTCCGTAGGAGCTTAAAGGCACCACGGGGGAATAAAAGATGTGAATCTTTTAGGAGAGTGAACGGGTTGCGTGGCGGGGGAGAAGAGGAGGGGGTAGGGGGTGGGAGGGGACTCGGATGCTCCAGGGTGGGATGGGTGCTGGAAGTAAGGAGTGGCAAAAATTCCTCCGCCCACGGGGTGTTTTCCGACGCTGCCTCGGGTGGAGGAAGTGGTCGGCGGTGGGGGCGGGGAGAGGGATGGTGCGTGCGTCTATGCATGTGTGCGTTGGGATGGCAGCGTCTGGGTCGACTAGGGGAATGGTGGCGCGCAGGATTGGGGAGGGAAACTCGGGGGAAATTGCACTGGACATTGGCGGGTGGGATTGAAAAGAAATGGAAAAGGCAGGGGTATACGCGAAAGTATGGCGGGGAAGTGGAATTCATAAAACAAAACGAAATCAGGGCCTATTACTGCCCTTTCGACGCGCCGCCCGCGAGTCATTGCATCAGTCAGTCGATGGAGAGGAAAATAAAAAGGATATCCAGTTTAATTTTGAATGGGAGTTCGCTTTAAAGCAGCACCTACAGCCCCATAAAGTAATTTTTTTGAAAGAAAAGTGTGCATGTGGGTGATGGCTCATCACTGAAAAGTAATTAGTGAGGAAAGGTTTTTTTTTGAGTGGGGAATGAGAGATGCATCATCTTTCGTCGAAGCTAAATTTGGGTGCCGCATTCCTCGTGAAGCAGGAGATATTCATGGGAAAATATGAGCTCAAGAGTACAAGATTATTGTCATTGGATATTTTCAGGCTTGACATTGAATTATGACAGATGAAGCCTGTTGGAAAAATGCGATTACTGTTTAATACAAATTCTAACCTCTCATTGCGTTCGTACACGAGGCGAAAGTGAGAAGTTAAGGGTGATAAATATTGGAACGAACCGATGTGGATCCAGTTTCTTCGTACGATATTCGATAATAAATGTACCAAATAGGAGGGTGCACGAAGAATCATGAAGAATCACGAAGAATCATGCATTTTTAAAATGAATTCTTTCGTGCGCACAATTCACGTTCAATTCATCAAAATAACATTATGCAACAACAATCCTTCAATAGAATAAAACCTAAGTGTCATTTCATTTGACTAATCCAAATTCTCTAAATATCTGTAATAGCCTAAAATGGCGATTTTATTTTGTGTGGGAGTTTGCTTTTGAGTAGTGCCTACAGCCCCATAAGATCAATTAATTCTCATTATGTAATATATGGTGTGTCTAATTGCAAAATCAACATCTATCTTTCATATAGTGTTAATTGCAAGTAGATAGCCACCAATGAAAATACAATGACGTTCATGACACTTGTTTTCGATTTTTTACCATTAAGGGCCATTTTTATGCTAATTTAACGCAGTTACCCATACCGTCAAGAGCATAATCACACTGAAGTCTTTATTGGTCATTGAGGAAGTTATAGAAATTGTCTTCCAGAAAATGAACATTGTCTTAAATACACCAACCACCAGCTTCTGCTATTATTGAAGTACGTCATTGTTATATTAATTATATTAGAAGGTAATCATTGTAGTTGGATTTTACTCTCAATTTATTTGATATCCAAATTGTTGGCATCCCATATCATTAGTTCCTGGGGAAGCTTATAGTACGTATAGTTTATGCTGGCATAGGTCCAAAAGTGAGTTCAAGATATCATGTACAAATCAAATGCCGCAATGAAATATCATTGAACGTATTTCACTTCCATTTCTTGTTTAGTTGGCTAAGGGAAAACGTGTCCAGCGTCCAAGTAACCTAACATGTACGAATTTGCCATGTGAACTGTATCTTTATGAACTCAATAACCACGCAAACCGCCGCGTGGCTGGAGGATAAGTCAGACATTCATGTCCCGAATTAAGGAAAAGAAGATAGGATTCATGTTTGTAGGGGTAAGAGGCGTAGGGGTTTGCATGAGCTGGCAAGATATTCATATACCTACTCGGTTCTTTCCAATCACCGCGTTAGGATATTAGAATCAGTTTAGTAACTTGACGCCACTAATGCGATTACTTCCAAGAAACTGCGGAAGATACCACGACAGTAACTTTTAAACGGAGTCATCCGCAAATGCACATTACATTTCAATAATTTTAAAGTGTAGAAATCATTCGCCTTGAACAAAAAAGAATATATTTCCGCACCTTAAAATTGTTACATTGCCACGTGATCTGTTAAAAATTTCGTAAATATTATTTGCACAAAATATTGTGCTTCTGATACCAATTCTTTTTCACCCGAAAAGAAATTTTATCTGTACTGAGAGGTGTTTTGGAGTAACTGTTTTTTGACTAACATTATTCATTCCGCAACATGTACAATTAATTTTGTGCATTAGTTACTGGAAATTACAGTATAAGGTCCCGGATATATTCTTTGAGCACTCAGTAATAAAGTTTTGAAAAAGATGTTTAATATATGGGCTTTTCCTAAACTGATGGCTGCATTTTCCCTTTATCTTCTTTCAACCAGAACGATTTTGCATTAAAGTCTTGCTACTCAATTAATATTTTTCTTTGAAGTCAGCCAATGCTTATGAAAGACCTTCTTTGACTTGGCATAGTTCATAATTTTTAATATTATTCTCATTATGTTCATCGCTCGAGTAATATTCTCATGCTTTTCATTTAATATGCTCATAATTTTCATTTAAGGGTGACCTATCCTTAGAAGCTTTAAAGACATTCTTAAAACTGCTTTTAGGCCAAGTAGTTTCTTTGTTATTCCTTAAAACATTGCCTCGTATCAAATTGCAAGCCCCTGGGTGCGTTTTCTCAAATAAAGGACTCCCTAAAGCCTTTATATTCGCTTTTCCGAGTTATTTTAGTTAGTTTTTATGGGAGGCGACCGACAGCTAAGGTTATTTGCGCCATTAGGGATGGATGGTAAAGGAAGGGTGGAGAGAAATCCGGTGTCGGCATTAGTCTACTCTTGTCGAAAGACGCCAAGAAGTCCTCAGTTAAACGTCCCTTCCGACGGACGTCGTACTCACTCAAAGTGCTCTCCACAAAGCACCTCAAGTAGGGATCGGGATACCAGTGAAAAATATTTGTTGTCTCCAGGATTTGAATCCGGGCCTTCGCGGTGGGAAGCCGGTACGTTTAGCCTCCGCACCATCCCGATCCCATCGCTTTTCCAAAATTCTTTCCGAAAGCAAGTGAGCATTCTTCTTGCTCTGGATTTTTGCCCTTAAACCGAAGAATTGTCAGTTTTTTCAATTCTATGATTTCCAATTCTTTCAACAATATCCGCTTATAAGAAGGACTACGCAGATTTCGTTACCTTTTTTGCTAATTAACCCAGAATTTTGTCTCCGCCGCTTTTACTTTGATATGAAGCATTGGTGAAAATTTCTGAGAGAGTAAAGTACTTTTCGTCGTGCTATTGAAACATAATCACTATAAGATGGAGTAATAAGTGAATTAAAAATAAATGATTCAATCACCCAGTAGAAACAAGAGGACATCTTCAATTAAAGTTCAAACAATTCAATAGACCTTTTAGCAATCTGAAAATCATCTTGTACAAATTTATGTGCACCGCTGAATATGATGCCCAAGATGATATTTGGCGCTGAGAGGTTTCCTCCCAGAATTTCTACACGCATGACATTAAAACGTTCATACTTTGATCATACATGCTAGAATTATTATTATTTGTAGTTCCTCACATATTTTACGATTTCTATTATAATTTTACAATTACCGTTAGAGGAGTAAATATTTCGTGATCCTTCTTCTCATCTATCACTTATGAGGACGTAAGTATTTGTTGTTATCTGACTCAACTTTTTGGAGTTGTCCCGTAAGCTAAAACGAGAACAGTCACTTTGTGACATGTTCCAGTGAAACCTTTTATTCGAGGTGTATGACCTAGATTTCTCTGCAAAGCAGGAGCATTGTGTTTATTTTGCATCAAGTAGCCCTCCATTTCGGCTTCCCTAACCACCGTCACACTATCCTCCAGTCACAGAAAGACCCAATCTGCTCCATAAATAAAATTTACCCATTAGTGCTGCAAAGTAGCAAAACTAGGTCGTAATTCTGACATGAAATTTGTGAGTGGAATATGAAAAAGTCTCCGTTTTAACTTAGGAAAACGACACTGGAACAGAATGGCAAGCGTTTGTACATGCTGCAGAACTTCAGCGTGGTCAACCGCTGTTTGAGTGTAGAGAGAATCGTCTCTAGACAATTGAGAGAATCGTCTCGTTTGTATGCATGACAACGCATCATTTGAAGATAGGTAAATCTAGTTCTCTTGAGTGTACGCCCGCATGTATCATTGGACAGAAATATCACTGCCCACGTAGCGGTTGAGTGAATCACGGGGACTCCAATGGAATCTCGCGAATATAAGGTCGGCGTGCTAGACCTGGCAGAATTTTCTCCGAAAGTTTCTCCTTGCTACGACTTTATTCGGACAACGAATAATATGATTTCGTCTTAACGTCAAGAGAATGAGTATTTGCTCCGCTCCGATTTTGATTTTTTAAAGTAAATTGTTCAGTGATAAATAAAATGAACGTAGAGGGGAGTAAAACTGTGTAAGGAAAAAATCTAACCTTTGAAGAAGTTCAAAGTTGAAAATCAAATGAATCACATCCTGGACAACGCTCCGTAAATAAGCATTTCAAATATGTTCTCACGCTGTTTTGGGTGCTTAACGTATGTAGCATGGCCAATTTACGTAAGCGCCAACGCTTCATAGGTAAATGTTATGAGAATCTGTCTGAGGCTAAATGCATTAAATTTCGTAAACAAACCTTATGTGATTCAAATTTTATCATAGCGAAAAATCTAATTTGTTATTATATTTGAGAATTTCAAAGGTTGGACCAAGCTCCATATCTGAGCAATTTACTGCGCTCGGAGGCATTCGGCGTGGGAATATTGTGCCCTGACATAAAACTGTTTATCGCACACCTCCGCCAGCCGAAAGGCCTCTCCCTGAATAAGATGGCAATTTATTACCTTATAAAAAATTCATCGAACCCGAGACGTATAGTCGAAAAAAACCGGAACTCTATGCAAAATAACGGAGTCATTGTCTGCTATTCGCAGCGATGCTTTAAAGGTTTACGTGCGCTTATCTGTAGGAAGAAATTTGCAATCAGGTGTTTGCATTTCGTTTTTTATGTTGCAGTTTTATATTATGCGTCCACTACAAAGGTGAATGACGACCGATGACGATACCGCCGAATTTCGTCGGCCCATTAACATTTCGGCTTTTTTTTAGTCTTGTAAATGAGGTGTATTTTCGTTCTTAATTTTTTCAGACGCGCACCAGCTTTGTTTTTTTCTGACTCTCTTGTGTCGTCAGATAAAATAATTAAAACTATTTCCTCACCTAGGCTTCAAATTGGCAACGGTCGGTTATATAGCACCTGCTTGGAAAATCTTAGAAATAGCGATGGGCTTGATCTTGCATTTTTCTTTTCAATGAAATATCACCTTATTAAATGTCTCATAACCATTTTAACATTCGTGCCGCTTTTTCGTTTGTAAACACGTATATCTTCACCGAAGTATCGCCGCCGTAAGTGTCGTTGAGTTATTATAGTAATTAGAAACAGCCTTTCGAATTATTTCTCTTCCGCAAGGAATTTTTATTGCCGTTTATATGACTATTTTAACGTTCTTTTATCCGAGATTTAAGGGTTATTCGAAATTGTGAGAACATAAAAATTAGGCTTCAAAGAAATTATTTGCCATGATCGTTTAATGAAAGTGTATTACTGGTATTGGTAATGCGTACAATTATTGAATAAAAAAACTTTTCGATTCTTTTCGACGATAGGTCTAGGATATGAATATCCACAGTTGATCATTCCCTTACATTCACGCATATTTACGCTAATATGCACTACAGGAAACACTTGTAGACCGTTTGCACTCATCATCATCTTCTCTAGGCAGAGCCTTTGTCGTTACAGCCATATGGATCTATCCATTGCTGTTCTTATAATACCCCTTCTTTGGTATACACCACGAATAGCAATAACTGTCTTACGAAAACAATCGATAGTAAAATCTTTCAATGTTGGGCGAGGGTGATTTCGATTGATAAACATCGTAAAGAAAACTTGGAAAGGCGGAGATAAACAAGACATGCCTCATGAAACTCCCATCTTCACACCAGACATTCTGAAATTGATTCATGTGACTACATGAATGGATCGTTATTTTATCTCTCCTTTTAGCGCTACCGCAGTGAGGATGTGCCTGTCACGAAGTTAAAAATTTGATTTTATATCATGAATTAAATGCACGAAAACCCTCATTTCAATGTCGTTCATCGATCCGCTCGTGACTGAATGTATCTCAATCGAAGCGCGACTCGCAAATGAGCTTCTAACGTGAGTTGATCACGATGGCGGATTTTCAAAGCTCTATTCCTGTCCCACGTGAACCTTCGTATGCTCACGCCTTGGAATGTTTCGATGCAGATTTCCTCATTGCTCGGGGCATTTCCTGTTAGCCTCCCACCAGTGGCTTTGCTTTTTTCGATCCGGCCATAACATGCGCGCGGGATGAAAGGCTCCATCTCTTCTTCGTCCCGTGAGCGGATGCCCTCTAGGTGGCCGAGCCAAGGAGTTAAAGAAGTCGTATGAAAAGTTTCTTCGAGGTCAACGGGGGTGAGGGAGCCGAGAAACTTCCTGTAGAGATGCAAACATTTTAGATAGGCAAGACTTACGTGAAGGAGGATCTGGAAGCACGCGCTTACCGTGAACTGGGAAATCTTTAAGGTTGGAAACTGAGAATTAATGTTTATGAAAGGACGGGAATTTTAACTCTTACAAAGAGTTTCACATGCGAAATAGTGGCTAAAGATCAACCATTACCACAGGTATGGCAACGTATACTTGGTAATATTCAGAATTTGTTAGCCTCGAATATGACTCATTTGTGAGCTAAATTCTCGTGTTTTTTCATCATTTAATTGTGTGTTGCCGTAACTATGGTTCTTGTTTACAATATCCTAGGTTCTTAATTCCTCTTAGTATGCGATTATGAGGTTGGCCTGTATTCAATATTATTCTTTATTCAGTATTTATTAACTTAAATCTACATTTACAATTGTGAGAATACGAGGGATAATCATAGAAGGTCTGAAGAGTAATATAATTTTAACCATTCATTCTTAAACAATATTATCAAAGCCAAACTGTCGTGAACATGATGCGATTGATAGAATTATGGAAGGATGTAAGATTAGATAGGAGAAGGAATTACATTTTTACGAAATTGAAGGTGCTATACAGAGTTATGAAAATGAACATCTAAAGTAACCGTCGTTAAACCCTTCGCAAGAATCAGTAGGTTATGACTGTGATCGGAGAAATATATCGAGAGGTCCGTCACATTTTCATCAATTTATGTATCATGAATCGAAGAATGAGTAATTATGGACGATTCGTTTGTGTTATCAATTGGTGAACATTTTTCCATAGGACGAACAATATGTTTACCTGGCCATATTTTAATTAATTATTTTCAGGTAAAATCAACAGTCAAAAATAAAACACGGTAATTATTTCAATCATTAGAAGATTTCTTTAACCCGATCGAGTGTCTTGGCGATGTCGTTAGCATATCGAAATCAGTACCTATTGACAATTCGCTTCCCGTTCTCTATGCTTTGCGATTTTTCTTGATAGCACCGCAGAAGAATCGAGATAATCAATTGTCTGTCGCTTGATCGCTTGTCTGCGTACCGATGCCCACCCATATCCCTTTTACAAGTATGTCTTTTTGCAGAAATTATGTCTTTTCGTGGCAGACATTGATATCACGTATAAATGAAATACTGCTGCACCATACACACCTATAGTTAGATCAGTGGTAGCGATTATTCTCATTTTGAATGTCTTACGATCCGTAATGCAACGTTGATAATGATAAAATCTTAGGCATTGATTTGCTCATAGGAATTTTTTCATGTAGTTCAAAAAAGATATAAAGAGTGCCTTCGAATATAGCATATACATCATTTGATGTCACTTTAACTTCTCTTTTAGTATTCTTTATCGACGTAATACATCCACTTATATATATGGATGATTAAAATCCAGTGCTGACAAATATTTTGAAGCTATTACAAACACTTACTAAGCACGAAGAATTAAAAAAATAAATATTTTGTTTGCCACTAGATTCAAATTTGATGACAATGCATTGAACAAAATATTTATTCATTTACTATTAAATAACGTACGAACAAATAGAATGAAATATTGAAATTGGAAAATGAACAACTTGGCTTTTCCACCTTGAAAATTGTTTATTCACTGCCTAGGTTTCGTTACGGTATGACAATTTCATCTTTTCTAAAAACAATTCTATGTGGAAAAGCCAAGTTGTTTATTTTTCAATTGCAATATGAAGAATTTTCACCAAGTCACGCCAGAAACTGTTTTATTTTTTTGAATAAAATATTTGTTGGTGTATTCATCAATCAAAATTTTCATTCGTATCTTTTTTAAAATAATTAATATCTTCGCAGTTCATTATTGATACAATTCCTTTCGTGGAGACATTAAGAAGTCTTATCTATTTAAACCTATTAAACTTAAATATGTACTAGTTGTTTAATGATAAAGAGTTATGTGTTTGAAATCGAAAGCACTTATGGATCCCCAGCGATTTTCATAAAAACCTTTTAATGCATTTTCAAGGGTATTGTTACGGTTTGTTAATGACTGCATATAATTTGGTTTATAAGTACACTGCCGAAGCATCTTTTAATTAGGTTAAGCTATACCAGAGCACAGAAAAAACTGAGGTTCGTCGATTGGTCCAAATATCTTATTCAATGGTAAACACTGTCGTTTGTTAACGAAACATTTAAGCCACTTCTTGGCGTCGACAGCTATTCGTATAGGCCCGTAAGGAAAAGACCTTTGGTAATGGGGTGTCGATACAATGGAACTGTCGTTAGTGGCTCGCTATCGATAATTCAATATCGATCAACAGAGACATCTGGCGGAAAGAGCATGAAGATTGTGCCAGATTTGATTGTTAGGGAGTTCCGTAAATTACTCATCTTCAAGCGAAGACCTTATCGAAACTTGCTTCCATACGTAATTTATGATTTGAGTATTAGGAAATAAAGTGCGTTGTCAGAAAATAATTATCCAGTTGAGTATGATCTTCATTATCAATTTCAATGCATCATTACTTTTAAAAATAATCCGGAGGTAGAAATCCTGGGAATGATTTATAGCAATCCACCAATCTATTATACACCCTGCCGTAGTTTCCGGTCTCCATAATTCCCTGCACCCTCCATCGCATGCTTCCCTGCTTTATCCTCTGGCTTTCGCTGCATTTAATCCCTTCCGGGGCCCCATCCAGGGCCTCCAGTTAACCATCGCTCCTCTGAGTGAGTTCTCGGATTAGTATGTCTCTCCGTCATGCCACTGCTCCCTTCAGATTAGACTCTTTTCTTAACTCACTCTTCGGAGAAATAGTTTATTAGGCATCGAGTCTTATCCTGTTGATTTCCAACGCTCTTCTGTATCATCCCAATTCCATGCTTTTCTAACTCTGCCATCTACCACGTCTCATCCATAGAAAATTGATGGCTAGTTTCAGTGAATTGTTTCCTAATGTCCAGATCATTGTTATTTTCCGTCAGCAGTTCTTTCATTTGAAAGTTCTTTTTGACCAGTGTTCTCCGGCTGTGATAGGAAAAGATATATATTAATTATTAAGTGGAACTTTAATTAATTTGGAGAATATATTAAGAATGACTCATAGTTATACTAAAAACATAGGGCTGTTCCATAAAACATATCATTTTTTTATTCGCGCATTTATTTTTTTATATTTAATTGTATGCTATATTGATATCTTAAGGTCTAATTTTACATACACATATTTGACACAAGTGTTTATTGATTTAATAATTATGTTATTGTGTCATCGGCAGCCATTGCAAATTGAAACGTGCTCACAACGATGAAAGGAACACGTAATGAGAACACGAGCTCCAGTCATTTCACAGAAAGAAACACATAGTCCTACTGCTGCTATAATGATACACGATCGTCGAGTAACCTCCAGAGCACAATCGGAAATGTTTAAAATTTCATTGGGTGTCACCTACACGTTGGTGACGGAAAAATTGGACATGTGTGCGATGGCTACAAGAAATTCATCGCCAAAATCAGCGTTAAGTGCGTATCTCCACATGTAGTCCAGATTATATGGATTTCAGGGATGTCAATTTTGTATTGTACCCCGATGTGAAGTAACACCTTCCTGGAATGATATTTTCATTATTCCTATCATCAAGAGCAAAGGTTAGTTTTTATTAGATTACTCGGGGCATATCTTCAGCTTGAATATGTAATTTTATAAATTATTATTTTCGCTGTTCTGTGAATGCTATTGAAGAGGATTTCTTGGGTAGATTAGGTTATGAATATTTAATAACGCTCTCTAAAAAGTTGATACTAAAAATACGAGAATTTTAAGATTGTTATTCTTCAACTCTTGCAGAGTGAGAATAATAATTTAAATTGAGGAAAATATATTTCGTGGCCTCATTCAAACTTGATGAATAATTCTTTCCAAGATTGACCACATGATTTAAATATTATTGTAAAGAGGCGTCACGTTTCGAAACTTAAACACATAATTTCCACGAGGGAATTATTAAACATGTACGCGGACGTGGCAAATTGAGTGGACCGGTTTAGACTAAAATTCTGCTCTATCTTTCTTAAAACTGGATTCTGCTGTAGTCGATGAACGGATCTGTGGCCTAGGAGTTGAAGTTGAGCCATTCCGTTAATTGGAATCTAGGAGGGAAAGATATGCTTAAGGGAGAACTCTTCAGGAACCCACTCTACCATTATTATTATTATATTGCATCTGATAAATTTTCGGGGCTGGAAATTTCGAGCTCTCGTGAAATGTTTGCGTAGTGAAACACGAAAATCTTTCTCCGGCGTGGTAACGTATCTTCGGTAAATCAAGAACCGTCCGATGGGAAAATCCTGATTTATTGCGGCACACAGGGCCTCCTCCCAACCTCCGCCTCATAGTCGCCGTGAGTCAGCCAAGCGCTCACTAAAATCTTCGGCTTTTCGTCATGAGTGATATATAAGCGCTTCCTCGATGGCGCTAAGTGCGTTGCGGAACGGTACTTCCAACGTTAACTCATTTAGTCCTTCCTCTCCGGTGGACCATTAGGTCGCAGTTTGCTAAATCTTCCGACAGCGCTGCCAAATCGGAGGTCACAAGATCCGGCAAGGGGAAGATAATTTGTGGGAGAGTGCTAAAAACGGCGATGGCCGTCGGAGCATCCTTTTGGGAGGAAGTGTGACTCGCCTGTTACGTGCACATTCTTCGCTGCATTATCTTCGCTCATTTTGCTAGTGCGGAGAGAGGGTGTTTCGCGATATGGAAATTGCCCAAAATGGAGATACCCTTGAAATTAATAGATATTGCCATAGTATGATTCACGATAGCGCCTAATATCGGGTGCATTGGGAATTTTTATGAACACTCATATTGCGATTTTCTCGAAAAACGTTTCGAGCTGCATCCAAGCTTTCTTTTAAACGCCTCTGTCCATTTGGTATGTATATTTATATAGTATTTGGCTCTTTTTACGCAATTAACTACTGTTTCATTAGTCATGACCAACCGGCTTAGTGTACGTTTTTTATTTATCCTGACACCACACACCACTTTAACCCCTTACAAGCATGGTCCAAAATGCCCTTAGACCACATACCACATGTTGCAATAACTCATTCTTTAGCTCCGCAGACTTTCAACCTATCATAATTGTATCTAAAATGCCTATTCCTAGCCTCCATACACCTCGCTTTCTCAGCGTTCTCCCCTCCATCACCTTCTTTAGTATATCATTGCCTCTCAATATCTCATCCATCCATTTTCCCTGCCTTGTTCGAATCTCACCCAAGAGTCATCTCTCTTCCCCTATTATGCCTAGAACTTCATGATTGGCTTACCTTTCCGCCCATTCTATTTTCCCTAGTCTTCTCCACACACACACACACACATCGACAACCTTCAAACTACGCTTTTACTCATGCTTCTAAGACCTAGCTTTCGAATCATGCAAAACCATGCGCTGTATGAAAGTTTTCACTAGTTCTTTACTTAAGGGACTGCTATCAACTTCCTCTTCTTCGTAAACGCTTCTCTACCTGACGTGATGGAGGATCAGGATGTTGCGGTGGCTAGCGTAATGGCTTTCCACCAAGAGGGCCCGGGTTCGGATGCTGGAGTTGGGAGATATTTTACCATCCATCCCTAATGGCATAAAGTATCTCCTCTAAACTTACGTGGGGTCATCCTTCAATGTTCCTAATACTCTGACCACCTTGCTCCAAAAAACTTTCTTAACAGGAGTACGGTTTTACCTGTTCTTCTTTCTCCTCAAATTCAATGTTTGTCTCGACCTTTAATACATTTTAATACTTGATAGTTCACGATTATATTTATGTGTTAAAAGTCTCCAAATTTTCTCCAACTAATGAATGTTTAATATTGATTTTGTTTAACTTTGAATTAGCTAATTGAATTCCTTTATATTAATCATTCGACCATGAATCATTTTTGCAAATATTCGCAATAGATTGAGTCATTATATGTAAACATTAAATATTTTAAATTATTCTTGACAATAGTGTCTACTAATTACATGGGCTCACGTAGGCGTCGCACAAAAGAATCACAAACAGCGCAATTAAAATAAACAAGGATACTGGAGGTGCATAAAAAAAGAAAGCAAATACCGATAGTCAAAGACATGCATAACAAACAAGGTGCTTGTTCCGTTACACAGATAGAATAACTGTTGTGGTATAGAGGTAACAGGTTATATAGTGAACGCTTGCTAATTTGAAAAAGGGCGATTTGAAGGAAAACAAAAACCAATATAATCAACTGGAGCGGAAGAAAATCAGACGGCGCAATCAAGAGTAAAGAAAAGTAAAAATAGTAGTATGTGCATTTTCGACGGGTATCACAATGGTGAAAAATGTAAGACGATGGAGTCATCAGCGCGATACACGCGAAGAATCTTTTAATATGACTGGAAATTAACAGGAGACAAAAAAACAGACAATAGTCCAAAAAATATTAAAATAGACGTGATTTTAGAACTAAAATTTTATTGACTACAGTTTTCTCTCCGATGTCGTGAAAATTAGGATGGCGGTAGCAGATGGGTGAGTAGGCTAAGTAGGCGATTAGGAACTGAGATGCACTACTGAGCATGGAGAAAACAAAATTGACTCAATTATTGTAACGTGAGGGAGGAGAAATTGGGGGCGAGGAAAGGATCTCCGTGAAAATACTGAAAAGACGAAAACATTAACCCTCTGGGCACTTGACCGACAGATATGGAATGAGAATTAATATTAATAAAACAAGGTAATGCGATTTTCCAGGATGAAGAAGCCTAAGCTAAACATTAAAATAGCAGGGGAAAAATAGAGCAGGTTGAACAGTTTACGTATCTCGGAAGTATTCTGGACCAACACGGTCAAAGTAGTAGGGACGTAAAGAGAAGAATTGCACAAGGTAAGGAGGCTTTCTCAAGGAGGAGGGAGTTGATGACGGGGACGTTGAGTAGGGAGGTTAAGAAAAGACTCGTAAAAACTCTGATATGGAGCGTAGCTGTGTACGGCGCGGAAACGTGGTCGCGGAAGCAGGAGGATAGACGTAGACTGAAGACTGGCTTTTGAAATGTGGGTGTAGAGAAGAATGGAGAAGGTGAAATGGACCGAAAGGAAAACATATGAGGAAGTACTGGAAATGGTGGGTGAGGAGAGGGGTTTGTTGAGAGAAATCCTTTGGAGGCAGGAAAAATGGATGAAAGGCGTATTAAGTGGTAGTGGAATGTTGAAGAAGGTAATAGAGGGGAGAATGTTAGGCAAACGAGGAAAGGGCAGGAACAGGATAGGGATATTGGACGGGATGAAGGGAGGAAGGAAGTACACCGAGATGAAGAGGGACCTGATATAGATTAGTTTGCTAGGTGGGGAGTCACAAAATGTTTATTTGATAGTTGTGTCCATCCAAAAACCTACCTTAAACGGTAGATTACCTAATAATAATTATAATTATTTCATTTCAATATCTTACCATTCTACTCGAAATCATTCACTCAATGTTTTTACTATTCATTCAAAAAATCTAATGACGCTAGTGTCTCTCGTGTCAGCTGCTTTTTTATCAAAGATTAGGAAAGTATTAATAATTGACGGTTATTTGTTGTATTACTAAGTTATATTAATAGTTTTTTCGTTGTGCGTCTGTAAGGCGAAATGAAGGAGTCGTCTCGAAAACATCTAATCTTACGATTCTTTCTTAATTGCGCAGCTATTCTCAGAAATACTAGTATTACTTCTTACCTGGTGGAATAGATTCGCTATTCGCACTTTTAGAAAGAAGGATTGAGGGAAGGGGGGTGATTATGGGGTTTTAATCGTGGTCACATTTAAAAGGTGAAACCTATGCTAACACTTCATATATGTTCGGCGCTTCATGAATTTTTAGTCTGGGATACAATAAATGGCGGACTTAATAAGAAACTTTAATCCTCTTAATAACCGCATAATTTTTTAAGACCTACTATAAAAACATGATTCTTTCATTTTTCAAAGAGAAAATTATATTGGTGATTTTCGGAATTTGGAAATGTATCGCTGTTCATTTCCTGTTCATTCCAACATGCATACATTCCTTAGCCTCTTCCTCTTCCATTGGACCCTTGGATATTTGTTGGACTAAGATGGACGGGAACATATCCAAGATAAATAACTTGTCCACCTACTCTAGTTTTTTCTCTCCTATTTCAACTGATATCATAGCTTTCCTCTTGCTTGAAAACCCTTCATAACCTTTATTCCGTTTGCATTAGATTTTATTTAAATTAGATTAGAATTGCATTATATTTTGTTTACATACCTATTGCACGGATTTTCTACGCCCTCATCAATATTAATAGTTCATAATAATATTTATAGGAAATAAAAAACAGCGTTAGAGACACCTGTATGTGAAAAATTGATAAATGCGGGATAAAGTCTTCATCATCACAATGGAAAATCACCTTCATACTAATAAATGAAGCATTTTATTTCGGAAATTTCGGAAAAGCCATTCCCCTTCACTTATATTCATGTTGGGAATTTTCCGATTCACTCCTAGTCATCTTTCTTATCTTTTCCACGTACATAATGCACACCGAAAACTTTGGGCCAGGAGACCAGTGTCTGTCTGCAACACGAACCGACTCGAACTAGCCTCGACTCCAAGCCTCCTATTTGATCTCCTCGCATGACGTCCGAGGTACAGAACTAACCAAACAACTGCGTGCGCCTGTGAGTTGTCACTATGCAGTTCTCCAACCGCAACAATGGCAGTGTCGATCTATGCGTACGTAAAAGCTAGCTTTTAGCTGGCCGTGTTATAGCGGTGTTCGGTTTTCATTAGACTGTCACATGGTAGTACTGAATGGAGGTCCTGCGACGTCGGTTCTTCGTCCAAATCCATTGCAGCGGAAATTAACAGTGTGAGAATTGATTGAAAAGAAAAAGACATTTTGGGGCGGCTGTGAAGATCTGTAAAGTAGATTCTGGTCGTCACCAAGGAAATCACGCAGGCACTTCCCAGGATTATATTCACCAGCTTTGAAAGCTTTGTTCATCACTTCGCCTGATCTCTTCACCTTTAAGGATTAAGCCATCTGTGCCAGGGAAGCGATAATGCGGTAAGGAAAACTTATTTTTCAAATTTCAAATCGAGTTAATCCACGAATGAAGATTACATAGTGCACCCCGTAACGACCGTTGTCAATTTCTCGATGTCTCGTGGGTAATAAACATGGCGGCACGGCGCTGTGATTCATTGCTGTAATTGTTGATCGGAGCGACGGTATTTTAAATTAGTCCCTCTTGTGGATTTTTCTTCCTCTTCGGTGTTTTGTGTGTTTTTAAAAAATGAATCAATTAGTCACTTAATCTGAAATATTCCATGAAAATGACCAGGTCGTTAACTGACTATTTTGCTGTCAGTGCGGAAATTAGTCCCTTGGCGGACGACTCGTTTTTCCCAAAAAATCAGACTTTAATAAATGTGGTATATTTTGAATCGCAAAATGTGTGCTCGGACTTGAGAGAGTGTATACCGTCCAAATTCTTTTAGTTTACGGTTTGCGAAAAGATATCTACATGATTGTACATGAGGGGATTGTCCCTGTACCGTTTAGTAGCTTGTGTCCATCAAGAATTCAACTTGACGGGCAATTAACGATAATAATAACATGTGACGTACAAGTAAACGATTTCAGAGTGAGAATGGGGAGGATCCATAAAGACACGAACGGTGAAATTTGTCAAAGAAAAGACGAATATAAGTAATTTCAGGAACAAATGCGCATTTCTGAAACAATGTTAGCGAAGATGAGTTGTGGTGGTCCAGGAGCGTTGGAACGGACCTGAGGGCCCGGGTTCGATTCCCGGGCAAACTTTCCTGGGCACCTGCAGCTCCACCCAAACTATGTGATTTTTCGGCTACCAGATCTTCCTGGGAAACCATGACGGGTATAGGGAAAGGATCTGGCCCTCCTACCCTGATGTGTGAATTTCACACACCGTCGGGCTTAGTACTGGGTGAACTCTACTATCACCCACCAAATCGACCTTCTGGTTTATTACTGTCTTTATGGTTATTGAAGTAACTCAAATTGAGATTTGTGCACACAATCCAGCCCTATTGGAAACTGTGTATGCATACAATCTAAGCTGAAAATTATTTGCTGGCATCAAAAAAGAAAGATGGCATCTCCAAAATTATTCGTTAAGACTTTTCTCGAGTTGTAATTGTTACCCTTGCCTCGCATGAAATCGGTTCCACTTTTTATTGATTTTTTCATTCGTGGAGTACTACCTTGACATGGTGGAAGGCCTTGTGTGTTATGATGGCTCATCGAGCTATGTTCGCTAAAACAATAATAATTGCACCTGGAATGATTCGAATGATAAGAACACTGTTGATTAAGGCAACGGATAGCGATCTCAATCATAAATCTACCAAGAAACAATGAAGGACATAATTGCATGACGTGCCCGGCAGCGGGAGAGACAAGGCTTCCGCAGGCGTCATCACACGAAATTCTTGCAAAGCGAAATCGAATCCAGCTGCACAGAAGGCACACAGGAGGCCTGAACTAATTAAAGTAGGGACCCGGAATGTTAGGACGATGTTCAGGACAGGGAAATTAGAAAATATAAAGCGGAAGACGGAAAGAGGATATATAGAAATTTTAGGGATGTGCTAAGTGCGACGACGAGAGAGCGGGATTTACAAAGCGATAGCTGGTACAATGCATCGGAGTGGAAGGGTTGAAGGAAGATAATTCCTATTATACGAAAAGGTAAAGTTACCCATATGTAAGGACTACAGAACAAAAACTTTTATTCCTCCTTCAAACGAAGGAGAGATGGTGGACAGGTAAGGGACCACGGTTTATGGAAAAGTAATGATCGCGAGGGGAAAGTAATGGAACAGGTTGGAAAAGGTAAAAATTGACGGAAAGGGTACCAACAAAGAAATACTAGGAATGGTAGGAGGATGGAGCGCAATGCTGTGAGAAATCCAAATGAGGCAGGAAACATGGATGCAGAGCATTTTGAATTTCGATTAAATACTGAAAACTTATATTAAAGACGGATAGAGGGAGGTCGTTTTGCAAGCGAAGATGGAGGAAAAGGATAGGCATGTTGAATAGAATGAAAGGAGTTTGAATCTATGCGGAATTGTGTGGTGCAAAAATTAATAGTTTTATCGTTATTGTGCCCAAAATATATTTTACTCTCCACAGACCCTAGGACATACACATACCTGAGTGGTTCAGTACTTAGGCTTCAACGAGTATTACTCTCATTAACTTTTGCAATAAAAAGATAAGCTGTATGGAATCCTCCCATGGAATACAATCTTGACATAGTGGAAGGGCTTGTGCGTTCCGATGACCCCTAGAGTAATGATAACAGCTCCTGGTAGGGTCACCCATGGCAAATAGATCGAAGGTTAGACGCTAGATGAAAGTTAGTCTAGGCTGCGTCTGTTCCTAAGTGAGGCGGCTACAAAGGCGTCTGACCTCAGTGGGGCGGCCATTGAGTGATGGTATCACGTTAAAAACACTGTTGAGGAAGGCACCACCTCAATTATCATTCTCAATAGCAAAAAGAGGGACGCTATAGAGAATATGAGTCCTGGCAACCAAGGGACTCTGCCCAATTGGCCGTGTGTCGTGCCCGGTAGCGGGGGAGGGAAGGGCTCCCGCAGTCGTCATCGCACGAAACCCTTGTAAGGAAAAACCGTCAGCAGGAAAATTTGAGAATATGGACGAGAGATGGAAAGAATAAATACAGATAGTTTTGGTTTATGCGAGGTTAGATGAAAGGATAGCGGTGTTTACTGGAGTAGCAGTAATAGAATAATATACAGCGGCGGGAACGACAGCGAATGAAGGGTTGGCGTAATAATAAATAAAGAGGTAGGAAGAAGCGTAGTCAACATAGACTAAGCAAAGGATAATATTTTACTCGTAGAGATTAAAGCAGAGCCGACGAACTTGGTCATTGTTCAGGTATATATGCCACCGAGCAACCACAAGGAGGAAGAAGTCGATAGGATGTATGATGAGTTAGAGGATATCATCGCGAGTGTTCCTGCAGGGAAACATTTGACAGTGATGGGGGATTGGAATGCGACGGTAGGCGAAGGAAGAGATGGTGGTGAGGTGGGGGACTATGGGTTAGGCACGAGGAATGAACGCGGGGAGAAAGCGATTGAATTCTGCAGGAGACAGGGGTTAGTCATCACCAACACATGGTTTAGACACCACAAAAGGCGTAGGCATACGTGGAAAATGCCAGGTGACCTATAAAGGTATCAGTTAGATTATATAATGGTTAGGCACAGGTTTAGGAACAGTGTGATATATTCGCACAGTTTCCCAGGAGTGGATGCGGACTCTGACCACAATTTAGTTGTTATGAAATGTAACGTCTGTTTCAAAAAGATAAGGCAAAGGCGGCTGGTTAGGAAATGGAATTTAGAACCATTAAATGGATTAAAAAGGAAGGAGTATCGGCAGGCTTTAGAGAAAATCATGAATGAGGGTAAAGAAGTGAATAATATCGAAGAAAAATGGGAATATATTAAAAAAGGGATACCAAAAGCCGCAAATGATACTATAGGATCCGTTAATGGGAAAGGACAAGGAAACCATGGGTCACAGGTGAGATGTTTAGAGAGACAGATGAGAGAAGAGAATGGAAGAATGTAAACATAGAGCTAGGTAGAAGGAAGTACAAAGAGTTAAGTAATAAATTGAGTTGGGCAACAAATAAAGAATAGAAGCTTGGTTGAAGACACAGTGCGACGATATAGGAAGTTTGCAGAAGGGTGAAATTGGTGCTCTCTCTATACAGCATGGTTAAATCACTATCGTGAAGTACGAAGGTAAGAACTGTGTTAATAGTTAGGATTCGGGTATGATAATAGTTGAAACGGAAAAGATCCAAGAGGAATGGAAGGAATATATAGAAACACTGTATGGTGAAGAACTTTGGCCAACAAACGTAGACATAGAATAGAAACACGACGTCGATGAAGATAGACTAGGTCCAGGCATACTCGGTGATGAGATAGAAAGGACATTAGGGGAGATGAAATCAAATAAGGCCGTGGGGGTAGACAACATTCCTGCGGAACTACTGAAATGTTTAGGAAAATGAGGGAGAGAGGCCCTATATGGACGGGATGGGGGGGGGGTTTGTTGGGAGAAATCCTGGATGCAGGAAAAATGGATGAAAAGCGTATAGATCGGCAGTGGGATGTTGAAGACTGCAATAGATGGGAGAATTTTAGGTATACGGGGAAAGTGCAAGAACAGTATAGGGATATTGGACGAGATAAAGGGAGGAAGGGAATACACAGAGGTGAAGAGGGACTTGATGTAGAGTAGGTTACTGGATTGTGTTTTTTTAGGAATCACAAAATATTTATTCGGTAGTTGTGTCCATCAAAAACCTATGTTAACCGTTAGATTACTTGACAATAATAACTTTGTTGAGAGGCAATGTCCTAATCCCAATATGTTTTTGCGAAATTCTCTTTAGTCATTTCAAGTATTAGATTAGATATATTCGCCTAAGTGAGGATCACCTGGTGGGTTTAATAAACCATAGACAACTAGTGTGGCTATCAAAAAAACTCAAACATTTTCCTGTACGAGTTTTTTACTAAATATCAATTACAAGTTAATCCATAAACTTTTGTGAAATTAAACGTAAATTCCATCATTTTTTGCCTAAATATAGAAATTAGTTTCCCAACTCGATATGTGTCGCGGAGGTTTCTATACAAACGAAATATCTCCGTAAGTTTGTTCATTGTATGTGTCAAAAGAAATAGACTAAATGCATCCTTAGGATACATTTTAAATATAAGTTCGGAGAGATGGACCATCGAACTGGCAGGTTCAAAATATCATTAATTCTACGGTTTATACGTGACGTAGATATTAGTAGACCCAGGGTAATAGCGCATTAACTTTAACTTTGACTCATTTTGTAAAAATGGACAATATTTACGAATGCAACACAGGCAAAAATCTTTATCGTTGTCTCTGTACGTACATCCATAATATCGTATTAAATGATCATTTAAAAGTGATCGTTACATATATTTAGAAGGAGGCAGTTGCGTTACATATTACTTCATTTTCGGAGATTTTAATGGTACCATGTACTCGTATGTACTATTTATATTGCTTTTAACGTGAGTTTCCTGAACGGAAAAGGGCTCCAAAAGTCGATCAAAAGGCCAAATAGTCTGAGGCGTCCACATTGTGGATTATTTCATGCTGAGAATATAGGGAGTAACTTAGTTTTACACGCAAAATTTATTCGCGCTTATGGTATCAAATGACGTCGTGACTCGGATAAACCCGGGTCGTAGGGAATGCATTTTATGAGGAAAACCAAGTCTGTCCCTTCACGCTCAGTCCTCACGCCAGTTTTTACGACTTCTCGTTTTAGCCTCGTCTGCTGAGCTGCTGCAGGATTTCTTCGGTGTTTCAGTGAACTCAGAATATCAATACCTACCGCTTTCTGTCCCCCGTATGAGCTTTTAAGGAATCGGAATCAGGTGCCACTGTCGTTATTTGTATATCCACACGTGGTAGGTAACGTGTTATTTTTTCAGATATGAATTAGTTCGATATTTGCTTACTCCAGCGACAGTGGCTTAGCCAGGGTAATGAAGTTCGGGGAGATGTATCCGATATCTTTTAATTTATTAACCTACCTTTGACATTATTATATGGTAAATATTATTGTATGTGTATTAAATATTGTGTATGTATAAATTTAAATTAATGATATGTAAAATTTAAGTAAATGTTTCAATTTAAATATGTATAAATTTATAAAAAATGTGTATGTAAATATTATTAGTATATGGTAAATATTAGATACTATTCTTTGTAGTCGATGCATGTGTTGCTCCCGTTCGGTGATGGCACTAAATCAGCATGAAAGTTTGAGTGATCTTCGAACAACTGGTCTATTTGCGTCACAGTGTCATAATTAGTACACACTTTGGAGATATACGGGATTCTTATTTAGAGGGATATATAGTGTGAAATGGGATCTTCTGGAAGGACTTACAGTTGGGGGAGAATGAATGAATGGCAAATGATAGGAAAGCGGAGTATGGCAGAGGTTGGAGACTGTGGAAAGGATCATGGAAGAGTATTAGAGTGGAGACAAATAAATTAGACTTTTTTGGTTGAAAAGGAAAATTTATTATCACGGTTTCGGGATCCTAAATTGTCTCACGTTCTCTGCGTTAAATGGTAAGGTTGAAGAGACATTGCAGTCATCCTCAACTCTTTGAATTCTCGGGTTGGCAGGATTATTCGGAGATATCCCGATCCCTACTTGGGGTGTTTTATGAAGAGCGCGTCCACTTAGTACACAGTCCGTCGGGTGGGACGTTAAACTGTGGACACCTTGGCGCTATTCGTTGAGGTAGGCTAATGCCGACATCGAGTTTGTCTCCACCGTTCCCCGAAAACCATTCCTCCATTCTATCTACCTGTGCATAACGGCGCAAATTGACCTTAGCTATCAATCGCCAACTCTAACAACACAATACTTCCCTGTGTAACTGGGCTTTGGCCCCTCCCCATGACGTTATTTCGAAAGTCGGCAGTTGCCAGCATATACAAGGTTTGTATCAAAAGTATCGGGAAAAGTTTTGGAAAAATAGTTTTATTTAAGATACTGCCACATTGCCTCAAATTCCTCAAAGTACATCCCTTGAGTGTCCACAAACTTTGGCCAGAGGTTTTTCTAAAACATGAAGGCTCCCTGTTAGGCAAATTTCAGAAGGTCCTTAGGGGTACGCGTTCAAGCTTCTTTGACGGCTGCTGAAGAGACCGGCCAGTAAAATCTTTACGTGTCGCGCTGTAGTTATAAATAGAACATCTGCCCTCTCGCTTTTAAGTTTATGTAAGCTCGAGCACATCCGAGGCACAACCGGAAGTGTTCCAGGCGCCGCTTATCTGTGAATTATCTCTGGATCGTGTCAGCAACTTGACGTTCGTATTGGTGCCGGAATCCCTCAGCTCCGTATTCCGCAAGAAGAGGCGTGCGCTGTGGAGTATGCGACATCATCGTCGTCGTGGCGCGATTGTTTCTTCCACCCTTCTTCCCCTTTCGCCGCAGCTCACACTCGGTCCCCCCGGCGAGATCGGGTTGAGCGTGTGAGTCATTGTCGGTCGAGTGATGGGCATGAGGGGACTCCTTCCACTAGGAACCGCCGCCGCACGGCCTCGCGCCACCCCGTGTGCGAAAGAGAAGCAACGTGAATTTTTTGTCCCCCTTATCCCGACGTCTTTTAAAAGACAACGCAATTACCTACTTGCGAGAGGACGTTGCGGTACCCTTTGCATTCTTCTACGAGGCCCTAACCGCCACTACAAACGTTTTTTACTCGAAATCCTTGTAGCGAGTACTTCGTGTGGAATGCCTACCGGATGAAGTTTGTCACAGTCTGGCCTCTTGCCCTTACGTGAAGTGCCTATATTGGGAAGTAGAAGGAGATGGAACTTCTGTGGAGATGCAATTTTTCGGAAAGTGTGTGCTACATAATTGCGTATCTGTGCATTTTCGAATTCATGTCTTTCTGGGATCTTGAAAGGGGGCGAGGAAAGTTTTACTCTTTGAAATTGGTGCATTTTAATGCATATTAGCGGATGACTGAGTTAAAGTTAATGTCGCGGAATCTCCCGCAGTTCTTTGAATTCAAACTATCTGAATTACGAGGAGCACTTCGTCACAGTGCTAATTATCTTTCCTTCGGTTTGGTTTCCACTTGCATAATTACAAAAGGGAAAAGGGACTTTCAATTTCAAACTGGTATTTTTCTTAGTCTTCGTAATCGTTAGATATTTAAACTTGTGAAAATTAAATTCTTTACTGTTTACTAATGATTTACAGGACTATGGCTAGTTGCCTATTGTATATTGAAGTAAATAAATCAATGCTCCTACTTTATTACCATTTTTTACGTGATAAGGATCAGATTATGGCCGCTCACTAGCTTATTTTCGCCAATTTCCACTAATGAATGCTTATTATTAGATGGATAAAATGAGGTGTAATTAAGAATTACTGGTAACGTCATGCCTTTCTCAACATTAGCTTCAATTAGCATTAACGATTAAAATATGAATCAGTGGGAAGGAAAGCTTTTTCTTTTTACTTAAGCAAATGAATGATTCCTTGAAATTTTCTCGTAGAGATCAATCAACTGACAGCAAACCTGGAGCAAGACTAATCAGCTGTTTACCTTTTGTGGGATGAATTCTAGATAGCTTTCTTTCTATTCATTGTACGATTAATTTGAGAGGACAAGCTAATTGATCTATACCTCTAATAACCTTTCCGACTGAAATGCTTGTCCACAGCTAAAAAAAATCAATACGAGTAATCGCGAGGGAAGTTTCTTCCTCAAATTTTGGTTTGGTATGTCCATATACTCTGTGCTGTCCTATTATTAATCCCTGCATAAGAAGTTAACTTTAAACTTGAACTTTCCTAAATCCAAAAACTAATTTTCCGTGTTTGGAAGGATTCCCATGTTAGTCTCCACATCTTTCCTGGGCATATTTATTTATATAAAAACATCTGATACTTTATTTTGTTGCTTTAATGAAATTAATTTCCGATAGGTCTCCCAGGCTTACTCGTACCAAATGTTCCCGAAGTGGCACGATCCTTGAGAAGTAACGTCTCCACTTCATATTCTTATCTCAGTTGTCACTTCGTGAAACTCACACCTTATCTAAAATATTTGTATTAAATTTATTAATAGTCCACTTAAAACTTCGGTTCAAAAAGCGTTTTCGACCAATAACGCCTAATACCTGTCACATTCAGAATGCAAGCAGAAGATGATGCAAAATTGTTTCGGCAACTCTCAATCGAATTTCGGTACGCGAGCTTGATACACTAAGAGAAAACACCTTGAAAATGACAGCGGATGTGTGGAAACCTTAGTTGGTTGAAAACGTTTTATTGGATTGCGCAGAGTATTTCATTATCGTTATTCTTAAAACTTTCATTGTATTTTCACAAGTACTTTTTAATGATGCCAAAATCATTGAAGGTGGAAGAGCACTATATTGTAGTGTGCGCACTTCAGTGGAAACCAAAAGGATCTTCAAATATATGACTAGTTCCAAGTTAATGAACCTGATCCCGTCTATTATGTGATGCCATGCTTTCCATTTATTTGACTACAAAAAAATCATTACTGCCTAATTCTTTAGACATAACTCTAATATCCATAAATATATACCCTAAATTTAAAAAATGATTACCAAACAGACAAGCACGTTACCGTAGTGAGTAGCCCGTTAAATGGTTTTTTTATGTTTGTATGTGCTTACCCAGTTTAACCTAAGTGGTATCATATTCCATAAAATTCTTCATATTTTCGTAACCAATGTATGGGAATGCGTTCATTTCTATCAGTCTAGTCCCCTTGGAACGGAATGCATGCAATAAAGGACCGAACGGAAAGTTGAGAAATGAATAAAGTGGCCTCAACACTCGAGTGCATTTTGATGTTTTTTTCAGAGCGTTAAAAGCCAGCTCAAAAACTTCAAAGATTGATTGTATTAATCTAGAGATGCTGCAAAAAAAGATTACCTACTGTAGAGAACGTTTTTGGAAGTCTTATTTCAGCTAACGCCAGTTCAGTTAACTTTCTTTCGTTCCCATAATCCTCTTTGAGTGCACTTCTTGCGCTGGCGCCCGGTCGTTTAAGACCGTTCAGTATATGTACACTTTATAAACCTCTGGGAGATGAGTTTGAAGTCTTAACGGGAAGGTGGTGACCGGTGGGTGCGCGGAAGGGATGAGGTTGGAGAGCTGGATGCTGGGTATGATGGCAGGGGAGGGATGAGAGGACGTTATACACATATCGCATCATCACGTTTATATCGACAGATCGGGATATCCGGCAGTTTTTACGGTGTCGTTTCTGCCTTCATCAAGAACAGCTGCCAAATTCGAACTAGGCCGGAAGCTTGAGCAAGGAAATCTCGGAGTCTGCGAAAACGTACCTGCCGTTATAACGCGAGTGTTAACATTTGAATTTTGATTTCACCTGTCCTCTTTACAACATTATATCTTTTTAAGATTAGAGGAAAATATGATTTTTCTCTCCAAATTTCGTCATATCTACATTTAAAACATTCAAGTAATTGGAACGATTATCAGGGCCGTCTGCAGAGAGTATAATTAGGTACAAAATAGCAATAGAAGCATTATTAAGTAATAAAGGAGAGCGCTGACTTTTAATAATCAAACCACTTTACTTTTCCACATAAACTTTTTAATTTTTACAACCCAGGTTTCGTTATAGCATAACATCATCAGATTAACGAAACCTGGGTTGTAAAAATTAAAAAATTTATGTGGAAAAGTAAAGTGGTTTGATTATAATCAAATTATTGATTTAATAATTTTAAAAAGTCAGTATGAAGATTTTCCACCAAGTTACGCCAGAAACTGTTTTATTCAAAGAAGAGCGCATTAGGAACAAAGACTCGCATTTTGGGGTAGCATTTGAAATGCCTATGACAATTATTAGTTTATGTAAAAGGGAACGTGTCGGTTCTGCGACAGCGCGAGTGCACCCAGAGGGCCGGGTTTCGAATCCCAACCTAATTTTTCAGTGGTATCTTCTTCCCTACCTGGATGCCATATGGAGGTCACTTTAAGTTGAGTCAGTCGGATTGGACGTTACATTATAAGTAACCCCTTGAAGTCTTTCATTAAAAAGAGGAATATGCTGACGTGGGAATTCTCTCCACTCATCTACACCATTCTCTGGAAATCCTACCTCCACCTGATTACCTTTATCAGTTGTCGGTAGTCTATAACAGCTCCTCTACTAACTACCATTGCTAGTTTAAGTAAATATCACAAATAACCACAGTTATAAACTTGAAGGTTATAAGACAACAATTTCAAATTGCAAAAATCGATTGACACTTGCTGGGATTCAAACCCGGATCCTTAAATATCCGGCCGAGTGGTTTAGACAGTTGAAATACCGATGAGAGCTTTGAAGGAACACGTTGTTATAACGAAATACCGTACATGCAATGTCACAGGTTTTTGTGAAGGTTATTTTGGTAGGAAAGGGTAGGGCACTTAGTACTAAGCCCTTGTGATTTCCAGCGGCCTTTGATTTTTTTACTAGCGGCTTGTGATTTTCACACATCAAGGTCGGGGCCACTTCTCTCCCTGTACCGCCTACTACCCCCGTTATAAGATCTGGTGTCCAGCTTGTGTGAAACTGCGGGTGCTCAGAAGCATCACTCGCAATCGAACCAGGGACCTCCGGTCACGAGCCCAGCACTCTCCCCACTCGACTACCACGTCCTTAATATTTGATTAAAATAATGACAAAGTTGAGGCAGCTTTTAATAAACATTCGTTAAATACCACCTGTCAGTACAGCCTGTGTTTGGGAACCGTCGTAGTAAGTTGTAATTATGGAAAGAGAAGCGTTAGAGGAAGAATTCACTACCTTTGTCACAACTGTTTCAGGAAGCTAAGGGTTATATGAAGCCTTAAGACTTTTGCTAGAGTTTTGGTCAATTAATTTACTTCTGGCACAGGCCGAGCATCGCAGTATGTCCACTGGTTTGATCAACGGAAAAAGTTTATATAATCCAAGATTGAAATTTAAACTTTTGCTTTTCCCTCGCATAAATTTCGTTCTCAGGATAATGAATTGAAATTTTTCAAAAATAAATACGAAGGTCCTGCTTCAAGAGGGTATGGCTTTTACGAGAGTTTTTAAATTTCAGGTAATGAAAGGATCATCATTAAGGAGTTATGTCCGATCATCCAGTGGCGCCTCCTCTTCCTGCTTGTTTGCGAATTAATATGGCGGATTTCGGTGTCCGCGCGTGCCTACCGCGAAACACAATCGCACGGCATTGCGTGCCTATATGCTTTCCGACCCGGTTCGCGGAGGGGAAGTGCTGCGTGCGGCCCACGGAGTGATAAATGTTACCCCACGACGAGGAGGAGCGGTTGAGAGGGCAGGGCGAAGGGCCGACCCTTCATCCTTCCTTCCATGCCCCCCCCCGTCATTCCGTTAAAATAAAAAGAGGCGGGGGGTGGAGGGGGGATTGAGACGGGGGCGTGGGAGGGGGGCGGAGCCTTCGCTCCGTCTAGGGAGCGGTGACGAAGCGCGAATATGCGGCCGGTTTGGTAGGGAAGGGCAGAGGGGGTTGCTTCTTTCTTTTTTTCGTGTGAAAAAAAGAGGGTTATGGGAGTGGGGGTGCGGGACAGGAAGAGGCGGGCGGTGGGAGGGGTGGAGGGGGCGGAGGGCGAGCGTGGGGTGGCGGGCGGTGGGCATCTCCCGCAAGCATCTCCTTCTCGCAGCTTCCGCATTCCCTGCAGACGCCGCGGCTTCGCAGCTTCCTCCTCCCCGCTGTCCCCCCCCCCGTCTCTCCGGGCCTCCTCCGTCCTCGGCCCGCTCGGGTGGATGATGGCCCAAGGGCCCTTCTGATCATCTCCTCCTTTCCCGACGTCTTCCTTCCTCGTTCGCTCCGACCAATGCCTCCTCCCATATATGTATCCACTTATTTACCGCCACAAAACCCGAGCTCATCCCTCGTATCACCTCCGTGTGGAGTAGGGTGGGGGAAACCCAATTGCTACTTCAGAGGCCCATATCCGAGGGTCGGCTCGTACGGTGAAAGAGCATTGAGCAGACGTTTGAAGCCAATCCCGGTGATTTATAACATTTCACCCTAATAAACTTTTATTCTAAGTTCAAATGTAGATATTTCGGGGATTAGAACTTCGCTTAATACCTAGCGAGACGACCTATTTTTGTATCCCTAATGAAAGGAGGTTTTTTGTCGATGAATCGAAATTGGAGCACCTCGTCTTTTATGATTCACCTTTATTGGCTCTCAGATTACTCATGCTGTAGAAAATGAGAATAAATACGGAAATTGTTCACATTTTTTCCCTTTTCGGAAAATTTGGTAGCCCACGGAACGCTGAGCTCGTTGTTTGATTTTGGGTGACGCCTTTGGGCAGCATCTACGCTGATGTTTCAATTTTACATGCCGTTGGACTTAGTGCCTAGTCCATACCTATCAAGCCGACATTCAATCTGATAACTGTGGTGCCTTATGCTTCTTTTCAATGATAATTGGCTCTAATTTATTTCCTGTCTCATTTCAAAACTCAAAATACTTTTTTACAAAATACTAAAACTTTATTGATTAAGTCTGTTTATAGCTATTTTTGTATCTCAATGAATGTGGGAATATTTGCAGCAGTAAATAAAAAATCTATTAATAAGTACATAATTGTGGAATCAGATATCCTTTAGATAAATCTAAAGGATAGATTTCAATTTTTGATTTCGATTCAGAAAACGCACAGCACCCAAAGGCAACAGCTGGTAATACTTCAGTCCAATCTGTTACCTACATTGCTGAACAGTGGAGAAATAAATTGAATTGAATGTTATTCTTCAGTCGTTGCAGTCCCCAGACGAAACGTGAGCGTATGCGACACGCTGGATGATCCATTTTCATTTGGGACAATAGACGAGGGGGTATTGCCCTATTGACCCTCCGCCCTTCGTTCATCACAATGTTCGGGTTGTATCTTTCTCAAATCAGATGGAGATGAATTGTGCCTTCTTTTTATTGATTTGCAGTGAAATCCTTCAAATTTGAATGTTTCTTTTCTTAAATCTGCACGTCCTCCCAATCAATTTTTCCCAAGCATTTTTTTCTGCCATGTGTACGAATACCAATTTTTGACCACCTTTGAATGGCTTAGAATCGCAGTTGGATGCCATCGCACGTGAAGATTGGAAGGAGCACGGTTTCAATCCATTGTCCTTGTATTTCAACTTTGGCTAGTTTTGTTTGGTTTTATCAGGAATAGTTATTACCTCTGCGTGACCTAAGTATATCTTAGACTTTTTTCCATTAAAAATGAATTTGATACAATACGAATTTGTTCATTGAAAATTCTTCTTGCAAAGTAAAGTTAACTGCAAAACGCACAGGCAAATTCTAATGCCAAGGGGCTGATGTCATCTTTTTCAGTTAAAGTTCTTAAGAACTTTTCTCTTGGCTTAATGGGGCCATTGCCGAATAATGCAAACCCTGTGAGCTTTCATATTGCTTCTCTTTCTTAAAGGGGCAGATTGAAACAGTTTTTACTCTTATTGAGGCCACGTCCTCGCATGCGCAACCGTGAGATTAGTATCCGGGCACATTACACACCAGGCTTTCATTTCCGGTTGGGAATGAATTTTTCCAAACGGTCGATAAATATGCTGCAGATCGCGAACGAGGCACTCAGCTTTAAGTTAACCGTAATAATCAACCGGAAGATTGATTTCCGTAGCTGAAGGTACAGCTCGCCCCTTACTAATCCCAATGGTTAGTGGAACTCACGTATAAGTAAAGGGATGCCAATTTCTTTGTGTCGAGCAGAGCCAGCGGGCCCACTACATCTGGTATTCAGAAAACCGCAACGCTTGGGTAATGTAGGTGCTGTTAAGCAGCAAAGGCACCACTCGGTTTTTTAACCCGAGATACATTCCATTCAATAGACGAGGGAGCTACTCAATGGACCCACTACGCCACTACAGTGATTGAACTTCGGCTAATACATACCAAATGAATTCAACTTTGAAACAGTACTTGTAAAATCTATGCCATAATCTTTCGAACTGGCCTTTCCAGGCGTACGATTACGACTAGGAAAAGAACTGCATTTTCTGTTAGACTTTCCTTCGCTTTTAATATATGAGCTGATGTGTCCATAAAAATCTATGTTAGATTTGTTTATCGCACATTATAATTATCTATGTCTCTTACGCAATATATTAGTATTTTCTAGAGTGAAAACTTTGGCTTCTGATATCCATTAAATGAAATTTGGACCGTAATTTCCCGCAGCATTTATTTTGTTTGGTTTAATGCATTTCACCGTGCTACGGCATGATCGGGTGCAAAGTTGTAAGGTTTATTCAACCTCTGGTTCTATCCTTGATTGCAATGATAGTTTTAAACTTTTTTTCCTAATTACAAGAATCAAAGGTCAGCTTTGTAAGGCTAAAATTTGAAACGCTTTCGATTTGTAGTGTTTCGTCATGGTGAACCGAAGTTAAAACATAGGCGTAGGTCGCTGGTAGAGTATACCAGAGACCGGATTAGAGGGTACACAAGAATATGTTCATCTGTGCAAATCATTGGAAAGAGCATTGGAAAGCAAGCATTGGGAGCGATAGGCTTGAGTTGAGGATAGATGTGAACAAGACAAAGATTGTGAGGTTTGCAGAAAGAGGGGAGCTAAGTTAAACGTCAAAATAGAATGGCAAAAACTAGAGCAGGCGGATCATTTTTACTTATCTTGGAAGCGTTCTAGACAAATATGGTCAAAGTAATAGGGGCACTGAAAAAGAATTCCCTGAAGAAAACAAGCATTCACTAGGCGGAGTTATTTGATGACAGTGAAGTTGAGTTGAGTGTTCACCTGTTTTAGTTAGGTGATGGTTAATCGTATGACTGGATGCTGTTCATTTTTATCCCTTCCTCTTCAATATACCTGAAAACTTCTGACATTGGTAAAATTAAAACATGTTTAAATATAGTTTTCCACTAATACATATATATGTGTGCACTACCACGCACATCTTTTCAACGATTTTCAGTGGATGTTTTCTCCTTTCCCTCGTCTCTTAACCTTTCCACCTGATGCGTGCACCCCCTGCCAAACATTTTTTTGGCAGATCCCGGAGGATTTGTGTAGATTTAGAGCATGGATGTTACGTAAAAACTAAAGAAAACTTTGATGGCGTGTTTTTGTACTACGCCGGTACATGGCAGTTGAAGCAATATGTGAAGACGTACCCGTAGATTGAAGGCTTTTGAGTAGCAGATGAGAAAAAGAATGCAAATGAGGTGAAATTCACGGAAAGGAAAACCAGAAATGGCTATGCATGGTTGGGGGGGATAGAATATTTTTGGGAAAAATCCCACAGAGACAAGAAGGTTGAATGCAGTGCATTTTGATTGACTATTGAATGCTGAAGACTGTAATTGACGGAAGACAGTTAAGCATATCGTCCTCCGAAGCTATCGAATCTCTTCAGTAACTGCTATAATAATTGGTACCCTTATCCACTATCCAAGACCTGACAACAAACGAGAATCTTCCTGGACTTGGTGAAGATTGTGAAACTTTTTTAAAACCTGAATTTCCATATGTAAGTACCATATAGTATATTAAAACGATCGCTGAATTTTCATGCTCTCTCTATGAATACAAGTGGAAGTATGCAATCGTAATTTCGCTTATTATTTGGAGGTTGGAAAAAAGAAAAAATGTCTAAACAATTGGTGGAAATAATTTACGGAATCGGCGGCTATTTAGTGCTGAGTGGCCGAAAGGACCAACGTTATATACTGAATTCTGACACATTTTATTTGCCTAGTACGCTCTGGTATTAGATTCTTCAAAACTGATACCTTATTGTGTTTTCTTCACAATGTACTAATATATGATGGTTTAAATTTCATTTTCACCCAATTTCATCCTGAAAACCTTTCCATGGGTTTCGTGAGCATTGCATCTTATTATTTAATTTTAACTATGTCTGAAAAGGTTCTGCATTGGATCTCCGTTCCGTTTTATTTTTTGCGATATATTTTACACACCACCTCCAATATCAATTACCTGAATTTGATATGCGAAGTCGCCTCATGCCAACCCCCAAATTGAACGGACAAAAATCTTAAAATCATGTGGTGGTGGTAGTGGCTTCTCCCTCACAGATAGTCAATCTCGTAGTTTGAGGTATCCAAATGAATCACACAAATTGGAACGTGAAGCACTAAGGGACGTTAAGTTTATTTCATTTTGGTCTATGTAAAGATGTCGTAAGATTGTACCTCGGTGTAATGAGTTAATATTTTCTGGGCTGAGGTACACTAATGTGATAATTCGTTGAAAATGTATCCTTGTGAAACTAGATTTTACAAATTCTCGTTCATTATTTTTCTCAATTCTAAATGTTGTGGCAGAGGAGTTTCTCATTCGTTCTAGTTCTTCTATTCGCTGCGCTTCATCAATTATATCTGCCAAACCCATTTTTTCCTTTGCATTCCCTATGATATATGTTATATCACGCGTGGTCTTTCTTTTCCATATTTTTTCTCTCTTTTTGTATCTCGTCTTCTTTTCATTATTCTACTTAATAATCGATTGATATAAGGAACTGTTTTTTATGGTGCTGAGGGTCTGCTCTTACTTTTTGCTCCTTTGCCATATTCTCTGAAACAATCCTATTCGATTCTTTCTCGTTCATTAAGCTCCTACTCGACGAAAGAAAACCATTCATTTCGCAGGGGTCTCCGTTTTTTCCTAACTAATAACGACCTTAAGTATAACACAAAGACAGAATTTTACTCCGATTGCTAATAATTATTTCTCCAAAAAGAAATGTCCTCTTTTCATTATTCCAGCTTTCTTTCTTGGAAATATTTTCTAGTGAACCTTTGGAATGGAATTTCTCGGTAAATTGTGTTAACATGTCGTCATCTACTGCTCCCATTTTAATTTAAAACATCTTTCAAAATTTATTTATTGTTTTACGACCAGTATACTTCTCTTCATTCTTCATATTGGAATTTTTATTAAAATTATTATTATTGTTAAAATACGCCGCACGGACCATAGGGGTGAAGTTCTCATCATATTTTTGGGTAAATAAATTATGCATTTTATCCAGCTTCGTTAAGTAGTTGTTTGTTCTTTTATTTCATGTTTTTTATTATATCATTTTCTTATTCCCCGTATTATTTTGGGTTTACGGATGGAATCACACCTCATATTGTAAGGAGTGACAGACTAGTAGGTTGAATCCTCGAATGTTAACCAGAGGTACCCGGGTTTGAGTGCCATGGTACTTACTCACCTTGGACCCTATCTACATGTCTACTACCTGCATAATCCTATCTAAAATCATGCGATTTTCACTTTTATATGTCCAGGGTTTTTGCGATTCTGATGCCTAGTAACAAGAACATATGCAGGGTTTCATTATGTTTACTTCTTATATATCACTTCACGGTATAGGCAAGAAAAATTCTTGAACTGTAAATAAATATTCTTCCAATTTTATTTAATTCTTATTGAAGATAATTTGAATGAACACCATTGGTGCGCTCGATCGGAAAAAAGGGTTTCAACGCACGTATTTTAGTGTTTCATTTTTCACAAAGAGATATGTAGTATAATATATTTTTTTTCATTGAAATATATACAAAATAAAATAATTTTTCAATCAAAAACCATCACTCTGATTGTTTACTGTGCTCGACAATATGATAAAAACGGTCCTTAGCCATAACTTAAGTAAGATTATTTCAATAACGTACCTTTTTGCTTCGACCAGGCAATAGAATCATTGCGTATAATCTGATCTCCATAATTTATGTTGGAGGTGATAGTTTTTTATTTAAAAAAAGAACTTCAATAAATGAATGTTATTCGATAATGCTGTTCACACCGTGGCTCGACATGCTTAAGTAGCAGTAGTAGTATTGATGATAGTGGGAAGGCGTCCCAGCGGCGCACCGCAGTGAATTCCCCCCCAGCGGGTGTCGAGGTGTCGAGCGCAATAGTGACCCACGGTTGAGAAACCAACCTTCACAGATGTAGATACAGCTTCCTCCTACTTCGCCTGTTGGCCTTTCTCACTCAACCTATTCCCACTCCCTCGCCCCCACTTAAAAGCGACAACCCTTCGTTCCGCCGATCCCACTTATCCCCGCCGTGCGACTGCACTTTTCCGCGGCGTCAGTTCCCGATCGCCCGCGGCTCCATCACCCCACTCACGATGAGATGCGATCGTCGGCCCCCAACGACCCATCCGAAGGGAAGAGGAACAAAGGCCAAACCCTTAAAAACAACCTTCCAGCGCACCCTCTCCCCGACAATCCCCCTCCCCCCCTCCACCCCCCCTTTCTCTCTCTCTCTCTCTCTCCCACCTCCCGCGCTTACACGCCAAGTCATCTGATGTTATTTTTCCTCCTCTCGCTCCGACGCCTTGACTTCCCGGACGAGACCTCGCCGATCCTCTCGTTCCGTTCGCGCCTACACGTATGAAAATTGGATCGTGATTTCCGCTATGGGCGGTAAAAACCCGTTAAAGGTGGACTCTCCTCTTGAGTTTTAATGCTTTTTCTTTTTCCTGCGGGAGGGTAGATCGGAGCAGGTTTTGTGTTTTCTTTAAATTTCTTCTTCTAATATTAGACAGATTTCCGCAAGATAAAGACTACGGTTCCACGAGGACGTTACTCCGTCGATGAGTATGCGTTCCGTGGAAGATCTCGTAGAAAATTGATGAGGTGCATAGGGGAAACTTTTATCTTCCTGTTTTTTCAACTCCGTCCTTTCGTCATTAATTTATTTGGTTGCTCATCAAAGTGCTTAATATTTGTTTTTCAATTTCAAGTCGAAGAAATTTTCCTCTTACGAGGATTTAATTTGGAGCATCCTTTCGAATAATTGTCAGCTCATTCATTTAACAATAAAAGGTTATAAGGATTGAACATGTTGACGCAATAGAACGAAAAATGAATATTCAAAGGTAATTATTATGATTTGAAAAATAGTACCGTTAAAAGTTTCAAGAATGAAGAAAATTGGAAAATGTTTACCAGGTGCTCTTTTCACCCTGCCTTAATTCAGAGAGGCTTTGATATAATTCAAGAGGCATAATAAATGAAGTTTTCGACAGAGCTTGATGTTCAAGTATTATTTTATTCGCAAAACTAGTTCATTGTCTGAAACTAGAGAATAATTAGACTATATTCATCAGGAAAAGAAGAGGTTTATTAAAAAAGGGTACAGTCGAAGCAACATCAAATAATAAGCAAGGCTTCTCAATTAAAACTATTTCCACCTGCTGATTTCTGCTGCTGTGTTTCACGGATAGGGCAATATAAATTGGTACTTTTTTATTTGTAAGATAACATTTCTCGCTCAATACTCAGTGACATTTTAACATCCTTAACCATTGAGTTTTTTCGACCGTCGATGTATTGTAGTTTTTTAGTAGAAAACATGGTCATATTTTAGGACACCGCGTTACAACGTTACTCTCGTTTGACATGCGTTTTGCGAGGATTTACTCTTGAAATATAAGGTAAATTACACCTTCTGACCTATAATCACCATTATTTCACGTCGTTCTGTATTTCTAAGGCCGGTCAACATCTTTACTGCGGACGTAAGCTTCAAATTCCCAGTTTGGAAAGGAAAGAACACCGTCTTGTATTTTTAGCGATAAGAAATGACCTTTTTCCCGCATGTGTAATAGAAATGCCCTTTCCCATCTCTCAAGTATGACAAAAAACAAACACTCCCGCATATTCGGGTTCCTCCAACCCCGGTTCCATTGGTATACCGAGAAACATGCTCTGGTCATTTGGTTTTCGTTGGCCCAAATCATCAAATTTTACACGGTTTCCATGTGATCCCAAACAACCTAGAATCGTAGGGCTAAGTTACTACATGAAGCGTAATCAAACTGGCCGTTGAAAATAAATATGAAGACTGGTGCTCAACTCATCATTCACTACTAAATACGATTTAAATAGCTCGTTTTTTTCATTTTAGACAAAAAATAAAATAATATGGCAATAAATAAAATGGCAGTAGTTGCTTGTGTGAGTCAGGAGGAAACAATGAAATCCGGTCCAGCCACCATGCGCAGATTTATGGAAGAGAAAAACGTCTGCTAAATGTGAGGGATCTCTCTAATTAATGCATACTTGATTGGAGAAAAATATTAGCCATGAATTTGAATGAGGCATTAAACTTTCAAAATTTCTCAAACCTGGCAAAAAAATGATTAAAATTTCATGTTAATGATTTTTCCGTCAAATGTTATGATTCCACAAAGGAACACCAGGGAAACTACCACTTTCATTTCGCTACATTTGTTTCATTTTTCTTTCTTAATCCCGTATCTTTGAACGAGTCTCGGTTCTTTTAATTCCTTTTGCAACACACATTACGTAAACGGGAAAGGAAATTTGATTCCGTTTGAATTTTTCCATCCCGTTGGGTCCGAAAAATAAAACGGAAACATTAGTCTTTTGAAGACTATGTTTGGAGAAAATGACCGTCTACAGGTTTTGGAATCGCTCTCTCAAGCAACCCCAATGTCTTTCGTTTCTTCCTCCAAGGCGGACGAGGCCACTTAATTGCAGAAGACAGTTGTTTTATATTCCCCATTCAGCTATCGGAATTGGAGTCAAGACGGCATATTTACTGGGTATTAATTTACTTATTCTATTTTCATTTGTTTGTTTTTCTTCGGCGTTCTCAAACTTATCGTAGTCTCCTGCATTTCCTTATTTTCAAACCGTTAGGATATAAGTCGAATTCATTTCTGTCTGGCAGATGACTATAGGCTAGCTTGGTGCTCAGTTACCCGTGACGATCTCACGCTAGCAAAATTTTTGCAGGTGCAATTTCAGCGAGCAATGACAATGATTTTTTTACATTAGCAGTATGTCTAACACTTCCGCATTTAACGAAAGGTTTTCGTACTTAACCCAGGAGTTAGCGAATGCGCCAAATGCCTACTCACGATTCAGGCAATTGTTTGTTTTGTTTCAGGTATTTTATTGCGTTAATTTGACCTGTTCCATGCTTCTTTTTCAATTAGCATATTTTGAGTTTTTATCTGAGGACAGATAGCATCATTTAAATACGATTCCTCGAGAGGTCCTTAGCTATCAACAAAGTTGTTACATATTCAGGAACACAGTTTTTACTTTCTTAGAACTTATAACTCCAAATCAAATAATCTGAAATTATTCACTTTCTTAGGCATTGCGATGATGAAATATTATCCTATTGGGACATATTTTTCTCAATATCTTACTTCTTGTTCGATTAGTATTCCCTGAAAATTGGTACTTTTTCATGTGGAGATTCCATCTTATGATGAGTTGTAAGCAGATTGTTCGAAGTAAAAGGCATTACCGTGTTCTTATACCGTTCTTGCGGATTTAAATGGAGCGGAAAATTAGGTTTAAGACAAAGTTTAAACAACAATTCTGAAATATCAGCGATAGCGTCAGGATTTAGATGAATTAAGCAGCACAAAATGGGTAAAAATCGCAAAACGAATTCTTGTGCTCCACTCGTCTAGATCACACGTCTAGGACGCTCAACGCACTATATTTTTTGTTCCGTTTGGAGTGGTGGATCATGCCCCAATCCCGATTATTACGATGAAGTAAAAAACTCGTATTTAAACACAAGAAGGGAGTCGCACTCTCCATCCCTCCAATATACGCGCTCACTAAATAAAGGAAAACCGCAAGCAAAAGTTCTGGTAGAGAGATCTAGTCGCAGTTCCTTTACGAAT
Organism: Hetaerina titia; assembly: GCA_037158775.1. Lineage (NCBI taxonomy): Eukaryota > Metazoa > Arthropoda > Insecta > Odonata > Calopterygidae > Hetaerina > Hetaerina titia. The sequence continues at coordinate 91,461,386 of CM073775.1, read as the reverse complement.
AATTAAATAAAATTCAATTCACCACGATTTTCCTTATAATTAATGATTATTGTTTTGTAACGAAAAGCGCTTCCCTATTATTTCAATATAGCTTCAATTGAAGGCTATTTCACCCTCCATCACATATTAACGCATTGTATCACTGGGTGTGGTTTTGTTTTACTCGCGTGCCTTGCGACGAAACTAAGATTTACTTAAATATCTCGATCATAGACTAACTATAACAGCAGATGCTAAAATATCCAAGTGTGAAACATGAGTATTCATTATAGGAGCCAGATGGGAGCATCCTGGTACTGCCTCCCTATTTAAAGAGTCGAGCAAATTTCAAACAAGCCGCTGAGAAAGTTATCTACTCCTTTCGGTGCGAAAGATGGGTCTTTGAAATCAGATAATACAAAATATCCATTTTATCTTGTTAACTTGGAGCTTTAGGGAGATAGACCCAAGTATGCACGCGTAATGGCATCATATTGTTCTTTATGGCGCTCTATCTAACCCTTCTTTGCGCAACTCGACTCCGTGGAATCGAGTTTGAAGAACTCCGTCTGGGACCAATGCGGTCGTGGATGTTCTTTTGTTCCTTCTTCCTCGCAGCCCTTCGACTCCCTGGCGCAAACCGAGCCTCTCTTCCTGTTTCCACGACACCATTAATACGAATAACTGCTGCTCGGCGCTCGGAGATGAAAGAAGACGAACCATCACGATCATCATATTTTTCCGCCGCTCACCTTCGCCATCTTACAATGCCCGGGGAGAAAGTGGGTGCCTATGGGAATACAGTTCATTGTTGCGTACTCGTGGATGATGGTTGTGGGTCAAACAGCCAGCTGGTAGCTTCCTCGTTGCGATTATAACAAAAAAGGGTTCCTTTCGAGCGGTAAATTGAAGCGTTAAAAGTCTCCTCATTGAAATAAAAAGACAGCGATCCAGGTTTTTCTATGATTTCAAGTTTTTGCGGAGAAAAAAATGTTGTCCTCCTCGAATTTTTTATGTGCCAAATTTCAGAACAAGGGATTCGCTCTTATATGGGATTAATGCGACTTAATAAGAGGAGAGTAATAAGGGCCCGTTTAGATTCTGTTTGAACCGCGTTCAAATTTAAAAATGAATAAAAATATATTTTTTTTGCTAAACGTTCTTCTTACTGAACCCTCAATTTTTATTGCAGCAGCATTCTTTAAAGTGTTGCAAACGATTTTTTTATCTTTTGAAATATTTTTGTTTTCGTATTAGCATTTAAACACATTTTTGGAAAAAACCTTATTAGATTTTTTAGGTGTAAAGTTCTTTCGTGAACTTTATATCATTGATAAATAATTATTGTAGGATAGAAAAATATTGTGTAAAAAATTAAAACCGTGTTTAAGAATAAGTGTTAATGAAATCTTTGCGATAATTCAAAGTTTTATATGATTTTCTTTCAAAGGAACGTCTTTCTTGTCTCGACGAAAGCTTATTTATTATTATTTGAAGCATGAAATTCACAAATATACTGACCGTTTGACAGGAAATTGACGAAAGTGGTACTTTAATTTCGCAAATTTAAATGTTATTTATACTTAATTTTTTTGTAAAAAATTAAGTTGCTAAAAATATTGTTTGTAATGCATATCTGAAAAACCTTTGTATGGAAACCACGTCTGCGGTCATCAACACGAATTTCGGATTGATGGGGAAGATACTGAGTAGGTACTTGGACTAAGTCATTCAGTCTCTGAATTCACACGCTCGAAACTCGAAAAATCTAGAGGTTATTAACTCAGCTAATAGACAATGATGAGAGCGTTAAACAGCAATTATCTGAGAGAGTATTTGAGATCGTCTGAGTGAGGGAGAAATTTTTCTCCCGGTGCAAAAGGGATTTTCTCCCCTTGAAGTATGTACGCATGCGCAGAAAGTTTTAGTTTCTAGATGTTTCTTAAATGAGAGTGTCCCGAGATATCTCTTTGAGTAACTTTGGACAGTGACCGAACCATCTACCACTATTATACCTTCTAAATGTGCATACGATTGGATTCTTCGTGAAAGGGAAATATTCCCACGATTAAGGTCCGTGAGAAATAAGTCGATGGGGAAATTTTGACGAAATTTCTAATGAAGAATTCGGAAAGAGTTTCTGCGCTATCACTCCACCTCTGTTTAGCGAGACCACGCGCTTTCGGCCGTGTGTGGTCACCCTGCGTGCGAGCGAAGTTCCAACTCTCGTGCAACAACAATAGGACCAATCTGGGTTCCTTGATGGAGTGACACGACCAAAGGCGAGCGTATGGAGAGGGGCGAAGAGAGAGACGAAGGGGAACTTTCGGAAGAAAAAAGAGCACTTTTCTTACACCACTCATCTACTTTCAAAAAACTCGGAAGATCTTAGACTTAAAGAGATGCGATCAAACTCACCCATTGCGTGATGGGAGAGTCGGTGATTTTTTACCATATTCAGTTACATACCCCATTATTAGCATTTTACAGTTTAAAGTAGGTTTTAGATGTATATATCCTATGCAACGGTACAGCGATACATTACTTGCCTCTTCTAGCAAAGCACAACCTGACATCCAACACTTCTGAGCCCCTCTTTAATTCCGCATACTTCCTTCCTCCCTCAATTCCATCCAACACGCCTATCCTTTTCCTCCTCCAACTTCGCTTGCATAACCTCCTCCCCTCTATCACAGTCGTCAGCATTTAATTGCAAATAAAAACTCTCTGAATCCATCTTTCCTACCTCCTCTAGATTTCTCCCAACAATCTCCTCTCCTTCCCCACCATGCCTAGAACTTCCTCGTTTGTTTTCCTTTCTCTCCTCTCACCTCATCCTTTTTCCACCATTCTCCACACACACATATTTTGTAAGCTGTCAACATTCTTCTGGTTACTTAACAATGAGGATAATGAAACAAAGTGTGAATAATTGAAATATGACCGAAACTTTCTCGCATATGAATATTTACAATTTTATAATTGCATTCTTCTCACAAATTTTTCATGAAGCCAAAAATTCGATGAAAACAATGCAGTTTAAAGAAAAAATAGGAAACTTTCCTACAGAGCTTTCATCAACTGATGCTCCTTCGACCTTTTTTTACTGCATGAGTTAAAAATAAGTGTTCAGTGATTATTTTTATTGTATTTCCACCAAAATAACATCTTAAATATTCCACTACAGTGAACTCCGATCTCTAACGTTGACCTAGTTACTCATATTATTACCATCTAGATTTATTATTTAAATATTGGTACTAACCATTAGTAAGTTAACTAATGGTTTTCATAAAACGAATTCAAAAACCCATGTTAATGAAAATTCCTTAATTTTTTCATTTCATTCTCGCAGATAACACCCAAGTCTAAACAGACACTTCACTCAAATGAAGGATTGTATGGAGGTGTAATACCCACAGATACGATGAAGTGAAAACACTTCAATGTTGAGTTGCAATATTACATATATTTAGGTTTCTTTCCGTTGTTTTGAACCAAAAAACACTTCGATTTAAATCTATTTTCCACTAGTAATCGCCATGTTGTACAAATTTGTATGCAAATAATTATATTTTTAACAGCTGAAAATAAATCAGCTCAGATCCCACTTGTTCGATTAACTAAATCTATTCTCCATGCGAGTAGGTCATGGTTTTGCTTAAATAGCAAAGTTATAGCCAATGAGGAACTTTAAAAAATATTATTTTGTATTTACTAAAGTCTGTGGCGATCCGAATCCACCATTTCAACTCCCGACTGAAATGAAAAGAATCTTCCGATTACATTAATATTTTCAATATATTTCCAGGATGGACGATTAATACTATTTTTATTTATTACTGTGATTTTTTCAGATTTTCTTTCTGATTGAGAGTGCATGTTTTTATCAGAATTTCTTAAGTTGATCAACACAGGGATTATCAAATTATCGACTTATTTTGCATACTATGCGGGTTAGTGAGTACTTACGGCATATACGATCGTATATCTGACAATGACTCGGTTTGAAGAGTGATAAATTGGCAACTGTCAAGAATAAGCTTGTAAATTATTAACCCATTATTAAACTAAGGCATGCTTCATTTGCATGCCTCAGTTTAATAATGGTTTAATAAGTTACAAGCTTATCATAAACATAATACGAGCATTCTGTGCTTTGTCCTACTCTTGAAATATATTATTCATTACTGCATTTAAATGTAAAATTTTTAGTACTTTACAATTGGGCTTGCTTTTGTAACCCAGAATGCTTACGTCACTAGTTAATTCCGCTAGAGAGGTATGCACGTTGTGTCTAATGTCATTGAATTTAATGCGAAATAACGCACCGGCACGATAGATTGATACATTACCATGTGTAAATTTTTTTGGCTATGCTCAAGTTTTCGTGAAGACTTCCCAATAATATTACAATGCTGAGTGATGCTAAGTTTGAGGTGACGAATGATACAACAATGTTTCACGTCAAGTAACACTTCCTGAGCCTCAAACAGTGAACAATCTATCGAAGGAAAACTAATTTTAAGAAACCATTTCGGAACCAATGGGATTGGTCGACGTAGTTTAGCAATTCTCATTTCTAATCTTACATAGAGGGCAGGAAAATATTCCTTTCAGTACATGTAAACATTTTCATACTTAGAAAAACAGCGGAGCATGCGATGCTTACAGCATGCAACGTTGTCATTATTCATGTATGGCCACGATATTCTTAATCGGCATAGTGTTGATTTGTTCACTTTATGTAAATTGAATTATGGTTTCATCTGTATGATACTCCCAGTTTATATTAATTATGATTACGATGACCCTAAATGTAGTTTTTTTCAAAAGTTTATTTCATTTAATCATTATTGACAGTAGTCTACCGGCTATTGGTAGGTTTTTATGAACCCTGGCACTACGCACTTCTCTCCTCCTAAACCCTTACCGACACCACATAAAAAAATCTTAGAGCACACACAATATATTACAGAAATTCATATTCAACCTCTGTGTACATTCTACCACCCTTAATTTCATCAAAATACCTATTCTTTTCTTCCCTCTACCTCGGTTTTCCAGCATTATCCCCTCTATTACCGTATTCAGTGTCCCATTGGCTCGATCTCCTGCATTCACTTGTTCTTTCTTCTTCGAAGTTCTCCCGGGAACCTTCTCTCTTCCCCTAACCTGCCTTAAAACCTTCATCGTTTGTTTTCCTTTACCTCCATTTTATTTTTTCCGTTCTCCTCCACACTCACATCTCGAAAGCCTCCAATCAACGGTTATTCTCCAAACGACTGCGTCTCTAAGCCATTAAAAAATCCGCTCAATTTAAAGCTCTCACTAGTCTATTATTTACATCTTTCCTTAAGGTAACTGTCATCAAGTCATTTTAATGGTTAAAAAAAATTATGCCCATCTTTTTATCCTGTTTTCCCGTTAGATCAACACCTTAATGTAGGAATTCGGAGGTCCGATTTTCTATGAAGAGGTTGTGAAAAATTTAATACTTCTCCTTTTCGATGGAAGAAGATTTCATCTATGATAGAAGATCAATTATATCAGTCAAAATAAAATTTTAAAGTTTGATGCGACGTGGTGAGAACCCTCTTTTGGATTAAAATGAGCTTCGGTTATCCCGCTGATTTTCTCTTTGCCTCTTTTACTACGTTAGCACTCGTACACCTTATTTTTCTCACTTTTCGCTCAACCCATTTCCTATAAAAAGGAGATTGATATTAACTTCAAGACTTTTTGTTTTTATCCGTAATTTTACATAATAATTATGAAAGTTTATTTTTTTGTAATTTGCTTCATTACAGTAAATAAGGTTAAAAACAAGGCGCTAATTAAAAAAATGTCTATTTTTCTTATAAATACCATTTTACCAATGCACGAGAGTGGCTAAAAAAATAAATAACTGTTAATATTGGCAAATTTTGAGGAATTAAAAGCAATTATTCAACGTCACCGTCATTTTGTACCCATTAATCTGGTTGAGATGGGGTTGACGTGAATTACAAAAAATTTTTCCAATGCATTGATTTTCGCACTTATACTTTCTACTTTAATTTGATTACTCATCATCCCCTTGCGTATTTCCGTGTCCCCGCATATTGTATTAAAGCACAATATTGAACATATTATAGTTCACCATTCTGTAGTAATATGCATCGTTTGAAACCTTGCATTATATGGTATCTCGAAAGTCCCTATTAGAAACCATTGGGTCCCTAGAAAGAAACTATTAGGACCAGCTGTGTGTGTTTACGGTCAGTTCATTATATCTTAGCAATGATTATATTTTGCTATTCGGGATCATTCTGGAGGTCACAGACCCGTGAGTGGAAGTTCTTTTCTACTGGTGAGGGAGGAGAGGATTTACGAGGAGATGGGAGGTTTTCATAGGCGATATTGCTAAGTGAAAGACTTCAGTATTTTGAACAAAAGCGTTCGAGGTGGTCGGTAAATTTGAGAATATTTCCATTTCCTCCCGACCGTTATCATTGCTTTCGTTGACGGGATCTATTTTTCGTACGGTTCTCATGCCGCTGCTCTAAGACTTATGTTTATTGGCCGGAAAAATTAAGTCCCGGCCGTCAGTTATCCGGAGTGCGCTTTCGGAATGGGAAATTCATTCCCTCCTCGCAGTATGTCCGACCCGCTGTGAAACCAGCAGTACATAATAGGCACTGCCGCCCGAGACATTCAATCCGCTCTGGTAACCATTTAGTAGCGGCGGGACAAAGTGAGCTAATAGAAAACGGCACTTTCTCCCACGTTGCCGGCAGTCACGTCACAAGCGAGACTCATTCAATTCAACCTTTGACAGATTTGAAACCTTTTTTTTTGTTCACTCTTTTTTCTTATAATGTCGCATGGTCGTTTTGCTCTCTCGATTTTTTTTATTTGTCATCAGTCCTTTGACTCAAACGAATCTGCTTAGTCTTTCTCGTCCCCGGGACGAAGGGTGCCTAATGCCGATGGCTGGAGCCTTTTCTCTCTCGTGAGAAATGGTGAGAGTAGGGAGGAACAATTTCTTTTTATACGATCAGGTCGTCAGATAACTCTTTCGGTAAAAAGAGTATCGTCTCGGAATATCACGGAAGATGATGCTAGGAAACGTTTGCGAGAGCTCTCTTTGCGGACATATGATCCTGGGACACGAGAGAGTAGAGGTTGGGGGGGAGAGAGGTTCGAGGGAGAAGGAGGGAAGAGTCTGGGTGTTCAATGGGGGAGTGGAGAGAAAGGAGAGGGTACGACGGGCTCACACTCCCATGCAGTCAGTATATGCATGAGGTTCAGAACGTGAAAACTCGGTGGAGCGGAGTAAAAGGAAGAGAGTGCAGCGGTAGGTTTAGGCGTGAATGCACCCCTCGGTTAGTTGCGGGGGGGAGGAGGGGGTGGTCGGGGCCGGAGTTGTGCTCCTTTCCGAGTTTCGATTACCCACGATGAGGAAAATGTTATGATTCCTTCCTGGCCGCATAAATATGCATTTCCTTCCTTCTCAACAACAGAAAACGCTGTCCGAAGTGAATGTGAAGCATCGACCGAGTTGCTTGCGATACCGGAAAAGTAGATGGGAGACCGGGAAATGGCTCACTGGGAAAGACACTTAAACACCTCATTTCATAATCTTTAAAATATCAGTGTTGGTTGGGTCGAAGATGCTAATTATCTGAGCCATATATCGAACTCGTACAAGGATGAAGCAGCGCCTAGTCATACACATCAGACATGCCTAAATCTATATTTCTTACCATTTGAGTGATTATTATTATTGTAAGGTAATCTACCGGTTAAGGTAGGTTTTTGGATGGACACAACTACCAAATAAATATTTTGTGACTTCTAACAAAACAAAATCCAGCAACCTAATCTACATCAGGTCCCTCTTCATTTGAGTAATTATAGCTTTGAATTATTTTTAGCGTTGAAATCATACATTTCCACTACGATAATTGAAGTTCATTGAATATTTTTGTAATTAAAGTTTTGCCGAAAAAACCTGATGTAATCCAGAGAATTCTTAAAACAAGATAGAGAATAACATTTTCAGGGCATCGTAATTTTGTAAAAGTATTTATTATTAAGTTGACATGCCGTCAAGATAGTTGGATCCGATGAATGGACGCAGAATGTGGTTCATGAGGAAGTGGGAGGAATTGCAATAGGAAGATCAGGATGAAATTCACATGGAATAAATTAAAGATGTCAAAAATGTGAAATATTTGGACGTGAAGAGGGCAGGTTACTCGGGCGTTGATTTGAGAGCGCAGTAAAATATATCGAATGATTGATTATCAGTGAATATGACGAAGTAGTCCTATATTTATTTGAATTTTTTATGAGATTTGTATTAATAAGACATTGATGTAAAATATATGACTACAAGAGGCTTTGCTAGCATGCACACACGGCAGAGGATTCTCAACATGATGGTTCACAATTAAATTTTCAGGATCAATTAATCATAACAGTTATTGTGATATATGTACTGTTAGCACATTAAATTAGTAGATGCCATTATATATTGCGATCATAATTGTAAGTGTATATCAAGCGTGTTGCTTATGAGTATTTTATAATTCACGGTTATTGGACAACCATAATTATTAGCAGTGGGGTGTTCAACTAGGGGTCTTCATAAATGTATATGGAAATCGAAACTTGTAGTAAAACTGCTATAACGAAAAATTAATTTCGAGTGCGACGTTATTTTCCTATCTCCTTAGTCAATATACAATCATTTTCGAAGTACTTAGAAAAAAAATAACGGAAGTGTCTCTTGAGGTGACAGATATGATGTGCTGGAGCCTTTTCATGGTGACGATAAACTTTAATTTTCCCGTTGAGAGTGTTAGTATAATGGGTAGTTTTGATATTTTTTGCGTCACATAAAAACATTGATACTAGTATTATTAAAATCATTATTGGTCAGAAAACTGAATGCTTGTTTGTCCTCGTTTCATCACTTTCATTTCACCAATTCTAATGGTTTTTTTCGACTACTGAGTTAAGTTTTTTTAAATCAGCATTCCTCGGTCAATTGAACGGCAGCGTGTCGTTTTCCCCTCAAAAAATAGACCTCGAAGTAAACGAATTTCTTTCTCACAAATCGGGCCCCCCCTCGAACCAGATCCCGGAGGATCATCCATTTGGGATTGAGTCATGATTCTCGGAATTGAAATTAAGGAGGATTTTGGCCGGGGGGGGGGGGATGGTTTCAGAAAAAAAAGAGCCGTCGAGGGCGTGTCGGCGGTTCCCCGGGACGGCAAAGCGTGGGAGATGTGGGCGGCGACTTCCAAGCGATCCCCTTCTTTCTTCTTCCACGGTCGTCATCTCTGTGGGGGTGGTTTGATCCGTTCTCATGCCTTGGCGGAAACAATATACCCGTGAGGCACACACAGCCATATAGCGATCCTTCCACTTCAATCAACACACGTACGCGGACACACGCACAAGCAACTACGCCTACGCACATAACACAATCTCCGATCCGTTCTTCCTCCTCGTCTCCCCCATTCTTCTCCCCGCACTCTTTAACCCCTTCCCCGGCATTTTAACGGAACTTTTCCCGGGTGGAGGGGGGTAAGGCAGAGGTTCCCCTCCCCCCCATTCGGAGTAAGCTTGGGGAGGGGGGAGGAAGGGGAAGTTTGCGGGGTCGGGCCGTGCGTCGTCAGTGGGTTAAACTGGGTTGCGCCGGTCGCCGTGTTTTGTCTCTCCCTCCCGCCGCCCATGGCGCCGGACGCACCCCGGCCGCCCCCCCCTCCCACTCGGACGATAACTGTGGTTCTTCTCTTCCCCCCCTCCCTCCCTCCACCTCTACTCCCTCAGCCTCCCCACCATCGCGTTTAGCGGCCCGGGCGTCTCGTCGTGTATGAGACGAGAGAGCGTGAGTTTCGCGGGAGGGAAAGGGAGATGATTTCGCGCGAGTTGGGCGGGGACTTGCCTTGAGGGAGGAAGTGAGAGAGGGTCGCGACATGGGTTTACAAGAGGCCACCCATTCCTACCCTCTCACATCCGCTCTCGAGTGCAAGGGGCAGTAAAGTGAACGTAAAAATGTCCTTTTAACCTTAAAAGGGGACGGTCGACACCGCACATGGCTAAGGAGTCGAACGCCAACATCCAGGAAATAACGATCCGTTTCAATGAACGATTCGACCTAAATGAACTTTAACCGATATCCTGAATACCCAACCGAAGCGCTGCTCCTGACAGATACTCCTCGGTATTGACTCGAGTTTCTGCTTCGTTTGGCTGATGTTTCGCTTCAGATGTGATCATTTGTGCCTTATTAACCTAGTCACCTGTGGGTAGATCGTTCGTTTGATGGCCGGAGGTTCTCGGAATCAAACCCAATCGATGACTGCCTAAGTGACCTTTAAATCGTTTTTGGTTTTCTAAGCCGTGAGATTTTCGAAGTAGCCGATCCTTCTGGAAACTGGGGTAAAGATTTATTTGCGATACCAACCTTAGAGGCGAAGAAGTATTGTTCTTTGGTTTATTTTAGCGTCCGGACCTGTGTAGGTGGCATTCTTATGATAGTAGTAGTTAACACAACAAACACAACAGTTGGTCAATTACACAAAAGGTGTACACTACACTTTGGTAGAAGTAGGATTTTGAGAGATAGGAGGAAGGGTGGAGAGACTCCTAGCTTTTAACGGAAGGCACCATAAGGTTCACAATTATGCACCTCCACATAGCACTAAGTTGAGATCGGGATATCAGCGGAAAATTCTGCACAGCCGAGGCTAGAACCCGGAAGCAGTTGAGTGGAAATCCAATACAATAGACACCTGACCAAACCTCAATCCCCCAGGCATCTTTTTTATCAGTGATTCAGAGTTTTGCTCTCATCACACTCATCCTTTGCGCCATTTCCTTTCGGGGTAGGCTAAACCAAGAAAGCCTCATTTTAATTATTCCAGGGGATACACTCCCTAATTAATCCATACTGTCCTCTCCTTGCAGACCTCTTTCCCCTTTTTCGTATCCCCATATTGCTTAACACATGCTCTCCCGCTCTTGAAACTCATAATTTTCGTTGCGTTGAGGGTTATATGACATTTGCTCCTATTTTATATGCTCCCATTTTTCCTGCATTAGAAAAACTATAGAAAATATGGCGTAAGTTTTATCATTAAAAATAAGTAATTGAAAATAGCTTGAAATTTTCAGATTTTCAAATAATGGTTATTGGAGTTAACAGCAATCATCGAAAGCTTAGGATTGTCGTCGCATTTGTATGAAACGTTCAAGCACTTAGTTCATTCACGATGACCTGATGAACGACGGTCATCAAACGCATGCAACCGCGATGACCTGAGCAATGGCGATAATAATATCCATGCAACTAAATATGTCGGTAATCAAAGTCATGCAATATACTTAAAAATATGAAATGCGTGTCTACTATCACAGCACATATCTGTTTGGTGAGAAGACTAACTAAACTAACACTAAACTAAGATGTAAATATGCTACTGATAACACCAAAATTAGCAATGCATTTATGAATTATAAATGGATCTCTATAAATGAATTTTATACGATGTAATTTCAGTTCTTAATGCTGTTTGTATAATCGTAATCAAAGCGGTAGGTAGGTAGGTTAACCAAGTACCATTTCCGCTTATTCTACAAGATGACGTTATAAATCAGTCTTTATTTTTAATGCTGATACTTGTTAGTTGTGGATCGGGATGGTGCGGTGGCTAACGTACTGGTTTCCGGGTTCAAATACTGGAAACGGTAGATATTTTTCAGTGGTATCCCGATCACTACCTGAGGTGCTTTATGGAGAGCACTTTGAGTGAGTACGAGGTCCGTCGGATGGGACGTTTAACTGCGGACTTCTTGGCGTCTTTCGACAAGAGTAGGTTAATGCCGACGCCGGGTTTCTCTCCACCCTTCTTTCCCATCCATCCCTAATGGCGCAAATGACCTCAGCTGTCGGTCACCTCCAATAAAAACTACCTACTACTACTAATTGCTAGTTCGAGTTAGTTCTATGCCACTAGAGTGTTACACAAATTCGATTGCCTTTTCACCCTTAATCATTTACACTTCCTTGTTGAAGTATAATTTCCATTTACGTCTTTCTATCACTTGAGGTATCTGTTGGTACAGGTTAGATTTCCATTAATCGCGTGCCCATAAAGCTACACCGTTTATCCATTTGAATCAAGCACCAGTTCAATCTCAAGAGAGCCATATTGTTTTAGACTTCACATCCTGCACTTAATCATTTACCTCGGATTGTGTTTTCAACCTTGAAGAGATCTTTCGCACATATGACGTTCGAATTTCAGCATTAACCAGCTGATAAATTAACACCAACATTTGTTTTCGATCTGCAAGCCGATAGCTTTAGTCATTCATTTCATACTTATTCTAATTTCTCTCTTAAATCCCCTCTTATTACCCTCATCTTAATTGCACCCAGCTTTTTCTCGTCGAAGGTATAGTGCGAATTTTGTGTAATAGGGTAAACCATGGTCGATTTGCTCAATTTTCAATGCTTGACGTTACCTTTGATTTTAGGCCAATTTACATGAGCATCACCTTCGTCTTCACCTTTATTTGGTATTCCGTAGGATTACGTAAAGTATGCTTGTTTTTTACTGCTTTTTCCTTAATACAAAGTCCCATGAACATCCTAACTTGTAAACTTTACCTCACAGTCCTCAATTTTATATCGTGAAGAACACCAAATTTTGGGTCAAGATTGACAATTTCTCAAGACTAATTGGCAAACTATGCTGTCAAAGAATTGTCCAGAGTGAATAAAACGCCTTGAAATATTAGGAAAGTGAAAAATATGTTGATTCATTCTTGATTTATATTTTCATAACTGATATATTGTCCATATATTTTATCACACTGGAATGTATTAGGTTCTCAGATATGCATGAGAATGAATGCTAGGGAGAAAATATTTAGAGAGAATAAATAACATCAGCTCGAAACAGGGGATCCCTTCACTTTGTTTGGAATGATGTAATTTACATCAGTGACTTTCAACGTTGGTTTGTTTCTTGAATCACCTCATTAATTGTGTTCAAATGTAAGCTAGCTATGTGTGTGTATGTGACCAAATATGTCACCATAATGTGACCACTCCATTCTGGATAATGCGGAAAATAATATAGGGTCTATTGCAATGGCATTCGAATTCATATTCGTCCCGAAAAGAAATTCAATTACAATCACGTAATGCATACGCTTGCAGAATAAACTATTTTCAATATTGATAATTTTCCTTGTTGCTGTAAGCTCAATAGCATCGGTCACAAATGGGCGTATCATTGTTTCTAGAAAATGACGTGAAGAACACGGCCAAAGAGCTCCCGTAGGCCGTGGAGCAGCGATTCTCAGTAGTGAGTGATCTCACCCTCGGTAAACATCCTCCGCCCTCTTGAACGCCGTACGTCGTGGGTAAGCCCCATGGCGTGGCTGTCTTCTCGGCATGTAGCTTTTTTTCCCTCTTCCTCAATGTCTATTTACACACATTATTAAGCCGGTACCAATCGTTCATTACAACAACGATTTACTTATGTACAAACAGAGTATGCCAATTTATTTTTATCAACACCGACATACATATGACGGAAGAATTAATTAATCCTTTCCTGCAAATTTTATAGGTGAACTTGCTGAGGATTAACGTGAAAATTCATTCTTTTATTCTTGTTTAATTATTTGCCTCTGATAGCTGGATTTCCCAGAAGTATAGTTATATTTTTTCCGCCGGCTTTGACGTTCCATATTGCCGCAATCTATTAACGCTTAGTTTTTAAACATATGCTTCCCGTCACCAGGGAAACAGCCAATTAACAACATTTGCTTTCTCCGCGTTCGCATTCCACAGAGACCTGCCAGGCATTCAGCCAGCGTTTCCGTTATACGCTTCCGAAGGCGATTGGCCTTTGCTACAGGTATCAAGAGCTTGTTTTCGAATTTTGAACCTTTGTATTGTATTATGCATGAACGTATTCCTCCGTAATTAAATGGCGTACTTTCATAAAATATTTGGCTCTGATGAAGTGAGTCAAACCATATGAAACATTGTATATAATAACACATGCCTACAAAAAAATTTTTTTTTGGTGCCGGGAATCTTTGTGATGATTTTAACTATATTTGTAGAGCTGAATCCAAATATGAAATCCGTTTTTATTTAACAGCTCTACTTTTTTTAGATATGGCACATCTTACGATTAGTTGTTTTAATGTTTGATATATTCCGGAAAATAATTTTCAAAGTTAAATAAATCTATAAGTATACTAATGTATAACCACTCTGCGGTGTTCCTTTTATTTTCAATAAACTGTCAATAAGTTTTATGTATATTTCTATATTGTAGGCCAATGAGATAATTATTAATATAATATTCCCATATCATCATGTAGAAGATTTTTTTACGTAAGTAACAACATATCTATATCTTAAAAACTATAGCTGATAGGAAAAAACTAGTGTCATAATTGGATTCAGCACTCCAATTGTTCTTTAAATCAGCATTAAAAGCTCCGGCACCAAAACCACTGTTGGCCTGTGTTATTAATATAATATTCCCATATCATCATGTAGACGATTTTTTTACGTAAGTAACAACATATCTATATCTTGAAAACTATAGCTGATAGGAAAAAAAACTAATGTCATACTTGGATTCAGCACCCCAATTGTTCTTTAAATCAACGTTAAAAGCTCCGGCACCAAAAACACTGTTGGCCTGTGTTATTAATATAATATTCCCATATCATCATGTAGACGATTTTTTACGTAAGTAACAACATATCTATATCTTGAAAACTATAGCTGATAGGAAAAAAAACTAATGGCATAATTGGATTCAGCACCCCAATTGTTCTTTAAATCAACGTTAAAAGCTCCGGCACCAAAAACACTGTTGGCCTGTGTAATCGTCAATAGGCTGAAAATCGAAGAGTGATATTGAACGGTCCATGGATTGGGAAGCACGTTACCATTTCAAGAAAATTTGAATATCATTACCAGCCTTGAGGTCTTAAAATTGAGCAGTAAAAATTAAATTGCGTCTTTCTGCAATCCGTACTGGCTTTTGTATGATACTTAGTCATTGAAATTCAGGGATGTGTTTGGAAAAAATGTTTCTAGAGCAAAGCGAATTAAAGTCAATTCATGAATAATTCACACACTATTTTTCTAATATTATTTAATGCATTAGAAGATCAATTTCAGTAATGAATCAAATACATTTGCCCACGCTAACGTGAATATTTACGCGACTAAGAATTATTGCGATCTGTTGAATTATTACTCAAATAATGTGCGATAAGATATTTCATTAATTTATTCTAATTCCGATAGACTGGCACCCCTATGTGTAGCATTCAGCCATTGGATTGATATAAAATAATATATCAGATGGAATTGATTAGAGAAAAAAGTAATGTTTACAGTAAACTTTGAAAAACCAGAAAGGTTTTTAATAACTCAATGGCTCCATAATGCACTGATATGAATTTCATATCTTCTGCACTAACTTAACCGCACTAACGTCAACCCGAACATTATTTCAGAATTTCTAAAACTCACCCCTTAATATTAATTATTCTGTTGCAAACAGTTCGGTGAATAGACCTTTAGGTACGACATAAAAAGGGTCTAAATGCAAAAAACATAGCATTAGTGCTAAAGAGGTTTTCTCTTGAAGCTTATGGCTAGTATGTGTGTGAAAATGTTTAGTCATGGTCGTGGTAGGCGATAAAGGCCATTTATTAGACATGAGACTGAAAATATTTATCCTTATGGTATTGGACTTTCGAAGTTTGTAAGTCATTAGGTACTTCCGAATTTTTGAAAAAATTAAGGTAAATAAGCTAATATTTATGCCGAGCAATGTGTTCCCACGCGCACTTCACTGTGCTTAGCAGTGAAGTGGAAATGATGCTGACTGCAATACCTATTGATGAAGAGTAAACAGGGCGGAAAAGTGAGCTTTGCCTAATAGCATGCGTAATGATTTTAGGAAGGTTTCGTTTAATCCTTACACGTTTTCTGATTTGCTAATCCTAACTCTCCAGATGAGAAACTACTGAAAGCCGTGAAGTATTATGATACATGGAGGTTGCAAATAACTGCCTTTGATTTATTGAGATTGGCATGCCATGACAAAAAGTCAGCTCTAACTATGCGAATTCTCATGCTACTGTAGCGTTGCGGTGATAATCTTCCAAGAGTGGATGGGTTCTGCCAGTCAGAGGAGTCAGATTTTCAGTATCACCCATGATATTTTGCTTAAGCATTATGTGTAGGAAATAGTACGAGAAGCATGGGAATAACTGAATTTTGAAACTATAACTCATAAAATCAATTAGTCTTTACGGATTATCAAACTTTAGTTTGTCGGTCAGCCAATGGATTGCAAGCATTACGGAGCGCATTGGAAAGTTAGAGCGATAGATGTGAGAGAGGATAATCGATGTCAATTATACAAACGATATGAGGTTTTCTAGGAAGAGAAAGTCCAAGTCAAATATAAAGAGGAGTCCATAAGAAGGGGGCAATTTTTTCCAATCTTGGAAGCGTTTTGGACCAATATAATCAAAGCGGTAGGGATATAAGAAGATTGCAATAGGCAAAGAGGCTTTTACAAGGATGAGGGGCTTGGTGACAGGGACGTTGAGTAAAAATGTTCAGTAAGGATAAGTGATACCCTTGGCATGGGGTCTGGTTCTGTACGGCGTGGAAACATGATTTATGAGTTGGAAGAAATCCATAGAAGGCAGGAAACATGGATTCAGAAGGCATTTATTAACGGGATAAATGCATCTGTAGGTATTAGTAGAAAAATAATAGACACTGTGTGCACTCACATTCATTAATTCAATCTCGAATGGAACAGAAATCAATCGATCTGTAAATATTGATGAACCATGTATGTAATTTTGGAAGTAAGTGGAAGATAACTCAACAGCATCACCAAAAAGTTCTACCTGTGAATGAGCCAAATTTACTGCTGGCAATTATCAAAATTGCTGGGGATTGGAGGTTAACTGTTGTACCTGTAGAGTTCCTGTAGTAGAGGCTATTACGTGTTGATCGGCGCAATCAACAGCTACAAGTTATAATTACGGATCTGTTGGAAATTTCCATGGCATTGATAATACCGTATTTTGGTCACAGTTGAAATGAGTAATCACTGTACTCATGCACATAGTCAATAATTTTTTATGAAATTTTAATCCCATAGTTGACAGTTAATTTATGATATTACAATTCATCTGAATTTTTCCATAATATTTATATTGGTAGATATTTATTAATTAATAATTAGTTATTTCGTGCATAGATTTCCGTCGTGAGGACTAAAAGAAGCATTAGGTCCTTTCTTGGATATTATTTAATAAAAAATTTGTGATTTTGAATTGATTTTACTTAGTATTATTAACATTCAATAGTACTAATGTCGTCAAGCAAAACTGATTTCACTGACGTTTTCTCACTTGAGTCGTATGAACACTTCATACTACATGTTATATGGCAGTGTTAATATATAACTTTTTGATAATAAAAAACAATAAAATAATAAAAAATGTTTGGGATACTACTCGTTCCAGTATACCTGCTTTATATCGCAATACATACGACCATATGACCTTAGGTTACCAAATTATTTAGAAATTCACAACTGCACATTGCGCCCAAATATTTTATCCCCCGATCGTGGTGCACTCCTTGAAACGTATGTGCTTTTCGAGAAGTCGTTGATAAAACCGATAGGGCTACCTAATTTAACCTCCAATCACTCCCCATAATTTCATGAAGGTAGGAAATTCAGAGTATCCGAAATTTGTTAGAAACAATAAATTTTCATAAACGATGTGTAGATAAAAGAAAGCTTTTCGCATTAACCTAAAGAAATGGATGGAATCCAATTAATGTAATTTGTTCCATCATTAGCGATATGCCTACTGATAATAGGGTTTGGGTAGTCGATGGTATCACATGCGAGGACCTATTAATACGTAATAGAGGTGCCTTGAATTTTGAAAATATTTTGTTCTTGTCCACGGTTCGTATCTCGAAAGCAAATTTTACATTTTTTATTAATTTTCCAAAGCAAAAATAATGTTTCCATTTTTAAAAATTTTGAACAATATTTGGTTTACCAATTTGTTTAATTTGCATTCTAAAATCCTCCCAACAACAAAAAGCTTTGCTTGTGAGAAATTTTCTTAAACGGAACCTTAGACAACACACTTCTAAAATAAATATCCTGTTGGATAATATACTAGGGACGGTCAAATGAAAACGTCGAAACTTACATATTTTCAATCTCGTAATTTCTTGAATACAAAATATTCTCAGTTAAGCTATTTTCATATGTATACTCCGTGGTGCGCAGCAGAAATAATCCCGCACTTTGAAATTTCACGATAACTTAACAAATACTATGATTTTAACTGTTACTAAGGCCGGTGGTGTCAATACTTGGTGTGCCTGGCCTGGTCAAGAGGGGTCTCTTAGGGAATTATTGCTTTTTAAGAACTAAATAGTTCACTTTTAAATTTCTTGGAATAACAGAGATGGATCACCAACTTTCACTCGTTGATGAATTTCAATGTTTCTCTCCTGTTGACTACTCAACAAACCCATGTTCCTCTGTATTGTATGTTGCATATGCAGCTGCCATGTTTGAACTATTGTTGCACCATACTGTTGATTCATGGCATCATGCTGCTAACTGTGAGACGCTCATCAAACTATGGTTATCACTTTTGTCAACTAACAGTAGAGTGGGACACCATTATGAAATGTTGGTGCACTTTCAAGGATTTCACTTGTTTCGCCCTCGTACAAAGATTCTATGTGAATGATTTGCCACAAAATCTCATAAAATATCTGCATTAATGTATTGTTTGTTTTAAAAAAGCTACAAATACATGACGCGTTCGTTGCACAACAGATTTATACAAAGTAAGAACAAACACTTCGTACCAAGAGGCCAAAACAAATTATAAAAAGAGTTCGGTGTTCGCAATGCGAGGTATCACTGTATTTCTTCCTAGTCTGAATTCCATTTGCCCTGTAATATATCCCACGTCATAATTTCTCACTCCACATAATTTCTCTCTCCATGAATTCTCTCCCATCAAAGTGCTATTCGCGTGCTCCCTCTTCCTCGCCCACGCCCTGCGCCTCCTTCCCATTGCCTCCGAATTTCATTTTTTCTGTCGTCTCCAAATTTCCCCAAACAATATTGTCTTTCTCTTTCCTCTACAAATCCTAACGCTTTCCTTTCCCTCCATCCAACCTTGTGTTTCTATTTTCCTCCATACACCTTCCTCAAAATCCTCTTTATCCAAGTCCATTTTCTCTTTTGTGACGATAAAATCAGGTACAGGACCAGATTGGAGCAGTCCAACGTATTTCTGCAAAAAAATAATTGATAAGCCTTAATATTGCCCATAGGTTTCTTTTTTTGATTCGAAATATTTTAATAATGTGTAGCTTTCATTTGTCTTACTAAATTCAAAAGTGAATGTTCTACTCTATGAGCTACGATATAAAATAATTTTCTCTCATTACAGCTAGAGGTGGTCACTGTACCTGGGTTGTCCGTTGATTATTTATGCGAAGCGTTGGTAGCAATAGGATTGTCATAAGTTAGCTCAGCTTCTACACTTCAATAACGTCGTTGAAAATATTTCTCTATTTACGCAATTATATTTTTCCTTTGATTATCAAAACTCTCATTTCCTCACTCTTTCTCTTCCCGCTGGGGCATTCTATCGTACGATAATGTAGTAGAATGTTTCACCGTCATTTTGATATGTGAACGTCATTATCCATTCTTGTAACCAATGTCGATAAGTTTTAGTGTTTTAAAAATCAAACTCCGAAGCTCTGCTTATTCTATTTCGTTTCAATTCGCATTTGGTTAGCTCGCTGAGAAACGGTCTTGCGAGTCAACTGGTTCACTACTTAGCTGTTATCCCGTCTCTTACTTTGACACACATATGTCTTGTAATTGGTTGTTGAGTTATTTATCAATTAAATTTAATATGAGAAGAATTCATTCACTAGAATAAAAGTTGTCATTAGAAAGACTTATAAAAACTTTGCCGTATTTGCATAGATAATCATTTTTTCCTTTTACTCTGCACGTAGATGAGTAGGGACAATTAACAAGACGTAACTTACTAAACGAATCCCAGAGAACCACCGTAGCTATTTTGTGTTGCTTTCATTTTATTGGAATCTCCTATTTCCTAATGTTGTGTTATTTTGTAAAGAATTATTCAAAGATGGAAATAGCATTGAAAACGATGGCTCAATTCCATCACGAACTATGTGCCTGGGACAAATTCACATTGCCTCCATCATTACGGGAGAAACCACGACTCTCAATTCCTATTCGAAATGGGTTTTTATTCGTCTTCTCTGAACTTCGATGACAAAAGACTTTCGAGAGACTTATGCCCGAACTTGAAAACTACATTTATCCCACACAATACCCAACCCAGATTTCTAAACAATGGCGTTTTCCCATGCATCACGACGAATTTTAATACTTGTCGAATCATAATTACGCCACTTCAGCTGCGTGATCCACACGTCACAATGCACATAAAATCTCACCCTTGAACCTGTAAACTAGGCAATGCCATGAGGTTCCCAAATTTTTGAGAACATTTAGCCTTACATGAAAACTTTACCATACTATCATGCAACAATCTTCTCTGCTGATGGACACTTGTCTCCTATTTGATTGGAGTGGTCTAATATACCGATTTATTTTTCAGTCTTAATAATTCTCGCTATGACAGAATTAAGACAATGTATCTGTTACGCTTATGATCTGGCTTATTTCATTTGGAATTTGGGAGAGAGTTTTTTTTAACCCGGAAAAACATATCTTCTACCCGCAGCAATTTTTGAGCAATATTGCGGATAAAATACCAATTTTATCTTCTATCTTAATCAACCCTCTCAACTAAATTTCTGCAATAGGCTCTGAAATTTGCGTAATTGTTGTGAATTATCATGTCAGATTTATTGTGAACATCACTTTTTATATTTGTGCCCATTCGCTCTACAATTTTTTTTTCGTGGTAATGTTAAAATATTTACATATCTCAATGTATTATATGGATTGAAAGACACTCAACTGTCCACCGACTTCATTGTCCACTTAATTGATAATTCAGGAAAACAGTTTCTTCCAAGCAACAGGTCCACTTTTATGGATAGACACAACCAACTTATTTGATGCTCATATATTACGTCACACATGGGCTGTACTTCCCTATTCTCTATTTCATACTCTTACGCACATGCAGAGTATAATTAAGTTTCACAACCCGCCGTCACGTCCGCACAATCTCACACATTTTAATCGGTATTGCCAATCGCACAACTGACTGATCAGTGCTTTCACCACCCCATTATCTGATGCAGTTTCCTTGGTGAATTACCTTCCTTTTAAACTCCTCCGTGCCTGACTGTTGTTACTCTCTGCCAGTTCTCCTTCTTCCTTTTGGTTTTGACGCAATATAGAGACGACTCTCAAGACGGAAGACAAAATAATCTCTTAGAAAATGTGATATAAGTATGGGTGTACGTTTCTCAAATTTAGCGCCTCAATTGGTGACCGAAAATATCTCTTTAGGGAACAGTACGTCAAATACAGGCCAGTTAACAAATACACGCCGTCGGTACCAACCAAAGGATGGGACCTGCGTCGTCCGGTGCTTAATTCAAAGTTATGGCATGGTATAATATAATCTGAAAGGGGTCAACCGCGTGCGGTAATCAGGAAGATGTTTATAAAACCTGGTCTGACATTGTCATGGCGACTATGAATTAACAACAGATCCCGCCCTAATCCTTCCCATCCTCTCTCTCCATAGCAGTGTGAGGCACTCTGCTCTTTCTCCATCGCTACATCCATCCATCCGCCCGCCCGCCCCCTCGCCCCACGATGGCAAAACTACTTCTCCGCGAGCGACCGTCCCTCGCGTGGGCGGGGACGGCGGAGGACTCCGCAGCATCGTTACGAGCCCATCCCCCTCTCTCGCCCCCCCGCGAACCCCCGACCCTCGTCTGCCCCTCCTTCCCCCTCTCATCGCTGCACGGGGAGAGTGGGGTGGCGCTGGGATGAAGATCCCGGAAGTGATGCAAACGGGAAGGTGGAGATGGTACTTGTGGGAGGGGGAGCAGAAATACGACGGGGGAGATACGATGGGGCGAGGGAGGGAAGTGTCGGGTGTGGGATGAAGCGTGGGAGTTCGGATTCCACCTCCTTCGTCACAATCCCTTCGCATCTGCCCCCCAACCCCTCGCCCTTTCCCTTCAGCGCCGCCCTCCGCACATTTCACGGGGTGACGCGTCGCTCTGCAGGTGGCTAAAACAATAACCTCCGTCTCCCCACCTACCGTTCCCCTTTCCATCGTGGCCTCCGCGCCGGAGGTGTCCGGCCTTTTTTAACGAGATGGCAAGTAGTGTCAGGGAATCGGATTTGAGTGTGGTGGCCGGGTTCAGACGCCTCCACCAAGCCAAGAAGAATAATGTTCTCATTCAGCCTCCGGAGTCCCCGGTCGACACCACTTGCCTTGCCGGGGAACGCTTGGGGGCGGAGGAAACCCACGCCGTTGGCTGGGAACAGGTCCACGAGACGGCCGATATTAACGATATCGCGAATGATGAAAACACTAAGTTATGCGGAAATGGAGATGAGTTTTCATTTTAAGAGTGCACGCGATTTTCATGCGATCAAATTAAACAAAATCGCAAGGCCACTCGTAATTACTTTCAAATCCACATTATTACGATATATTATTGCTTTTCTAATGCTATTTGTTTGGAGTATGCGCACTAGTTCTTTTGACAGCTGACGGTAACTTTAAATCGGACTGATAGAAATGAATCTAACTCATTGTAAAGATTAATGATATTCTTATTTCATTTTACGTTTTTTCACATATTTAAGTTGATTTGATGCAATTACGAGTCACGAGCCCTAAAAAGTGAAAGAGAAGTAGTTACAGAAAAATGATCCAATTGTTCAGCAAAAAAACACTGCAGGAATTTATTGCAGCACAAGGCATCTGTGGAAAGTTTTATTTCAGAATGAAACTTGATGCAATTAGTTTATTTCCGCCTTGCCCTAGTGCTTCTTTTATTCATCATGGTCATTTACTTCCCTTGTCGCCTTGCCTCATGTCCACCTATTGCAGGAGTATCCCAAAAAGGCGTAACCATGATGGTTTATGGGTCGGGATGGTAAAGGATCGGTTAGGATATATGGCAACGAGGCAACAGAATCCAATTTTCCAATTTGATATGGGAATTGTGACATAATGATCTAATCCACCTTTTCGACTAAGTTTAGTTTCCTCATCATTCAATTTTCTCATTATCGCCATTACTTCGCGATGTGATTACGGTCACTTATCCAGTGAACTAGGAATTTAATGCGCTCGTCCGTCTTCAATAATATCGCCGGCATAAATCCCACCGGGTTATAAATCTGAATCTACATGATACCCGTAAGCCGTGGGGTGATTAGATTCCATTCAATATTATGTAATTGTGGGTAAGTATGATATTGTCACAAGAGAAATGGCAGATGAAGAGAAGCTTGTTCGATCACGATGGTTGCGATCTTTATTTTGGGTTTCAAAGTGTTCGCGGATCATGATAAGGTAGAAAGAATATTTTAACCTGTTATCATTGACTTACGTCTCTTCTTTTATTTGAATGGTCCATCTCCCCACATAATTTGTCATTATTAAATTTGACTTATTCTCTCAGTTTGAATATTTAACTCGAGAGTATTTTATCTTAGCAAAAGTGTATTTGGAGGTACCCTTAGCATGTCTGGAGAATACATATAATAGTATTATAATGGATATATTTTAATATACCTATATAAAGTAATATTTATGTCTTTGATTTAATTTGCGATCTTTGAGCGTGCACTTTTGAATACCATGTGTTGTAAGGTTTTTCCCAAAAATAATATGACTTATTTTTTCCCAGATAGACGGATAGACGGGCGGAAGATTCCCTGGCTGGGTTCGATGGAGGGGAGTCTCAGAAAAGGCTGGAGGCCGGTGGCAGTTTGCTCCCAGCCTTTGCGGAGTGTGAATCGTTCATTTGTGAAACCTCTATAACATGACTTCGTTACGCTCCATCATGAACCGGTTATCGGAAAAACGCTACGCCATCAAATTTTCCGTGAAAGTGGGCAAAACCGGGAAATAGACCCATGACATGCTCAAGGCAGCTTATGGAAATAACACCACAGGCAGATCGGGTGTTTTTGAGTGGCACAAGTTGTTTCGAGGGGGTATATAGGATTTCGAAGACGCTGAAAGTTCAGGACGCCCCTCTACCTCAAAAAGTGACGCAAATCTTGCAGGAGTTAAGGATTTGTTGGACAAGGAACACAGATTAATTATTCGCATGGTTTCTGATGAACTTGGCATCCCTAACAGTGATGTTCATCGACTTTCGACAGAAAACATGGGCCTGAAAATTTTTGTGCAAAGTTGGTATCGCGAGTGCTCTCGGACGAACAAAAAGAAACTCGCACGCGGATCTGCCAAAGGCTTCTTGACCTTGCCTCAGCCACCCTGCCGCCCCGACGTCGCCCCACGAGACGTCTTCCTCTACCCCCGCCTCAAATCCATCCTGGAAGGACGTCATAACGGCTCGGTGGAAGCTTTACAACAGGTCGTGACGAGGGAGCCTAGCATCATTCCGGAAGGTATGTGGACGCACAAGGGTGCTACTTCGAAGGCTTTGGAGTGAATGCATCAATTCTGGCAATAAATGTTTTTAATCGACCCTGTCGTACTACTTTTGGGACAGACCTTGTTTATTAACTTTAATGAGTTCTTTCATTGGCAACCTTTAATATTTTATTATTTTATTACTTTGTTTTCGTATTAACATGTTGTGGCGAATAGAATTCTGTTGCATGCTCAAGGCTTGTTATATTTAAGACAGTATTATGCATAATGCTGCTATAATTGGTTTTTAATCGCTTATTAGCAGATATTATGCTAATATTAGCAGAAAAATATCAATGAAAACATGGCTTTAGGTAAATAGGGAAGAAATCAGCTGCAACACTTCTTAATGTTAAATTTCATCTTTTTCATTAATCAATTTCGGGTCAGGTGACGGTATCGTGCTCTTCTCATGTTTACAAAGCCTATTTTATAACGTGCAAGCTTGTATACAGCCGGTTAAACTGACAACGCTTGAAACACAAGAAGGCACACTGTGCAGCAAGCCCTAATAATACTCGTATTACTCAAGAGGCGAAACACGTTACCACCGCCCCACTGGTATCTCCATGCATGATTGCGTCGATGAATTTTTAATAGTTTAACCGGGTCATAACAAGTGCTAAATCTTGATGAATTAAGTACTCTATTTTCTTCTACCATAAGCGCATAACGTCAATCCATTCTACTTTCTCCTCGTAATTTCATTTATCTACCATCTCAATTACTTTTTTCTCCTCAGCCCTTCTCTATTTTTTTCTTCTATTTGCTTATTCGTCAGCATAAATTTTCTTCGCATTTATGCTTTATATGAACATAAATACATTGGTTTTTCTCATAATAAATGCTTTGGATTTCCATTACCCTATAAAGATGGTGGCCCTGTCGTTGAAACGGTAAATATTCATGAGAGTATTCTTTATTTGTGTTTCTGTGTTGTATAAGTTTTAAATGGTTAGGGAAGCATGCGAAGAGCTGTATATTGGAATGAAAGTCTGCTGTGAATTCATTAAATCAGATTTAACGGATGATCAAGCTTTAGTTAAGTAGTCAGCCAAGGTGTTGCGTGCATTGCTGAGTGGCTTGGAAAACCAGTGCGATAAGTTTTAGATTAGAATAAATGTAAACAACGTAAAGGTTACGCGATTTTCGAAAAACAGAAAATTTGAGTAGTTTACCTTTTCTAGGACTGTTTCTAACCAAGATGGTCAACGTAGTAGGGACATAAGAAGAACTGCTTTTGGGAAATAAGTTAATACAACAACAAGATAATTGATGATGGGGACGTTGAATAAGCGTGGTTTGTACGGCGCGGAAACATGGTCGTTAAAGCAAGATGGTGAGCTTAGATTGAAGCCATTTGAAATGCGGGTTTTGAGAAGGATGGGAAAGATAAAATCAACAAAAAAGGAAATCAAAAGAAGATGCACTAAGCGTGTTTGGAGAGGATACAGGGTTGTTGGGAGATATGCGAAGGAGGAAGGAAAGATGGATGCAGAGCGTTTTGATTGACAAGGGATGTTGGGGTCTGTGATAGAGAGGAAAATGTTGGGAAAACGAGGAAGGGGAAGGAATAGGATAGGGAGGTTGGACGGAATGGAGATCGGATGGAAACACACGGAGATGAAGGGGGGCTTGTGGTAGTGTTGGATGTTAGGATGTATTTCCTTAGGAGAAGCCAAGAAATGCATGTTTGATCGTCCTCTGCCCATCCAAAACCAAACTTAAACGGCAGAATACCAATTACAAAGCTGCCATTTAATATTAAATATAATCACTACAGATGCCTTTGATAAATGTAAAATTATTACATCAATAGAAAGCATATAGCATTGAGGGTGATATTTTAAAATCTCTATTTAATATATTCTATGGAGATTACTTAATTAATAAATTTGTAGGTTGCGTAAAAAACTACTGGCTGCGAGTTTTATTGCAACAGTCAAAGTCAATCATACTTGTACATGGGAAACAGCTTAAATCTCTTATCTATTTTCTACAACTGACCGAAATCGAACGATTTAAAGTGCAACCAACCATCGATACATTTCTTAATGACGTTTCATTTATTTATAATTTATATTGAGACAAAAGAATACGCGCGTGTATGCGTATTCCTCCTTCCTATTCCTGATAATTCCCTCTTGATAATATTTCTATTTCAAAAACACTAACTCTCTCAATCGTAAAACAATTTAATCAATTTTCCTAGAACCACAAACTTTACACTGATAATAAAAACCAATAAATGTTTATATTACAAATTTAAATGCTTTAAAATTGCGTAATCCCAAAAAAAATTAATTAACATTGGGTTGTGATTCCAATCATTCCAGCCATTCAATATAAATGAATATTCACTTCCCAATCCTGAAAGTATAAGGAAGGGAAAGATTTAACACTAATCTGCTTTCGGATTTTTCAAGTCAATCCATCATCAACTTCCTTTCCTTTCACTCATCCTCTTTTTTCCACTATAATTCTACTTTTCAACTTTAATTACGGGGCTAATAAGGAGGCTTGACGGCCCTTCCTGCCACGTTGCCCATTGGATTGGCCATTGCGCGTGGTGAAAGCAGGTAGTGCTCACATTCGGAAAATAAGATTGCTCTGCTAGTCCCTGTCCTTCTGACTGGTGAACCGCAAATGAAATAACATCATCACCTTTATTATGGACTATCATCAGCAAAGCAAAGTTGATTCACCCAGGCACTTGTTTTCTGTATTTCGACCTACTTTACCAAGCCCTGTACCGATTCTCGGGGTCATTTTTTTCTCCCAACAATCAGCATTTGTAATCATTTTTCCCTAGTTGCACATTCTTTCTCAACACTCTTTTAACGTTCACATGAGTCTTCACCTCTGCCTTTTTTCTATTTATTTTATTTGTCTAAGGGTCCAGTCATTGGAAGCAGCAACATTGGATTATTCGATAGCTAAAGCCATTTAATAGTACCGGGAAAAAGATCACTTAATTCTGAAAATTTTAACTTCATCATTAACTTTTTTCCTGACAACTTTGACAAATAATAAACTTCCATTTATTATCTTCTACCGCCCGGTTAGGTTGGCGAATGAACACCACCTCTCTCTCTGTACCGGCGTCAACTAGCATCGTCATTACACCATATCCCTGCCTTCAGCAATTAATCCATCCCCTTATACACGAACCCCCTCTTATTAACGTTTGATAGGTACTCCCTCTCAAGCACTCCCGGAAAGTATCAGTTGGTTCGAGATGTGAGATGGCTCACATCTGGCTCACAACGGGCGATTGGATCTCAGAGCGAATAGAGGTCACTAATACCCTATCTCCACTCCTCCCTCCCTCTTTTGCACCTCACAAACTCCTTCCACTTCCACCTATTTCCTCTCTTTTCCATTCCCTCTCTCTCTTCCCGCCTCGATGGCAGCACGCTTTCTCCATCTGAGGAAGACGACACGGCCATCGGAACCTTAACTATTTATGTTCTATTTTTATGTCCCTTTTTTATGTTCTATTTGTTTAAGTTTTATGCACATAATGCAAAGGATCAAATGAGGTAATCCGAATCGGCCAGGTGTTTCTTGAGTGTCACTCCACCCCCTACCTGTCGTAGATACAAACATCAGAAAGATGTCCGAGTCTACCTTTAAGAAACTTGATATAGTCTAGTCGTAATAATATTTATTCATAATGAAACGTGAGTTTTGCTCTCTCATCGAGTAGCCAAGTGCTATTTTGATTTGGTCACAATTGGAAATTGAAATTAGGGGAGTTGACTTCGTAGAATATTTTTCGGGAAAGACATAATTTCACGGAGTTATTTATAAAACTAGGTAAAAAGTTCATCGAAACAAAAAGTGAAATAGAGAGAATACGACTTTTAGTAAACTACGTCTGAGTTTGAGCTGAGTACACTAGAGCGAGAAACAAAGGGAATCGTTAGGACTCCATATTATATCAAAAATAAAATAAGGATCGGAGAAAATATTTTAAAAGTCTTCAGCAAGATTAGATATTAAACATTCTTCCCTCATACAATTCTTGATTTCTGCGAAAATAGGGGTTTGGTATCAATCTCGCTTCCAAAAAAGACAACTCTATCTGTATCAATTATGTAACCCAAAAACAATGACCAAAAAACCTATTTTAGAAAATGGTCATTTTTATTATGGATACTCTTGATCATCCGAATTTGCTGTTTACCACTATTTTATCCTAGCAATTGGTACTCAAGAATATGTTGGAGGTATTCACGATAATATCTAAGCGCAAGCGATATATTTGATGTTTACTACTCCAGAATGGCCTTCATTGAAATACTGTGATCGATGGAATCGGACGTTGACAATGTCTTCTCTTAAAGTCATAATAATGCAATGAAAGAGGTCAATGTTCTTAAAATTTACCCCTTTGGCTTGCTCTGCATACGCCCGCAAATATTTAAGTGGGGGAAATCATCTCAAAGGATCTTTCCTGGTGGTGGTAGGAATAACTCTAGAAATAAATAATCAAAATCCATAAACCTCTATAATTCTCTTCCGGAAACTAGATCTCTAAAATCAACGCAAGTTCCCGTCTATTGTCGGGTTCTGCACCTTCACATGCACATCTTGTGGTGGAGCCTAATTCAATTGGTATTAGTTTTCTTAGACCAAAAAGCAATCTACATCTATCTACATAATACCCCGCAAGACGCCGCAAAGACGTGTGGCGGGGGGTGTTAGGTCACCACCCAAAAAAAAGGAATAAAGAAAAACCGCATTCAAAACCACCACATACATGCAAACCCAAATCCACATCTTAGAGTAGTGCACATCTTCATAGAAACTTTTTTTATCCTATCATTCTCGACGCATACAAATACACATCCACCTCCCTTCACTCCACAAGCATGCAAGAACATATGCTTAATTATAACAGCCATTAACTCTCCTTTGTTGTTATTTAACATGATACCACTCTTCTTGAGAAATATCCTTAAAAACATACGTTGTAAATGTGCACAAATTTACCTACCATCAAATGTTTATACAACTCAAAGGGGACGTTAATTTTGAATACTTTTGGGGCACAGGTGGGAAAATAGCTGGTATGATGTAATCCAGATAGTATTGTAAACACAACTCTACGCTGCAGGACCAACTTAATATGCCGACATAATATAATGACGGACTTTTGAAATGCCCTTTATTCTTTGGTGGTAAATTTTCTATAAAGGTTGAGATATTCCTCATGATATCAGTTAATTTGCGTCTCTTGTCAAAAACATAGTGCCTTGACGTCGATGTCAACAACACTGTCTAACTTGTCCCCAATTGGTTTGGATAGGAATGGCATCGGTAACTCTAACGCCTGGAAGACAAATGATAATTGATAAGAGAAAAAAAATCATTTGCCTTACAAAATGGTAGTCCAACTAGTGAGTATCTTACCTAATGTTGATTTTACCTCGTTGCTATTTCCTGCCAAAGCATAATTTGTCATTTTAATTGTGAACGCTTCTGGTTAAACGTAGTCTTAGTTAGCATTGAGACTTTTCGCCACCAAATATCACCAAAATGCGATTATTCAACCCATTTCACTCAATTCTTCAATTATTCCCTAAAACCTCCATGGATATCAAAACATGACATAAAGTAGAGTGTCCAATTCTGCAACCAGAGGATATTATCTCCCTACATTCATTCTTTCGTAATTTCTACCACAATTACTTTTGTTCGGAACGCAAACCTTCATCATAAGAATCATCCCCTCCATCCCAGTAAACGAAATCACACAAGTGAATAGAAATCTGGACCTGACGGTCATATATCTGGATTAATAAAATGAGTTATCATATGAATAAAGAGTGAAGCAGGGACCTACTCGCGGGTTAAATATATTTCCGTGTAAGTATTTTTATCCGCTATACTACCTTGTCAAAATTTTAGGGACGTAGTCCAGGGTTTGGAAAAGGATGATGTGAAAAATAGCGTCTCAATTCCTGGACTAAATGGGGCCAAGGTTCTTCGCTAATCGAATAAATCAGTGATAAATTATCCAGCGATATAACGGTGATAGGATTAAGTACACTTTATGCGTTTATGACTAATCCGTCCAATTCCATTTCCCCTGTAAAAATGCGGCTTATCGGTTCAACGAATCGAGACAATCCAGTGGTGTAAAATTTACGTGGATATTCGAGTGAAAGTTCCGGATTTCCTCACTTAATAATTACGGAGCATTGCTCTTGATTTGTGGCTGTTAACGAAGCGCCTGAAACGAAATGAATGATTTAGTCATTTGTTTGATCAAACTCAATCGGCAGAGTTCTAAAATTCGGCTCATGATTTCAGAGACATTAGTTTGCTTCCATTTCCTGAACACTGTCGGCTTTAGGTAGCCGCTCGAGTCTAAATATTTTTATTTCTCTTCAACGTCGAAAATCATGATGTTGGGCTCATCATCATCACGGAGGAAATGCGGCGAGCGCTCTTTGATGTCTTAAAAGAAAGAACAAGACGCTAAGAAAACGACCGTCCCTCTCACCTTCGAATGAGCGCTCAGCAATAGCTACAGATTCCTCGGAGTAATGCATTAAATTCAGAGACGATCAATCTTCCTGTCAAATCATTTAGCGCTGTTTTCTTGACGGTGGATTGGATTTAATCTTACGCTGCTGAGAGATATTACCTTCGTGCATTTTTTCAGTTCCTGTTTCATCCCAGTGTTAATTCGCGTACCACTTTTGTCGAGAGGATGCTAGTTTTCATTTACGGAGCATGTTATTACTACTTCATATTTTTTCCGCTAATGAATGACCTAACTCTCGTAATAAATAAAGTTTCAGCTCCATATGCCGATAAAAATCATTCCCCGGGGGAAACTGAAGCATTGGAGGTATTTCGGTTAACTGGCTAAATTTCTATCATGACTAAATAAGGTATCCTCAATCAGCAACCATTTTCCGCCATATATCATAACTTAGGGAACCTTTTAGTAAGCCAAAATGGAAGTCAATTCACAAATCAAATATGAAAGTTTTTGTTTAAAAATCACATTTTAACAGAGCGGATTTCGTCATCACGTTCCATTTTGGTTCCCAACATCTATCTCTCTCTCTCTCGTCTAGCCTACACCAACCTACAAACAAATCCGCCACAACCATGGAAGAAAATATTTGAACTCCACTTCAATAATTAAAAACATCAAAATAAATTTATAAATACACTATATGCGGAGAAATAAAAACTGAAGAAATTTTAAATTATTACACATTTACATAATAGCATAAAATGGTACTAATCTAATGTTACAAATAGATCGCCACTACAAGAACAAGTTCTTTAAACACAGCGAATAAATTACTGATTCTTTGGTATTTGTCCATATAAAAATATTAAAGTTTCTAAACCTTTAGTGTTCTTAGGTTGCGGCATCGTAGTATGATTGATGATCGGTGTATTAGAATTAAATATTTCCATTTTGGAACAATGACTATTATATCCGGTCGCAATTTGTTGAAATATTTCATAATGAAATATTTCCTGTTTTGTGCCGTTCTACATCATCAGGCGTGATGGACTGCATCGTAGCGAAACACGGATCGCCGTTAATAAAAGCTGGGACTACAATCGTAACTTCCATTCATTGCCTATTCTGTTTACGGTGGATTCTCCCATTTCTGCGATATTTTGGGGGTAAAATCAGGACAAATGGATCTTTAGAGGAAATTAATCACCGCTGTAATCCATTTTATTATAATAATATAATAATATTGCAATTATATTTTTTATGGTTTTCCTAATAATCCAGGTATATTCAATTGAAATCAACTCTAAAGAAAGACTTTAAAAAAATATTCTCTTTTTAATTTATTTCACCGAAGCCCTCGTAAAATGGAAATTTAAGATAAGCCTTAAGTTCGTTTTACGCTGTTTATTTCAAGACTGAAATCATGATACTTAAAATCTTATCACGTGAAAGGGAAAATCTCATTTCACATATAATTTTGAATCAAACTGAAAATAGAAATAAGCACGTTACTTATTTTACACCCGATTCTTGAATCTCATCACTGATCATAGATGAGCCAGGGTGTTTAAAGAGACTGCCGAATGTAGCGCTAGAATCCACAATATTTTTTAGGAAGCTAGTTTCTTGTGACCTTTCCATAAAATGTGTTCTTGGCCAAGGGTCCGCAAAAATGTTAAAGTGATTCACAATTTATATTGGGAACCATTCGCCAATGTCTCAGTCGATCAGTTTGTAGTGTGACATAAGCGCCTAAACATTAATATGATTCCATAACGTTCTCCTGCTATTCGAATCCCTTGGCTAGATTACTCTTTTTCATTCTCGGTAATGGCAATTGGCCTTGGCAATTAACATTGCCTCTAATGCCACTGCCTTTTCCTCAGCTAAACTAAGGATGTCATCTCACATTACGATTGCTAAATGGTTGTTTTAATTGAAGCGTAAACAATGACGTCGACCGAAGATACAAAAGTGTTTGCGCACGCGCAAAAATCGAAGGGTGAGTTGGATCGTGAGAAAGCTTTATCTGAGACAGCGTCAAGTTCGCATGCAATATTGAGCATCCTGATTTCAGTAACTGAAGTAAGCACGTGTGAAATAATCTTAGGATCTATCCACTGCGCATTAGCACCTTAATGTCAATACTATGGGTACACCACATACTGGTGATGACCATTTTATCTAAATTTAACTGAAAATCAGTAGCTCACAGTCTGCAGGCATTCCTTTCCAAAGTTGGAAATATTCCCTCGCGTTGGGATTACACCGATTGCCAAAAGGAAAAGAATTTTGTTTCTAAATTTGAAGAAATTATGGGTTTTTGCCCTAGTTTTAATTCATAGATTATTTATATATTCTTAAAGTGTCTAACATATACTATTTCCCCATTATTTAAGAGGTTGAATGACTTGATTAATAAATTGCAACATTTTCCCCGATAAAACACAAGGCATTATTATTACATGATTATTACTCATCATAGTGGGCCGCGGTAGTCCAGCGGGTAGATCGTTGGACTACTGACCGGGGGGTCCCGGATTCGATTCCCGGACAAGCCACTCACCTCCAACCAAGCTATGTGATTTTTTGTGTACCAGATCTTCCTGGGAAACCATACCCGGCTCAGGGAAAGGAACAGGCCCTCCTACCCTGATATGTGAATATCCACACGTCGTCGGGCTTAGCACTGGGTGAACTCTGTCATCAACTACCAAACCGACCTTCGGGTTGAATACTGTGTTTATGGTTTTATTACTTATCATAAAAATGTGGTACATATAAGATCATGTTCTGCACGAAAATAAAATCATGTGTTTTATCGGCGAAGAGGCTTCCCCGATATATCGAGTAATTCAATCTCTTGAATAAAGAAGAGGTACTGTACATTAGACACTATAAAAAGATAGAAATTATGCTTGAGAATTGTTTGGTAGCTTGCTTCCATCCAAACCCTACGGTAATCGGTAGATTACCCACAATATCAATATTATTCACCCATATAACACGAGATTATAAAAATCATAATACGGTATATTAATATCATCGTGGAATATGTATAAATAATAGAAACTGGGATATAAATACCTCAGTACCGATTTATTGACGAGATTTTTAAATTAACGACCCATAATTTAACGTTGGGAATAATTTTGTAGACGAATCTTTCTTATTCTTAGTTAATATTACATACTAAGGTTTAAATGAGATATTATTTAATTTACTGGATAATAGGTAAATGGTCCAACCAAAGACCAACAAATCTCTTTACAATCGATGATATTTCATTGCGGTACACTTTCCGACCGATGGGAAAATCCTGCACTCATTTACATCTGGCTGTACACACATTTTCTCAAACCTTTTCGAGGACGAATTGGGTGGCTATGGTAATTAATTTTTTAATTTTACCTTCGGAGGAGTGTGTTTCATCTAATCATTTTTTTTGTTTTCTTCAAGTTATTGAGTCGATCATAATTAAATTCTCCGGGTTGCTAATATTTCAATTTAAATAACTCAAACCAATCGTGTTTTAGAAAAACTCGAATTTATCAGATAATTTCTGAGCAGTAAGGCTTAATTATTTCTTAATGTGTTTAATAAAATTCAAGTGTTTCTTATAGGCATTTTGTTCCCTTAAAGTGTAAAATTTAAAATGAATAAAGGAATTTTCATGTTCTGAATAATGCATTACGTCGAATGACCGTCCACTGGTTTTGAGGGACTTTGAAAAACTAGCTATTTAGTGGGAAACTGCGTTTGATGAAAACGTGTCTACTACGCATATTTTAACTGTTCAAATAAAGTCCACGTTATTAATTTACCGTCTCCTTAGAATAATATATCAAAAGAAAATACCATAAACACAGTATTCAACCCGAAGGTCCGTTGTGTAGGTGATGGTAGAGTTCACCCAGTACTAATCCCGACGGCGTGTGAATATTCACACATCAGGGTAGGGGGGTCAGTTCCTTTCCCTGTACCGGTTATGATTCCCCAGAATGATCTGCTACCCGAAAAATCAACTAGCGTGGGTGGAGCTGCAGGTGCCCAGAGTGCCTTGCCCGGGAAGTGAACCCGGGACCCTCCGGTCAGTAGTCCAACGCTCAACGCCCTGGACTACCGCGACCCGCATTTCTATATATATATATATATACATTATATAATATGTAAGAAATATATTTATATATATAAATATATAATATATATATTATATCTTATACCGGGAAAGAAACTGGCCCCCCTACCCTGATGTGTGAATATTCACACGCCGTCGGTCTTGGTACACGGGTGAGCTCTACCATCACCTACTAACCCGACCTTCGGGTTGATTACTGAGTTTATGGTTTTTTTATATATAAAAAACTTAGACAGTAACACACAGCACGAGAACACATAAAAAGAACACTCACAATAATATCTTGATAATTTCGACGGACTCGAGCTCCGTCTTCTTCGGAAGATAATATATGACTCTATAATATATGTATATATATATATATGTATATATATGTATATATATATATGTATATATATATGTATATATAATATTTCTATTTCAATCAAATACGGAAATTTATAAATCAATTAACATAAAGTTAGTCCCGGATTAATATGTAGCGTACCGCTTCTTTCATTTACGTTTATCCTTGTATTAGGAGGTTACTACACTCTTTCGGTGGGTTTCTTATCATATTCTTCGTCCTTGAGTTTAATGGTACCTCTGGAAATGACTTCTCAAGTATCCAATCTGCTCGTACCACATATTTATTCCCATAAGTGGCTAAACAGTATCTGAGTACGTACATTCAGGCTATAAGCATTTTGTTGCCTTTGCTATAGGACTAACACAAAGTTGTGCCAATTGCCGAACGGAGGTAAGTTGAATTTGAAAATTTAACCATCAACTTCGAAGGTTATCTAAGAATGCGTACCTCATCCGGAGCAGAAAAACTTAATCCGGTTCTCCATTTATGCAATAACTACACAAATAGCTTATTAGATGATACGACATGATTCACAATCGAATGTAAACTAAATGAAAGTTTTATTTTTAATTCATGTTTAACTAGAAGTGCTTTTCACACCTACTTTCAGTCCTTGAACCGCGAAGAACTTATATCATTTATCTACTGTTACAACGTACGATGTTCAATAGGTAGGTAAGTTTCTATCATCATATGAGTTTACTTTATTATTTTATTAATATTTTTTTCCACCCATATTTAATTTTTAATTTCACTTACAGCGTAGAGGAGCCTGGTTTTTAAAACGTTGTATTGACAAATCGAGTAGCGTATCAAAATCATTAGAGGAACTAGGTTCGGAATCAATTACGGAGCAAAGTCTAAATTACAGATTAAATCTCTAGCGATGTTGTTGAAAATGTGATATTAGCCATATCGTTCCATAGAAGGAAATATAATGTCAATAAAATTCAAAGAGAGAAATATAATAACAAAAAAGAGAGAATAAGTGTAGAGCAGATAGATATTTAAGATGGCATTTTTTCCACGAACGATAAGGGATCAGAATAGCGTTGTCCGACTGCACTAGGGGGAAAATACTTTTTGTCAAAAGTAGTTTGGTGTGTAATCACCCCCTGCCACATACACTAGCAGGGGCTTGCTGGGTAATATGTAATAAAAAATACATAAGTAGCTTCATTAATTATAAGCACAGGTATACATTTTCCGAAGATATAAGTGAAATCTCTGTTATATATCCTGAATTATGGAGGGAATAATGAAGATCGGCGATATTAACAGAGTAAAATGGTAACTTTGAACGATTCAATTATCATTTAGCCTTTCTCTAAGGTAATTAAGGGTGAAAAGAGTTAATGTCCTTTCCTTTGTCCGGCAGAAAATTTTGCATCCCCTGTTCCAGAATTCTCCATTTTTAAATGTTTATGTCTTCATTAAATTTTTCTTTCCTAGTTCACGAAAATCTAATTGCTTACCTTGTGAAGGGAAACGCTGGACTAAGCTTAGCTCTCGCAAAAAAAGCTTAACAATGTAGGTATCCTGTTTTGCCTTTTTGATACGGGAAAAAATTTGATGAAGAGAAACGTTTGCATATACACCCACTCGGAGTAGCATGCCCGGTAGGATGAAAGAAGTTAATGGGAAAAAGAAGACAAGCAAAACACTGCGAGGATAGGGGTTGAATGAAAAGGAGCACTTGATTCATCATTTAAAACGTGCTATGTTAAAATACGAGTACGCTGTCCAACATGTATAGCGGAAGGCTCTACTACTGAATTTGCAGGCCACTAACTTTCCCGCTAATAAACTGGCTTCTCTGAAAATTACGCATGGAAAATTTCAAATAGCCCTGGGAACCTTGATAGAAAATGGAAATTCGCAACAGAAGCAGATCCGCTTCAACCGAATTTTGCCAAAGGTCTTAGACTTACTAACTTAAATACTGTGTTTGTAGCAAAAGGCATGTGTGTAGAAAGCACTCGCAAGTACAGGCAAGCAGAATGGACTCCGTGATTTTACGGGTGAATTGTAAAAAACCAACGAAGATAATTAAAAAAAGTTTTTATTGCTGAAAAATACCAAACGTCATCCAATGCCATTTTAATTTTATTAGGTTTCAAAAATTATTTCATCTAAGTGACGACCTTGGTGAGCGATGCACATGTTCAAAAAAATCATTCAAAAACGTTTTCGAAAAACTTCTCAGCATGCAAGTATCTCGCGTTATTCCAGCAATGGCATCTGTGATAGCCTCCTTAAGAGCTTCCATGGTTCATGGTCGAACTTTGTAAATCTCAGCTTTGAGATATCCGCAAAGAAAAAAATCACATGGGCTCAAATCCAGGGAGCGAGGGGGCCATGGAACATCCCCTGGTAAGGAGATCAGGCGGCCGGAAAATTGTTCTTGCAAGATTCTGCGTGAACGACGGGCGGTATAAGCCGTGGCACCATCCTGTTGAAACCAAAAGCCTCCAGTCAACTCCCCCAGCCAACGCCACTACCAACACTCAGCTAATACTATATATCTG
Organism: Hetaerina titia; assembly: GCA_037158775.1. Classification (NCBI taxonomy): domain Eukaryota; kingdom Metazoa; phylum Arthropoda; class Insecta; order Odonata; family Calopterygidae; genus Hetaerina; species Hetaerina titia. The sequence goes on along the minus strand of CM073775.1, from coordinate 91,423,110 downwards.
CACGCTCTTCAGTGATTTTTTGAAACTAGGGAGTCCATTCTGTCTCACCCTGTATTTGCCATCGTTGGGGACAGGTATGGGTGAGTAGAAAAACCTCGTTTCATCGAAGGGTTTCAAAAGTATATTTTTTTAGAAATGTATGTCCGTGTGGCTTTATTTCTTGATACTTTTCGTTCGAAGAAATCCGCTCTATTGATCACTTTACAAATTCAGAAAGACGGATAACGATCGATTTTCGCATTTAACACAGTTGGAGTCGTATCTTCATTCCCCAGCACCGATAAGGATTCGAGGAAAATGTTTCGAAACATAAAAATTTTGATATGGAAACCCTGGATAGCGAAACACTAGATAACGAAATATAATAGCTATGCCTTATAGTATTTGAGAATTCAGGGTTTATTTATTTTTATGTGTTACTAAAGCCTTCGTCAAAAAGTATTTCAACTCTTTTTACGGTTATTCAAATGGTTACTGGGAGGATAATCCTGTTAATGCAGTCTATATATTGCGATATCTCCTCCTCATTAGTGTTTGAATAACAATATTTTCGTAAGTATGAAAATTGTCTTGTGAACTGAGAAAAAAGTCCTTGAATCATATTCATAAAATGTATTTAACTGGGTAGAGATGATGATGGTAAAACACTTTCTAATTTTCCACACTTAATGAGATGAAATTCAAATACCAGTTTCCACATTTTCAAATGTTTATCAAAAGAAAAAGTTATAACTTAATACTAGATAATGTAATTTAGCAGAGTGATTATTTTGATATATTGTAGAAGTTTTCACTTTCTGTCGCAAGTAGTGTTTCAGGAAAACATTAGGAGAACTTACAACTTGAAAGCACCTCGTAGATTGATGACATTGCGAATTCACGTATAGTTACCGGAATCCAATGTAGTGCTTAAATATATGCAACTGGTATGCAAAGTAATAGTTACGTTAATTTAGAGATAACATAAGTACGCTTTTGTAAGCAGCAAATCTAAATGAAATAATAATAATATACAAAGTACAGAGAGCTTCACTTTGCTGTTAATAATTTCCTTAATTAAAAAAATATTTTTAATAATTGGTTTGTCTGATTTATGAATTTTTGAACTGAAGATCATAACGGAAGAGTGATTTTCCCCCTCTAGTTTCACGGAAACATCCTATTGTCCCATTAGTCCTAGAGCATTTTCTTTTCATTGGATTTCTTAAATTGCATCATGCTAAACAACACATAGCCAAATATCGGTTTAGTGATACTACCTGTAGTGGTAGTATTAGTCAAATAAAATAGGCCTTAGTTACGTCACATGCTTAATGAACTAACCACATGGAGAATTGAATAGCAGTGATTGAGGTGGGATTTGAAGGAAACACGGGGGAGAGTTTCTTATGTCCCATTTTCATTCTTATTTGTATAAATCTTATGAATGATGAAGTAATGCATCACAGTTATATCACGCAAGTAGTATTCTAATTTGTTCTCATGCGACTGATGTATTTTAATATTAATGCGTGGAATTTTAGCTAATCGGTGTTTGAAATTTGACCTCATCATAATGTCACACATGTTTGCCAAAATTGTTTTTCAGATAAACTTGTCTTCCATGTGATGTTAGCTACCGTTCTCAGTTGTGGTTTATGTTATTTTAAAATTTCAAAATGGACGCGATTATACACTACATTGTCTTAATTAACTATATTTATTGAAAATATTACCATGGTTCTTTCACGGCGTTTTTGGCTGTGATTTATTAATCCTAGAGGAGCACCCAGTAACATTTGACGACTGATTTATGGATTTTATGAAAGAATCATTCGTTGAAACATCCCGGTTTTCTATTAAATTTACTTGTGATCATTTTTTATTCTGTTTAAGTTTTTACGCTGTCATAAGGGTTAAGTAGCAAGAAACACTCCAACTAGATTTTCAAAAATGTACTAATTCCAGTTATGAACTTATATTCATACAAAAGATCAATGAAACGGGCGTAGTAATTATTCCGCTTGGTGAGAGTAGAAGAAGTGATTTAACATTTTCTCACGAAATCTTGAGGAATGAAAATAGTGTTGTTGTTCTTTGTTTAGCTTGAATCACGATACTTGATATCGATTACACAGGCCAACAGTGTTTTTGTGCCGGAGCTTTTAATGTTGATTTAAAGAACAATTGGGGTGCTGAATCCAATTATGACACTAGTTTTTTTTCCTATCAGCTATAGTTTTCAAGATATAGATATGTTGTTACTTACGTAAAAAAAACTTCTAGATGATGATATGGGAATATTATATTAATAATGATCTCATTGGCCTACAATATAGAAATATGCATAAAACTTATTGACAGTTTATTGAAAATAAAAGGAACACCGCAGAGTGGTTATAAATTAGTGTACTTATAGATTTATTTAACTTTGAAAATTATTTCCCGGAATATATCAAATATTAAAACAACTAATCGTAAGATGTGCCATATCTAAAAAAGTAGAGATGTTAAATAAAAACGGATTTCATATTTGGATTCAGCTCTACAAATATAGTTAAAATCATCACAAAGATTCCCGGCACCAAAAAAAAATTTTTTTTGTAGGCCTGAGTTATCTGCTATCGGGCTTGAGAAATAGAAAATCTGTATTGAGTTCAAAAAATTCCAAATGTCGACTCAAATACATCATTTATAACTTCAGTTTTATTACATACACCCAGATCCGTTATTTTCGGTTGGTTTCATGAGAATCATTAGAATCAAATTATTTGTCGAAAACTCTCGAATCAGATAATTTATCCCTCTAGCAGCAGCAGGAAATTCAGGTGAAATGACTGTATCTTTAGATTTTGAATAACATTCCTCAGAGTTCATTTAATTCTTGATCAGTAACCTTTCGGACTGTCTGTATACTGGAGAAGCACCTAAGTTTCGCGATCAACCACGCCTCGAAGGCAATGACGCCATCATTAAAAACCAGCAATTATTAGTAATTAAAAGTATAATTAAACAGGAAATATAAAATAGGTCTGGAAATGAAACAATCATTAAATTCATCGTTTAAGTAATTGCGATGTTGATATTCCCACAAAGGATGAGATATATTTAACCCCGAACTTTCCCACTTTTCAAGAAGTAGTGATACAAAATTGATCCCTTCTCACAAGTTCCATAGCCATTAAACCCACGGCGGCTCTGGCGGCTGACAAGACGGAAATGAGATGCAGTACAAAGATACCTCGCGACAACAAATTTTTAGTGTCCTGATCTTTGGCTCCCCGACGATTGAAGTCATTTCACATCAAAGCTCTCCAAAGAGTCATGCATTGGCGACAACTGAAGCATTTATTCATAGGAAATGTGGCTATAAATTTCCCGTTCTCAGTCGTGGGTGCGGACCCACGTTGCATACATTGGGCGGGCAGTTTATTCACCAAAAAGGGACATATTCGAACAACCAGGATGTAATCAGCAACAAGATTAAAATTAGAAGCTGAACTATTTAAATGACGACGAAGTTTATACCGCGTCCTAGGAGAACACTGCATACGTATATCGCATAATATATTCGTGTATTGAATTTTTCGGCTATGGATTTTGGCGCGCGAAAAATGATGAAAGACCTCACATTAAAATCCGTATTTCATGTCTCTCTTTCACTCTCTCCCTCGCTCTGCTCTATGCATATCTCTTTACCTCTTTCATGTCCCCCTCCGCCCAACTCATTTTCTCCCTTACTTCCGTTCCCGAACTCATCTCCTCCCGTCTCCTCGCCCTCCTCCCTCCCGCCTCTCTTTCTCTCCCTCGCCTCCTCTTCCGTTTCCTCCGCTTCCTCAGCCCTCCCTCCCTCCTCCTTCCTCCCCTTCCGAGCCCTCCGGGTCTTTCCATGCCCTTCCGTTTCCTCTCCCATCCCACCCACACACCCACCCACCCTTTTCCCATTTCCTACTCACTCCCCCACACACACCCCCTTCACTCCTCCCTCTTTCATCCTCTTCGCTTTCCGTTCTTCACTTTTTTCCTACCTCCCTCAACACTTTCCTTTTTTCTGTCCCTCCTATCCCCTCATCCTCCTCCAGCTCGCGAATCCTATTATGTGTACGTACCCTTCTCTTCCCAACCTTTCCCCTCCCCCTTTTCCTCTCTCTCTCCCCCGCGAGATAGCGTTGCCTCCGGGAGGAAGGGGGAAAAGCAGGGAGGGTGGCGGGGCGGTCTTTTCCGGGGAGGACAGCAGTGGGCGGGGGGACGAGCGGGTGGCGTGGGGCCGGGGATGGTTGGAAGGGACGGGGTTAGGAGGAGCTGCGCGCTTCCTCTTCTGCCTCCCGGAAATAGTCTCCCTTTTGCCCTCTCTCCCTCTCCCTCTTCCTCCTCTCTCTCTCAACCCCGGAGGCCATTTCCCACCCCCTCCTTCCCTCTCCCTCTCTATGCATCCACCCCCCCCCTCGTTCTCCCTCGCTCTTCCGGCTCCTACGTCATACGAACCAGCGGAGGAGCCTCAATCGATATGGAGGACGGAAATTATTCGCGAGGGTGGAAGCTGGAAGGGCGGCGGAGGGTTGCAAAAGGGTAGGGGGCGGTGGAGAGCGGAGAGGGGGTGGCGGGGGCGTACGTGTGTGCGTGTGTGTGTGTGCGTGTGTGGCGGGGCTTGGGGAGGGCGGTTGGTTTCATGGCGGAAGGTGGGCGTGAGGGTTTCGGGGCGGCGGCGAGAGGGGTTGGAGAGAGGGGGAGGGAAGACACGAGGGGGTGAGGGAAGAGGAGCTCTGGAGCAAAGGGTTCGTGGCGGGGGTGGAAGGGGGAGGGGGGCGATAGGTGTCGGTGTGGCGGGGATGTTTTGCGAATGTGAGGAGGGACGGGGGCGGAAGGGAGGGTGGGGGCGGGATTTGACTTTGCAAAGGGATTGCGTGAGCCTTTTGTGTGTGTGTGGGTGGGGGGAAGGGGTAAGGGAAGAGGGAGCGTTGTTGGGGCTGTTTGGTAGGGAAGGGGTTATCGCTCTGCTGCTTCATGGGAGTTGGCGGGAGTCAGGGGTAAGGGATGGGGCGAGGGTACGGTTAAGAGATGGGAGGTGTGGTTAGATGTTGATCCGTCCTCTTTTCCCTATCTGCCGTTAAGCTACTCCTCCCTTTTCGGACGGAGGGCTCACGGAGACCTTCCTTATTCCTCCCATGCTTCCCTCTCCTCTTGGCATTGCTTTATCACTGTCTTCTAGTGGACTCTCCGAACTAAATCGAGGACTGCAGTGAATGATTGACGTGCAGTTTTATTTATACCGCGATCCACTCGGCCCCTATTTATTTCGGTAAATTGATGAAATAATAATAGTTGGTTAAAGTTAGACTAGCGTTAACGACAAGAATTAATTCTCCAGTTTTTAGTTAAGCCCAAGCTCATAGTCAAACGAGGGTTTTGCCTTAACAGCCGAGCACATACGGTTCTGATTAACGAGTTCCATTATTAGAGGAGATTTTATCATTAATTATAACCTGATATAAAACAATTACCGCCTTTACCGATCACATCAAACTAATTTTCACTTTAATTAAATTTAGAATTTGATTGAATGTCATTAAACTCAGTTGAAAAGTTGTTGAAATGAATCCTATTGCTTCCATTAAGTTTTATTAATTAAATGCCAATTTGCTTAAACCACCATTTAATCAGTTGTAACCCGCTGTCAAATGAGATTAAATGATTCTGATTGATAATTACAGTAGCAAAGATTATGAAGTTTTTAGTAATCTAATAGAAGATATGTTTTTCTATTTTCCTTATGCCTCAATTGACCCTTGCCATTTATACATAAAAAATACCTAGGGTTAGATATGTATATCCTTAAATATAATAATCCGACCTTCCTCCCTACTCAAATACCACTACTCTTTGTATCATTATTTTTCTAAAGAGGTATGAGATTGATTTATTTGGCTGTGAAGTGACATTACCGAATTTTCTTCGACAGATGCAGGCATAATCTGAAATATTTTTCACACCATAGAAAGAAACTGTCAGTTTACCATAATTTTAAATGTTCATGCGCTTTCTGATCTTTAATTATTATTTGATTGCATTTATGCTTTTGATATCAATTCAGGTAAGCATTCATTCCGACGCTATCTTATCTTATTGTTATTTTCTTCAGAGAAAATATAGGTTTGTTTTTCATACAATTTACATTTTCCTTTTGGTGAATTTGATTAGAAAGAATATTTGTTCTCTGGCCTTACTGTTTCATCTCTGATAAATCTAATTATTGTTAACCGTCGTAATATGGCGCCAGAATAACTTCAAAACAGGGACTCATTGAATGAAAGAGTACTCAACATTTAAAGGTCGGTAGATATGTTAATTGCCATTTTGCGTTATCCATAAGAGTGATAGAGCTGTATTTTTGTTGACTTTTGGGAAAAAGAGTTCATAAGAAATAAAAACATCCTTTAATAATATATTGGAGACATTTTTCTACGCTAGAATGGAATCACATATATGCACATAGGAAACATTGCAATGCACATTTTGAGTGAGATACTATATATCCAAAATTTTCGATCCTCGCTAAGACAGAAACTAGCCAAAATATCGAAAAGACTGGTTGGAGATTTTGCCTTGAACTCCTATGTTACACTTACACACGGATTTTCGTCCGCATTGGAAGTAACAAAGAATCAAAAATATCGATTCGAACGGAGGGTTTGCGAATGGAATGGAATTTCCTGTTCCTCATTCAAACTTCTTAAGAAAGGAGTCTTCACAACGTGCGCAAAATACACTTAAAGTGAAATAGGGCGCGGGCTACACATGCCTCTTCGGAGATTTAAGTCAGTTACGAGATATTTTTAAATTCATGTGCGTTCCTAAGTGAGCAGTTTCACATTACGGAGCCCACTTGGTTATGACAAAGAATTTAGTAAGAAATAATCAGTTATTGTTTTGTTCAATCTTAGTTTCTATCACCAAATAAAAGAGCCCTCAAAAATTACTTGCGTCCTCGATGACTTTGTTTTCTAGCTCAGATTAAAACTACATTTGCTTTAATTTCTAAGATATTATAATACGAACTAATTTTCCAAAATTTACGTTTCACTGCAATGATGCTCGGATTCATTCGTCGATAGTGCGGTTGTTTGCGGCTTCTTTACGTCGGCAAGACATTTCGACGAAAGTCGGAAAACAATTTTTAATATTAACACCAAAAACTAAATTTAAGAGAATAAATGTCAATTAGTGTATTTTTGTTGGTGATATCTTCAATTTTAACGACTTCCATAATCCTTTATGAATCGAGATGATTGAAATTTCTTTCCCACCTGGATCACTTCCCCCTTTTAAAGCTCCAGGGTCTCCCATCATTGATTAATCTCCTTGTGCAATTGCTTGAGGTTATAATTCATAGAAAAATAAAAACGGTTCTGGTGATCGAGCGAGGTTAATGGGATTCCTCGACGGATAATCAATTTATCGGACGATCGTTCACGTGACTCCGCTTCCTCCGGCACCCAAATCATCATTTACAAGAGATGCAGATTAGTGAGTCACGGCAAAAATTCAATTAGAACCGAGGGGGTTGATTATAGTGTCATCTAAAAAAAAGAGGGCCACTTGGATTGACCTTTTGATTTATATCTTTTTTTTTAATCCTCTATTTTAAAAACGCCTCGCTTCCACCCCGTGGGGTCCGGTACGCGAGCCGGAATCGCGGAAGCAGGGAGGGACTCTCATTCAACCATTCATACAATCACTTAACGTATGCAATTTCGCAGTACGATCATTCCAACCCCCGCCTCCCACACACACCCGTACATACAAACACCCCAGTCCCTTATGCTCAGTCCCTCTATACGACCCATTGATGCCCCTCCTCTGTCCTTTTCGTCGAAGCGATACATACCCTCGGCCCGGGAGCGGCGTGGGGCATCTCTATGTAAATACATACATACACGTATATATGTGTATATGTATGTGTGTGTGTATATATGAGGTCGGGTGTTCGCCTTTGGGATTCGGGATCCAAACAGTCGTAGTGCCCGCCACCACGAATGAATATCCAATCGTGGGACTCCCTTCGCCCGCCCGTGGGCCGACCCGTCTCCACCTCCCACGCCGTCTCCGCCATCACGGCCATTATATTTCCTCGCACCCCTGTTTCCCCGTCTCTCTCTCTTTGCATTGTTAAGCATGCATAAGAACAGGAGTAGGATTTTAAAAACCTACATAGTATGAGGGAATATATTTCATAGATTCCCAGGAGCAAAACTATATTAGTGTATAAAACTTAGAAACATAAAGAGACAGGATTTTGGTTTTTTAATATTTCGTTGGCACAGCCACCATTCTCAACGAAAGGGAGAAAACTGAGGATACGGGTGATGGACATGACGGACGAAGGAGAGTGGGAGGGGTGTTGGGGGTGATCGGCAGGGGTTAGGGTCGATGGGAAGTAGTGGGAAGGTTCAGACCGGCGCCCGAGCAGGCTCTCAGGATACGACATGCGGACTCGAGGGTTTTGATTTTCAGCGGTGGATCTCGAAGGGAAGGGAGGCGATAATAGGCACATCAGAAACAATCGTTGAATGAAATATTGTGGAGGGAGATATATTTAGGTCCTGGTATAGATGCTAATGCGGAATATGCATGTTTCGGGTCAACTGGTATCGGTAATTGTACACGTACTTCTAGTCCCGTCACATCCTGCTTTTTCCGAATTAGGGTTGCCTTTAGATCCCGACGCATTAGTGAGATCCTCGGGAATAATTGATCGGGTAAAACTTTTATTTCAACATCTATTTCTAAAAAATGAGTGCATCGCTGTACTCCAGGGGTAGACTGGAGGGCACGGGTTCGATTCCCGGATGCCTCTCTGGGCACCGGCAGCTCCACCCAAGCTTCGTGATTTTTCGGGTACCAGATCTTCCTATGGAATCATAACTGGCACAGGGAAAGGAACTGGCCCCCCTACCCTGATGTATGAATTTCACACGCCGTTGGGATTGGTACTGGGTGAACTCTGCCATCACCTACTAAACCGCCCTTCGGGTTGATTACTTTGTTTATGTGCTCTTGATGGTGAAGTACTTCACAATGTGTGTGTGTGTGCCTTATAAGTGCACCGTGACCGCACCTCTCTTCGAATTCCTGCCGGTAGAGAGAGAGACGGGGTCAGTGTCCTCAAAATGACTTCCGTTTTCCTGTACTTCAAGAAAGTACATTGCCGGTTCGAACGAAAGATAAAGAGGAGTATTGATGACGCATGTGGAAAATCCAAGCAAACTGAAAAATTCCGACACAATGATTTATCAGTTAACATGATGATCTGCCACGTAGGTGTCATTAAGGGAAATGGCTACTTACCGGGCAAAGGGTGCGACAGTGGTTTTCGTCTGGGGTTGCTTCGAGGAGGGGGCGAGTTATCGGAAACCCGATGCCGGATCCCCGTACGCGATTCCAAATGGTAGATCTACACTCTAAACAAACGAGAAATTTCCTATAATACCGCTTACAGGGAGTCGCCGAAACGCGCTGGCTAGTTAACCACTCAAAATACACAAAATAAAAATGTCATTTTGAACACGTCGACCCCGTTTACCCTTAGTCTGCCGATGCAAGCTCATTTTCCAATTCCTTTAAAATATGCACTTGAACGTTCGCTATCACTAAAATCAATCCGAAGGCTGCTCTAATAAGTAAGGCATCATCTCGCACTAAGCACCTTCAGGAGTGAAATTCACTGAATTACTATCCACGTCGTACTACGGATGGAGAGTTCATAGAGAGATAAAATGTAGTACAGATTTAAGATGTCATTTTTTCCACGAACGATAAGGGATCAGAATAAAATCGTACAATCGTACAATGTTATTCTGGTTAAAATTAGTCTGACTTGCATTCACACACCCTAGCGGTGGCTGGCGGGGTGCTAAAATATCTAAAAGCATCTTCCCTCGTAAGGGAATGGGAGAGGCACTTCTGTTTCCTGTACCGCTTCTGGTTTCCAATGAATATCTAGTACCCGGAAGATCATAAAACTTTTGCAAACAAATATTCTGCCGTGTAACTTAAGCATTTAAAGCATATAGTATGATCCTTTTGAATGTTAATGGAATTTTTTTCTTTGCGAAAGAGATTAAACAAAAGTTTACATTTCTTCACAAGCATATGCAATTGCCAGTGCTCATGAGATGACTTTGCCAATATATTGCAGAAAAAGTGGCCCAGTCTTGAGCTGGGATTGGGTTCGAAAGTTCCAAGATCTTGGGTTTAGTTCTCGCTGTGAGAATATAGATCAGGTTTAAATGATAAAACTTGATTGTTCTGTAAGGGTGTTGACGTTGCGAAGCAATTTTTCACTGAGACACCCGGACGAAGTTCCAAGGAACACTCAAAAAAGGTAGAAAAAACTTTCCCAATCACGAGATTTATGATTAAAAATTCTGTCATTCCTAGTTTTGACCTCCTATTGCCCCTTCTCGATGGACCTTGACGTGGTGGAAGGACTTGCGCCTTCTGTGATGTTCAGAACTCGACTAGATCTGAATTCATAGAGCCCATACACCTATACTTCGAGTTAACAGCTTGAGCGCACGTTGGAGGGTTCTGAGATGTGGGGCCGTGGAAGATGGAGAGAGTTACTTGGATAGAGAGGAAGACTAACGAATTTTAAACAGAGTGGGCAGTGAGAGGATGTTCCTTGGGCGAAATTCGAAAAAGCTAGAGAAAGTGGATGGGAGATAATTGGATGTTAAGGACGTGATAGAAGAGGAAATTTTGGACGAAGGGAATAGAGGAAGGAAGAAAAAGGATGTAATAGACAGAATGTGGGCAGATGAATGTAAATAAATGTAATGAAAAGGGAAGTTGTCGTAGACAAACATGAGGAAGTTCTCGTGATGTGCTGGTGATCGCCGTAAGGGACCGCTGAAAACGTACCTTTAATGAATAACTTGAATGAAATTGTTTTTACTATGCTCTGAGATTCCAGGCAGGTTTGCTGCTTTTGACAAATACTAAGAAAAAAGTCGCTGTGGTCGAAAAACAACCAACTATTCTGAGGGCAAATCGTTAGAATATAACGTTAGACCTTAAATTCCTTTTTATTTCCAGCATACTTTCTGGAAGAAGAGTCAGTTCACTCTCATTTTTTGGATTATTTTCATTGGTACGATTTTGAAAAGAAAACTGACGGATATTTCGAAGAATAGATTCACGCAAACGAAAATTCGCTGTTAATGTAGTAGACCTGAACACATGGAGATTTTGACTCAGACTGAGGAATAAAAAAGCTAGGTACTGTTTACGGTTGGAGAAAGCTTTAATGATTAGTATAGCTTAGAATGATTCTAAAATATGGTCGTATAGGGAAGAGAATAAACGTAAATTTAAAATGAAAGTACCTGCGGTCGTGAAGAAATTCTGCGATTCACGAGAGTGACTGTTATTCCTTAACACGTCCTAGTGATCGAGTGGTTGTAAGTTGGTTCCCTTATTTATTATTTTTGCACATGTTAGTATGTGATTGGGGTACACGTGGGTTACTGTTTCTCAAGCACACCCAAGTGACCTAGCGTGTGTTTCCTATCTTCCCTTTACGTGTCACTTTGTTTTTACCTCCCCTTTTAAACAAACCTAGTGGAAATTAATTTCACGGTCTCGGCTATTTCCTTAAGAGGATAAACGTTGTAGAATGGAGGATTTTGATATGTGGATGTGGAAAAAATCAAATTCACGGAAAGGAAAACAAACGATGAAGTAGTAGGCCAGGCAGGGAAAAAGAGAAGATTGTTAGATAGATTGATAGTTAGTCGTCTTCATTTTGGGGCAAGATTGAGACTATGGAGTCTCTTCTACCGCATAAAACGTGAGGTTGTTGGGAGAAATTCAGAGAAGGCATGATAAATGAATCCAGAAGATGCTGAGAAGCAATAAGATGTTCAATATGGAGTAGTGAGAAAGCGAAGAGAGATATGCAAAACGAGGTAGAGAAAGAATATGCATGTTGCGTGAAATTTATTGGTTTAGAATCTATGCAGGCCTAAATGATGGTAATACGCAGTTGGCGGTTTAAGGATATTTTGGTTCTTGTTATTTAGGAGTAGAGTGATGTGTAGTGCCAAGATCTATCAAAAACCCACTCTAAGACACTAGAATATTACTACTAGTGTTATTATTATCATTATTATTAGTGGCGCTAGGGAAAGAAGAGGAAAGTCGGGAAAAGAAGGAAATTTTATCAGCGACGACACCTGCTAACATTGTCTTCGGAAAAAAGTTACATTTACTAGAAAACATTCCATTTTGATTTTCAAGTCACTCATCAATAGAATTTGATAGTAGTTATTTAAATCAATTGTTATAATTAATTTTTTAGGATATCCATTAAATGTAATTTTCAATCTAGTAGGTTTTCTATTTTTTCAACTGCTGCTAACTTAAATAATTTTCTTTTAAGCATATTTACGTACATTACCGGGTTTATTTACTATCACCTTGTCCTGATTTTCACTTATGATGCATTGGAACAACTGCCGGGTGTAAACGTGCTTCTGACACCTTTAAACCACTTTGTTTTCTCTACAGATTCCTTTAGTATTCCAAGAAATTTACTGTTATAACTCATTATTTTCCTTTATTGATCAATGCATAATTTGATTTAATCATCTTTTCCGCATCGATATTTCATTTGTTTTTTGTTTCTACCCGCTTCTCCTTTGATCATTGCATAGGTAGGTAACATTGTCTCGGTCAGAAATTGAACTTACGTCGGGTGGACGTGGACTCATTGCAAAATAGCTTACATATCAATTTGAATACAATAATGGGTATTATTATAAGCAATAGAGAAAATAATATTCTTATGTCCTTATAAAATAAAAGGTTGCCTATGTCGAAACAGACTTAAGCAAAAAACATTTGAGGTGGTGTGGGTAGAGCATGATAGACGAGACTTCGTTCCCACGAAAGGCGCACGTATTTTGTGGCATATAATCCACGAAAAGAGCAATGCGTAAATTAATTTTTAGTTTTGGATCGGATATAGTCAGAAATTTTCTTCTCCTGGAAATCGAATCAGCTACCGGAGGGACGAAAAACTGCGCATCGTCGGATCCGTTGCTCGTGCCCAATTATAATGCATTGCGGCGTAGCCGTTCCATCGTATCCTGGAGGGCCTGCTTCCGCTGCTTCAATTTTATGCAGACAACCCACGAGCTCGAGGCTTTTCTCATCAGTCCACATCACTTGAAATCGATGAGCAACTAACTAAATGCCCACCGAATTCACCCGGCGATGTTCCCTGTTAGAGTGATGAACCCTGAATGAATTCCTCTGGCGAGAGTACGAAGTTCCGTTCGTCCACAATCTTGAATATCCCTTGGTAATATGCCTTGTGGCTATGTTGAAATGTGTAATTTATGAAAATTAGATTTACAGAAAAGCTCTATGAGGTTCCCAAACTTGTATTAGATTTTCTGTGCCCAGTTTTACATTATATTCCGAATGGGTTTCTAATTGTCTCTGACCCACTTTGATTTGCTGTTCGAAAGATCCTTTGGTGACTCGTTAGTCGGACATGGGTCAGATTCTTGACTGTAAATTTAATGATTTCTCCAAAAACAATTAATATAGAAAGTAAAATTTATATATTTAATGAGTAAAAAAGTAAAATATTTATTGATGCTGATTCTCTGAAAATATTTGGAAATACCAGAAATGCATAAATTTCGGTCCAATATATACTCTCAGTAATGCAACGGGGATCATGGATTGGTGTATCTCCTTTTCTTGGTGATGAGGGTACAAAAAGAAAATTTTCACTTCCATACAAGTTTTAATACTTCACGACCATGGTCTTGATGGTGCGCATCATCAAAACCATGGTCGTGAAGTATTAAATCTTTATGTGGAAGTGTAAAGTTTCTTTTTTTATCCTCATCATAAAGGAATTCCATAAAGTTATTCGTAAACCTGAAATTGTTATGTTCCCTTTCTTCCTTCATGTGTGTGTAATGTCGTATTTAATGGTAGCACGGAACTATCGAATGACTTCTCCGCTTTGTCTACAGATCAATATTATCAATCCATTCATCCCATTTATATTTTTATAGTGGAACGAGTTTATGCATGTTCAATTTCAAATGAGATATGTTTATTCGCTATTGTTTACTGTTTGATTGCAATGCGCATATTTATTCATGAGTTATCCTACCGGAAAACTTTCACAAAATGTTGCCTATCAACATGCTATGAATTTGAATTACCAGGATGCATACATACACTGGGTAATCATCAAGGGGTTATCAATAATGACCTAAATTACAAATTTTAATGAGTGTTTGGACGCCTCCATTGTTCAAAGTATGAAGTAAATCAAATAGAAATGGGCGTACTTTTAATGATGAGGCGTTGAACAAATTAAAGAGAGAGGTTTTTCGGTACTTTTGGAAAACGAATTCATTCCTATATACTCATATAAGACTTGATCTGTTGACCCTATGATACCGGAAGGTTGACGACTAAACAAATGACGATTTATTAGTTATTTCATTAGTTAGTAATATATGAGAGACAATTAAGTTCATACGCAGGTGAAGGAGTCATTTATGTGCAATAAATAAAACTGCATTATTTTGCATAAAATATATCATGTTGATAAGAATAACTCTTGATACCTATGTAAAGTCGCTCCACCTTTGAGGTCCCCTTTTTAGATTAGAAACAGGTCGGAAAACAAAGCTTTCCACAATGTGATAATGCATGAACTGTTGGCTACAAAGATAGATTGCTTATACTCACGCCTAATTGTTATTTAAATCTCTCCTTAACAAAAAAGGACTAGATACGAAGTTTTTATGTATAAATAAATTAGTTAATACTAATTAGATTACACAAGACAAAAAAATACAAACTTCAATAACAAATGTTAATAAATTTACGGCGCGAATACTCGTAGATTTGGAAATATTTATCGATTCTCTCGTAACTGCACTTGGCCTAGTAGAAGCTGTCATAACACTAATTTGTGCATTACTGCATTGCCATATTACTTCTTTGCGCTCGGTGAATTAGAGCACGCCTCGTTCAAAACGAACAAAAGTGCCGAATTTTTCGATGCGGTTTCGGTTGGTCGTGACAGTGTCGGTATGCACGGATTCCCTTACGCCTTTCACAATGCTCCCCAACCTCATAACAACATCTCTCCCTCCCGAGACCTCACCCCCCCCCCTTTGATGTTCGCCAACCCCCCCCTGCACCTCCCCTTCCCCTGTCTCCTCCCTCCCGCACTGCCACCACGCCTCGCCGTTTCCGCATTCAATCGGTCAGTCGTTGAAACTCCAAAAGTGTCAGGAGTTCAGGGGGAGGGGAATGGGAAGAATGCCTTTAGTGCTTCTTCACTTCACGCGGCTTACCATCCGCCCAATAAGATACCCCCAACCCTCCGTTGAGCAAGAATAGGTGGTCGGGTGAGAAGGTGGAGGGGACAGGGAGAGAGAAAAAGGGTGAAGAATGGGGTGAGAATAATGGGAGATCGTCAGGTCTCCCGCGTGGCGTGACGGGAGGTGAACGTGACCGTTTCGGGAGCGGAAAAGGCGGTCGGAGAGATGCGAGTGTCTACGAGTGCCTTCGATCAGAGAGCCGAAGGAGATGATATCAAGGGCCGTGATTGGCCAAGAGGGCGACTCCAAGAATTGCCAGATTAAGTCAGGTTGAGGGAGCCAATTTGAGGTAGGGGACGGAAACTCTCAAGTCTTACGGGAATCCGATTAGATCGACGTGTAAATATTATTATACCTAATGGTTTAACCATAATTCATCGGTAAGGCAACTTAAAACCACATTTTTAATGTTTATTTTCAAGATGCCAACTTAATTTGATTATATTATTACAAATACGTAATTTTTTATTAGGTAATTTACCGGTTAAGGTAGGTTTTTGGATGGACACAACTATCAAATAAATAAATATTTTTAACTCCAAACAAAACCCAATCCAGCAACCTACTCTACATCAGGTCCCTCTTCATCTCTGTGTACTTCTTTCCTCCCTTCATCCCGTCCAACATCCCTATCCAGTTCCTGCCCTTTCCTCGTTTGCCCAACATTCTCCCCTCTATTACCTTCTTCAACATTCCACTACCCACTGATGAAGAGGGACCTGATGTAGAGTAGGCTGCTGGATTGGGTTTTGTTTGGAGTTACAAAATATTTATTTGATAGTTGTGTCCATCCAGAAATCTACCATAACCGGTAGACTACCTAATAATAATAACACAGGCCAACAGTGGTTTTAGTGCCGGAGCTTTTAATGTTGATTTAAAGAACAATTGGGGTGCTGAATCCAATTATGACACTAGTTTTTTCCTATCAGCTACAGTTTTCAAGATATACTATAGATATGTTGTTACTTACGTAAAAAAATCTTCTACGTGATGATATGGGAATATTACTATATATTAATAATAAAACCCACTAAATATAAAGACTTGATTTATTTCTAGGGCTGTTAAATCACCCACAAACACAACAGAATTTTACAATACAATTGAACACAAATACTAAAATTTTTTACTGTAATAAAACAATTGAAAAGAAAAAAAATACATAAAAACATCACTCAACACATCGGAAGCTTCTTTTGCGCGATTTTCTTGAGTGCACTTGTTCAAACAGTCTCGTTTTAAGCACCAGCAGTAATCTGCCATCATATGGTTATCCCATCTTCCTTGGTAGCGAGCTTCTATTGTTTTTATATCATGGTGAAATCTTTCACCTTGTTATTCACTTGTGTCTCCTAAATTTCCAAGAAAATTGTCTAAATGGCTGTGTAGGTAGTGAACTTTTGTGCCCCTATTACATCCAAGTGATTTGAAGTTACTGAGCATAATGTTTACCAGCTCAATATAATTTTCACTTTTGTGATTTCCTAGAAAAATTTTTTATGACCTCAACAATTGACATCCAACTAATTTTTTCAATCTCATTCATTGGCTCGACAAAAGCAGGATCCTTTGTAAGCTGTCTGATTTGTGGCCCCTCAAAAATACCAGCTTTAAGTTTTTCAATACTTATATGGGGCATCTTTAGTCTTAAGTAGCCGAAGCATGGTCCATCCTTGTCAAGAGC
The DNA here is from genome assembly GCA_037158775.1 of Hetaerina titia. NCBI lineage: Eukaryota > Metazoa > Arthropoda > Insecta > Odonata > Calopterygidae > Hetaerina > Hetaerina titia. Next base: position 91,406,022 of record CM073775.1, on the reverse strand, counting down.
CTTTACAAATTGCTTTATTAGACCTAGTTTAATATGTAGAGGCGGTAAGATGATTTTCTCTCTTTCAACTAAAGATTCAACAATGATGTTTTCTTTCCCAACTACCAAGTTTTCTTCTTAGGCCACTCCTTCTTAATCCAGTGGTTTTGTCTGTCCCTGCTATCCCAGAGGCACAAGAAACAAGGATATTTTGTGTAGCCACTTTGCTGCCCAAGAAGAAAGTTCACCATTTTTAAATCTACACAAATCACCCAGCGATGTTCCTGGTATTTTATCTCCTGTAAGACCAATGCTATTGTATCGTATTCTTCTTTCATTTTAGTTGAATGAGCGATTGGTATTGCGCCAAACCTGTTACCATTGTGAAGAAGTACACATTTTAAACTACGCTTGGAGCTATCAATAAACAAACGCCAATCACTAGCATCATATTGTGATAGTAGTCCCACTTTTTCCAAAAGACCCTTAACGTCTAAACAAAATGTAAGATTGTCTTCTTGAGTAAAGAAGGGTAGCATATCCTTTTCCCTTGTGCGATAAAAACTTATTTTTGTACCGGGTTACAGTAAATTCTTTTCATGCAGTCTTGATGCTAGTAGTTCGGATACCTTATGAACTAATTTCGCCATCTTTTACCGAAGTCGATACAAACGATTTTTGATTTTTAATCTCATCGGCCTACAATATAGAAATATACATAAAACTTATTGACAGTTTATTGAAAATAAAAGGAACAACGCAGAGTAGTTACAAATTAGTATACTTATAGATTTATTTAACTTTGAAAATTATTTTCCGGAATATATCAAATATTAAAACAACTAATCGTAAGATGTGCCATAAAAACTTATTTTTGTACCGGGTTGCAGTAAATTCTTTTCATCCAGTCTTGATGCTAGTAGTTCGGATGCTTCCTTCGATAAGTTCAGTTCTCTAGCAAGATCGCTTAGTTCATCTTGATTAAATAGTTGAGAAATTGTTGATACCCCCTCGTAGTCACTGCCACTATCGTCAATAGAATGAGAAATTTTTTCAAATAACTCAAATTCTTCCTTAGATATATCTGGTAACGTCTGAAATATTGGGATCGGTATTTCTTCTGAATGGGGCGCCGGGCGTCTAGCTGAAGGCAAATCTGGATATGTCCACTTGTGGCGATTTTTTCGATTAATTCCCGAAAAATTTACAAAGCAAAAATAACAGTCGTCAATATGGTTCACAGGTTCTCTCCACACCATTGGCACACCAAATTTTAGACTTTTCCTTTGTCCTGTTGCCCGTTGCCGCAGAGGTTCAGTACATGTTTTACACACAAAATGCGGTGCCCATGTTTTATCTTGGTCACCAAGCTTAACACCAAAATATCCCAAGTATGCACGTTTCACAAAGTCTGTAATATTTTTCCTATTTTCTTTCACCATATATTCCCATGCATACTAATAGATTTAACTTTGAAAATTATTTTCCGGAACATATCAAATATTAAAACAACTAACCGTAAGATGTGCCATATCTAAAAAAGTAGAGCTGTTAAATAAAAACGGATTTCATATTTGGATTCAGCTCTACAAATATAGTTAAAATCATCACAAAGATTCCCGGCACCAAGAAAAAAATTTTTTTTGTAGGCCTGTGTAATCAGTAAATTGGTATGTAAAATGTTCTCAAGAAACAATCTTTTTTCTTTTATTTTCTTTATTTCTTCTTAGTATTTTGTGCTGACGTAAATTATCTCTCGCTTATCTGTAATCCTCTCTCTCATCCTCAGCACACGCATCATAATTATTAATTACTTGGAGTTTGTTCAATTGTCCTCGAAAAGCAGTTTTTACCTCGACAATTCACATTTATTGAGTGGGAGGCGTAAAGAAAATACGTTCGGTGGCTCCTTCATTGAGATAAGAAATGAATGTGTGGAGAGCGCAAATGTGATTTCACAGTTGAAAAAACTTAAAGTGTTCTGTGACGGTGTAACGAGGGGTCACAGAGGAATTCAATTTGTGCATTGAGAGCAAGATGAGGAGCGCTAAAAAAGTGCCCATTCCGCGTCGATCCCGTATGGCTTCGCCCGATCGTGCACGACGCAGGGTGCTCTTTCGCCGCTTGTGACGCGGGCTCCGAATGAAACTTGACCACGCACTTTGTTGCCCTACTTATCAGACCCCCAGATTGGTTAATTAACATACTTCTCTGGTCTTTGATTTGCTTCTATTAATTTTAGTAATGTCCAACCATGTTCCGGCGGTAGTTATTTTGGGGAAGTAAGTAGAACTGTGCAGTTCAAAATTCAGTGGAATTGGGTCTAACCTTTAGGCGTAACAAATATATTAATATTCGAAAATTAAACAACTTGGCTTTTCCACTTAATTTTTTTTATTCTCACGACCTAGGTTTCGTTATAGTTAACATCATCGGGTCATACGAACGGTTATAGTATAACGAAACCTAAGTCGTGAGAATAAAAAATTGTATGTGGAAAAGCCAAGTTGTCTAATTTTCGAATGCCAATTTTCCACCAAGTTACGCCAGAAACTGTTTTATTTATAACATGTATATTTTTATGACACTCCGAAAGCTACCGATAGAGCTGGTTGCAGTAAATTAATTCTGCGTGCCCTATTCACAGTACTCAGAAGTTTTGAGACCAGTAGTAAGGGCATACTATAATACTTTATTTTAGTTACCTTGAAAATCGAGCTTGGCTCGGCTCTCCCTTCTCATAAATCCGTAGCAATAACAGTACCTCAAACCGTCTGTCTCGTGCCTGCGGAATCAATTCGCATGAGATATCAAAATTATATATATATATACATACATATATATGTATGTATATATATACATATACATATAATAATTAATATACATATATATAATTATATTATAATTAATATATATACATATAAATATATATTTCTTTATTTATTTAACATTTGGACGGCACAATAGAACACAAAATAAAATAGACAACACGTAAAAGGACTCTCAAATTGTAGATTGTTTAAGCTTTTGGCCTACTTTGAGGCCTTCTTCAGGTCTGACTGCTACATATATATATATATATCCTCATTTGTTTTCCTTTCGGTCCATTTCACCTTCTCCTTTCCAATATATGTGCCATCCATTTGTTCAATTTTTCAAATAATACATTTTTCTCGTAAAACGATAGTTTGAAGAGTCATGGAAAATTTTTTCCAGTCAAATGAGGCGTCTGATAATATTATTCGAGCAGCCTTTGGGGTTTTCGGTTCAAATCCTCCTACAAGGTTTCCATGAGCCTTCCGGAAAAATAAATCTGATTCAAACCCAGAAGGATGGTTCCATAACTCCTGTTTGATTTGTGCTTCTACCTTTTCCAAAGAAATGGATGGAAAGGATACTAGTACAAGAATGTTATTTCATTTGGGTGATAAATGAAAATTACCGCAGATTATCAAATTGCCTAGCGAATCTATCCGGCTCTGAAGAGGCAGGCACGTTTTAGACCGTCTTCCTCAAAGGCTCCAGGTGTCGAGAGAGTGCAATACTCTCGCGGGAGCGGAATGAATCGGGCGGAAGGTGGGGAGAGAGAGGAAGTGAGGGGCGATGTGGAGAAAAAAAGGGGAACGGGTAGCCTTGCGACAACTGACCACCTCTAAGTCGCTTCGGCGCTCACAGCTCCCTTCCCCAGGAGCCAGGGAGTCGCTCACCGCCTGTGAAATTGCCCTCGAAAGGTCTTTAAGGATTCGTTCCGATCCATACGGCTTATACCATCCGCCAACGGGAGGGCGGTTCGCATTGTGCTCGTGTTGCGCGCAATTCCCGAAGGACAGAGTGTGTGTGAGAGAGAGAGAGAGAGAAAGAGTGGGGAGAAAAACAGCTCGAGTCGGAACCCCATGGAGTTAATTTAATCGAAACGTCAGCGAATTCGGAGTCGGCAGCCTTTTAAATGCTGCGGTATGAGAATCCTCGGTTTACATTCGTCTTGAGGTCTTCATTTTAGCGGGTTCTACCGTATCGAAATACTCAGTCTTCCTTGCTTGAATTCGAGGATTGGCCACGTGATCGAGCAACTTACGTAGCATGTTTTCGGTCATAACTGTGAAAGCCATTTTCGTGTGGCGAGATTACCGCTTGTCCCCAAATGTATAGGCGCATTCTAACATTTAAATAAATAGATTATATAGAAAGAGAGGAAGGAGCTACCACAATAACTACGGTCTTATAAATGTCGTCCATTAAGAATGGGTACAAGTGCAATTGAATTATTACGTAATTCAAGTAATCGTTTTTCTTCTTGAAAGTTTACCACTCGACTATTTTAATTGAATTTTCTAAACGAGAGAATGTAATCAGTTATTTAGTTAAACATTTTATCAGTGATATTGACTACACGAAATTGACAAATTCCAAGAAACTACGGGATATGTCGCGACAGTAACTTTTTGACAGAGTCATCCGATTGTTGCATTGTTATGCATATAAGGTAAAACACCCTAAGTGTTCAAAGTTCGCTTTGACCTCGTGGACCGTGACGCATCACGCACGACAACGAATGCATGTGACATTGCATGCACGGTATTTCTCACAACATCTTTTTCCTATAAAGCCACCAAAATTCGGATCATAATAGGGAGCCTCGATCTCTTAACTGGCTAAGGGGCTCGGCCATCGAGGTATCCGGGTTCGAATCTTGGTCAAGGCGAATGGCTTTTACACTGAAATTGTAGCATTATAACATGAAATTGATATTCAAAATTCTATCGACGTGGAAAATAGTCTCGTGTTCTCCAATTTAAAGTATAAATAAGGAGCGTACAAATTAGTGAATCGTGAGAACATGGGCCTACCAGGTTAAGGCAGACGAACTCATACCCGAATATGTAAGGGTGCTCCGAATCGCGAAAAGCGAATGGAATTACGAAAAGAAAATGCGTCTGATAATCCATTTTCCCTTGTGCAGTTCGTAATGGCAGCAAAATACAATCTCAATACTCCGAAAATTGTAATAAAACTTTTTTTTATCAAATATTCCTTTCTAAATAGGTTAGAACTTTCCTCACTGTTTGTTTATTTTTCGATTGCGTTTATCATTTGCTTATAATATATTTTTCAGTTCAGACGAATTTAACTTAACAATGTGGACATTTATATTTTCCTTCATAATCCCCGGCTCATGATTTCCTGCTGTCCTCCGAATTATGCTCTTTTAACTTAAATGCTGTATCCGAACGCGTCCTCTAAACTTTTTCCCTGTACCTACTTTGTCAGTTTTTAATAGCATTTTTTTCTTTACACCTTACCATTGTTCTAAGTTTTGCACGTTTTCATTTACATTTTCTACAAATTCAATATATCATAGTTTACAACGGACAATAAACGTTAATTTTCCTTTCGAAGCCGGAGATCCGAATGGGTTAGGTACTACTTTTCTCGTGGCTGACTTGAAAGTTTCCAACATATCTGATAATGAGTTAAAAGGGTGAATATATATATATATATTGAGCCAAAAATCTCGACATAATTTGAGATGGGATGTAATGGTACTCTTAGTTTTTTTCAAATTCGCGGCAATACAGCTATTCATTAAAGTACTCAGTACCACGAATGTAATTAAACAAATGTTTGTTTAACTGTTCTGTAACTCTTCTGGGTTGTCCACTGCCCTGTCATAAAATCAAGATTTTACTCTTCTTATTCGACCGTATTTCTTGGTGTTCTTGTCTAGTTGTGGCAATTATCTCAGATTCTCTAGAGGAGGATTGGCAACCTACTCGGAGGGCCGACCCTCCAATCTTCTGAGTAATGGCGGTTTGCGTAAACTAGTAAACAGGTATTATAAATTCTTTTTTGCTAAAAACTCATGTGGTAAATTCCAAAATCTTTGTAAGCTCAAGTGAAAACTTTTCGTGGGACGGATTCGACCCTGAAGTTTGCGGCAACAGTTAACTAAAAGGATATTTTAATAAACTGTTTTTTTTCTAAATTTATTAAATCAATCCGTCTTAATTTAAATGAAAGTATTCCCACTTAAAAATCCAGTTACCTACCAATTCCTGCTGCATAAGACTCATTCGATTACTATTTTCCTCAAGATAAGGGTCATACATTGTTTCAATACTCAGCTAATTGTCATGGAATGCTTGTACTAAATCCTCCCATTAATTTTTATACTGCCATTCTCAACCGTTTCCAAACAAGTTCGAATTATTATGCCTAGAATGATGGAGGAGTACACGTGATGGAGTCAGTCATCATTTTATCCCCTATGCATCCAATAAATGGAGAATATCTAGGCACTCAAGTAATCCTTTTATCTCACTTAATGTCAGAGCTGGAGTACATTTACAGTAAAATTCGCGTAGAAATAATGAAATTAATTCTCCTTTGGTGTGTCTTATCTTTGTTTTCTTATCAAAACACTTGGGATTTTTTCCCTTTAGATCTGATAAATTTTCAGTAAGAATTTCTTGGTATATTTTTTATGAAGCTAATATTTACGCACCATTTGCTTCCGGCTTTGCTTATGAAATGCCACTCATGTCAACCAGAAAATTATTTTTTTTCCACGAGCGTTATCTTTAACCACTGCATAAAATTACCAGCTTAACGGCAATTTTAACTCTTAATATTATGTTAATTATATTTTGTATTACATTCTTATCCTACGCATAGTTTGGTAAGTTATTAAGGTTAATTCAGAAGAGATGCTAGCTTACGTAGAATAGTGATATGTTGATGATTACTCGGGGCTGATATCACTTTTGGCATGATTCCGAAAATGTGTCGACATTTTTAAATATAGGGACATAAAGCAGGATTTCTGCATGCTTCACGAGCACTACAGAGACGGAGGACCTTCCATAATCCAATTTGCATTAATTTTAACCGTCCGAAAAACCAGCAATGGGCTAAACGGGTACCATAAGCCCCTTAAAGAGAAACCTCAGTAATGTCAACATTGTTGTTAATTTGTCGATAGTGGTTGTAATGTGAAATTTGTTGACGGAAGGCAAAGAAACCGGCGAATGAGACGAATGTAGGGAGGATTGACGTTCTGTTAGAATGTAATTTGAAAAATCCGAAGAGCGTTGATGCTCGTGCGATTGATGTCGGTGGTTTGGAAACGTGGTCTTGTAAATCCATTGAAGTGTGGACTTCACTCAAACTTAGAGGGCAAAGCCGCAAGTCATTAAATACGAGCTATTGTCTCATCAGTCGTCCTTTAGAGTTTTAAGTTTTGAATTATGACGCAAGATAACCTTAATGTTTGTCTGACCGAAAGTGGTTACTCTTGTTGGTGGGTCCTATAGAATAATATTGGAGAATGTGTTGAGAGTGACCATAAAAAAAATGATTATAGCCCTCTCGTGTTATGTGAAAGAATAAACATATGCATCCATCGATATACTTGGCAAAGGGATCATTTGGATGGTAGGACTGATTTATTCGTGTATCATGCATGTAGGGTTCCTAGCAAATAAATAAAGGAAGACTATAAATGTAGAATATGAAGGAAACTGCAATTTTTCGTTCCCAAGAGATCATTTGTGCAGAACAGTTAAGCGTTTTGGAGCGCATAAGCAAATGAGAGTAAAATTCGAAAGGCTTCAAGGCAATAAGTGATGCACGCGTAATGCGTTTTCAGAGTCATAGATTGATGGAGTATTTTGAGAATATGTAGTCTGACGGAAAGGACAATAATAATAAATCAGTCGCGAGCCAAATGAAATGGAAATTGAACATGATAACAAATGGACTGACATAATTTACATTTTTATTAAAGTGACGGCGGAAAGGGTGAATTGAATGACTATATAAGGAATTAGGATTTTGAAAATACCGGAGAAAGTGTTGATTGAGAAAATTCGGAAGTTTAAAATTAGACCTAATCTGGGGAGTTTTGTGAGGATTTGGACGTAGTAGGGGGTGAAAAGATATATTCATTTCACACATAGGTAATTAAATTATAGTTAATTAATTCCTTTAATACATGGAAGCGTGAAACAGGTTGAATTATGCATATGGTGAGTTTTAGAAGGCAAAGATGAGGGTAAACTGGAAAATCTTTGAGTGAGCGTGGAGTGAATGAGGATTAAGTGCATACAAATATGTATTAAGTGCTTTGAAATCGCTGTATAAAAAGAGTAAGGCAGGCTGAATCTGTTAATGGCGGGTTCAAAATATAACATGCTGTATGACAAGAACGCCTTGTGTTGGCATGTCTGCTCATTTTTTAATGCGTAAATTGGTGAGGGAATAAGGAAGGGTATGTATGAATGAGATTTGTGTAGGGGTTGGAGATATAATTTAGGGCGTTGATCTGACCTCCAATTTACATAAATTACCAACTGGGATCCTAAAATAGTAACCGTGGAGTTGTTTGAATGAGGGAGCAGAGAATTGAACGGGGATAGATCAAGGCAAAATCAAAATAGTTGTATTTATTACGGAAACTAGTCTAGTAATTGCTAATGTTAAAATAAATGTACGAGTGGGTCGTTTAGTATGCCTTGGCTGATGTTTGAAAAGACGAAATGGCAAACTAAGAGATTTGACAAAATGTGGCTACACGAGATGAAATCGTTAAAAGCGTACTTCTCTCCTCTTTCCTCCTCCACAATCACAAAAATGAAACTTGATCCTCTTAGAGTTTGTAAAACTATCAGTTAAATGATCGGTTTAACTGTGCGCTCTCAAATTTGGGGAAAAAATATGGATTATGGTAAGGGTTGGATCGGTCACGAAAGGATTTGATATTTGGGTAAGAGACAGGTATGAAAAAACATACTCTGCTGGCTGAGTCATTCGGACAGGTTAATTCATATTCACCCAAATACATTCCTTTGGTTGAATGCCAAATCTATCAAAGATTTTATGTTAAAATAATTGCTTCGACAGATTATATCACATTGCAAATTTCATATTCCGCCAATTAGCCCTTCGAATGAATACTGCAAAATAAGCATGTATCCGATGGAAAGCAAAATCAGTGACCTTTTAAATTGTCTCAACAGAGACCTATACGATAGGTCTCCAGTGTTAGGATGTCCTGCTAAAAGCTAGTTTCTAGGAACTGAGGTGGGTTGTACAGTTCATCTCTTTAGGAAGTGTTGTAAAAGAAGGTGGAAAAATTATTAAGGATATTGAAAGAAGAATTGTTTTAGGTAACGACGCCTTTACAAAAGGGGAAGGATTTATTGGCGGTCAACAAGTGCGTAAGCATGCAATGCAAAGGCTAGTGAAAGCTTTAATATGGAGTGTAGCATATTGATCGGCGCGGAAACTTGGTTATCGAGGTAAAAGGATAAGCGTAGAGTGGAGGCTTTTGATCTGTGGAATTGTAGTCAGATGAAAAGAGTGAAATGACCGCAAAGAGGAATATGAGCAGAAGCCGTAAGATTAGTGTTAATTGGATGAGAGAAGGTTGCTGGGAAAATTCAAAGAAGACATGAGAAATGAATATAAGGTCAATTGGATAACAATGGGATGTACAAGAGTTTAGTAGAGGGTAGACTTAAGCGAGATATGAGACAGGAGCAGGAAATGAACAGGCATTTTTAGTAGAATAAATTGAGATAAGGTGCATGTGTAGTTGCAGAATGTATTCGATAATCCAGGTTTTTGATTTAATTATTTAGAAACGTGATATGCGGAGAATAAAAATGTAGTAGTGTTCTGCTAGTACTGATTTATCAAAAACTTAACTGTGCATCTCTTTATCGTGTCTCAAAAATATGCGAATATTTTTAGAGCTAGCTAAGAAGTATTTGTAGCTTACGTCGTAATCTGCAAAAATCTTGTTTTCATTTGATCTGTTTTTCAAAATTAACTCGGGTCCAGAGAGGACAGGATCTAAATCCAACATGTCTCGTTGAGCGTCGAGAACATAGCGCGACAACATTCAACTAACTCAGTATCCAATAATCTCATGAAAAATTTAAGTAAAATTTTTAAAAGTGCATTTTAATGTACTTAAAAATGTACGACTCAGCCCACATTGCCCAAGCACAGACGGAAATATTCACAGAAAATATGGAGCATGCTCTAATTTTTGTGAGCGCTCAAGATATTCCTAGCGTGCATTTTTCCATGGTGCACAGGAAGCATAATTTCAAAGCGTGGAAATGCTTGTGGTTGAACGCGAATTAAAAGTACATCGAACACCCATTAAACATTTTTTGTCGCGTTCCATGAAGCCCACTACGAGCATTATCCATTTTGATTTATTCCTGAAAGGAGGAAACACACGCGCAGAAGTATGTAAACGATGTCACCTCGATCCGAAATCTAAACTAATTATGTTCGCCGCTTTCAAAAACACCACGCGCGTTATCACACTCGGAATACCTGGGACACCCGATTGGCAAAAAATAAAAGAAATGATACTCATGACCGCCATCCATAAAAAAGGCAACTCAAACAGGCAGCGTAGCGTGCTATACAGACGATTAAAAAAAATGATAAAGAGGAAGCGAAATCCTCTCCGATGTGGGAGTGAGATAAAAACCAACCCCCCCCTCACCTCACCCCTACGGTCCCTGCACCCCCCTCTCCATCGCACACCGCCCCTCTCTTTACCCTCCCGGCCCTCGCTGGCGTGTGCATTCGAATTTTATCGTTGGAAAACGAATCAGTGGCTGTTATAGAGCGGCAGTCTTGAAGCGAGGGGACGGAGGGCGAGGGAGAGAGAGAGGGATCGGGAGGAGGGGGCAACGCGGGGGTTGCTGAGGGGGGCGAGGGATTAAGGAGTGGGGTAGCTAGGTTAAAAACAATCGGAGGAGTCGCGGGAGGGAGTCTCATCACTACTCTAGATTAAAATACAAAGCTGTCATCGAGATGAAGTTAATCCTCGTTCTAACTCCCGTTCTACTCCCTCTCCTCACCCCCCTCCCTCCCGGAACCGAAACAAGCAATTTAACTCCTATAATTCCAATCCCTCGTCTCCCCACCAACCCCCCACCTCCCCACAACCATCAAAACCTCACTGCGAGAAACCTACATCGAAAAGAAGAGGGAATTTTTTTTAAAACCCTTTAACTCTTTCCGTCTCTTTCTCTCCTTCACTCCCTATCTCCACATTTCCCCTGCCTTTGCGCACGCGCAGAGCGTTGAGGAGGAGGAGGAGGAGGTGGTGGTGGAGTTAAAAAAAAATTGACGGGAGAAAAACAAACGAGCGAGCGAACGCTTCGCGCTCGGCATTTGTCTTCCGTTTCTTCGGCCCCCGCGAGTTCGCCAGTCGGCGGGCTCACGGGCGCTCCACTTCCGCTTCCGGGTTCAACCGTAACCATCGATCCCGCGCCCCCTCCCCTTCCCACCCTGCCTCCCCGCCCCTCGCCCGCCCACACGGAGAAGCGCCCTTCACCCCCTAACGTCCTCCCCACGCCCTCCCTCCCTCCCCCCGCCCACCCACCACTCGCATCCACCTCCCACAAATCCTCCCTGCCCTCCCGCCATCCCCTCGTCCTCCCTTATCGCATCTAACAGCCTACGCGTACACGAGCGCGCTATATTGCGCTAGTTCTTGGAACAAACAGCTCAGCTCGCAGGGCATTGATTGCATTTGTGTGTGCGGCCCGCTCATGTGTGTGTGTGTGTGTGCGTGCGTGTGTGTTTGTGCGCGCGCTCTAGTGTTCGCTCGTGTTATGGTGGGCAGAGCGCGTTTTTTGAAGTGTCGCAAGTTTCATTAAATTTGATTGAAACAAGTCATCATTGCAACGGAGCGAATTGGGTCCGGCCCAATGCTTCCGCCCCGCGCCTCTCGAAAGCAAAAATTCGACCGAGCATTAAAACCTCATCAGGTCAACGGAGCATCACGGAAGAGAGTTAATGATTTACTTGCGATAACCTGAATAACCGTTGCAGGGTTTCTGCGGATTTCTGAAATAATGTATTTGCATGAGTAGAACGGGGATTACGATATGACCACTAAGTATATCGTGTCATCGTCCATTATAATTTTGCCAGTCCGTAACCAATTTTTTTTCTCTCAGTGCTGAGAATTAGCAGAGTGCGAGCTGTTGTAAGCATTCACGTCGAAGCTTCGTAATCCTAATTTATTTCATTCCTCACTTCTTAAATGCGGCAATGGTTTTCCAATAATTATTTATCTGTTTATTGAAACAAACATTGACAATAAAGGAATTTGGCTCAGCGATGAGCTCACCAACTCTGTTATTTTATATCTAAATTGGTAAAAGTCAGCCACGGGAAAAATAAACGATACCGTTTAGAGAAAATAAATTACCCGAAACGAGCTCGATTTGTTTTTACCTGTTAAGGTAGGTTTTGGATGGACAAGGGATACCAAATGGTGCGGCGACAAATCCCTTGCCTCTCCCAACAAAACACAACCTGACATCATGAATTATTTTATTTCGGTACCAATACATAGATAATCATCCGGTATGATAAACCTGACATATTTATTCATAATGAATACGTGTATGTGGTACTTGGATAGTGTCCACTAAAACATGGGAAACAATAGGAAAGAGTAAAAAATGGGTGTTACTGAAGTGGTGTAGTTTGATTTTTAACTCGATTTAATGGATCAGAAGGTGCGTTTGTAATTGTGCATAATACACCTGGATTTATTTGTGTGTGTTTTTTGTGCCAAGTCAGTCTTAAAAATACAGGAGTGAGCATTTGCAGAAATTGAAGTTGCCTTAATTATTTTTAGTGTGTTTTGAATTAATCACAAATACATTCAGCGCGACAATTTGTGCGCTAATAATTGGATGTCGTAACTGGAAATGATCTGAATTGGGATTCCGATAGCCTACAAGAATAAGTGGTCCCTAAAGTCTTACGTAGTTAACCGTGCGTCGATGAACAAACTACCAAGAAAATATTTTTCATGGTTACCTCAGCGTCCGCCCGTCTGCTAACCCAAATCCTTTGGGTATCAGTCGAAGCTCTATATTGAATGTATAACTAAGCGGATGCTCATTCACTGCAAAACCTAATCACGAGCTCAGGTAAGGCTATCAACGTAAATGCCGACAGGCGGTCAGATATTAGCGCCCGGATCGAAATGATATAGGATTCCAAAAAATGAAAGATTACGGAAGAATCAAATCCGAATGCAATCCAAAACTAATGAAGGATTGAGAAAGATTAGCCACCGTGTTGAACAGGGAATGGATTGGTACCAAAGCAATTGTGTGAATAGCGATAACATGAGTGAGTTTGTAACCTGCAATTATTTAAATAACCAATATGAAATTAAGAACAGTAACGGTTGATCAGGACAGGCCGAAAGTCTCCCTGCCATTATTGAAACGATGACTGACGAAATTATTGATATTTATGATATACAAAAATTTGTTTGACGTCAATGATGAGGATTCCTCGCATTTATATCACGAGCGGAATGATTGACCAATGATGCGAAAGTGCATTGAGGAAGTGTTGTCCGGCACTTCTCCCTTTACAAAAGATAAACTGAGTCTGAAATAACTAGCAGTACTCATCTTATTTGCTGATAATAAAGCCATATATCGAGGAAAAATAATCGAAGAGACCGTGGCAAATTTTCAAGGAACACCAGTGATATCATTTCTCTCTATCACTATTGTTGTCTCCAAGCAAGTCGGAAAGAAATCAACAGTTACGGAAAGAATCCTAGTAGGCTCGAGAGGAAGATACAGAGAAGCATTAGGAAGAACTATCATCAGACCTAACACCAAAAACCTGCGGGAGGAATATCAGCGGAGGTGAACACTTGTGCTTCATCAAACGTATTATTATTTTCATAAGCAGTAATCTACGGGGGTTAGGTAGTTTTATAATGGACCTTAGGACAGTACTGTCCTTCTAAGCCCATACTTCCTATGATAAATAATAATCCTCGAGTAGCAGCAAGTATTCTAATGAACAAATTAAGTGTAAGGTGATCAAGTCATCTCAAAATCTACATAAGGAGTTTGGGTCCATACAGATACAATATCAGTTTTAAAAATAACACAGAGCAAAAAGATCTGATTCCTTTGAAATTATTATTTTTACGAATGAGAAGGTAGCGTACCGCGAATATTAAAACAAAATTAAGATGGAAGGGAGATACTCTAAACGAGGGCATTACACGAAGGACTTAACCTGCTAAATATAAATACCTGTATATCTTTTGGATGTAATGCTGATACAAAGGGAGGAATTCTAAACCCTCACTCCATTGGTCGGAAGAAATAAAACATCTGCCCTGCATGTTAACTTTCGTCTCTTGGACTAAACTCTCGAGGAAACAGATGCCAGACGTCCTTTTCCGTAGGCACAATTCACGTCCATAACAGTACGAGGAAGTAAACCTAAAAACAGGAGGGCAATCGCAAATCTTCATAACGCTCGCACGCCTTATCTTTATTGTTATTCACGTGACGGATAAGAAATGCATTATTATCGTGCATCGATTTTCGCGCTTCTCTGCTACAGAAGCCAATGTTGCTACAAGTCGTTAGAGATGTGTACGCAAGATCTGCAATCTCTAACACTCCACTCCACCAGAGGAAAATCGTGTCATTGATAGCGATTGCGGCATCGCATGGCAATATACGTATTATGGATTGGCATTAAAAGCAAAACAAAATTTTTCGATACTCAAGACAAAAATCCTAGATGGATCTATGTACCTTAATATCTAGGGCAATAATAAGAGGTATTAAGTTGGATATAGGCTACCTACCCCTGGCAGGAACCAGTGAAATAATTGTAATGTTTTTTCTCAAATTTCGTGCAAAGTTCGGAAATTTGTCTGTTTGATGATACATAGTCTCATTTACCTTGCCATATCTAATTATTTAAATGAGGAAGTACTGGAGATGGTAGGTGAGAAGAGGGGTTTGTTGAGAGAAATCCTATGGAGGCAGGAAAAATGGATGAAAGGCGTATTGAGCGGTAGTGGAATGTTGAAGAAGGTAATAGAGGGGAGAGTGTTGGGCAAGCGAGGAAAGGGCAGGAACTGGATAGGGATGTTGGACGGGATGAAGGGAGGAAAGAAGAACACAGAGATGAAGAGGGACCTGATGTAGAGTAGGTCGCTGGATTGGGTTTTGCTTGGAGTTACAAAATATTTATTTGATAGTTGTGTCCATCCAAAAAACTACCTTAACCGGTAGATTACCTAATAATCTAATTATTTGAATTCCTGTAGCTTTTATGAGAATTTATTACACAGATAAACTTTTAAAATAGTAGTACTTCTGTCGAATCTGGCGTTATCAACAGTTTTAAAATGGATTGCTGCCGATTAGTGTTTGACAGAACTTTGATGAAAAAATATCCCCAAGGTAACAGGGTAACATCGATAGTGCCCTCTGACCTAAAGCATCTTTTGATCTACGGACGGATCGATCTTTAACGTCGGTGAGCAGGATGAAAGAAACACATGTCGTGCTCTCCAGGAAAAGAATTTCGGATGGTCCGTGTTCCGATCGTACTCGAGGCTGTGGATCGGAATCCAGTTAGAGAGAGAGCGACGGGAGGGTGGACATTGTTATATTTTCCTCCAGTGAGGGAATGCCACTCACAAACCCTCTGATTCCATTTCTTAGAGCCAAAAATTTCCAAAATTACTGTCTTATCATGATGATGCCCTTTCCTCGCTTGCCCAACGTTCTTTCCTCTATTACATTCTTCAACAGTCCACTACCGCTCAAAACGTCTTTCATCCATTTTTCCTGCCTCCATAGGATATCTCCCTCTCCTCACCCACCATCCCTAGAACTTCCTCATTTGTTTTCCTTTCGGTCCATTTCACCTCCATTATTCTCCAAACCCACATTTCAAAAGCCTCCAATCTACGTCTATCTTCTTCTTCAGTGACCACGTTTCCGCGCCGTATATAGCTACGCTCCGTATCAAAGCTTTTACGAGTCTTTTCTTAACCTCCCTACTCAACGTCCCCGTCATCAACTCCCTCCTCCTTGTGAAAGCCTCTTTGCCCAGCGAAATTCTTCTCCTTACGTCCCTACCACTTGGAATGTGTTGGTCCAAAACACCGCCGAGATACGTAGCTAAACTGTTCTACTATACCTGCATGAATGAATACGCCCCTTTTATTAATCGGGTTGTATTCACCATGACTTTTAGGTCACTGAAGATGGAACAAAAAATATTTTCCAAGTTCGACTGCTAGCCCTTGCCACGCGCATTTTAGCCCGTTAAACGATTGATCTAAAGTTATTGATTGAAGAGGGCGGAGAAAGTAAGCGATGAAGCCGAAGAGTTTCCCCCGAGATGTCGACCGCCCTCCGGCTCTAATGAAAGAGTAAACTACGAGGGCGGGAGTCGACGTCGCGATAGGAATCCGCGAGGGAACGGAAAGAGTGGATGGAATGAGGCACCCTCCGTCTTTCCTCTTTCCCTCCTCTTCAACCCTCCCTCTCTCTATTTCTCCTTCCCCCTCCTCTTCCCCTCTCTACGTCCGTTCATCATCCCTTCCTCTTCACTTCTCTCTCTCTCTCTCTCTCTCGCCATCTTTCTCTTCCTCTTGATCTCTACTTCCCTATCACTCCTTCTCCTTTAGTCTTACTATATTTCTCTTCTTATTTCTCCTTTCTCTCCTCCTCCTTTCGATCTCATTCCCTTACTCCTCATTTCTTGCTCACTATGTCCCATTTCCCTCCCTTGGCTCTTTTTATGCTTACTGTTTTTCTAATCCTCCTCTGCCTCTTTCTTGTCCCTTCTGCATCTCTTATCTCCCTAATCTGCTTCTCTTCCTCTTCGCAACTTCCTCTGATTTATCTTCGTCTTCTCCATCCTCTTCTTCATTGTCCATTGACCTTCTCTCTTCGTTTGTATTTCCTATCCTTCCCCTCCTACCTTCCTCCTGGATCAATATCTCCTCCACCGAATATTAATACTTTGTTTCTCTACTTTTCTCAGTTTTCCTCGAACTACTTTCCCCTCCCTCTCCAAAAATGAACGAGGCACGCAGGCAACACGTCGCACGGGTCGCGGGTCGGTTTGGGTGATGCGCGGCGTCTAAAACAAGATAGGTGGGGAATGGAGCGAGGGTGCGCGAATGGGGAGGACCGGTGGGTGGGATGGAGGGGTAGGACCGTAGGAGGGGCGCATTGGAACGTGCGACGGGGTTTTTGGCCCTCGGGAATCGATATTCTCCGAGGGGGGATGGGGTCTCGTATCCTTCCCCCTTCCTCCACCAACCCTCCTCCCCCTTTCCCCCATAGGCCTTTAAATAAATCGGCATTTCCGGTGGCGCGTGGCTCTCACCACCCCCCTCCCCCTTTCTCTCCCTCTCTCCCAAACCATCTCGCCCCCTTATCCGACCCTTTCTCTTTCCTCGGCTGCCGCCGCCACCCCTCCCGTCTCTTTTCCACCTAACCCTCTCACCCTCCTCCCCCCCACCTCTCCACACCGCTAACCCCATCTACTGGCTCGAAAATCAATTACAACCATCCCGCGTGGGCGGATGGTGTGTGGGATGCGGGAGAGGAAGTATCGAGGATAAGGGAGGGGAGAGCAGGCGGGGAGGGTGCGAAAGGTATTTGAGGCAGTAGCTGGGTAGGGTTATATGCAAAGAGTGCCTCTCGGTATTATTAGTACGATAGTCCTTCCGATTGACAAGGGAAAAAATCCCATGGGGCAAAGACCAAAGAGCGCGTGTAGCGACACCTGTCGATAATGCAGAGGTGCAACAGTGTCTCCAGCCTGGATTTTCTGGATCAATCAGGTCTGTTCAAACCTCGTTAGCGCGCAAACTGCAAATCTAAGTGAAACAACACCAATCTGAGATACGTTTGTGGTCATCCCTCTCCCGGTGAGATTCCGAAGGTAGAAATTGTTTTGTTCGGACTAAATGAATGCATGAAACACTTATTAGACGGAAAAATATGAAATATCACGATGCAGATTAAGGAGAACATACTCAAATTCAAAATTAAGGAATTGGGATATGTAGAGGAAAATACGATAAAATGACTTTAAGTGGAGGGTGGAAAACAATATTTTTGGATAATTTCCCCGAGAGACCTATCGAGATATTCTTGATATAATAGATATATCGGACTGAATTAGACCAGTGATGAAAATTTAGTGAGAATTTGTTCTTTCACTTTTCCATAACTCAGACAATTTTGATTGGAGAGGTATGAGAGAAATGGTTGATTAGTCATTTTACTGAAATTAAGTTAAGGTTTAAAAGTAAACATTTTTTGTAGTTATCTAATATATCTATGACTCCGTAATATTCTGTGGCAAGAGCACACTCCTATTTCGAAAGAAAATATTTTAGGAAAAATAATTCCAAGGCGTTTGAGAAAATCTGTAATTTAGATTTTAAAACGGCACGAAAATTTTTCTTATCAATGCTCATTATTAACTGAGTGATAGACCTGCTATGTCGTCCTTAACGAACGTATCACAAACTTCAGCTAGAGAAATATCAAGATTTGCCATGTGCCAAGTCATTACGAACAGTCATAGACAACAGTCCGTTCAAACAAAGCGGGCTGCGCAGAAACGCCACAAAAGCAGGCTTCGTAACTCGGCATGTAGCGCGTGCGTTCACCTTCCATTTCTGAATGACGTATAAATGATCATTTTTGCTATGCGCCTAAACCTATTCTTGAATGAATCTTTCCTGTTACAAATATCATCAAATTTCCTCTAAGGCCATATCATAATCTAATTAGCAGCTATGAAAAATGTGAATGTTTCATAAATCAGTCATATATACACACAAAAAATACGATAAATCAAACAATACCTTTTTGATGATAAAGAGAACTAGATCTTGAGATTAGGTGTTGATTTTTTAATTTTTGGAATTATTTAGCCCTTGAGGCGTTACATATTACATTGCATATATGTTAAAAAATTATTAATAGGTCCTCCTTTACTTAATTGTAGCTACAATTAGAGCGATTTGGCGAAAAGTAGTAGTGCAGGTGATTGTACCGGAATAGATATGTAGGAGAGACCTAATGGACGGGTGATGATATCAACTTTCCAATTAAGGTAATTGCTCATTTTCAACTAAATGATTATTTAAGAAATTTTGGAAAATGACGCGTGCAAAACGAAGATTTTGAGTTTTTGGGGCACAAGACTAAAATTTTTCTCCACTTTCCAGAATCTTCCATTTGGTCAGAATGTCTAGCACTAGCCTAACCATCAGTATTCGGCACTATATTCAAATATCAGTGTACTTCAATGTCAACTTATTGCTAGTTACCAGGCTAGAACATTTCGTAACCGAATAGTCCAATCGAAGTACATTAATGTGCATTTTGATTCGTTAAACTTCCTTTGCTTGAATTTTATCACCATACATATACAGCTTAGAAGGAGGGAAAACTAAATTTCAACAATCAGGGGGTCCGAATCTGATAGAAAATAAATTCTCTCTTTTGAAAATGCCCCTGGCCTTGGCGGTGGCGGAATACCGAGATGTCCACACAGAAATTATGAGTTCGATTTCCACCTTGAGTAGACATTGAAAATTTGTGATTTTCCTTATTATTGTTTTATTTAAAATTCCAACGTGAATTTCAAATATGATGCATATTAATAAGTAGTCCATCATGCATGTTATTAAAATTAAAGATAAATAATTTAAAAATGTAATAAAAAATACTTTGGCACAGTTTTCAACCCGAAGGTCGTTTTGATAGGTGATGGTAGAGTTCACCCAATACTAAGCGTAGCGGCGTGTGAAATTCACACACACAGGGTGGATGGGGAGGAAGGGGTAGTCCCTTTCCCTGTGTAACCAATGGTTTCCCAAAAAGATTTGGTATCCGAAAAATCACTAATCATGGGTAAAGCTGAGAGTCATCCAATAGTGGTTGCCTTGGAATAGAACCTCTTAAATATATTAGTGAAAATGAATGTGACTTTTCCAGACAGAGAAATGGCATTAGGAAGGATGATGTCTATTATTTTCATAAAAGTGAACGAATTGCAACTTGAAATCTTACGATTTTGTGTAAATTAAGCAAAATTGTTTTGTCTTTGCTCTGAAAATCGTCGTCTGATTTTACCAGTTATGTTTAAAATAATAAATTTTTAATTCAGCCTCATTCATGGTTTTTGGGTTTTTACTTTTTTATCAACTTAGAATTAAACAATTCAATAAGATGAAGAACATTTCAGGAATACAGACATATTTTGCCAACTTGGTTCATTCAATCGTACCTGACAGAAAAACTTCATGTCGCTTCCAGAATCGGTATATTTTCATTGTCGCTTAAAGAAGAAATAATTGAAGAAAACTCGGACAAATTATCACTAGTGTGGATTAAAATTAATATCACGTTCTGCTCAGTGTCTGTGGTGCTACAATAAATTTGATGTTTTATAAAAGAATAGTTTTTGCATGCATTGTCAATAAACATGAAAAAGTTAAGTACTAAATCGGCTCAGTCGATGCTCTCACGTTTTAGTTCATGCTTCATTTCACCTTATAAGCCAGCGTGAAGTAAAATGTTCAATCATCGGACACAACTAAACCTTCGAAACAAAATATCCTTTTCCCAGAGTAATTCTGTCTAATCCAGGATTTCCTAATATTTCCAAAGCTTCTATGAATCCGTGAATTATTATAACGCAAATTCACTTTTTTATAGATTTCAGGCGACAATAAGCAGATTTTCTACAATAGGAGAACTAACTGGTGGCACATGTGTCCAGTGACATTATCCCTGTCAATTAGTACACTGAAAAACGGTAGGAACGTGTAAAATATATTTTATTCAAGGGGTATATCAGAGATATCTTTGTCATCTTTTAGATGTTTATAATCTGTCAAAGTTAGGCCGCGATTTGGAGAAACCTCAGCTATCTCCGAGTACAGAAGTGAGAAAAATTATTTAGTAGAAGACAGGAAGATCAGGAGAAAGAGAGCTGGAAAAATAGATGGAGGTTTTCTTTATTATCACAGGAGTATGAAAGGAATCAGTGAAGAGTATTAGGGAGAGGAGGGAGGTATTCTGCTGGAGGAGGGGTTTGGATTGAAGAAAAATGCGATGGATAAAGGCAGGAGAAAAGAGGGATACTCTCCCTCCCACCTCCTCTGCCTCTTTCTCTGACGTCACTCCAGGACAATGTTCAGATGCGATCTCTTGACGATTTAGGGAAAGGAATATGGAGAGGGAAAGGGAGTGCGCGGGGGATGCGGTGTGGAGGGACCAAAGTAAGGGGAAAGGGGAGGGGAGGGAGAGGGGGTATATATTTCCTTCAACCTCCCCTTCGTCCCCCCTCCTCCCACCCCCTACATGAATTCCAGGGATCAAACCTCCCACCCTCCCCCGTCGCCTCTCTCCCGACCCACCCCTCAACATCCCCCTCCCCTCCTCCGCACCCCCTTCCCACATACACCGGATCTGCGTCGATCTGGCGCCGGAAATAAGAGAGAAGCCCCTCCCCACCCCATCCCCGCCCTCCTTCCCCACATCCAGGCCCTCTCTCTCTCTCTGTACCCTCTTCCAACCTCCCCGATCTCCGTTCCCTCATCCCTCACGCCAGCCATACCGGATCCACACCCTTTCATCTCTCCTCTCCGCCACCGTTATTCTCATCCTCCTCCACCTCTTTCTCTACCACCTCCTTGGCTTCCTCTCTCCCTTTCATTCTCGCGGAAAGTTCTCCAAGGAGCTAAATATCCCGTCGTGCGATAAAAATGTCAAAAATTCCTTCCTCAAAAATAATTTTTTTCTTCTGAAAGGAATGAAAGTTTCATTTGGTGGTACCACAAGGTTCTTTGCTGAGTAAAAATGCTGAAAATGAGCGAAAATATTTTTATTCCATCGAAACCTCAAGATTCTGGTTCCATCTCATAAGAACTTCCGTGCGACCTAGGTATGTTGATCTCTCTGAAGTTATTTGTGGTGCTCCACTAATGTTTGATCGGACTTCATCGGAGAATATTTCCAAAAAAATCAAGGACATCAATTATATAAGTGTTCCAACGGAGTTGGCCCGAGTGGGAAATAGTGAGCACTTAGAAGTTATTAGAACATAAGAATTTTTCATGAGACGCGTTTTTTTGTGATTCTCAAACGTAATACAGCAAGAAAAACTAGAGTCAAAGTGTACTGACGAGGATCAGATTTGCTCTTATTGGGCAGTTCATTAATTTATTCAACAGATTCAGGCGATATACAGTGGAAGTTCATCATTATGAGAAAAACAAAATTTGCACTTTTCCACTCAGATTTATTTGTAACGTACGAAGCGTTTCAGTTCATCGAACCGTGTTGTACTTGAAGATGGTTCGATAAACTGAAACGCGTAGTACGTTAGAAACAAATCTGAGTGGAAAAGTGAAAATTTTGTTTTCCTCATAATTCATGAATTCATCATACTCATTCATTTAGACCTTTTGTGGTAAATTATTTTTGGAAAAACTGAATAACGTATATCTTTCCCTTTCTATGTAATGAGTAATTGATGAATCATTTTTGCTCTATTTTCTACTTTAGATTTAGTGTTGTCTGCCTTAGCCTGTGTATTTTGCACTCGCGCTGATTTATTCCATTGGAAGACATGAGCTCGTGGCTTCCCCGGCAAGACGGCTATGAGCATCTTAAGCCCCGAGTTCTTTTATTAGCCCCGTTGGGCTTACTGCGTAAGTCTAAGTTGAATTTGATGGACCAAATCTGGGAAACCCCAAAACCTCGAAGCCTTAGATTAAATAAATTGATATTCCCATGAGCCTCGTGAGCAGAGACATCCAAATACGGATTCTCAATACATGGAAATAGGTGCAAATAGATGTATCAGATTATATTGATACCTCGAAGTGCCATATTCCACATTTTTGCCAAATCCCATCGACTTAATTTTTGCGTTGATTTTTATCGCTCAACTGAGCCATCTTTCCGAAAAGTAGAACTCATCGGATATATGATTGAACATGATTATTGGAAGCAACACACCCATTTGGTAGTTTGATTCTGGTGTTCTCATTTTTGTGCCTTAATCCATGTTTTTCACAAAGAATGGTTTCAGAAGAGTATATTTTCCATTTTAACAACTATTTTGTAAATTTTTAGCGCAAGCAATTGCGGGAACTTTAACTTTGCGCCAAATTGAATGACCGTTTACATATCACCCGAATCTCTACTTTTTTATGAAAAAAAATTATTTTGGTTTAACTCTTTTTTTTCGTTTTGTATTCCGTGAGCGAGAAACTTTATCGAGTCGAAGTCTGCAATGAATGCTTGGTTCTAAATTAGGATAGGCTATGACAAGTCACAATATGTCATATACCGTCCAACTTTCCGTGCAACGCAAGGAGTATTCTGAGAGATCTAAGCACCCAAATACATTTTCGAGTTTTTACCGAAAAATAAGCATCAAATTTTAATGGACATTTACGCGATAACAAGACCAAGAGGAGTCTTATATTGTAAAAATAATGGAGTTCCGAGTTCGTTTGATATAAACAAAACTGTATTTCAAATTCATTTTAATCCTCGGGGTTATATATCAGGTTTTAAGTGCAACGGCTATCCTGGTCGAATGCAACCCACAATACCGTACGCTGATGTTAGGCCTTTTCCGTTATCTATATAGATTTTTGCTATAGTCCGTTGGAGTTGGGAGGCCAGTCTTCCATTTCTAAATCTCTATATATTATCATATTGTGGCAAAAATATTCACCCAGATGTTCATTGAGCCAACTGTGGCTGCCTAAAAGTATAAGGATGCCTTTAAATCTTTTTTTAATTTTAATTATTTTTATGCGAGTGCGAGTTCGGTGTGAGGATAATTCGATGCAATAATTGCTTTGCATTTGACAAATTGAAAAATCAAAATGTTAAAATATGTTTAAACTAAATCGATAATCACGTATGCCTTGTGTACCCAGATTTATAATATTTCCTGCAGAGATAATATTTTTGTTATTTCTATAAAATGTTTCTTGAAGGGAATAGTGATGAAAGGGATTTATTATTGGGGATAGCTATGATAAGGAATTTTTTATTACCACAGTTCTAGGAAAATCAATGTTTTTTTTACCACAAACATATGCATTGAGGCAAAGTTTGTTTGCTAAATGTTGTTTTAGTCGTTCGATTACTGAGGCCACAAAGACAAAGGTCACGGGTTCAAATGCCTCCTCCGGCATCAGTGGAGTGTAAATGTTTGCTACGCCCTCAGAAAACATGGCAATTCCACCGCGTCGTTTCATTATTTCGAAGTAGACATTTTCAAGGTGTAAGGAGTCTTCATTCATTGAGCGTGGGACGTACCACATTTGTATGGAACGGATTTACGTTGTACTTCCATAAGTAACGCAAAATATAGAATGACGAATAACCTTAATTCCACGCTATACTATTTGAACATTTTATTTGGTTTACAACAAATTGAAATGCACAAATGTAGATTTGTAAAGTGCATGGATGCATGAGGGCTCCCTGAGTGGCATAATAGGAGGGAGACTGTGGAAAAATGAAAGAAATAGGGCTAAAACAAAAGCAAATGCAAATATACCAATGACTACATAAATAATAAGGACAAAATGGATGCGTTATAACTCAGAGGGAATGATCGAAATGAATTGCTATGCATATTTCAGTTACTCTCGGAAACAATGATTTACTCCAAGAAGGGAGGTATTTCCAATAAAAGGTGAAATATAATTACAATATAATACAGAAGGGTGCTAGAAATCTTTAATGGTTCCATCTGCAGACAAAAATGCTCTGATAATGACTTGATAGCTCACACGAAAAAACACTCTAGTCATTATTTTGGCTACCTATAGGTTTGCATTAAGGCCAAGAAGTGTAACTTTTCTCCAATTGAATGACGAATTATAATGATTATCATGCTTTAATGCTTTCCCTATAATTTCAGAAATGAATTCTATATGTATTGCATTTTTTTATTGATTCTATTTCTAATATCTCCAATCGGCTCTGTAATCTTAAGTGTCGTGCTTTGCTGACTGAAAAGAAACTGTATTTAGGAAGCGAGTATTAGTTTAATTAAAATTGGTTACATTCGCAAATAGAACTAATTAGAAATTTATAGACACCCAAACCTTATGTCTACACTTCCGATTACTCATTGATTTGATGACAATGCTTTGAAATTGTTGCATTGTAATGTTCATTAGTGAATGACTCTGTGAAAAGTCAATGTCGCGGGATCTCCCGTAGTTTCTTTGAATTTGTCAAAATTAGGTGGCGTTCCATGATGGTTACCAAACTAATATTTAGTAAAATCAACGGCAAAGTGATATCAGGTTCAGGGGTTAAAAAATAAAAACTGTAAATACAATTTATAAATCATGGAAAATTTTATTTTAGAAAAATGCGTAGATTTTGCACCATTCATGTGGCTTGAGTATTCATATGCATGAGTTTATTGTACATTTTATTGCGAATTTTCAATTTGCATAAAGTAAATGCAGACGGGAAAATTGAAGGAACGTGCTCCCGATATCTTGCATTAAATTTGGGCCCAGAAGAAAAGTATCATTTTAAGATTCTTCTAAGTCTAACTTGCAGGTGGGATTCTAACTTTGAGTATTTGTTATCGGCACCGAGTAAATCATTGCCAGAATAAATTTATCTACATTTACCTTCACGTAACTTGATACGCTTTAGTGATATTTTCCTTCGACGAAGCCCTTCGTTATGAGTGCGTCAATTCATAGTATATGGGAAACTCGCGTCGACGTATTAACTGCTACGGCTTCCTGCTGTGAATGCAGTTAAGGCAGTTCCTTATTCATCTACATAATACCCCGCAAGCCGGGGGGTGTTTGGTCACCACCTGTAAAAGGGAACAAAACCACATGCAAAATCTACACATACATGCAAGGCTATACCCATGGTGGCGTAGATATTAATGCAAAAATCCTTTCATTTTACACGCATGCAAATACATATAATGTCATCTAACAAATAATTTGCACCTTAGGATGCAGTAAGAAATTTATCCAATGGAAGGGAAAGTATAATTTCAAATTTTAAGAAGGCGAAATGCCACTACCACATGGACATGTAGCATACAACTGTCTCCTACCCCTTGGACACCGGTAAAAAATGTGACCCAACGCTGCAGGTAGCGGGAGGATCCCCCCACAGAGAGGGGAGACCCTTCCTCTATGTGTAGGGGCCTTTATTCCTTTCTTCCCAGTATTAGATTGTAAATTATTTCACTAGGGATTTGTTTATTCTTGTAATTTATTTAACACTTAATAGTAAAATCATAAGTGCCCTATAGTTTAGGAAAAATTCAACATTTGAGATAAATTCTAAGTTTACTTTATTATCAGTAGTCTACAGTTTAAGATGAATTTTTAGATGGACACAGTCTAATTGAGTGCGTCGTGGCAGTTTCACATAGCATGAAGTTATTAATACATTTTGGAAATAGATGAAATTTCAGTTGGTGAAACATCATTTTTATTTGGTACACATGTCAAATGCGATGTCTATCATTAAATTCTACCGTTTGCACGTTAATATTATTTAAAACTATTCTGAAAAAAATTGGTTTCACTCGTTATTTTGTATAAACTTTTTTCAAACATATTTCTGCTGTTTTAACTTTTTCATTCTCTAATTAGGCCTTACCACGAATGACACAATCCGGTTTTACAATAGTACTTACACATTTTTACATCAAGTTTTAATTACTCCCAAGGCTCCATTCTCTTACCAGTTAATGGAATTTGCCTCTAGCGACGCAGCGCTCCCCCTTAGGGGTCAACTCTTTCACTGAGGTCTGCAGATGCAGACGGACACGACCAGAAATATTTCACCCCTCGTGGAATTTTGGGAAGAATGGATTATTTCTTAAATTCTCTCCATACATCGCACAGTTCTCATTCAGCTGATTTCCCTTTGGATTAATCGCCATCCCCTCATTTTGATAATTTTGAATTGTTCACGCCAAACTTAAATATTCCTAATTACGTATGAATTATATCATGGTGTTTCTATAATAATTATAGGGATGGTAAGCAACCCTGAGGTTGGTACTGGTTATGATACTCGGGGATAGAGCTCTTTCCAAACTGTCACTTCAGCCTTAAGGCGTGTGACGTTCATACATTAAGTATTATATAGAGTAATGCCAATTCTTTTCCCCGTGCCACCATTTGTTCTACTACGAAGTTCAAACACCCAGAAAAATGTCCTTGATGTTTGAATATTCAGGGCAAGCTTGTGCTTTCCTATTCGGAGTTAAGGTGATACCTCTCCCACTCCCAACCCAAACCAAACAAAGCCCATTATTTCTCGATCTAATAATTTTCGGTGAAATCGAAAGTAACAAAGGGGAAGAACTGATAATTCTACCAAAAATTTGAGAATTTCGCACTCGTTCTGGTATAGGTTGAGATAATTTATTGCCAGTTAATCTTTTCGTTCGTCTTTTAAAAATCTTACTTCTGGACGGTTTATTGTGGTGTTTATCGTAGCGAAACTTATTCGGTCATGATAAAGAACAGAGAGATTCTGCCTGACTTGTCACTGATAAGTATTTCTATATCAACATGTTTTTCATTTATAAAATAATTAATGTCCAATTTTGTCGTCTTAAGTCCTCTTTTATCATAATTCCTACGTTTATTTACTGAATTCTTTGCATTATTTTTTCTCCACGGTAGATAACGCGGGTATAGTCACTGAGTTTGAAAAGTTCTAGTGGCGAGATGTAACGATTTCGGTAGATACGATTTCTCGTATGTACCTTAATATTCAAAACACGATATGACTTTCTCTTCATGATCTCGAATGTTGCTGTATTATACTTGAGGTCATGAATCTTTTCCTTATTTATTTCAGAACTTAGCTTGTTTTTTGTGTTCACAACCCATTCGATTCACTAATAATTTAAACATACTTCAAAATTTAGACGTCAAGTGAATCATCAGATAAAAAACTGCCATCAAATCTTTATTGTATCAAAGAAAATTGTTGCTTTTCCTTTTAAACGCCAACTTTTCTGCCATGGCATAGTAATGTGGAACCATCTTCATAATCTCGTTGAGTTATTTGCTCTGAGAGCGGAATTAAAGAGAACATAAGCATACTTAATGCGTACTTTCACGCTCTATTCTACTCCTTCGTTTGACGTAATGATATCTTTTAGCTTTAATACCTCAGGCATATACTCGGAGCACTCTCTGAAGGACACTCCCATGATCTGCAATGAACATTTTGTTTTCATATCATGATTGAACTAAGAATTTGATGAAACAAAATTATAATAATTGTTTGATTCACAAATTGTGTAGATTTGTATTTATTTCCCGACCTATAAAGGATATTTTGACATTGGATCGGAACGCGTTGATTCATTTTGGAAAAATATGGTATTAATGAAGGTCACCGTCATTTCAACAATATTACGGTGAAGGAAATCACATCAATTAAGAAAGTTGGATAGGTTGAGTAGCATAGAAGCAGTTCGCAACCATCATGTTGTATGAGTTGATTCGTGGAGCATGATACGCCCACAAATCTGGAATTGCACGAGGAGGAAGGAAGCAATTTTCATGCACATTATTGATCGGAAGACATAAACAGATATTCGCATAAATTTTAAAATGCTCCCAACCAGGCGTCCTCTCTCTCTCTTGGGGGAGATATTATTAGCGTGTGCAATAGCCACACCTCCACACATGTTTCTCCTACCTCAGACGTGTTATTTCACAGGGGAAGAGGAAATGGGGCTCTTTCGCTGACCGTTTAGTCATTGCCCTTTAATAAAAGACACGATGCGCGGTTTGGCTATCATGTTCGAAATCCAAACGAGAAGATATTATATTTTTTCCCTCTCTACCCTCTCTCTCTCTCTTATTCACTCTATCACATTTCACCCGTCTTTTTTCCGAAAGAAAAAAAATTATCCTCCACTCCTCCTCCCTCCCGGCTTCCGTGCGCCCAGAGACTTCCGTTCCAAATTCGATTTTCCTTCCAACGGCTTTTTTTTGTCCGCTTAGGCGCTTTCCAATGACCTCTCCGACATGCTCGTTTGTCGCGAAGGAACGGAAGGAAGACGGCAATTGTTTCTCTTTTTTTCTACGCGGCCACCCTCTCTTTCCCGCCGTGCCCGGCCCCCCCTCCCCTTTTACCCCAACCCCTCCTCAATTCTCAATCTATTCTATCCATTACTCTGTCTCCGTCGAGTTTTTCCCACTCCCGTGTGCATCTCCGTCTTCTTTCTCTCTCCCTCTCCCCTTTCCTCCTTTCTCTCTCCATCCTTACCTCTCTCCCTGTCTCTTTCCTTCTCCCTCTTTCCCTCACAATGCATCTCCCGCAGCAACACCGATCGCTACGACACCGTCCTCTCCTCGCTACGTAGGAACTGCGGCGTTAGAGATGGAAAAAATGGAGTATCGTGAGGAGAAGCGCTTGAGCGTGAAGATGCCCCCGCCTCCCTCCCGTCTCTCCCGGCCGTCGCTGCCTTGAATCCCGCCCCTCTCCCATGGTCGCCCTTCCTGGAATGGCAAGGCGGCTAAGGGTTGGGGAGGGGGGTGATTTGATTCCTGGGGAATGGAGACGGTCAATTCGACGACGAACTGCTGCTGGATGGAAGAACGTTTGGGGGCGCGGGGGGTGTTAGAAGTGTGAGGGGGAGGGAGTCCCTTGTGTCGTTCACGCTTGGGGATCGCTGGTAATGGCCGAAGACTCCTCGGAGATATTTTGATCGATTCATACGAGCTCTTTTTTATTATTTTTTGCGCATTTGTGTTTGTGTGTGGGTGTTCCGCGATTTTTTTGTCCCTCGCCGTTCGAAGGGAGAGAACTCTGTAAACGAGGCTATCGACTGGATGTGATATGGTTTGACTTTTGGCATTTGCTCTTAACTCCTTCTCCGGAGAATCTTATTCGTGAAGGAGTGCGATGTCTGTTCTTGAACATTTTTTTTCAATTTTGAAACATGAAAATAATAGTAGCGATCGCTGTTACGAATCGTATTCCTTCAGTGATCTTACCTTCCTTCAAGATCAATTATTTCTAACCCCATGTCCATGGGATACATGATTTCTTTGTTTTAGATATCAATATTTGTAAAC
The DNA here is from genome assembly GCA_037158775.1 of Hetaerina titia. Lineage (NCBI taxonomy): Eukaryota > Metazoa > Arthropoda > Insecta > Odonata > Calopterygidae > Hetaerina > Hetaerina titia. Next base: position 91,376,036 of record CM073775.1, on the reverse strand, counting down.
GTACACGAGTTACAGCCTTTTAGTATTTTCAATTCACTAAGATTGTAATCCTTGGAAAAGTTATTGCATGCTCGTTATGCTTAATATGACTTCAATTTTGACGGGCCCCAGAGTTTCAATTTTTCAACTGCTCGTACATGACCAAGATCTATTTTTCATTAGTTATGTGATCAACATGTAGACTTAATATCTTCCACTATTTAAAATTTCTTTTGCACATTAGTCAAATCGCGATCATAATCAATTCAAAATAATGGTTTGCACAAAAGATATTAACTTATCGGTTATTAATTTCGAATTTTTAATACTAAATTCTAAGAAATCAGCATAGCTTATGCTAAAACAAACACTCTAAGAGGTGTACTAAATTCTGACGATGGTATGGTGATTCAAAATAGAAGAATCAATTACTTGAGAAATCGCCCTAGTAGTTTTACGTTATTAACAAACCTGAAATTTTCGTGAAAACAGCATGTGCTAAAGGCATTCAATATCTTGTGAGTCCTTAAAACATCGACGGAAAATTTTTATGCTAAAAAGACTTTCTCTAAATAAAGTAATTCAAATTAACAAGGATATCACTAAAGCATTTATTTTCATTTAATTTAAACCGTAAAATAAGGTTAAAATAATAATGATGATATGTTTCCGTTGCGTGAGAAATTTTATTTCATGCAGAACATCACCAGCTTGGATTATTGTTTTGTTGCAGAAAGTAGACCAAAATATATTATCATAGGTCATGGCAATAAGATTCCTCAAAATAAGAAGCCACAGCTCAGAACTATATGATACGTCCGGATGACCTAAGGAACGGATTAAAAATGTGTGGAGGTGTTCACTATAAAAAGTGGTGTCCAAGTAGGACTTTTTTATGATTCGGTAGGACATTGTTTACGGTTTCTGGAATTGTCACATCCGGAAAATACACAGTCGAAAAATTTGTCGTTACAGTTGGCAAACCGATATGGCACAACAACATTCCACGACCAAGAATCAAAAGAGCAAGTATTATTTTAACCAATGCCATTTTTAGGTGAATCTAAACTTTTCAAAAATAGAAAAGGGTTAAAAAAATTGATGATTCAACCTAAGCACTTTCCATGTACGTAATATATTAATCCTGTCCTGTTATTACTCATTGGCCCTCTAGAACAAAACGAGGTTTGAAAGGATCAAAACTAAATTTTAGAAATAAGGCGCCTGTAAGTGAAATGAAATGGCTTCATATTTTCATGAAATCCCATTTAATTACCAGGTATGACCAAACATGTATCTGTGTTAAGAGAATTTTTAAATATTATGCATTATTTAATTTAGACTGTCGAATAATTAACGTATGCAAGAAAAGTGTTATTATTCTAGACTTTAATTTTCTTTGTGTCATGTAAACCATGACACAAAGCATCAGGTTTGATGTGAGGCACGTTATAGTGATGTTGCGGAAATTTTTTCATGCGAAATATTAGCACAAAAATAAGTTTTACCTTACGCATTGAGGATTAGGAAAGGGAAGGAAAACATTCTAATATATTTCGATATTACCGTTGAAGAAACTCGTAGGAGACATTTGTACAGTAAGAATGTAATATAATATCATCATTTCACTATAAATAAAATCATTTGACTGACCACTCAGCCATAAAATAGGAATTTAGTGGTTGATATTTGTCATTGTAAATAGGTCATCATAGATGTTATTTAATTGTAAAATGAATCCGCCCCTTCTCATTCGTAGCATCCCATTCCTGAGAGGTCGAATGGCAGGAGGCCGTCGATAGTTAGTCCACGCACCGTCTGTTCTTCAGTGAGGCCAAATAAGCTAATCTGTTGCAATTTTTCAGTATTGAGGAAGACAACAGAAAACTATTTCAATCATTTATCTTATGAAAATGAAATGAACAAAGTATTGGAATGAATCCTAGCTACTACGGGACCAGGCCCTCCTAGCCGCGTCCCATGCCTGGCAACGGGAGAAGCAAGGCTTCCGCGGTCTTCACCTCACGAATTCTTTCCAAAATGAAATCGACAGCATCAGTAGCAAATAAGGTAAAGAAGAGGACCCAACCAATCATAATGTGGACTTGATATGCTAGGACGATATTGAAGACTGAGAAATCAGATCAAAGAGATTGACGAGAAAAATAGGCATTTTAAGGCTGGGAGTTAGAAGAATAGCGGAGAGATAGAGCTAAACATGGAACAGGCGAGTGATAGAACATCATTAGTAGCAGTTATGTACATCTACTCAATACCCCGCAAGCCGCCGCAAGGTCGTGTGGTGGGGGGTGTTAGGGCACCACCCGTAAATTATGAAAAAAAAATCGCATGCAGAAGCCACAAATTTAGAGCCCACAAACCAAACATGGTAAACATTCATGCACGAACCCTTTCGCCCCAACCCTTTCACACACATGCAAAACCAGTTCAGCTGAACCAACGAACTTGGTCATTGTTCAGGTACATGCCACAAGCAATTACATGGAAGGAATAAGTCGAAAGGGTATGGGATCAATTAGTGGAGATAATTGCGTGTGTTCCAGGTAGGAAACAATCGGTCTTGATAGGGAGTTGAATCGCGACGTTTGGCGAAAAGAGACATCACCGAGAGCTAAGGGACTATTGGGACAGTAAGCAATAAAAGGACAAGGAAACTTCGGATCGTACGAGGTGATTACGAGCATAGGCGAGACCAGAAATTACAAGAATCCAAGGACAGATTTATGTAGAAGAAAGTATAAGAAGTTAATTAACAAAATAAGGCGAGGAACTAATAGAGCGAAAGAAGTGTGATGGAAGATGCGAGGACAAGAAAGTCTGCAAAGGTAGGATAAAACTTATCTGCTATATGTACATGGAGATGAAACTACTGTCAAGAAGTAAGAACGGAAAATTCGATAAAACAATCGAAGATAATTAAGGAACATTAATAATGGAAGTAGGAATGGTTCAAGAGAGATGGAAAGATTACATAGATGAACTATGCCATAAAGACATTGGGTCCACAAGCCTTGACATAAAAAAGAATATGACTTAGATGGGGAAAGCTTAGGTGTACGAGTACGCATTTGTATAAAATGTACCGGGAACAACTTTTCCTGACATGACTATGTCCCAGCACGCTCACTGGCACTGGTGGGTGGTTTGACCTTCGACAGGCGCCAAACGCCAATCGCCTGCGGGCGTTCGTTCAAGCTAGGGCCTGTTTTAGTGACCCCTGAGTAATATCTGAAATACGTAAATATATTTTTCCGAAACTTTCCCAGATACTTTTTATGAAAAATTGTACTTGCTGGGGGCATAGAAAAGACATCGAGGGAATTAAAGTCACAATAAGGTCGTGGAAGTAGATGGTGTTCCTGTAGAAATAGTTATGGAAAGAATGTGGAAGAAGCATTTTTATGGAAAAAATCGTAACATCTATGGGATGGGAGTTTGGCTACAAGATTTCTTCAGAGCAATGTTGTTCCCATCCCAAAAAAGCGAAAGGCAGCATACCTGTATATGATCACTGTATAAAAAAGTTTGATTTCGAGCACAGCTAAAGTGATGGGTGGGGGAAGGGAAAATGATTACTAAGAGGATGATTAGTTTTATTTATTTATTCATGTATCCTGCAATTCACCGCTATGGTGTGTGGCAGGGGGTGAATACACAGCAGAGTAATTTTCACCCGAACATGACCCTACCGCGGTCGGACAATGTTATTATGATCCACTATCGTTCATGGAAAAAATGACATTTTAAATCTATCTGTTCTACAATTAATCTCTCTAATTTTACTAAAATGATCTCTCCTAACATAGTATGATGGGGCAATAATGTATTTTCAACATCACTGCTAAAGATACCTCCTTCCAATTTATGCAAGCGCTTCAATCTGTAATTTAACCTTCGCTCCGTGAGTGATTCCCAGCCTAGCTGCTCTAATATTTTGGATACGCTACTAAGTTTATCATAACAACGTTTTACAAATCCAGATCCTCTACGCTGCACGTGATCCAATTCGGCAATTAATTCAAATCCTTGGGGATCCCATATACTGGCAGCATATTATAAATGAGGCCTAACCAACGACAGATGACATTTCTCTTTGACCTGTTCATCACATTTACCCAGTACTCTTCTAATGAATCCTAATTTTTTGTTAGCTTGTCCACATATTTCCCGTATATGTTTCGCCCAGGAGAGATCGTAAGTTATGGTACAGCCTAGGTATTTAAATGAGTCTACACATATTATTTCGGTGTTCCCCATGCAGTAGGTGTTCGGGAGGGAATTTCTCTTTTTCCAAAAATGTGTCACTATTCACTTGTAATTTTAATTCTATTTGCCAAGAGTCGCACCAGTGTTGTATAGCATCATGATATATGACAAGGCCGCTGTGTCCTCAGTATCATAAATATCACGGTAAACCAATACAACATCGGCAAATAAGCGTATCTAACTAGTGACTCCGGAGTCAATGTCGTTAACGAAAAGTATAAATAAAAGAGGTCAAATAACACTTCTCTGGAGAACACCTGGAGTAACTTCTACTGCATTTGAGCTGACTCCATCTATCACTACTCTTTGAACCCTACCATTCAAAAAGGCTTAGAAACCCTGGATATTTGTATCTATACCATATGCCTCTAGCTTTACGAGTAGTTTACTATGTGGTACTTTGTCGAAGGCTTCCTTAAAATCCAGAATAATCCGGTCCACTGGAACACTGCTCTCTTCCGAAGTAAGAATATCATGAACGAAAAGCGCAAGTTGCGTCTCGCAGGATCTACCTTTTCGGAAACCCGGATGATTTTTCATTAATAACTCCTGATTCAATCCAGTTGTGAGACACCTGACACTTCAGGTGTCTCACAACTGAACTAGCAAATGTTCCATAACCTTACACGAAATTGATGTGAGGGAAGTAGGTTTGTAATTACTCGGTTCCTCCTCTACTTCGTTTTTAAATATTGGTATTACGTTAACCGTTTTCCGACTTCTGGGAACCTAGTGATCTATCAGCGACCTCTTAAATATATCTAGATACGGCGCGATTTCCGAAGCTAGATCCTTAAATATGCGAGCGGGTATTTCATCGGGCCTGGAGGATTTATTAGGCTTAATATTTTTCAGCAAAAGTTCTATTCCACTATATGACATTTCAATTTTCGGCATTGATTTACCGGCACGATTTGGTAAGCTATCGGAGGCATTCAGCGAGATATTGGTGAAGACGCTTTGAAAGGAGGAATTAGCATTTTACAAACTGTTGGTTACTTTTTCGCCTTTAACATTTTTGAATGAATTAACAGTTGACTTATTTCCCTGAACTTCTTTGATATATAGCCAAAATGATTTTGGGTTCTCTTTCAAATTTTCCACTAATTTTTTTCCGTTTGAATCCGCACAGCGCTTTCTGGAATTCATTCTTGGCATTCGCCCGAGATATCTTGTAATTATAAGAGATCTCATTCTTTTTGTCGCTACAGATATCATCCCTAATATTTTTCACCTTATCGTGACATATTCTTTGACGTCGTAATGCCTTTCTAACATTCGCGTAGTACCATATAGGTTCGGTGTTATCTTCTATTAATTTACTGGGAATGGACTTGTCGACTGCTAAGCGTGTGATCTCAAGGAAGTTATTCCATGTATCCTCAATATTCGGTGATTAATATCTTTCTTAAAACTTGCAAATTGATTCTGTAGCACACACGTTAGGCCATTGTAGTCCCCATCTTTAAACAAGTGAGTTTTCCTTTTTCGGCTTCTTATTTCGGACCCCATATTGCGCAAACGTAGCATTTTTACTGTCCTGTGATCACTAAATCCTTAAATAGTTTTCGTAGTTTAGACTTTTTCGGGAATATTTGTTGCTAACAAATCAAGCATAGTATTCCCCTAGTCGGTGAAGTGACAAGTTGATGCAATGAGTTCAACGTAAAAGAATTCAATAGCGATTCGTAGATATCTTTGTCTTTACACTCCGTTGTAAAACTATATGCTCTCCAGTCAATAGATGGGACATTGAAATCTCCACCGATTATAACGTCGCCATCATTGTGCTGGGATAAGAAACCTTTGATTTGCTGATTTAATTCTAGTATTGAATTGTCTCTGTCGGCTGGCGGTCTGTAAAACGCACATGCATAAATTCTTTTGGATTGAGGATTTTTAATTGAGCACCAAACGCTTTCCAAACCATTACCCGGAATTACCTCAGCCCTGCTGACGCAAAACTTTTTAACTGCAATAAAGATACCGCCCACGATTCTATTTGTTCTGCAATTTCTGTAAATGGCAAATAATTTTAGGAAAATTTTACCATCGACAATATCAGAGGTTAACAAACCTTCTGTCCCAATAATTATATCTGCGCCTGTGCTTTGAATAAGGTGATGATATTCTGCGACGTTGTTTTTTAAACTTCGGCAATTTACTACCAATATAGTTAATGTTTTCTTGACATTATGGTTTCCTGAATTTTTAACAAGGATCGTATTCTTATTAATATTGAACCCCTCATAACATTTTCCGTCCGTTGCTCCCTAATCCGTGTTAAATAAACTACTGCTAGCACTAAATCTGACTTCATTTAAAGCTACATAATTTGGCAAAGAAGACTTTATTATTTAACCTTATTTGGCCTACACTCTGGCCTACACTATTTTCTAAAAAAGTCCTGCAGTGCTCGAATATCCTACCCTAACATACCTGGCGGCCTGAGACGTGTTGTGAACACCAGAACGGTTCAGGGGTTAACGCCGGCTGATGGTCGACGAAGGACGCCCCGATATCTCTGCACAAAGCACGCAACCTCTGATTGATGCCTTCCACTCCGCTCCAATCATACTGGTCAATCCTCGGGACAAGGCTGCAGATCGAGAATGTCACATCAACCCCCTCGACACACTCACCCGCTTCACTTCCAAGTTCAATTCCCTGAAGGAATTCAGAATCTCTTCGGATGCACAGTCCGTGCCATCGTTGACGTCAACAAGCCACGACCCGCAGGCGTCGACCCATTCGCCTTCGTCACCTGGGTAACGTTGCCACTAGGAATCCACGATAAAGATGAAAGAGAGAGGAACTCTTGGTAACGTAGTAGTGATATCAGTAATAGAAGGAAACGTGGAGTGCAATCTATTTTTGTGTCGTAGATTTTGAGAAGCCGTTCGAGCGAGTAATTTGAGTAAAATAAATTAATATATTGCAGAAAATAGGAGTAAATTGGAGACAGGAGAACTATCGGCAATCTCTACATCTCGGATTGTTCAGGGGAGAGTGGTGGCTTGAGAGTCGGAATGGGTAGTGTTGGGAAAGTCAATGAGGTATTCATAAAATCAGTTAGGTATTTAGATAATCAAGCTTATGGATGATAATCGATGTAAACAAAAAAAAGTTATTCGATTTTTAAGAAAGAGGAAAGGTCAATTAAATATTGTAATAGGAGTGACACAGCCGATCGTCAGTTTGCTTCGAGCGGTCTTAGCGGAAAGATGTGCCTCCGCGTGATGTGTGTTTTTCGACTTTGCTAAACGTGGAGCGTTCGTTCGAACATGTCAATGAATAACAATGCCCCCAGCCACACGTCCTTCATCGTTACCACCTTCCCAACCCGGAGCACCACCCGGGTGGTCCCCCAGCCCGCTTACAGTCCCGGCTTATCTCCTTACGGCTTATTTGGTTTCCCCGACTGAAGAGAAAGCTGAAAGGAAAGCATTGGCAGATGGTGGAAAACAACGAAAATCATGTTACAGCGTTCCTGAGAGACATTCCCGTAGAGAGGAGTTTCAGGGTGCCTTCCAGGCGTGGCCGGCACAACTTTGCAAGTGTATCGATGCAGGGGAAATTTTGAAGAATATGAAGGATTTGTAGAAGTACCATCAACAAATACATTTTTCCCAGAGAATGCACATTACTTTTATAGTGAATCTTTTATATGTCCATTTTCACATACATGTACATATACTTAAACATATTCTCGTAAATGGAGAGAGAAATTTAAATCAATGACTACCTGTATGGTGCCAATGCTTGTCATAATGTTCGTATTGAACTATTTCCTGGGAAGTAGTGTAGTAGGATTACTACCTAGGCTTGCATTCTTACATGAGACCCAAAAACATTTTTTTAAATATGTTTTCGAAAAAGCTATAACATATCAGCTGTGTCAGCGTTTGGATTTTTAGATTTTCGAGCGAAAATCCTAACGACTAGTAAACAACGCATGTTTTATGTTATGTAAAACCATAGTGAATTTTTACACAAAAGTCACGAGATAATGATCAAGTTTTGTCATGTTCAAATTTTCTACCACTAATAAGGTTCTTTAATTAGGATTTACCGTTTGGAAATTAGTTAAATGCCACATTTTACGTATTAATTAGTAATTAAAATAAGTAATTAATATAAAATTAAGACGAAAAAACAAAAATGTAACCTTAAGAATGATAGACTGTGATTTTCTACCTCCGTATACCATGTCAGAACAACTCATTTAGGCATATTAACAGCCAGTGAAAGGGTGGTGATATTTTTCTGCTTTAGCACCAAAGTACCTAAGTCATCGTAAAATCCTTTATAAGGAGTTGGACGTTTACCAATTAATTTTTATTGCTCTGGCAAGTTTAGCTTTAATAGTATTTATAAAACCTCACAGATTTGATTTTTTTAAATGCTTAAAAAAATGTGTTCGACAGCGAATACCAACGTTTTTAATGGGCTGCACGACGGTTCATCTGAAACATTTTTACTTCACACCGAAATGTTCTTTTCAATTTGGAAAATTTTCTTCAATTTTAGCAGATTATATCCTCTGAGAATCCCATAAAAGCTTTCATGACCCGGAGTGAGGGAAGGGGGGCAAAAAATAAAATAAATTTCCTCTCCCTCCGCGGCAAGATACGAAATTTAATTACCAAGATTAATTTCCCTTGACGGCCACTTACTTAAGCAAAACCGGGAGTCCGAATTTCATCGTCCCTCCACCGCCCGAAATTCCTGCCAAAAAAAATCAAAAAAATAAATGCACTCCACCGGAATGTTTTCGCTGAAATTTCATCTTCATTCGCCGTGTGCTGGCAGTCCCTCCCATCCAATTCGTCATCCCCCGCAACCCCTCGCCCAACCCAACTCCCCTCACGGTCATCCCCACTCCCTCTCCCGCAAGAACGCACACGAAGGCCGAAAAAATAAAGAATAATCTCTCCTATCCCACCCACTCCATCGCTAAAACGCGATTTGTCTTTTTTTAATTGATGTTGTTTTTATTTTTTAAGAGCTGGGGGGGAGGAGAAGGGGAAGGAGGATGTAAAATGACGATTTACCACGCTCGCCGAGAGGGCTTCCCCACACGCGTTGATTAACCCATAAGCACACGCACTCACTCACGCACATGCCTGGGGCAGTGCGGGCCACGCTATAAACTCTTCCTCCCGCCCAAGGCGTCTCCTCGCCCACCACCGCCGTCGTGTTGGCGGGTGATAGAAACGTGAAATTTCGTGGGGAACATGAACCGGGGATGGGAAAAAAATATATGAGGACATTCGGCGTGTTCGGTGGCCACCCTTTGGCGCCGAATACGTTCGTGCCCGTGCGCCAGGGTCGGTCGTGGAGGGTGCGGGGTTTGGGATATAGGGTTTTTGTGGGAGACAAGTCGGACAGGTACCATTCTGGTTGCGGGCCGTCCCATATATATCCACCGCGTGCCAGAGAGAAGACCCTCTAGTGCCACTCCTATCGAAATCGCCCCCCCCCCCGCCACCGCGTTTTTTATTCACGAAGCAGCATCCCTTCCCCACCTCCCACCCGCTCCTCTTTCCATCCTCCCTCGCCTTCTTTCTTTCTCCTGGGGCTGGCCCCGTTGCCTGGCACGGTCGCCGTCCTCGCAGCCACCACCGCCGGAAGTGGGCGTGGGGTGTCGAAGCTTGTGGGTGGGGGAGGTGGTGGCGGCTGAGAAACAGAAGAGCATCGCCACCCGTCGGCCGCGCGGACACCTGTTGAGCGTGGAGTGCCCCAGGAGTGATTTGGGAGTCACACCGAGGGGCGAGACCACCCAAAAGGTGTGGGAGGCTAGAGGGGGGGAACGGCGGGAATCTTGCTTGCTAGGTCTCTTTTTTTTCACCATGTCGCCATTTTATGTCCCGAGCGAAAGTGTACGTGCCAAATTTTCTGTGGGCATAACCAGGACTGAAATAGTACGAGGAACAACCGCGAATCTGCGTCTTTCCTTAGGGGTTTAAAAATATGTTTCCATTGGGCAATATTGCTGATTGAGCCAAATTATTCGTAAGGTAAGATGGCAAGGTTTTAGGGTATGCGGTCAAGCCAAGAATTTTTTTAATGCAGTGATCTAGATGTTTATTACCTCATCAATTAATTACCTCATCTCGACAAATTCACTTAAGGCATCTGTTTCAGACACTTACGTCACAAATCAGGTATTTTCTCAAAATCACCGAAAGAGTATTATCAATAAATTGAGATTATTTTCTCTGCTAAAAAGTAACAAGATAGTTTTAGCCCCCCCAATTGGGCAATCATTTATTCATGAGCCAAGTTTTCCATTTTTCCTATCCACATCTACATAAATTTCCCGCGATCCAACAAAATCGTGAGTGGCAGGGGGTGTTAGCACCAGGTGGAATGGGTAAAGGATAAGGGAGAGGAAGGTGTTCAAAGGGTTAGGAAAAGGGAAAAAAATTCAATAAAAATCCCTAAAAAGACGAGCCGACCGATATATAAACATACTAATGAACAACCGAACAAGTGTTAACTTCCTCCACCGTGGAAGTTTTTGGGTTCACTAAAAATGAGGGAATAAAAATGAAACACATTAACTTGTACGATAGCCCACCTCCATACCAAGACATTTTATGCAGAACTGGAAAGTAAGGAGGGGAAAATTATTCCCATAAGACTTATGCTTCCCACCTCTAACATATGTTATATAACCCCTAATCTAAAGTGGTTCTATTTTGTATCATTTTGCAAGTTTTTTTTATGTTGGTATAGCACGCTATTACAATAAATTATTTGAAAACATACTACTGACTTGATTTACTGACCGAAGGATACTAGACCACCTAGGATTTGCCTTACTCCCATATCCCTGTCTAAATAATACTAGGTATTGCCATAAGTAGAGAGTTTCGTTGTGTAATCACTCGTGCTATATCAAGAATGGAATTCATTGCATAGTATTAGGGAATCGCTAAAAAGTTAGATTGGTCCCAATGGTCTAAAGCTGTTTAAAATAGACGATAATAGCTGAACGAAAGATAATAAGGGCAATAACGATTGAGCGAGACGGAAAGAGCCCTCCAACGGTCTTCCAAGAGCTGCAGCAGGTGAGGACCTCGGCGAACTGCGATCGAAGTAGGATTGCAACCTCCGATGACCTCTTGATATCCAAAGGTTAAATAGGAATTGAACATATTCAAAGACCGAAGAACAATTTTCATCTGGTTAACACAACCTTGGGAGCTTTTTTGCACTGTTCGTGGCATTTAGAAAAGCATTTCTGTTTTTTCGAAGGCCGCCACATGACGAACTTGATTCTGAGAAACGATAATAAGTTAATCTGAAGTTGCTAACGGAGTTAATCAGATGAGTAACGTTCTCGCCCGCTATTCCAAAGGTCGCGGCTTCTGATCCCGTCTCGGTCAAGTGTGTTGTGTCAGCTCTGGTGGTTCCGTACATGGGATTTCAAAGAACGTAAAAACTACCAGAATTATTCCAATTGCTAGAACAAATTCTTATTATTAAAGTGCCATTTCTGTCGGCGCCAAATCCTAAGAAGCATTGCTATATGAAATAAATTTAATAAATAAAAAGAAAATCTACATAAATTTGCTTTCAGAAGCAGCGAATTTTTTTAACGATGATTAGCAGTATTGTGGGCATATTTTTAACGAGGAGTGGATTTTTATGTCTATGAATAGGATAAACTTGGATATGAGGATTGTGCGGGACACAAAAAGCGACTTGAAATCGCAGAAGGCATTCTTGAACACATTTCTACGCCGAAGGTTCAGGTATGTCGCGAATAATTTGGTTGGCTCTGCCTGTCAAATATTCATACTGCAACCCATTTCCAGGGACCGCCACATTTATCACAAATGTATGCCTTTCAAACTTCAGTTCTGAATCCCACAACACAGTTCCAATTTGATCCCACCAGTTTTCACGAATGATATGGAATCCGTTCGAACCTATTTACACTCCTGTCCCAAACCTCAAATGCTTTTTTTCTCGGATTCCATAAATCATTCACTACTGTCGAATAAGTTTTTGTAGGTATTTTCTCGAAATCAGGTCGTTTCGATCACATGGTTTCCCATGGTTATGGTTCCTGTGGTGTTTATGAGTAATGGGGAAAAATATATATTTTTATTATTTTTGCTCTTTGATGCCATTGCTATGATGTCATCTCTTGAAGGCTGACCCTTTTTTTATTTGCGGGAAGAGCACTTTCAGAGCGGAGGATCGGGGCAAGGGACCAGTAAATGTGGACCATGAAATAAAGGTGAGAAAGACTCGGTCGACTTGGCGGGATATGTATTGGCGTCATGAAGATATTTAATTTTTATCGAAGGGAGTTGATATTAAGAACCGTGACGTAACCGAGGTATCGAGAGTGGATGTATAGCGCCGATACGCGATGCGTTACGGAATCCATCGTCGACATTGGCCGTCGGACGTACGACCTGTGCTTGCGGGATTTGCTTTCGCCCTTCCCCTTCTTCTGGCTCTCAAGCTTCAAGGTGGGGAGTAGATATCCATTTAGGCTCCCACGAGTTAGACGATGTAGGGTGCATTAACGGTGAGAGACACGGGAACAACTTGTTAACTAATGGATAGTATATAGAGCGTTCTTCTGCTGAGTGGATGCTGTACTCAAATCCGGGTAATACCCTGAGATACTCCAACCTAAATGCATACTGGGTGATTTATATGGTTCCCCGTTCTTTCTGAGATTTCATAGGTGGCGCAAGGCAAGGAACTAACTTCTCTATCCTGAAGTATCCTATTTCACGCAGAATTAGTCAAATATGATCTCCACTCTCACGTACTGACCTATTCTCAGGGTTACCTTCTTAGGTTTAATCATAGTGGTAGTAGCTAGGTGGGGTGGAGGGGCGATAGACGGCTGAGATCATTAGGGATTGGTTTTGGGATATGGTAGATTTGTGTTTTTCGTAAAATACGGAAAGGGTGGAGAGAAACCAGTGCCTGCATAAACCTATTCTCAACGAAAAGCGTCAAAGGGGTCCCTACAGTTTAACGTACGATCGGACGGATGGCATACTTCACTTGAAGTGGCTCACTCTACATACGATAGTATAGTACTCGTATAGTACCCCAAGTAGGTATCGGGACAAAATTCTGCCGCCGCCGAGATTTGAACCGGAAACCGCATTCGCACAAGCCGCGGAACCAACTCAATTCCCTGTGGTTTGGTGTACGATAATTATGACGTAGGTTCAGTCATGGTCGACATTTTATTGCGCACCTTATATGTATCGTCTTTCCGGTACATTTTCATCAACGCCATGTGTTTGATGCCGAGCGTCGATATTGGAAACGAGATAAATTCCCTCCGTGCTACGGAAACCGAATCGATGATGAGAATTGGTGTATGGGATTGGGACAATGGGAAGAGATAAATGGTGGAGGGAGAGGGAAGAACGGGGGTGTCGCACGGGGTGAGAATATGAAAGAGTTACGGGGGTGTGTTGTTTGGGACGGTGGGAATTGAGGAAGTGACATCAGCACGTCGAGTACGCGGAACGGTAAGGGTGTTTGCGCGAATGGAGGTCAGGTGAGAGTGGGGTGGGGGAATTTGGACAATACCGTTTCCTACGCGACGGAGTCGAAACGAGAGGATGTGGGTGGCGGAGGAATCACCAAAGCTATCGTGAGGGGACCGTCAGTCGTGAGTGGTGTAGAGCGAGGGAACGGCGCTTGAATGAAACAACGAGCTGTACGAGTCAATCAGCACAGAACACGACCTCCTTGAGTGAAGCGCCGCCGCTCCCCCCGGCTTGTCGTCTCCCTTCCGTTCTCCTTCAGCTTCCCCTCATTACCGGGCGGTGACGCCGCGCTCCTCAACCTTCGCGCGCTTGACCACAGGTGCTCATGAATCGTGATTCCGTTCGGAAACAAAGAACGGGATTAATGACGAACCAAAAGGATCAGAAAAATCTTACAGCTTCTAGTGATTTAATTTTATGATACTACCTGAACGGTGAGTTGCGGATTCACAGAAAGTTGTATGCTCCTCTGGGTAAAAGGGATTTCCCGCAAATATATTTTAGAATGCGTGTTCACCATAAGATTCCAATGAATCAGCGTGCGGCTTGAAGGATGTACCTCGGCTGTGTGACATTAGCATTTCAACAAGTCACAAAGCATTGCCTCCGAAACTTCACCTTTGCCCTTTAGTGGTTTAACTGTTACCGAGTTTGATTGGAATTGAGAAAACAAATCGTAGTTCTTCCTGTAGATAAACCAGACCATGGAAGAGCCAAAATTGAAATTGATCAGTGAAGTTGAATTTCTGTATTTCCCATTTATGCATTTATCTAAAATAAGACTTTGAATTTGAGCTCATTTGATTTTTTGATAGTAACGGGAAATTTTTCAGAAGAATTTATGCAATGATCGAAGGGATATCAATGTAGCCATATTTACATTTCAACAACCATAAATACATTATGCCATTGGTGACAAGGAAGGGTTGAAGCGCACAAATTATAAATTAACCAAAACAAAATTCTGCTCATTTCATAATTCAGTCGTTCAATTTAGATCGGTAAAAGGAAACGTCACTCATACATGATGTTCTGATTTCTAAAATTTGCTATTAGCATGAACATTACCGGTAAAACCACCGTGACATTCGATGAACTCAGTTTCTTGCAAAAAATATTTGCAAGAAACTGTCCTTGCCGTACCAATCATTTCATCTTCTACAATAACATTACTTTTTCTAAATCCAATATCTGTCGCATGGTTATCACAGTGTCTAACTTTACGATTCAAGATGGAGGCCAGTGTAGGACAAATAAGGTCAAATAAAGTAAGAAAACTATGTTGGTATACACTCTGCATAGGAAATGATCAAATTCATTTCCACTGAACTAAATTTTATATGACAATCTAGAGAAACGATAGTACAGTTCCGTTTCATGATTGAGTCTGTCAATAACATTTATACGATTAAGCAAAACTTTCCATATTCCTTATATGCATAATTTATTTCCACTTTCTCGTAAATTTTGCTATCACAGGGAAAATATTATTTTATTTATTTATTCTTAATACGAAAACAGCACTTTTTGGCCTTTACATCGGAGTATTAACAGTGACAATAATGGCGACGATTACAAACACCCAAGCCCTATGTGGATGAAAACCCATCCAGGCGGGAATCGAACCCCCGACCCCTGGATTGACAGACGAGGACGTTACCCCGCCGCCACCGGGGCCGGCAAAAATATTTATTTTAAAGTTTCTTCTATCATTAGGAAAATGTTAGAAAATATTTCATTGATCATTATGTCCCGAAGTGGTAATTTTATCTTTAATGTAGTGCGCAACTGATAATTGTGCGATGTGACTACATGTAAATCATTTAAGAAAAGATTATTTGTAAAAACCTCTTCTTTGAACTAAATCAAAGTCGTATCGATGCATTTCAATGGATTTAAAAATAAATATAACTCTTTTTTCGCTAATAATTGGAAATAATCCCATAAAATGATATCTCCATACACACCTCATTGGGTTCCTTCTCCTACATTGGTAACATCGCACTCTCTAGTATGAACCCCCCTTTCAGTAGTATGTCTTGTCGGACACCGTCGACGCAAATTGAAGGTGGAACTATAAGACGTTTTAAGAAATGGCAAATTGATAGCTTGTCGTCTGAAATCATACTCTTAGCTCGTTTTGTCGCAGGCGATTTTCTGGTTTCTTTTTTAGATTATCAGAAATTGTCTCTTATTCGTAAAGAATTTAAAGGAATTTATTAAATGTATGTTATCCGCATTAAATATTATCCATTCTAATCACCATAGTACTTTTTCACGGTATTGTCTCTCGAAAAATAGTTCTTCCAGCAAGAAAGTAAAATATATTTTTCTCAGCTTAGGAACTATCCTGTCGCATGGACATTCCTCCTTCATTTCATTTCATCCGATTCGTAATTTTTAGGAGACAAAGGACAAGGAATCGTCCGCACAGCTTAACAAAGAGTGATGTTAAAGAAATAAAGCCGAAATGGTTCAGTGAATTTTAAAGTTAGTTCAAAGGAATTCTGAAAAAATCATTAAATTTATTTCAATTATTTCACATCTTCTGGGACGATTAGAACAAAATTCTCAATAATACTTAATTGGAGAAATTACGTCAAAATTCAACTTCCCTCAAGATTGTGGAAAATTTGTCCATTCAGTCGCGCACAAAAAAAACATATTTGTCTATTCTCATGTGTAATAACATCGTAATGGCACATGTTTTTGCAGTTTCCTAATTAAAATAATTGAATTCCATTTTTTTTATTTGGATATATTTAGTTATTGATCCGGTCAAATCGAACAGAACAGTTTAAAACATAACCGTATAAACCCTATGAAATGTGATTGCAACACTCCAACATATTATGCTCTCCTTTATGTTATCCTGTGCACATTTTCTCTTTGATTTAAAAATTTTATTCTCAACTATTTTTATAGATTTTTTCCGAGTGGTATTCCACTTCCAAATGATGATAGGAGACACTTTCCTTTTCCACATAGAGTAATTTTATTATGACCTAGGTTACAGCGTAACATAGTTACTTTTGCGTTACTTTGCGTACATTTTACGTTAAAGCGTAGCATCTTCATCTGAAGACGTTAAGCTCTACAGCGTAAGCTTTAGGCTTTACGTTACGCTGTAACGCAAAAGCAAAGTGTCTTCTTTCATCATGAAGGATTTCCACCATGTTACACCTGAAATTTTGTTATATATTTCATTTCCAAGTTGTCTCGTGTTTTTTCAAATAACTTCTGCTCTTACGCTACTCACTTGAAGTATGATGTCATAGGTCGACTAAATATCACCAAGTGAGATAGTCATGAAACTGCGTGAACCCCCGATTTGTGGGCATCAGTTATACCTAGTCTCCACTTTCGCTAATTGGCCTGCCGAACTTCCTTTTGCGTTCTTCCGCTTCACCCGTGGTTTCCCAGGAGTCATCGGGATATTTTACCATAGGTAACCCGTTAGCCAACCGAACAGTTTTGTAGGTAAGGTTAGTTAATCGTTCAAGGACGTTAGCGGACGGTGGTCGCGTACGGACGCACAAATGCTTCAAATAATTCTCGTCGGCGGGGCGTTGCAAACGAGGCCTCCCGCCAAAAGCGCCCTGCGAACAAAGCAGATCGCCGATCGTCAACGCGGTCACTTGCTCCAGGATTCCGCTCGCACAAGGCAGGGCAAGGGGCAATTGCTTCTCGCAAAATCACGCCCTGCTCAACGATGCTGTTTACTCGCGCTTGCTTGAGGCTCACGGGATTTTAATTTAAAAAAAAATGTTGGGGGAGTCCAAGCGTGCATCCTTTTTCTTTACGCATTCCATGGCAGTCCCGTGCTTGCATAAGAATCCCAACGCTTTGAGAGACTCACCCTTTGAGTAAATGTTTCATTGAAGCAATGAATATTATCAAATCGATGCTAATAAACCCAAAAATCAGCAGAAAAATTCACAAACCCAAATCCCTCTGCCCACCACAGGGAGATAGAAGTGGGGAGATCCCTTCGCCGAAGTTGGAACCGCAAACCTGAGAAAGTTCATCAACCGCCTTCCCCGCTAAGTCATTGGTGGCAACAAGTTAAAATGGAGACTTTTAAAATGAAGGTTCGTAGATGAGGGGAAAGAACCAAAATTTGATAAAATGAACCAAATGGATATAAAATTGTGGTGTAGGGACATGGTACGAAAAGTGAGAAGAATAGTGTTGGGAAATATTCAAAGAAAAGAGGATTTAGTACATGCTGAGAGGGAAAGGGATGTTAAAGACTTTGATGGAACGGAAACATTGGATAAGCGAGGTATATGGGGAAAAAGATTATGCTTGATAGATGGAATGGAGCATACTAGAACTCCCGCCCCATCTCCCCTCCCATAGCAATTAACCCGAAGGATGTTTTGATGTGTTGAAATGAATTTATTGGGTTTGTAATTTCACACACTTTATTTAAAACACGAGCCAGGTTTCGACGTTGAACGCCATCATCATGTGATCAGTCGTCGTCATCAAGTCGAAACCGGGATCGTGTTCCAAATAAAATATATGGAATTATAAAGTCAAAAATTTCATTTAATTTTAATACGTTATTTAAATTCCATAAAGTTATGTCGGAGACAACAAATTGGATTGATAATTGAGATGGTAGATCTCACCTAACACTAAGCCCAGGGTCGTGCGAAATTCACACATTCATAGGGCAACACGGGGTCGTATCGCCTATGGTTTCCATGAAAGATCTGCCTCCCAAAAACCACACAGCTTGGGTAACCCAGAGGTTGCTCAGAAGAGTCCCCCGGAATCGAACCAGGATCCCAAGTTCAGTAGCTCAGATATACCTGCTTGCAGGTTGAAAAAATGACTTATTTTTACTCGGGCTGTTAGGGTAGTTAGTACCAGATCAGGAGGGTCCCAGAAAAGTATCAGTGCTTGGTTCCTGGGTGCATTAATGACGTACCGGGAGAAGATATCATATTCTTGGCTGTTTTTTCATGGTAATTGAGACTTTCTGCCGACTGATAGGGTTGCAATATGTCCCATCACGGTCAAGAGTTTTTGATGCCGCAAAAACCTTGACATATTTTAATATATTCATCGAAATTGTTTTACCTCTGACAGACAATAGAAGCACATGTGTAATTAGGCACAATGCTAATTGATTAAAATAAAATACTGATGAAATCAGATGTGTTGCTTAGTAAATAAATGCAGGTCTTTTCAATCACGATTTTTTATCATCGAATAAGTTTAACGGGGTAATAAAATTCGTAATGTCATTTGTCATAGCTTAGAGTTATTAATGTGAGAATCGCTTACAATTACTTAAGTATCAACCCCAAATTACGAGTGTCACTAATAACTTACTTCATTGCTTTTATTTTATTTTTTCATAGTTATTGTGTCAGCTGTTGTTAAAAACCTTTTTACCGTTTGTGGTGACCTTTGAGATAATAAATAAATAAAATCCTCCCCTCTAATGCAGTCTTCAATAGTTAATTGCCAATCAACTTGCCCGGCATTCTAGCCTAAAAAATTCCTCCACTAACTCTTTCCCTTCCCACCATGCTTTCCCACTTAGTCGTTTGTATTCCTTGTCGTCTGTTTTATTTTCTCCATTCTTCCCCACTCCCACTTCTCTAAAGTCTCCAATCTACGGTTATACCAGGCCTAAACGAGCAAGTTTCCGAGCCATACGAACCTACGCTCCATATCAAAGTTTTCACTTGACTTTTCTTTATAGCCTTATTCACAAGCCCATGTCATCGTGTATTAATGAACACATTTTAATACCCATGTTCAATCCCCGTCCCCGGTGTTATTTCAATATTTACGCCACAGCTGCCTTTATTTCGACTTTCAAGGACCTATAAGATTCGAAGTGACCATTATTTTTTAGATTTTTCCCTTGTTATTATAAACTTTCCTGGTCGTGAATGTGATTTCAATATTATTTCCAATTTTCTGTTTTTTATGAGTCGATTTAAGTAAAAATAACTCCAGAGTTTGCGAATATGAAAGATTCAATATCGTGTGCCGCGAGCAAAAGTTATTCTCTTGGGAAAAGTCTAGCAGTTCGGAATTTGCGGTCACGGGATCGAGAGTAAGTACGTAAGAAAGTGAAGCGTAACGATTTTGAAAAAAAAGACCTGAAAGGTTTTAATTCCCCTTTGGTCTTAGCTCCGGAGAAGAAAACAAAAACCCCTTGCCGTCCGTCCCAGAACCCAGCGCGAAGAGCACCTGTTCCGTTCGAACACCTCCTGAAAGGGACAAGAGTAGAAGTGGGCTTCCTCTTCTTTTTTCGTCATTCCCAGCGCCTCACACGCAAAGACAAAAACCAATTTCCTCCTCACGAGAGAACAAGATTTACCTTCCCACTGGATTGTTTAAAAAAAAAATGAAGAAATTAAAAAAAAAATCCTTCGCTTCCGACTTTCGGACGTGGTTTCCAGTGTGGGGTGGGAGGAATAGTGGGTGTGGGATAACAAAAAGTCGGAGATCGACATAAAAAAAGCACGCTGCGCTGCATCTCAGCGGGTCGCTTTTAAGATCCGTCGCCGACGTCTCCATAGAAATTTCCATCCCTCCATTCGCCCTCCATCTCCGTCGCGCCACCGCGAAGAGTCTCTCTTCCCCACTTCCCAACACCCATCCGTTTTTAAGGGGTCGGATTGTGGAAAAAAATTAGCGTTTGGTTAACTTGAACTTATAGTTGACGCGACATGTCACTGGCTTTTGACTCCTTTTGGCAGCGCTCATTTTAATTTGCTCACCTAAAACCAGAGACCATCTCCATTGGTTTTCGATCCCATCCTCCTCCAAGCTGTTCCGCCAACCTTTTCATTCCTTCGTGATTAATTGCGCTGAACATCTCCACTGACATCTCGCAACACATCCTTGAACTTCGTATGCATATTTATTCCCCCCGCTATAACTCTTTCTTTGCTGAAAATGTTCCCCAGAATGTGACCAGTTAGTTTTCCTAGTCTATTTTATTCTATTTAGTTTTTCCTAGTCTATTATTTAGTTTTCCATACGTCCTTTGTCGTGTTAAGGTCCCTCAGTCACTTTCATTTATTACTCTCTTGGTTTTCCCATATATTCCATCACTCGAAGAAATACCGAAGATTGGTGACCACATCAATTATCTTGAGAAACAGTCTGGTTTTAAAATGCATAAAGAACACGTTTCAAACATATTTCTTAAATTTCAGTTTTAATATATTCGCCGCAGTAGATTGTTTACCAGAGATTTATATTTAAATCATGGCATCCGAGCGAGGAAACATATACTCAATCAATAAAATAAACATTCAAGTCGAAATTCACAGTCGTTGTCGATAAGCGAGGTGAACCTCATAGCTATTGGTTCATATAGCATGTTGCAGTTGTCGTTTGTAACAATTATCGTGAAAAAGTTTAAGTTTTTTAGTTAATCATTGTTTATTCAAAGCGTTTCGAATTTAGTTTTCGATTTCCTGTTAAGTTTGTCCATGACCGCAGTCTTCACGCTCGCTCGTCTGCTCCCGTGGCTGAGGGGGCAAGGGGGAACATCCTCATTGTTCATGCTCTCTCCCCGCGATCCGTTTTTCGACTGCTCCTCCTCGGCTGTGGTTTGCGCCGATCCTTGGCCTCGTTATGAATCCTCACCACTTGAAGTGGGCTTTCTGAGAAGGCGCTACTTGAACTTTTTTTTAAAGCGCAAAAATGATCCCGGGGTATCTGATGCGATCTGAATCTCTCTAACCAGACCTCATGTTTTTATTAAAATTTTCAGAATACTTTCTGCGATTTCTAAATTGAGAGTTTTGGTCGGAGATATCGCCAACAAAAGCTTCCTAATTATCATTTATCATT
The DNA here is from genome assembly GCA_037158775.1 of Hetaerina titia. NCBI lineage: Eukaryota > Metazoa > Arthropoda > Insecta > Odonata > Calopterygidae > Hetaerina > Hetaerina titia. Next base: position 91,354,392 of record CM073775.1, on the reverse strand, counting down.
AACAGGGTGGAAATAATTTGTTCATATTTCTATTTTAATAAATTTATTTATTTAGTTATTTTTTCATTCACATAGAAATAGATATAAGCAAAAGGAATAGGAACACATAAGGACGAACACAGGAGTGCTGGGAAGGCGGAATCGAGCAGATCACAAGTGCAAAAATGTTTACTTGACTGAGACCTGAACGCCGGATCTTTCGACATGACGGGCCGATTCTCTAAGAACTTAAGTTATGATTCAATCTAATGCTATTCGGTCCAGAATGTTACACAGCTAGTGTTTACATCATACATAATGTCAGCCTACAGAATATTGTTACAGGATATTTTTTTCCTTACATGAATATATGATCACACGTGCATACACATACATACTGATATACATACATATGCATATACACACAAGTTAGGTTTTGGATAAATACGTATTGTGTTCATTATTAAGTAAGTAAGTGAGTAAGGATGTTAAGAAAGGACTCGTAAAAACTTTGATATGGAGCGTACGGCGCGGAAACGTGGTCGCTGAAGCAGGAGGATAGACGTAGATTGGAGGCTTCTGAAATGTGGGTGTGGAGAAAAATGGAGAAGGTGAAATGGACCGAAAGGAAAACAAATGAGGAAGTACTAGGGATGGAGGGTGAGGAGAGGGGTTTGTTGAGAGAAATCCTATGGAGGCAGGACAAATGGATGAAGGGCGTATTGAGCGGCAGTGGAATGTTGAAGACTATAATAGAGGGGAGAATGTTAGGCAAACGAGGAAATGGCAAGAACAGAATAGGGATGTTGGACCGAATGAAGAGAGGAAAGAAGTACGCAGAGAAGAAGAGGGACCTTAGAGTAGGTGCTGGATTTTGTTTTGTTAGGAGTCACAAAATGTTTGTCAAGTGGTTGTGTGGAAGGGAAACTACATGCATTACAAATTCTTCTTAAATCATCCCGTTGATTTTAAGTTTCAAAACGTTTTGATAAACGTCAACCTAAATCGAAAAAAAAGTCAATTCGGCTTCCAAAATTATAAAAATATGAATAAGTAAATTTATTTAAAGATACAAAGCATGGATGAGAAAGTCTCTAGAAACTTTGCCCGCCAGTTTTCAGGAATTTGTCAACGTAGTAGTGAACCGTCAACTGAAAAGGCTCAACGAACGCATTTACATGTGGAGGAAAACCGATGGACGGCTGGGCATCTTCTTATCCCGTGCCGTTAATTTGGTATATTAATCAATTTCTCGTCAGTTTCCTCCCTCTATCACCTGTGGTTTCTTAAAAACTGGTAGCCAAACAATCGCACAGCTTGTTTGAGATAGTGGGTGCTCAAATTCACGCGCATTTGAACCGTTGCCATGCGACGAGTGCCGCACGTAAGGTCACCGCACCTCCTTAATATTTTAATATGCCTAAAATGTTGGTAAAAATATTACAAGGTAGATTTTACAAATTGAAATGCTGTAGAATGCTAGTTTCTCTTGTACGAGAGTAATTTAAAATTTTCAGCAATGAAGGAGACAGATGATAGTAAAACATAATTGCTTCAAATTATTTCCAAGGAGAAGAAAATCTTTAATTATTTGAGTATTTATTTTGAGGCTGAAATTGGAAACAAGTCAACATCTAACGCGTTTAGGATAATTTTGAATAAAAATGTGCCACAGGAGAAGAAATGCCATAGCAGGGGAATCATTTAATAAGACGAGAAAATAAATTAACGAGCATTAAGTAAATATTTAAAAAAGTAAAATAAAACAGTTTTTGGCGTAACTCGGTGGAAAATCTTCATATTGACATTTAAAAATCAAACAACTTTTTCATTTAAATTTTTTTATTCTCACGACCTAGGTTTCGTTATAGTATAACATCATCGGGTGATGAGTATAACATCACCCGATGATGTTATGCTTTAATGAAACCTAGGTCGTGAAAATAAAAAAATTTAAATGGATAAGGCAAGTTGTTTAATTTTTAAATGTCAAGAATAAAAAAAGGTTCAGTGAAACAACTGATATGGAATTTCAGTTAAAAATTGTTGGCCTTTGAAGAAAGAGATTGAGAATCGGTGTTATGCTGTAGATGGCGGAAGAATTATAAAATAATCTGAATAAAAATGCGAGGTACACAAAGACGTTATGTAGTTCAAAAGGGCGATAGTAAGCCGAGAGGGCAAATATGAAAAATACCAAATACACATACAGGAATGGAAGGAATACTTAAAGGCATCGGAATGTTGAAGGGTTTTGTATATCTTATCGACTTTGGAGTAAGCGGGGAAGTAGGTGGATGAGAATGAACATGTTGCATGAAATTTCGGTGTGGGGGAACGGGATTTTGTGCATAATAATTATAATTTAAGATTTAGAGGACGTTTTTCCTCGTCTTATCCTGAGAGGAAGGTGGTGTGAAGCTTGTACACAGGCTTTCATGAAGCTTGTATAGCTGTATATGTATAAGTCATAATGTAATTCATCCCCAAGCGAAATATATTTTCACATTGGTGGAATTAGAGCGGTATTTGCGCTTTCATTCAATCGGGGTACATGGGATGGACATGCAAGGGACTTGCTCCTAATCGCCATATCCACTTCCCACTGCCCTTTCAGTCGCAAGGAAAATCCCTTCTTAGGCTTCTCTCCATGGGTATCTTTCAAGGAATCGGTCTTGTATCTCCATCGCTTCGGCCCTCAAGATATAAAAATGCTTTGACTTTCCATCCATCGCAACTCCAGCTACGGAGAGCAACCTCGCAACGGGCGCCTCGCTTCTTTTCCCTTCCGCCTCAAAATGACATTTTTTCTACAACCCTTCATTTCGGGGGCTGAAAAGAGGAGAGGGCCCTCATCTATTGTCCTCATTGAGCCACGAGGGGCGTGCCCTGCCGTCGTTTCGGGGGTCCATCCCATCTCCGTGATATTTTCCTCCTTCGTTTCCCCCGACCTCGTTTCTTGCATCTCTTCTTCTTCCAGATCGCCGTGGGTGATTTGAGCTCTCGATCTCATTCCGGGAGATTTTTATTGGAAGTTGTCGGGAACGTCGTCGGTGACCCCTTCCACCCCTCCGCCCGTACCCGCATTTTTTTCACCGCCGGGAAAAAGTGGCCGGGTGCCGTCGGCGGCAACGTCGACCCCTTCACACTCGAGTGAAATTAAAGGAATTAGAAACTCAGATTGTTTGGGGTTTTTCGATCGCCTTTTTTTTCAGACCTGCTACCCCAGTACGGAAGATCGCTGGGATGAAAATCTCCACAGACGTTAAGTTTTTTTTTTAGATAGTTGGGGCCGTCATTTTTAAAGAAGAAACAATTTCGATGGCGTATTGATTCGACGTTCCACATTGCGTTCGCGAGGGCAAGGGTCAGCGTTCGGACGCTTCAAAAGGTTAACACTTGCTCCCAAATTTTTCCCCATATTTTTTTGGTCTTAAATGATGAAAACTATGTATCGATGTAGAACATGGACGATAGAAGAAGAAAATGAAAGATGATCGGAGGCTATAGAAACGTGGTTTTATAGAATAATGATGAAAATAAAATGAATATACGGTAAGAACTAAAGAAGTATTTGGAAGAGCGGATGAAAAAAAACCTAATGGAGTACCTTTTAAGTAGGAGGGTAACTAATCGGTCACATTCTGAGGCACGATAGCTTACTGAAGGCCGTAATTAAAGGAAACATTTTGGGAGCAAATCACAGAGGGGAATCTCAGGATGACCTACGAGAAGCATTTGATAGGAAATATTGGTGTAAGAATTGCGAAAGAATTTAAGAGGTTGGCGGAAAAATAACAAGTTCGGTGAGCTACCGCCAACTATTCCTCAGATTGATAGTAATAAGGATGAAGAAAACAACGCGGTTTGGTAGTGTTAGGAGTGATACACTGATCCCAATTAACTGCGGATGATGCTGCGACAGTAACTCCATTCGCTAAATGGGCATTACGAGGTTTTCCATTTATATTTTGAGCCAGATAAGACAGTAATTTATCGTTGAAAATTGCTTTGTTGTTTTTCGAAGTATGTCCCATGATAATCAATACACTTGGCGCACTCTCGTAAAACTTTTACAATGCAACAATTTCAGGTGTGAAGCTAAGCTACCGAGGAGTTATCTTTCCTTCCTAAAGCACTCGGCAGGACATTCGAATCCCGATCAAGGCGAATTACAAGGCGGTTTTTTACACTCTGAATTTGTTGCATTGCTGATGACCAAAGGCTCCCAGGTTCACTCTTGATGTGACCTAAGGGTAGGGCAGTCTTTCTTTGGATAAGCCCCTCAAAAATCTCTGCGGTGCGATTTTTAGTTCTTCTTGTAACTTGCTGTGTAGTTATTGTCGTCCTCGTTGCTAACAGCTCCTCTCATATGCTCAGGGAATGATATCTCAGCACCTTAGCGGGCACTATGTAGAAGTAGAAGTATTGAAACCTGAGCTTCGCGGATGAGAATATGCGAAAATATGGTGGAGGATAAGAAATCAAGGATAAGGATACATTAATTAAGGATATATAATAAGTTAAGGATAAATAAGGATGCATTAATATGTCATTTTCACACGCCTTACGACTTTGTTAGGATAGTTCCCATCGAACCCAACCTTCGAATGGCTACTGTTATAATAACATGACCAAACAAAAATGAGTGAAAAATCCTTCGTCATATTGTCCCTTTTTGACCTTTTTACGGCTTTCTCTAGCTCTGAAATAGCACTCCAACTCTTACAGCAAGGGATCAGAAAGGGAGTGGGGTTTGTGGAGGCTCCCCTTCGCCCTCCCGCTGGCTTCTCGCTTGCAAAGAAGGGCGCCTGAATGATGCCGATTAATATTTGTCCTTTTCCCTAATCGAACCCATCCAGTGCACCATGTAAGAGCGTCGTCCCACAGCGACAATGCGAATGTATGCGCGAAAGAAAGTTCTTATGAGTCACCCGGACGAATCGAGGATTGGTTCAACGTACTTTTCAGACAAGCCAGTGGCCGATAGGTATTTATGCTATTCAGGAGGTCCAGCAGAGTTCCTTTTAGCTTTGATCTCTTCGCTGTTTCGTAAACGTTCTCTGACATCGCAGCATTTTGGCTCTTCAGTAATATTAATCACTGGGGAACCAGTTATTATAAGTTAACCCAAAGAGTTTGTTCGAATTACCATTTAAAGAATATGTGAGACCCCCTTATAAACCTAGTTTCATTAGGTATTTTGGCAATTGCAATGGTAACGTAAATGAAATATGGTAATCCACAATTTAAGATCCCAAATAGGATTTCCAGCAAGCCTATGGGATCATTCAAAGAATGTTTAAGTAATAAATTAGATGGATATCACAGCATATCCGCTTGAGTTTTTTAATAATTAAGAGAAAAAGGCAAATGTGACGGAGATATCGGAGAAATTGGACTAGGGGTACCCGCGAACGAAATTTTATGGGAAGAGAGCAAGTAAAAATGGGGAATGTACAGAGAAAATTATTTTATAGTGTACTTCTAATTCCGAGGGAACTATTAGAACCATCTAATACATCGGCCGTGTTTTTATAATTTGATAAATATACTCCAGCAAAAATAAATTTAAGATTGGTTTTTACGCCACACAATTCGTATCTCAATTAAATCAACATTTAGCGAAACACAGTTTTTATCGAAAAACCTTATTCTTTTTTGAACGATTTTTTCCCGTTTATGCGCATTATACGTTTCAATTTACGATAAGGGCCCCGACATCCCCCTTCTCTCAAGGCAGTCGGCCGATCTAGATGCAGGTAAATCAGAACATGGATTAATATTTACCCTGGGAATTTTTCCGCTGATATCTCAGGTTAAAATTCGTCATGCGATTGTACCACTACATACTGCTGCCTAAGGCAAGATATGCACTCCCATTCCGAAGTCCCCTTGGAGCCAGATTTAGTTAAACTTTTCAATTCACAATAATAGTGCCCCCATTTAAAATTACAATATTCATCTAATTCAACCCTATGCCTGCGGTTGACCTTTATTCCCATGAATTAGAGCATATGAACATTGTAATAATCACTCCAAATTCCTTTTAGAGAAGTGGAATTAAGTTAAGATGAACTTTAATGAAGTCTGCACGTCAAGGTGAAGCCTCCGCAGTAAGCCATCGAAATAAAAGATCTACATCTTCAGTGAATAGACAGGAATATGCCTTTATAAATAATTTATGATACTAAAATACGTAGTAGATGACCGATGCGCATCTTTTTTATAAATAGAGTGATTTTTTGCGCTAATAATCAGTAATAATAGGAAGTAACATTTCTGTCTCCTAAAAACTGGTATTATACCCATCGTGGGGCATATTTAAAAAAAATGTATTTATCTACACCGATGTAGACCGATGTAAAATTGTATTTATCTACACTTGTATACTTCCCCTCAGGCGGTCGCAAGGTTGTGGGGCTGGGGGAGTTAGGTCGCCACCTACTATACCACATCTCATCCAATGCTTCCACAAACACACGGCACCCGTGATCCACTTAAAGGGCACGTGGAAGGTGGCGACCGGACGTCATTGATGCAACATCATGTACATATATTACAACTGTACAACTGTGTATGCATGTTACATATATTACAACTGTTTCACTGTTGGTAACCACTCCATTCGCTTCACTAAGAACACAAATAAGGAATCATAAGAAAAGAGGTGCGCTAAGATACAACGCAGTCACCAAATATTAGGTAACATTCCGTTCATGGAGGACGTACAACTCATAATAGAGTTAGATACACAAATTTATTTACACGACATCTTGTCACCCAGCCTAAGGGCGCGTGTCGGGGGGTGTCAGGTAATCAGCCATTAAATGAGTTGAGGGGAAATGAAACCTATATGTTCCTCACCATTTTCACCATTGCCTGCGCAAGTTCTTCTTAATGTTTGCCCCTGGTGTTGTTACCGCGAATAGAGCGCGAGAGAAACGAATACTTGAAGCAAAGCTATCGTCAGCCGATCTCACTTATTTCGTGATAAATTAATGTCCTGCTTACGTAATTGAGGAGTTAATTCATATCTTCCATATTGGATGCAAAACCACATGATTGGTACCCTTACAATAGTTTTTATTTAACTCTGAGCCTTTGCACGTCTCTTTTCTCGCATTTTTTTCAGAAGTGTGTACCCTGACATTTTTCAGCATTAAAATTTAAATCCTCATCCTGTACACCATTTTTGAATGTTATTCAAGTAATTTTTAGCATTTAATGATGAATATCGTCTACTCGGTAAATGGTAGTGTCGTCAGCAAGTAGTCTTATATCGCCTGTTTTAGGGTGATTTCATTAATGCAAATCAAAAGACCAAAATGACAATGACACTACCCTGAAGGACGCCTGTTCATTATGTTACCCTAGTTATGATTAAAAATTTTACTGCAGGGACAGAAAATTTTCCACAACTCCAATTTATCTTTTATTCATCTATTTCCTCGCCTCTATTTAGCTTATTTGTAATTGAAATAAGTAAACAGGTTGAATACTAGGAGATTTTTCATTAAACTGAAAATATTAAACACAATTCTTATTTGTCTTAGGCATATTCCTTCGAAAGCATTGTAGATTTTCTTCGGTGGCATTAAAATTATTCCGAGTTTTTGGGTAGTTCCCGTTGAAGCGGAATGAGTACCAAAAATACACCGTAGCTGTAAAGCCAGGGACGAGCTCGTATATCATTGAAGGAGCAACCTGAGCACTCTGTAAGCATCGCGGAGTTGAAATGGCTTGGTGGCTGAAGTATTTGCTTTTCACTCTGACGGCTCCAGTTCATATCCTGGTGTAACGGCTTCGGCATTGTAATTTCTCTTCCTTCTTGGTTGCCGAGTGGAAAGAAACTCGCGTCTTTCGGATGAGATGCTAAAATATGAACACCTTCTGCGCCTTTCGCTTAGTTGTTCCCTGTGGCGAGACAAGATTTCTCCGCACCCTTCATCCATTCCTTTGATACCCTATCGACCCCCAACTGCCCACGCAAGCATATCCCTGATGGCACAAAGGAAATTAGTTCTTGGTGACTTCGCCTTATCACTACTGAACTGTTGTGTTTGGGACTCCAAACAAGGTTTCTGGATTTCTGGAAGTGGCCAGATTCCCTGTACTTTGTATCGTATTCAACGGTATTTTATGAGGGAACTTTGAGTTCCCCATCCTTTTAATTCTTCTTGTGGCTCGTCACTCGAAGGTACAAGATAATAAGCAAGTCTTTTAGTCGCAGTAATAAATATAATACCCGTAGAGCACATTTAAAATCACTTATACCATGAGAAATGGCCAAACAAAATTGGTGTCGGGTTAATTCTATATGAATGCACCACAAAAGATTTGTAAAATGACTTGTGACTTTGAAAAAATTATTCTTTCCAGATTTCAATCAGTAGATAGTTGTCTGTCGCTGGGAACTTTTGATCTTTTATTCATTCCTCATCAAAAAATCCTCTTCCGACGACCATATGGCAGCTAATGACAATGTTTATGAAGTTTCCAATACAGGCTCACGATAACTACTGTTAAACTCAAATACGTGTTTTTAGTACTACCTAAGTTGAAAGAAATGATAAAACCTTCTCCTTTTGGATGAAGAGCGGACACTAGGCTGCGTGCCATGGCACGCGTGATCTCCTCGCTTATACTATTTACGCAGTCACGTCCTGTGCTCAATCAGGAGTAGGTTCGGTCGTGGAGCAAGCGATCTGCGAGGAAAACCAGGATATAATCCCTTTTTTATTCGATTTTGAAGTGGGAGACCACCGCGTGGATAATGCTCCTCGAAACCGTTTATAACAGCTGTTGTCCGACGAAATAATCCCCTCGTAAATCACGCGTTCGCACGCTTTCTCGAGGACGAATGGCTGAAGGATCCTCCCTCATTCCCCCTCGCACCGGGGGAGGGCAGGAGGGCGCGCATGTGGAGAGAGGGCTCGAGGAAAGGGAAAGGGTTGAAACCCCATTCCGATAACTCACGCGAACACTCTTCTGCTGGAGGGTCGAGGGACCGGTTCTCAATGGGAACGGATAAGGAGCGAGCGGTGAACGTCTTCGGATCTGCTTTGCACGTGTTCCTGTAACGGCCCTCCCTCCGGCCACCCTTCGCAAACCTCATGTCTACCTCCTCTCCCCCCCCCCCCCAAAACCTTTCGACGGCCTCTTCTGGGGGATATAAAAATTCAAATAATCCTACCCCACCCACCCCCAATCCTTCACCCTTTTACCTTATCGCCGTCTTGAATCTGAACCTTTGAGGCTTCCATACACACGCTCTACGGGGCTCGGGATTGTTGTGTCACTGGTGGAGAGTCCTGCGAGGATATCCGCAATAAAATTAGCATCGCGGATGATATATGCAATACAAGAGAGGCTCGAGTACATACATTCAGGTGCTGATATAAAACAGTATTTTTCCATCTCAGTAATATATCGATTAAACACTATCACTTACACTACACTAAAACAGCCCGGCCAAAATTTAGGAAAAAGTAATATGATTTTTATAGTAATGGACCCTGTCACTTCATAGACTATGTTAACTATGGAACGATGCTTAGTGAACTATTTTACGATTTGTCAATCTGTACCTGTGGTAGGTTTCTGTTTAAGAGAAATCCAACCTCAAGCAGCCTTCTCCCAATCCTTCTTCTTCCATGCAATTGTTATTATACTTTCAGCACGAGGCTTTTAGAGACTAGTTATTCCCAAGCCACTAGCAATGTACTGGTCCATTAAAACATGTTATTTACCAATCACCGCACAGTGTACAGGTTGCGCTAATTGGATACTTAATATTTGCTAAAATATAGGTACAAAATATTAAAATTGATAATGTCTGGTAGTAGGGAAAAAATTCATCATCTTCAGAATATCATCGTTTATGTCTTGGAGGAGTTATGATTCTGCAGCCATTGTATAAGACTAGAAATCAATTTGTCGTGGTACCTTCTGTGCGCTAATTTGAAGGTGAAGTAATGCAAAGGAAGAATTAGGTAGAGGAGGAATAGTTGGCAGAAAACCGGATTTGAAAATAGACTACTCCAAAGGCAGGGTGCCACAACGTCCATAATTTAGCGTTCAACTCTAGCGTCAATTTGTTGTTTCCCAAAATGCGTGTAAATAAATAGATCCATTATAGCCTCTGAATATACGTGTCTTATTTATAAATACCATCCATCATCTTTCGGTGAGAGAGAGTATTAATCCTCCACAAAAATTGGGTTGTTTGAAACTAGTAAGGGTGTAGAAATAAATGATGGCGTGTAGAGAGAGGATAGCGTTCTCCAATATCAATGAATCCATAATAAAAGTTCTCTATCTTGAAATTTTGAATAACAACTACAACTCCATTCTAGCCCACATGAAAAATTATCTCAGAATTTATTTATCAGCCTATCTGCAGTACTTTAGTTACATCAAATTTCACATAATTTTTTTTCAACAAGAAAAAACATCCCTCGATCCAAACGTTTTTGCGGCCTCCGTGGCGAAGTTTAATTCTAATTTGTGCCTAACATAATTTTTTTTCGACAGTTTCAATTTTTATAAATTTGAATCTCTCACTACAGCAATTGAAATGGAGATTAAAACGTCCGTCTTAAAATGTGTCTTCGAAAATCCGCCCCCACTCCCTCGTCACGCGGCCCTCCATTTAGTCCACGCAAGCCGATGCGGTATTCTGTGTTTCCTTATTTTTCCATTGCCCTCCCACCCGCCTCGGACTTTTTTTGTTTTTTCCTCTTGCATGAGACCAGAGCGCCTCCTTGAGGGAAAAAAGGGCTTCCCAACCGCCCTCCCAGAGCGAGATATAACCCCGTCTCCTCGCTTCTATTTTGCCTACCACCCTTTCCATCAAACGTCGGATTGTCCCCCTTTCCCATCCACCGGCCCCCACCCATCACACACCACAGCCCCGCCCCTCTCCACACCGCCTCCTCAGGGACCCCCACCCAATCTCCCCCATCACCCTTCCCCTTTGTCTGGACAGCGTAATACCAGCCAGCTTCCCCAAGACGACGACCCTGTCAATTAGCTGCCCTTTTCTCCGGAGGGGTGCGGTTGAACCCCCCTCCACTTCCCCATCCTCCCACTCCTGAGAACGCCCCGCTCTCTTTTCCATCCGAAATCCATCCTTCCCTCTGATGCCTGCCTGCTCTGCAGCCGGCACCACGGCTCACGCCCTCCTAACTTCCACTTTTTTGTCACTGCGTTCAGGAAGTATGCATTCGGCACCGCCACTGTTTAGAATTCCGTGCGATTGGTTTGCTGAAGACGTCGTATTTGTTCCCTTCTCCGCTCATGTTTTATTTCCTCCGTGCGCTTCTCTACGATCGACTGATTTACGTAATTCGTCCAACACGAAACGGAGTTGTTAACTTTCACCTCGCCTACTCTGTCGGACACACGTCCGTTATTTTATATTTCACCTTTCCGGTGCACGATTGTACGATAGGCATTATAAACCTCGCTGACCAGCATAAAGCTCGTGGGAGCGAATGGCGCCTCTGCCACTACGAACACGCTGTGCATATTTGATGTTAAAATTGTTTACTGAAATGTGAATTTAGCTGTTAATTATTTCGTTCAGTGTATTCTTCCTAATGAGGGCTGATTTTTGAACGACCTCTTAACGACTTTAGCTGTCGGAGAACGTAAAAAAAAGTTAACATTCACATTTTCCTTGATTTACTAAATCTCTTTCATCCTTCCAATTTTTTTCAAGTTGTTTTCAGCTTTTCCGCCTGTTTTCCATCACCTAGACTCTAGATTTGAAGTTTCATCTTCCCAATAATATTACAATTTCAAAAGAAAATTATTCCTGCTTTAGGTGAGATACATTTTTAATGGCTACTTGAGTTCCGCAGGGTGATTACTATAAACTGAACGCTACTGTCTCATCAAACATCAGGCTAGGCCAATGCAGTTAGATAACGCCAATTTATGGACATTTTGACGCACTAAATGCATATCAATAGAAAAAAGTCCCACAATCTCGCTGGTCCCATTCCGTAAATAAGAGGACTTTTACCAAATTAGATTAATAACGCGAGAAATCAATCCAAGGTACAAAGTAATTCAAAATAAATTAAATCAAGGAACTTTTGAGGATTTCTTTTTTAGATAATTCTTATCGTAATGGTGGCAAAAACTTCGCACCTATCAAAGCTCTTCATTCTATTCCTTTTAGCCAAATATCGTATTTTCGGTATTTCCTATCGCAGTGATGAACACTATTTTGAAATAAACATTTTTTATTAGTTGCAACTGACATAGCGACTTGAGTTGACAATTGTTTGAGGTTTCGGTCTAAAGTCAAACCAATTCAAGGTGATCAAATGGCCAATTTTAACTCTTCGTACAATGCTTTGCTCTGAACTTGAATAAAAGTTTTTAAGAAGGCTGTACATGACTTGCATGCTATTGTATGCAAAAGTATGTCATACTTTTTCACAACATTATTTGTATGTATCCCAATTTTCAATCAAAAGTAAACAGCTATTGTGAACATTAAGGATATAAATATTTTACAGAGGCATGTTATTTGTTTTTACCCAGGAAACCAACTCTAATATTTATTTAAGAATATCGCTGTTCTAGTAGATCCCATAGAAAATGCTTTGCAAGATAACTGCTTAAGGATTCACTTCCGAATTTAAGCAAATTTAAAAATTTTCATGTGACCACGTGATCGAATTGAGTAGCTTCAGGCGTGATGTGGTGGAAGTCGGACATGATGAATAACTGATCGTAGCACTTTTCCACTAAGAACTACGTGATATGTCACTTTGCGAAACGCTCTGATATCCATGACGAAGGATCCAACAACTTCATACAACAACTTTGATAGTTACACCAGTTGTCGGAACTATGATTGGTGACTCTGAAAATGTAGTGTGAAAATTTAGAATATTGCTTGTTCTATTAGCAAGCGTAGAAAATGTATTGTGATGGGTAAAAATGAAGTCTGTTTTAAATGTGATTATCAACATCATATGAGCTGTTATCCTTATTCACAATCATGACAAGAACATTGGCGTGTCATGACGAAGGGTAAGTCCTTCAACAACTTTTCGACAGCATTGACTGTTATTCAGCCGCACCCCACACGATTGCCTCGGTTTTCAAGGATGGAAGCGGTCTTGTTATTCCAGGATGGCTCCATTCTGCTTTCGTCTCCTCGCTTTGGGGTAACTCCACCTATTCCACCTCCCCTGGCCCCTTACTTATCCCCCCCATACTTCCCCCTCCGCACGCACCCCGCCCGCGTATTCCTTCCCCATTCCTCTCCGGTCCCTCGAGCGCTCTCATCTTACAGGCCCGGCCATTCCTGTGCTCTTTTTGTTCGATTCCTGGGGAAGACCTTCCAAGCTGCCCCTAGACCGAGAAATGGGAGATAGGGGGTGGGAAGGGGGAGGATTCCTTTGAATGCCGTTACGCCTTGCAAGAACCAGTCGCCCTCGATGTGCTTATATATATTATGTGTATGGGCGAGGAGGTTTTTTTTTCTCTCTCCTGGAGATATCGGGCGCCGTCCATTGTCTGGGGGGTTAGAGTGTGAGGGCAATATGTTGAGTGTCCAAGAGGGTGATTCGTAAATTGGGGAGAGGGGCTGAGAGGGTGGGGGAGGGGGGGGGTAAGCTGCCCTTGCAGCAACTCGCAGTTTAGGTCAGAGATGGTGAGTTCTCTAAGAAGTACACATTGAGGAACACTGCTAGAACGCAGTAGTATAACACTATTTCTTGCAATCTTACCGTTAAGATCATATTACTTAATTGACTAGTCATCGTTTTAAAGAATTATCACTGCTTAGGCAGTTGTTTTAATAGCTACCTCTTGAATTGCAATAAAAAGTTTTATTGGCACAATAAATTGCATATTTGTCGTAAAAATTAATGTAGAATGGGTAATGAATGAGAGATTGGGATGTTTTTGTTTTTATTATAGAATAAAGGGATGGATATTGTCAGTTTAAAGTAATCAGCATGCTTAGCTAGCGTTAGTGGATTGAAATGTGCGACTACCTACAATCGGACAAGGTTTCTAGTCCCCTACCGAGAGTTACGTACTCGATTCCTCACTCAATACTCAGTTGAGCTCTAAACATTGAAATAAAATTTTTTTTGCTATTTTATATTTCAAAAAATGTTGAAGTGATTTTCAACGTCGAAATAGTTTTCGAGTGGATTTTTATTCGGTTATTTGCATATTTATTTTTAAAAAGCGTTCAAATCATGATGAGGAACTCAAATTATAGGTCCAAGTATTTCCTAAAATACTCTGTGAATTGTTGGTTACATGGATTTTGCTATGGGAAAGTTGATGTATTAAAATAAAGAACCGCATAAATATCCTCGTTTACAGTCTTTCTCTTTTTTGCTGTTTCGTTTGAACTGTTTTAAATTTATGAGTGCCATTAATTTGCAATACATTTGGTTGTGTTATTAAACGACATCATAAAATAGTTCCCATGTTTAAAATTATCAAAGCTTGCAAATTGCTTAGAAATACTTTATTTACCTAAAAGTGCATCATTTAAATTCTAATGAGCTTCAGTAACGAAAGGAATTCAGTAAGGATTGAAATTATAGCTTTTAATTTCAGGTATCAGGTCAGTTTTACCAGCAAGATATTTTTCTGACGTTTGAAGCTCAACCGATATGCGCCATAATATATGCATGAGTGAAGAGCCTTTATTGAATATTTAAATACATTCACAATGAAAGAATGATGAATTGCTCTCCATTTCACCACTAGTTGACAATGCATTACCTATTATTTGCATTTTACGCTAAATATTATTGCATTCTGATTTCTGAAATACCGTGCAGGTCTGTATTCTAGATCTCCTTCACATCTTGTACATAGTACTAGTAAGCCACCGCCAGGGCGTGTGGTAGGAGGTGATTACACACAGACTAATTTTGCCACCAACTAAATTTCCCCTTTGCGCGATCGGACAAAGTTATCCTGATCCCATATCATTCGTGGGAAAAAGAGCAACTTCAGTCTATCTGCTCTAGACATAATCTTTCTACTTTGATTTACATGATCGCGATCACACCTATTTAGTAGATAGAGATGGGGAAGATTAAATCTGAAATTTAACCTTCGCTACATGAGTGCCTCCCAATCTAGCTATCCTAATTTATTTAGAGTTTATAACTGGATTTTTTCTTTTTCACTTTCTCCATATTCCGTCATTGATGAGCCTGAGATGTGGTGTTCTGCTAGAAACTGTATTGGAGGGTTTTCTGCCTAATTTTTGGGCGCTTGAAAGTTAACTACTTTTGCTAGTATACAGTTTTTAATTCATTATCATATTTATAAAGTAAAATTCAAATATTCTTATGCGATTCCGAAACATTTGGTCTAAGCGGAGACTTTTCAAAAATCAAATGAGAACTTTTAAATTGTACGTATTTTAGGTATTAGTGATCCACGTTCTCTGCGAAAAAATGTCCTGGACTTTATAAAGTTTTTCAAAATGAGGTTTCATGTAAACTGATAAGAAATTCCGTCTCTGAATTGCTTAGTGTAAGTGCCTAGTAAGAGATGTCGAAACCAGTTTGATTTTTTGATGCATTTGAATTGTACACCCCTTAAAATTATCAATTTGAATTATCAATTTGTAAAAGACGATACTTCGTCATATTTAGTCAAAGTCTGAGCCTCCTGTTGGCCCCTGTGAAATCCGTATACTTTGCAATGAATAATTTTATCTCAAGTACTATTTCAAAACAGGAAGGGTATGGAATATAGCGTTCATTACTCTACATGATGCTTGTATTGTTCCCAAAGCATTTTATACTCTGCTTCCTTCTTTACCACATGATCATTTTATTTTTCCTTCCACTGCCTTCATCCAAGAGGTACGGTTTTTGCGACAGGAATAACACAAAACTGCAAAATAGTGCATCTAAATATTTGAGGTGGTTTATCTATTAAAATTATAATAAGTAATAAGTACTTTGCGAACTACCCCGTGATCTCTCCTGACCACTCGCGTCAGTTTATTTTTTTTATCCGAAGTCCTCCCGCATGAACCTGAAAGCTGACAGCAGAATGGGAATGTCTTGCAAGATCTCCAAGAACTCCCTCCACCCGCTTATATCTCAATATATATCTTTTACCCCTTCATGGGCTCAGCATCGCTTTCTTGCCCACGTCATACCGACGTGCACCTGGTCCATAGCACCCCCGGTCCCTCTCTTCTCTCCCTCCCCCCTTCCTCGCCTTGCTCCAGGCTCTCCAGCTCTCACTCCTTCTCCAGCCGCCTCTCCTCCAGCCTAAACTTCTCCATACGCTACCTGTTGTGTGGTCCTGCGAATATAGAAGAACCCTTTCCCTTTCATGCTCCTGCTCAGAAGTTCTATCCCTCCAAATACCAGGCATATAATATTACTCCTGTTGGAATTTTTTCCTTCCTCGGTAGGTCTTAAGGAATAGGGATATAATCAAGGGACCCTTATTAAAAAATAGGGGATCGCTATGCTGAATAAATTTCTCAAGAGGTAAAAACGCACACACGGGAGTGCGTGCGGGCGGACAGAAAAATATGAATCCGCCATTGCAGCATTTAACTCACCTCCTTTTCCCTCTCCTCAAGGGGTAATGGAGTGTAAAAGAAAGATTCTCATTTCTTACCGTCTCAGGTGGAATGGGAGAAGGAATAAGTATGTAAAAAACTTATAATAAATAAAAACATACTAAATTACTTTGAAATCTCTTCCTGTGTAAATATTCCGCCATAAAACATAAATCCTTTCCTACTGACTTGTCACAATCGCTTCTTCTAAATCATTTTGCGACAACTATTTAGTCGTAGATCTCCTTAATATCCATAAAAAATTCGGCTTGATAACTTTACTGCTGGCTATAACCTTTATTTTTATAAGAGTCACAATCTTTTTAAGCCTCTAGCCCCGCTTTACTAACAACTTAACCATTACGACACTAAACTACTAAGGACACGCCACCTCACGGTAATCGATGAATCTCATTGGCAGCCTCATCTATCGGGATAAGGCATCTTTTAGATGGGTCTGGCTCTACACAACAATGTGCTCTTAATCTCTACCAAATATGACATAAAATATCCATGGACCCCAGAATATACATACATCTAACCAACAAGCCACCGCAAGGGCGTGTGGCGAAGGGTTTTAGCTCCCCACCCGTAAAAGAGAAAAAGCCGCATGTTAAATCAACATATTTATTCTATTGCACTGAATGGTTGAGGCCTTAACTTTGTAGAAATCCATGTTTAACTTAAGAAATTAAATATTTATTCTAAACTAAACTCGTTTTGGCGTATATATTCATGCAAACACGTTTTTAACATACACGCATGCAAATACATATACTATTAACTAACAAACACATGAACCTCAGAATGTACTAAACACCCAATAACGTGCAAACTAGAATTGGAAAAGTAAGGAGATGAAATTTTACAATTCCACACAACATATACAAGTATACACGTATACAAGTACACACGTATATGTATATTTCAATATCTCGTTCCTGAGAATCGAAAAGGTGAAAATGTAACCGAGTTGGAAGAAAGTAGGCATCGTCAAAGTTGACAATGTTATACTCGTAAAAGTGTTTCCCAGGGCCATCCTCTCATTAGAAAGCACATTAAAACCTTTCTTCAGACGGTGGTTTCTATAAAATTAACTTAAATAGCCTTTCGGAATTCTGTTATGATAGCCTTTGCAGTTCAATCCCGCTTTCGCGGTGTAGATTTCAAGCACAATTCCCAACGCTACAGAAAATTCATCTTCTCCGATGAAAAGTATCTTTTTTAAACGCGAGAGCAGAGGGAAGTGACCATTGAGACTTTCGTACTCATTTCTTTATCTATGCTCCTTTATTTGGCCACAATATGACATTTTCCTCCTTAATTGCTCTTCAGAAACTTTTTTAAAACTCATTAATATAAGAGAACGTGAAAGATTAAAGAAATAAATATAGTAGTGTTCAGAGTTATCCAATTATAAATTATTATACCTTTCTGCAATATTATTAATCTTCAGTAAGATGAACTCAACAAGGTATAATGAAGTGCCATTGGACTTAAACGGTCTCGCATATCTTCTAATAAGGACAAAACATCCATCCCTTTATTACAGTCGCAAACAAGTCCAGCCAAAGTTATTAGCCCAAAGATTGGTTTTATTGGTTAGGGTAGAGCTGATATTTTAGTGATAAAAGCGATGCTTTTTATTATTTTGCACAAAAATCAAGGAACGTTGGCTCGGTGGATCAAGTAGCAATGTCAGATTTGTAAATTTTTCTCGAATTTCACCCAATGAATACTTTTTGTCTTACTCGGGTACATTGGACGAAAGTGAAAATGATATCGGTTCCAAAGTGGCCAATATTGGGTTCTACAAATATTCATAAAGGGATGGTACCCTTGTTTACGTAAAGAGAAAAGTTTTACATTCCATAGTTCAGTCCTGATTTGATAAGAATGTGATTAAGTATTTTTCATCGACACCTGATATCTCATCGGCATCGAATATTCTCATCCTATTTTGTTTTTCCTCCATTCTATATATATTTGCCCTTATTCAACCGATGAAAAAAACCTCATCTTACTCGTATGCACCTTCAACTACCGCTTATTTATTTTCTGTTTCCTAATTTAACCCCTGGAATGATTGGTTAAATACATGATATAATAGCGTACATTTCTAGATTTATTTGAAAAATAAGTGTATTTATTCCATGGTAATACACTAGTTTAGCATTTTTCAAGTAATTACAACTCTGGCAATATTCTATCACGATTTTTCAAGGGTAATAGCACCAAATCCGCTCAAATAAAAATCACAGATGTCAGCTGACAATGAACGGGCTGATAGTCACCACACTTATCTTATTCGATTTACGTATGTAAAGCTTTTGGCAGTGAACCACGGCATTATTATGGCTCCTATCATATTTAACCCATCGTTAGCAAGCTTTCAAAGGTGTGTATTGAAAGTGCATTGGTCTTCTAATTAAATCCCACATGAGACTATCCTTGGACCGTTGCTATACTTGGCCTAAATTTGTGATATTTCTAGTGTTTTTAAAAATTGCATGTGTCATCTTCTAGTTGAAGAATCGGAAGATTTACACACATTACTGATTCTATTATAATATTAAACGAAGATCGTACATTCTTGTTTAGTATTGGGCGTTTGTAAACCATTTAAAAGTGGACAACGCAAAATATTTCATAATAATAGCCAGTATCCTCTTAATGCCCATGATCTTAGAATCAAACTTTCTAGCATACTTGTGGACAATGTAGAATTAAACCTTATCAATGACGAAAACAACTTTTGGTTAAATATCAGGCGTACATAAATTTTGAACCAGCACTTCCGACGTATGTCAGACAGATTGATAACAATTCTGTACCAAATTCAAAAAATCGAAACTTTGTGCCTAATCAACTGTGGTGGAAGCTTTTCGGCAAACTACAGATGCCATACACATTCCTCACTAGTTATGTCTAATGGTCATCTTTAGAAACTGCAAGGCTACAACATTATGGAACCCATTATAGTTATGACCTAGCGTGTTACTGCTATAATTGGAACATTTAGGTGGAAAAAATTAACAAATGGTGAAATTATTTATCGATCATTAAGATCAAAAAACTTTACATGTATACGAAAAATACACTCAAAATATCGATCGAATAAAATTTTGAATATTAGTTCCCTTTCAAAGAAAAGCAAGTTATAATCAATCGTGATGGTGAGACGGAAAAAGGTGGGAAATCCGTCCGAGTTAAATAAAAAACTTTAAATGAATCATTGTCTCTATTCAAAAGAGAACTTTAAAATAGTTTTTTTTGAAAAAGCTGTCAATGAGTATCTGATTCTAATAACAATTCTTTGTAGTTGTTTCCAAATTTGAAACACAAAAATGATATTGTCATTTTTATATCCGTGTATAATTCCCTACATCTAGATAAAGTTTTGTTTATTCCTTAGATGTATTTATATTTTCATTATTACTTTGTCATAAATATTCTGCTCGTAATTTAGTTAAGATTGGCGGAAAAATATAATTTGTCCTAATTAAAAATTATATTTCTACTTCCGTAATTAATAAATATTATTCTATTCTGCATTTAGCAAGCACATTTAAAGTATAAGACATTTAGAGAAATACATGCTGAGTTATTAAGCTCATCATATCTCATCGCATAAACATGCATACAGGGACATATATTAAAAGGTCGTTCGGAAACAATTTAAATTGTAGAAAGATTGGAAGTTGCATCAACTGGAATAACTTTCAAAATCTTGTGTAAGTAAAGGCCATCCTTTCCCTTTCGAATCCCTTAGCTGAAATAATCCTTTGGCTTGAAGCGAAAACAGAGATAGTAAGGAGATGCGGTGGAGTGTAAGAAACGGCATATCTCCGTGAAAGCTTTCTTGAGTGATTCTTGGTTCTTCCATGACTGTTACCATTTTCATTGAAGGCCTAAAACGTCTTTTACCCATTCAATTTTTACTCGTAAATATTTTCAGTTCCCCCTGGATTCCACATAAGACTATAAACCTGTTAAACTTCGTACACGTTGAAGATTGCCGCAGTTATGACAGAAAATTTTTCCTTCTTGATAACTGATATATTACCCGGCAGTCATTATAACTCCTACTCAAAGTTTTTCAAAACTCCTTTCTGCACAGATGACATTCATTTTTTCACAAAAGGTAGGCTTTTAATAAAGGGCATTCAATTCCGCGAATGAGGTAAAATGGTTACCAGGGAAGGATCAATATATCCGCACGTGTAGCCTCTTTTAAATTGGAGCCCTGATTTATATGGTTTCACTGGCCTGCCCGAGTGACACACTTGGAGCTCTTAAAACACATCAAGGAAAAGTCGTTCGATTTCGTGAAGCCAAAACTCTGTCATGATATTTTCAGTATTCTGTCTTTCATCAAGAAGTACGTCGTACACGTGGAGGACATGAATATCGACTTGTAAGTTTACATTCTATCCTCTCGTTCCTTTCACTTAAAAAGTCGTAGAAAAACCATAATACTCGTACTAGGTATTGCAAAGAGCCGTGGATACAAAAATTTATGCCTTCATTAATTTTTAACTAGCCACAAAGAAAGTAAACATATGTCGCCTCCAAAAAATCATTTTTTTATAAGGGTGAAGAAATTTTCATTAGGTGAATTTTAACATTGGCGATTACTTTTTTCATGCGAATTTTCTAAACCGTATTAAAATCCTTGATTTTATTTTCCATAGGGTAAAATATTTCATAATCAATTGGAGAATGTCTGTAATATTTGGACATCATCCGATTACATATGATACATAATTTTTGTAGGATACAAAGGTCTGAATGAATGGAGATATGCTTGTGGTACTCAACCGTATTGAAAATCTCCCGGATAAATGTAAGTAATTCCATCACCCACTTGGATTTCATAAATTCTCTAAAAAAACGTATCGATTTTAAAAAGTTTCTTAAATTAGATAAAATAAAATATCGAGTGCAAACTTTCAGGAATTTGAATCTAAGACATGTTTGTTTAAGTTCCTTTGAAGTAAAAGCCCGAGGTTTACATTCAAGGACTCCAATATATGTCCACTTTCATTACTCGCAAACACTGCTCCTCTGCTATGAAAAACACTACACCTAATTGGGTTTTGGGAACAAACAGAGTAAATTTTCTCTTCCCAGAGTAGTTGGTAAAACTACTGATAAGTACCAATACTGCTGTAATTCCCTATGGTTAAAAACCATAAAATGAGATTTTCCACATCAACTAGTACATTCTGCATCAAATGCATGCTTTAATTTTATTTTTTGAAATTTTCTTGTTCCAGTGATACTTTTAAAAGTAGCGAAACATTTTGTAAACTGAGTTTACATTAAAATAATGCCAACCAGTTAACTTACGGGGCCAAATTTATTGTTAATAGTGAAATGAACTGAATTATTCGTGGATTATATTTCAGCTATTGAGATATCGATTTTTATTCGCCCACGCGGAATGAAAACGAAGTGCCACTTAAAAATGAACCTGCAAAATTGGGCGAGATTTTATTCGCGTGCGAATCGATAATTCACAATATTTTATATTCTCTTGCTTTGACAATCTGTAAAAAAATCTTTTCAGTATTCAAGAACCCATTTAAAAATAATTAATGCTCGCCGAATTTGATAGGGTTTTCTGGCTGGGTTTAATACGATTAATTTTTTCATTATATTTTGAAGGTTTTGCTCTTGTTATTCTTCAATGAGATTTGCAAAAACGCGAGTTTATGGCAGCGTGCTATTTAATCCAGTTTACTCAAAATGGCACACGAAAACAGGAAGGAAATATCGAAGATACGATCCATTTAATGCCATGTCATAAAGTTATTAAATTGGATCTGTGGGCAAAAAGGTTTTGGCTTCCCATGCCATTGTTCTGTGTTTGAATTCGGATTATGGCGGTATTTTACAAACACGTAAATCCGCATCCCTACCACTTCTATCTCCGCAATACAACCGTCGGATGTGACTTCAAGGTTCGAATCCCTAGGCGCCTTATGTTAAGATTGGAAGGTGATATGTCCTAGGCTTCCCTCCATCGCACACTAAATACCTACCGAAATTCACTAATTAGATTTCCATTCTTTGCTGGTGACCTCGGCTGCCAAACTCATGCCGAATAAACGATCATTTCCGCTCTTTAGTTCATTCGAGAAGATATCGCCCCGTCCCTCAAGTGCAGTACACTAATCTCCGTTTGGCAGGCACGTGAAAATTCTCTCTTTGGGGATAACATAACTAGGGCTAATTAGGGTTCATTGGTGGGTAATTACACCTACCCCTACTTTGTCCCGCCTGTCTATATATTCTTCTTTTCATGTTACGAATTGCTTTATCGTAATCATGCTACTAACGAGCATATTTGTTTCATATTTTCTTTGAAAAAGAATACAAATTGTACAAAGTTAAAGAACGTGGGGTATGAAAATATTTTCTACGTAGAGTATTTGGTCAAAGAGTCACCGCAAATGGTCGGTGGATGTCTACTTGGTAATTAATAATTGTTTCAGCTGAAGCAGCCACATTAGGAAAAGGGAGAAGAAAAAAGGGGGAATTAATATTCGAACGAAAATGAACTTTCTATGAAATCTTCTTGTAAAAATTGAGCACATATTTTTTTAATATTTTGGAACGTCATGCTCTCAAGGACGAGTCATTGAATATTAAGAGCCATTCCAGAAAGAGACTTGAATGAATCAGATCAACGAAGACGCATCAATTTGTGGTCAATTCAAAAATCTGGTTCCTTATTTACGAGGAAAATGTCTCCCTAAACTATTTGTAATTCATTCATCAGCAGCGATTACTCGGAATAGTGTTTTGCTATAGCCCGTCAATGAATCACTAATTTCCTGGAAAACCAAACCAGTGTAAATACAGCTGTAAACAGACATCGAGATCCTACCTTTTCTTTCGCAGGAGCCTCATAGTTTTTGCCGTTTGTTATTATTAGCAGGAATATTGGTTTACAAGTATTGTTTGCATGCTTTGGTGCGTATGTATATGTGTATGTATGGATGTATGTATAGTATTTGTATGTATTGTATGTGTGTATATTGAATGCATTGTATTATAGTTATTAATTAACTAGGCAACTAATTTATTGTGTTGCTGTATTTTGGCCCTAAGATATTATATGTTAATTTTATTGATATTCATGCGTAATATGTGTAATTTATCGGCAATTTTAATATTGTCAATCCCTGACGAAGGGTTAAGTGGTAGAAGAGACTCCATAGTCTCAATCTCGCCCAAAAAAACAACTATCTGTCTATCCTATCTGTTCTCAGCTAGTCTCTTCTTTAATTGGCTACTGCTTGTTCAGTAGAAGGTATACAGTTTATTAGAAAATATTTTCTTTGAAATTTCAATACTTCCTTTTTTCCTTAATTCTTGTCAATGCATGAATAATGTTTTAGTCCTAATTTGTTCAATGAAACCAATCCTACGTTGTCTTTTATTTCGTATTGCCAATGTACAAAAACTCCTGTGGATAAGGTTAGCACTCAAATGTACGAGCTTAGGATCATCAGCTCAGCGTCAATTCCATCCTAGCCAATCTGGCGAAGGTAATCAAAGTTGTGGAGGAGTACTCCATGTTGATTACCGAATCGACTCCTTGAAGTGTCATTGAATGTGATACTGAATCGATGTTTTCTTTTCGTACACTAGTGTCCATGTTATGAATGCGACGAAACCGTTTTTCTGCCTGACTGAAAATGACAGGTAGAGATCTTAAAGATAACGATTGTGTTACCTTAGTAGGCTCACATTTAATGCCCTTGGACCCGAAATGACGTCGAATAAGATTTTCTTGGAAACGGTGGCCAGTGAATCATCAGATTGCTTTCATGATGATCTCCTGAGAATCGGCGACACACATATTCGGGCCCGTCGATCCCGGTGGTGCCTCCCCGGATGCCTGAGTTTATATAATGGACGAGCGGACCGAAACCGAAGTTCGGCCACCCGATCCTCACCTCGGAACGAATCCGATTTGAGCGAGGAATTCCTTCCAACGAGAAGAAGTGGGGTGGGCAACCAACGGGCGACAGCGACATTCGGCGGAGAAAGAGGCTCTCTCTTGTGACCGTGGGTACATTTCTGTTGGAAATACTTGGAAAAGATTGCGTCGATATATCTTCTTTGGTGATGCCCTTGGATACATAAATTAGACGCCTGGGTATTTCATTACCAGAACAGTGCTATGAATTAATTAATAGACTTAGCCACTTTCTTCAAATGTTATTAGGTCATACAGTTGAGAAAAGTTGATGGTTACGAATGGTTGAAACTTGAAAATATGTTTATGAAACTAAAAAACGATGGTCGTCCAGCATGTGTTTCGATGTTCATGTGCTTAGATGCGGAGAATATGGCGAATAATATGATAAAAAGTAAGAAAATTGATATGAATTATTTATTAGCTCATTGGTATTCCAAATTTACAGCAGGGCAATTTGGACAAACGACTTTGAAATTAAATAAAGTCAGCTTAATTTCGCTGAAGGAGGAATTGGGATCGCGTATTGCGTCCTAACCCGATCGTTCGACCGATTCTTACAATTCTGGTTCTGGGTCGTGGTCTTCACGATCTTTTTTGAAGTTTTTAAAAAAAACAATGGGTCTTTAAATTGATGAAAGACACCGGATTTGAAGGTTCCAAAAATGACTTTTGAAACTACCAGCAACGTTTACCTACCAATTGTTACTACGTTTCTCCAGTCAGAATCACCGTCGCTATAATTTCAGTTTCGTGGTCATTCTTTCACGTTCACGCAAAAAGTTTAGTATTTTAAAATGAGAAAATTTTCGTTCACACTCTCCTTTTTTATATATTTTCCCTTTTTCCTGAGCTCTTATTGTTTTTTTATAATTATTCGTCGAACTTCCTTTATTTTTAACATTTAACGACAAATGGCGATGCGATGAGTGAATACAGTTTGATAACACGCACTGAATTCCGGTACTCAACGTTTCGATTCAAAATCTCCTTCAACCACCTCCGATTTTCAATTATGTGCGTTTGCGCCAAGGTACGAAAATGAGTGGTACGCTCCCGTACCAAACACAGCACACTCCGCCCTTCTCCGGTACCGGGCGAATTCGACAGGGACGGGTCGTTGGAGGGCAGGAAGGGGTGAGAGAGAGAGAGGGCGTCCGGGACACCACCCCCTCCCCACTTTTTTTGTCGAAGAAATGGGAAGGGGGGTTGGTTTTCATTCTCCTTCCCTTCGCTGTCTCACCTCTCCTTCTTTTTCTCCCTCACCCCGGGATCGTAAAAAGGGCGGTGCAAAACGGGGAGGCGGCGGAGGGAAGGGGGTGGAAAGGAGTCGGGTTTGAAGGCAGTTTAACGGACCGAAGACACGATTCCCGCCTACCAGAACGAAAGCGCTCTGAGCGGGGGAAAGGGGGGGGGGCGCCGCCGTCGCCGGAAGCCATCCATGTCGCACCTTCTCTCCCCACCCCTCCCGGACCCCTCTCTCGCAAAACCCTTCCGACGACCCCTCTCCCTGCACCCAACCTACCCCCGTCCCCTCCCCACATACACACACACTGTTATATTCCGTCCGTCCTTCCCACCATCTCTCCCGGCCCTCCTCCGCCGCCCTCGCCGACATAACCGCCCTTCCGTCGTTCAAACTCCCTCGTCCAACCCCCTTACTTAACCTCGCTGCCGCGAACGGGCATACCTGGCCCCACCTGATGCCAACGGATCACTACTTGGGTGTCCCCGAATCCTTTAAAAGAAAAAAAAATCAAAAGCAGGGTATTTGAGAGCCTGGAAAAATTTGTGAACCATTTTAGAAAATTCCAGGAAAATGTAAAGAATAATAAAATTAAAAAATCCGATCTGCGTGGAATTAAATGGAAATCCCTCAAAAAATAAAATTTTAGGAGTAAAATGATGAAATCAATACTAGGGCAATATGATGATCACAAAACATAAGCAGCATGAATATTGCCATTTGTGCTGGAGTATAAATTTGATCTTCGCTTTTTTCTAATTTAATTTATTTTTCTACAAAATATTTTTGTGTAATGTTGGCCGCAAAGGGTCTCAAAGCTTGTATTTTTCGCCCATTCTGCACCATTTCATGACGCATTTATTGTACTCGTATTTCTCATGAGCTGTTGAATTCTTCACCCAGTTCAGTACACCTGTCTTTGTTTTAAACATTTTCTTCTTGCATTATCTCCAGCTGTTCGCAGAACACGCTTCAGGTACCCATAGCACAATGTTTGTTTACAAATTTCTTCTTAATATTGTGAATTTGGGAAGGGGTTTCGAGTCCTGGTCAAGGCAAAATATTTTTACAGTAGGAAATTTCTGCATTCCCATGATGATCAGCGGATGACTCCGTGAAAGTGACTGCCGTGAAATCTCCCGCAGTTTTTTATTCTTGTCAAAAGGAAAATACCTGTGTTTAAAAATCTTAATCCTTTAAAGCCCATAAAAATTCAAAGGGTAAAAATTCCTCGATAGCTTAATTTAAGCTTCTTAATGTTTACATTGTGTGATATTTAAGAATTTCATTTGGGTACTTAAAGTGCAATAAGTATGTGTTGTCTTTTAACAAACCTATTAAAAAGTAACGGATAAATAAAAAATACTCATGAAAAGCAGTGGCAAATTTTGATCCAATGAGAAAAGAGAATTAAATTCCAGGGAAAAATATTTTCGCAAGATATTCTGGGAAAGTGGTAAAGTGATTGCAAAGCTATTTCCAATCTATGATGAACATGACGGCATCACGTTCTCAAAATTTACATTATTTGTACTTCTAGGTAGAGTAATGGTCTTAACTAAGGAGTCAGGATGCCTTCACCTTGAAATTTCATAATCGTAAATTAATATGAAATGCCAAGTGCTTCATGAAAGAGCATCATCAAATTACAGGGGAAAGGAGATGCACGGATTTAATGTTCCGTTTGAAGTTTCTGCGAACTTGCTACTTCGTTTCATTAGTGATAAATGTGGACTCTTCAGCACAACTTATTTCAAAGATTCCATTGCTTAACTAGCTACTTTCCAAGGAAAGGGAAAGGAGATCAACCACTCACCATAATTGAAAGTTCTGCTTGATAAATGAAGTGGTTATGTTCGTTGGACTTGATTTAGGGCCGCAATCTCTCTTTCCTATTCCGTGCTTAGAATTCAATTAGCTTCATCGAGCTGTAAGTCGGAGCAAAATCATTTACCAGCCGTATACGAGTGCGGTGACATTCAGTGTTTTAAGTGAGGGGTTGCATTCCGCAATTTTCATGGCGCGGTTAATATTTGATGAATAATTACATCATCAATAATTACCCCAATCATCCAAGAACTTTGTAATTTTTGTTTGCCGCCTGTCATTAGGCAATATCTTATTCAATTACAACATTATTTTTATCCATTACTTAATCCCTCCTTATTAATTAGTACTATATTGACGTTTCAACGTGTAACGCCTAAAGTGGAATCGTTATACATGGCCAGCCCTATAAAATAAGTAGAATATTACGGGGGAAAACTTTATTGCAGATTAAAGTACACATCATTCTTCATAAGTGCACCCTTGTGTACCAACACACATCGATGTCAGCGCCTCTTCCACGCTTCGGGTACCCTTCCTGGAAGGCGTCGTCAGGAACCTCGTTCAGGCACCTCATCGCGGCCTCTTTCGCATAATCTAGTGGTCCAAATTAGTACTATTAGGGGTTGCATTTGGGTCGTACTCAAAGGCCTTTGTCAAATCATAGGTCTCGTCACCAATAGCCACATACTCTAAAAAATTGGGGTCATTTTCTCAGTGGTCCAAGAGATCCAAGGCAAGATCGTCACACAAGCAGTCTTATGACAGCACCTTGGGGACCGTCTTGGCACACCTTTCTCGTGGCTAAATCTTCTGTGAGAATGCTATGCACTGGTTTTCTGAATATTGAACTCTTCTGCTAATATCCTGACACTTGTAGGTCAATCAGAATTGAGCGTGTGTCTAACTTTTTGCATATTTTCAACATGATGGATGTTTAAGATATTCCTCATCGTCAACCTCCTCTCTACCCTCCCAGAATATCCTGTGCAAGCAGAAAGCCATCACTTGGGACATTTCTCCATTTCCATAAGCATCCTTAAACATGGTCAAGGTCTCCAAACCCGATTTCCTGAGTTTAACACAACATTTTATCGCATATAATTGCTCCATGGAAAGTAGCATCGTGAATTTGTGACGCGACCCTCGAACAGGGGTTCAGTCTAGCAGCGATCCGCAGACGCTTACGACCCGTAGACAATTGTCGCGGTTCGTGTTACTTTTCCCGCCACCAATCGTCACATTCCAGTCGTCCGCTTCGCCAGAAAAAATCTGTTTACTTTCTTTTTGGGTCATACCCTGTATGCGATTCTTTGTGAAAATTCTCACTCCATTTCGTTTCTCCGTCTGTTGGCTGACCCATCCATACGTTGTACCATGGGCAATTCTTCAGGGATAGACATTTTCACGTACTTGTATATCCAAATTTCTCTTACTAGCCAATCTAACTCTAAATGCATAAGAATATCCACAGTGTGCTGCTCCTTTTATGCACTGAACGCAAATGGAATATAATCACTAATACATATGGAATAATCACACTACATATTTCATTCTCACTTTTTACTCTAAGAGAAAATCCAGATTTTCTATGCAAAATACCCTTAGGGCTTAGATTTCTCGACCAACATAGTTTTAATTGTAAACCCTTTTTAAATTTAATTTTTTTTAACTAATTGCCTGACACGAGAATCTAATCAAAGTGTGTACGCATTATACCGCGTCTGAATTTATCAATGTAATCTAATACACGATATTCTATAGCTTCATTAACATCAATCCACAGCAAAGCCTTTAATAAAGATTCAACTTTAGTAACCCTCACCTTTCACATTCAAATATTAGCTTCATGCCTCTATTCTGTATGTACGTCACTTTAGTATAAAGGTTGGAGCACACGATAAATGAAACTTCTCATAAGCGTCTCACTTCGGCCGACGCGA
Organism: Hetaerina titia; assembly: GCA_037158775.1. Taxonomy (NCBI): domain Eukaryota; kingdom Metazoa; phylum Arthropoda; class Insecta; order Odonata; family Calopterygidae; genus Hetaerina; species Hetaerina titia. The sequence goes on along the minus strand of CM073775.1, from coordinate 91,324,816 downwards.
CGCGACGGGTCGTACGTACATACGTTAAAACAATCCTGCGGCGCTGGACTCAGGGAAGCGATAAATGGAGGTTGGGGGGGGGGAGTAAGTGAGAAGGTGGGGTGGGAAGAGTTGGGGGTGGTGGTGCACGGAGGAGGATCGAAAGAGGTCACCCTGGGTGGGAATATCCTTTAGGTCTTTGTCGGTATGGCTTCCGTGATGTTGCCAAGTTTCCACGAGCCTCCTCTTTTTTTCCACGTCCGAAACGGGAGAGGATGAGGGAGAAACACGCAGCAGCAGTTCCTCCACGACGCGGAAAAAGTAAAAGACATCTAACTGTGGAAAATTCAATTTGAGGGGAAGCGTGCTTAGGGAGTCCTGGCCACGACGCACGATATTTGATCTCTCCGTGGCGCCCCGTCAAACCGCCGTTGCTGACGCGTTAAGGCCTCGGATGGACGGTGAGAAAATTAGTGAGAACTAAACCGCTGGAGCTGTTGTGGGGTCATTAAGGTGCACTCATCTCACCCTCGAAATGGCTTCGTACTTGTCTTAATCCAAATACAATAGATTACTCAGCAGATACGATTGAATAATTCACGTCGCTTACGTGGATACAGTTGTGGAAGGTCCTGTGCGATCTGATTGACTGTTAGTGTCATTTAACTTTAAGTGGTTGTGAAGTTAGGGAACGTAACGTTTGTGGCAGGGAGATGGGTGGAGTGAATTCTCACTCTAACATCATCGATATTTCACAGTCCTCACATCAGCACATTAAGTCACGTATTATTAGGCAACATTCGTTCATTATTTTCAAGCATCCGGATAAAATATCACAAAGTATTAGCTATTACAAAAATAAAGGCATAAAAAAGACGTTCACAAAACAATTTTATGATTTGGCGCCAAGTCACTTCCTGTTGTTCGCTTACCCTTCACAGGCTATCACCATTAGGAAGAATCTCAAAATGTATCTGATAGAGCCATCTAGTCTTTCTTTAACGTGTTTTTCAGCGCGTTTTTTTGTTTGCTTTTGTTCTTCGCATTGTCTTCAGTCATTCCATCCGTCCGTTTGATTTATTTCCAACTCAAGGCTTATTGGTCAGTAGCATAGCCTACATGGCGTGTCCATTGATTTCACCCACACGTGTCCTTAGTTCCTCTTTGGCAGATATTTTATTTTAGCAGTAAGTTATTTTCTCCTTGAATTGCTAACCAATTTGATTCTTCCTACAATCGAGAATGCAGGATTCAAAAAGAAGTCAGCATGAATGTGAGTGGGATTTATGAACATGATTCGTGCACACGACCACTGAATAAACGATGCAAATTGGAAATTTCTCGTCGATGAAATAGCGTTGAATGTTTCCATGCGTATTAAATGTAGGTATGCAGATTGTATTAAGCATTTCATTAGGAAGTTATTTCTGTTTTTTTCTTCGGAAATTAGCATCCTGGAGAAGGCATCTAGTGAAGTCCTCCCGGTTCTTCCATCAGATCAGCCTGCAGACGACTCAATAGCCGATTGACCCCGCCTTCGAAACGTCAGCAGTTGGGTCCCCGTCCCGGTGGAGTACTCGCGAAGGATTCATTCGTTGGCATACGCCGGCCGGGTAAGCACCCAATTCTTCAGATTGCATCAACGTATCTCAGATCAATACCCAGGTGTATATTGGCCGCATGGGATTGGATAAGAATATATTTTTTCATAGCTATCAAGTATATTTCTCGATTCTGTACTTATGTCAGACTCACGCATGATAACATAGCGAATAGCAACGGCAGTAATTCCTTGGGCTTCAAGATCTACTCGGATGGTAATCCATAATGGGATAATCGAATTTGGTCTCTCACTCTCATTGATGTATGACTTAAACTCTCTTTCAAAACGGTTGTTTTTGTTCCTTGAATTTCAAAGAAATTAAGGAAACACTAGCAAAGGTACTCATTTACTCCATGGTCACCAGACCATACTCTTTATTTTCTTATGTTTCGTATTTGTTTATTTCCGTATCCTCTAGACCTATTTTTCGTCTGGCAGTTTAATTCCATGTTTCCAAAATTCAAATTTTCAGCTCTTCCTGAGTAAAGAATTTGTATATTGTAGTCGATATTATTACCCTGATTTCTAGTTACACAGCAGTGAGAAATCAGTACACCAAAACCAATGCTTACTCTTGAAATAACTTGAGTCACTATTCGCATTCCCTTTCTGAAAACGCGTTCCATCCAGCCCCATTGCGTTTTATCTATATTAATAATGTGTTATTAATTAATTTTTTCTCAAATAAATATAACTTACGTGTTATTTCATCCACTGACAATAGTAATCAACCAGGAGGATATTTTGATAGTAGCTGAAAAAGGAGTTCAACTTGAACTGCACTCCATATCGTGTTAAGTTGACACTGCCAATCGGTTTCCCACGTTGTTCCATTTCGTGACGCTCAAAGCTCCAAAAAATGTATTTATCTATCCATAAATTATCTCGCATGGATTCATCCATAGTCCTCTCGGGCCATGGGCGGTTTAAGTTCCATTTTACCTCTTCAGAGCCCTTATTGGCCATCGGGCATAAATGTTTCACTGCTGTTTTCTCGTTCCGTCCACACGCATTCACTGTGGTCGATCCGCAAGTCCATACAGAGTCCGTAGAGATGACTCTCACGGCCCCACGTCCGTGTTTTGACGACCGGCCACCGAAAGAATATCGCCCTGCGGACGCGAGGAAATTCACTTCCGGTCGCCTGGGAACACCCGTTGATCGATCCCTCGATTCCACGAAACGACAAGGCGCGCTCGAAGATATTGTTGAGATAGTAAGTTCGACGGACGCGAGTCGATGCTTATCTTTCTCGGAATCGCCGTGAGCCGAGGTGCTGAAAAATGTATGGTTACAGCCCCCTTGCTATTTTTTTTAACGGGCAAGTCGGGCAGAAGATCGCTGAGCATTGGCTGAATAAATTCCGTAAAATATTAGAACACATTTTCTGCAGAGTTCCTCAGAATATTTTTATGGGTTACCTGTAAAACTGAAGCCAATCTGAATCACAACTGAAACACCTCTTTCCCTTCTCCTGAGCGCATTGACGTCATCAGACTGATGATCATTTGAACACCTGTGAGCTCAATTGGTTCCCATGGATGTTCCATCCTCTCACGCATCACGGTCAAACAAGAATTGTTTGGCCATCAAAAAACTGTTTATCCATTCTCATTTCTCTCTCACACAGACAAATTTTCATAGCGTGGAATGAGGTTTTCCTGTTTTTACCTTCTAGGTCACTGAAATGAATAGAAAATTCCTATCCGATATACCAATGATCGTCACATCCTGACAAACCCCCGCTTAGGATATGGGACGAAGAGTGACAGAATGTTTATGGCATTTTGAAATTATAAATTGTTCAACGTTTAATCCCATTTATGTCTGCTGTCATTCTTTTCTGATAATGAAAAAAGTTATACTATTGGTATTCCACGTTATTCATTTACTGGGCTCGAAAAAAATAAAATAATTCTTTACCATCAACAAATATTCCATTTCCAAATGTGCATGTACAAATTTTGTACCTCATGGAACTGTAACAATGACATTGCGTAGGATTTACAGTTTCTCGCCAAGGCAGCTGTTTACTGATAACATCAACAAATTCTTTCTCTATCTCTGACCAGCAATCTCGAGTTCAAAATTTGTACACGAATAGAATAGGGATTGGTAAGGCATAGCGCCGGTTGAATCTCATTAAATACGTTCGAATCCCAATGATTTCTCAATTGGACTGAAGCCAATCGGAGTCCGCACTTAATCGCATCGATTAAGAAAATCGGATATCTGATTCGATACGGTTTTTTATTGCTCAAAACGAAGTTATCCATCACTAAAATATTTTGTAAGATTACTTAAAAGAATCTAGCTTTATTTAGATAAACGTCCAGTAAAAAAAACTAAAAAAGAGGGGCTATCCACTATATTTTCACCATATTTAGATTACGCAGCGAATATGATGAACAAGACAGCAAGAAAGTAAGATCTAGTGCTTTCCCGGCGTATCTGCTCGATGAAGTTTTCTTTGGTCTTCCAATATGAAACCCCTGACCCGGTGGAAGACCCAAGAAAACTTCATCAATATAGCTATGTGTATACTGTATGTATGGGTGTGTGTGTGAAAATGTATATAAAAATTTATCAGATCAGTTTAAAATTTTAATAATGTAAAAAATGTATCCTTTAGAGGTAAAAATCCATAAAAGTGAAGCACAAATCTGCAAATTTTCAAATAGAAAATATTACTTAAGTTTAAATAATAATGTTACTAAATAGGGCAAAACTTTAACGGTAAATATATTCAGTCCCGTGCATATGAACTCGGACTTGAATAATTCTATACTTTGGGCGCCAATTTATTAAAACTATATCACAAAAATCAGCTGTTCATTTATTTTAATTTGAGAGATGAGTTTTACTCGATAGCTGTAAGTGATCTACAGCCAAAATTATAAATTTATTTCATCAGAAATTTAAGGAAAATTCGAATTCCAAGTTTCAGCCACTTCCGTCACAGGTCTTGCTTTGGCCTGTTTTGCGGAAAGTTTTGTTGCTAAAAAATCTTTTTCCCCGCTTTTGACCCACTTGTAATGAACTAACTCGCGAATAGAGGGATCGTTCGGTTAATGTCACATTTAATCCAAAGGCAGCTGCGACACCTGAGGAGTGGAATGCAATGAAAATAAACGTTTTAAAAAAATTGCAAAATTAATAATTGTTAATCAAAAGTTTACACTATCAAATTAAATATCAAGTAAAGATGTATAAATATTCCAACTATCCTTAATATTCTAAATAATATAATAGTGTATAAATCCCTTCGGATAATTACATGGAGTATTAATGTACGATTTTGTAGAATATTAGGATTTAATGAATGTTTGCGATGGGATGAAAAAGTGAAAGGACAACGATCTTTTTCACTATTTAGACCTTTCCTGAAATGTCCTGCAAACATATGGTACACTTAGGAGATAAGTTTGAGGTAGTGATGATTCATTGCATTCAAATCCGAAACTAACGACTCTCGAGTTCGATTTTCCATAGCAACGGAACTGGAGTTATTTTCGTAGCGCAGCGAAAGATTCATGGCTCGGATGTCAGAAGAGTTATCATCAAAGTTGTCAAGAGATAATCCATTAAACTAGTCATTCAAGTTTAAAGCTTTTTCTTATTTATCATTCTTATTATATCGAAATCACTATTGACATTTGCGATCGCATACATGGAATACTAGTTAAAAAGTAAATCTTTTAGTTTGTAATATTGTTAACAAACCAAGTTATTTCTATCATTTTAAATAGATAGCGTCTCAATTAGTTCTTCACCTTTATGTGGTGTGTATATATGTCGTGTGCCTCTTGTGGATGTGGTTGTGAAAACACCCGCCTCATCCACTAGCTGTTACTTGAAAACTATAATGCAGATAGATGTAGGTGTAAATAAAGCGAGTCGGGGCTTCTACGCTAGATTTGTAATAAGTTTCTTCTTCATTACATGTACATGTTTCTTGCAATGTAATGGATTTTCTCGAAGCTTTCACTGACTTCTTAGCCGATCACTACCTTCTCCGATCGATATCACATCTTGAAGTAACTGGAAAATTTGAGCAGCTGTCTAAGTATTCTACATCGGGTTTTTTCGCGAGAACCTATCCCCTAATCTACACTCTATTAGCTTCGTCTAGTACACAATGCAGGAAATCAATCTACTCCTGTTCCCTGCGTCATTGTCTACTGCACAGTATGGATGGGGAGTCACTGAATAGATGGAATCCGATAGTAAAAATTAATAGATTTTCTTTTATTATACTTTTTTATAAATAGATTTTCTGATGTTCTTTCACCATTGCGGTTATCACTGCGCTTACTCAAAATCGCGATGAAGTATGCGTTGGACCTTATTGACCCCTGCGACCTCGTTAAAGCGATTAAAACTAGAACGATACACTTTGCAGCAGGGAATACGTACACTAAGAAGCATTTATCACAAAACAGAGAATCTCTGTCTCGGTCACATCATCTTCGACTGTACAACGTTTTTTTTTTGCTTTTAAAAGATTGAGGATATTGCACCCCAGTAGTCATTCCACATGATCACTTGGATTTCACTATAAATTCGCTCGAATATGTAACGAAATAAGAAATCACACAGAATTCCAATCGAAACGTAGAAACAGTTTTTTAAAGTTAACCAGGCTGTTTCAAATATTCAGTAACAGAGATTGTGGTATTTTAGGCTGAAACAATGGGACGCCATCTGCCATAGGATATACTACAGCCGTTTATGGGGTCATTTGAAGGTAATTTTAACATTTATTCGTGGGATTACATATTTATGATCAATCTTCAGTTTCTTGCATAGCTTCTGCCCGTGCGGGCACACTATTCTCTTAGATGCCATCGAAACAGCCTCTTTTCGAAAATAAAACACTGACCTTTGCCTTGGGCTGTTCGTATAATGGCATGCGGGGCCGTCTCTTGGCGAGGAGCAACGCGTCAAATTTCGAACATTCGGCGAAAGAGGTTGAATTACTCATATTAGATTCTCATGGCTTCAAAGTCGGCTCAATCTGCATTAAGTTAATGATAGGAGTTACACATCAGTGAGTGCGGTTCCGTACGGCATTCTCCGGTATCAAACTTAGGGAAAGATGTGAAAATTGGCCGAATATCGGCACTTTTTCCTCCTTTTTGATTCCGCCAAGTAACTTTCTCTTGATAACACTTTCTGCCTTGTTGGCTACATCTTGAAATGGTTAAGGGTTACTCCAGTTCTGCCATTTGCACAGCCTGAACATGTCAATCCGCGAATTAATGAATCGAAATTAGATTGATTACAGTTCGGTTGCAGGTGAAGAGAGCTTTGGAATCTCTTTTACTATTCCATTGTGATTTATGGCTAAGTGGTGTCATTCATTGAACACGGGGAGCCTTTGTTGGGCGGATTTCCACCGGGCGTCTGGGTAATGTCGCGGTCCTTCTAGTCCTCTAGAGTCCTAGAGTCGGACCCTTTTCGTTATGGGAACGATATCTCCTCCGTAATTAGCTGCTTGCACTACTGTGACTCTTGTTCAGATTGCCTACCCCCCACTCACTCCATCACTCTCAAATGGACCTATTCTTGTGTCTTCTTACAGATATCAAGGCAATTAGAAGTTGTACGCTTGAGTAGGCTTAAGATACGCAAACACTGAAAGAAGCAATGTTTTTTATTGATGCAAAAGGCGACCTCTTGCCGAGCTGAATGGAGTGTCGGCATGTCTCCATACAAGTGGCATATGTGTCAGTTCATAGTCAAGGTCAGTTAAAGGGACGAAAGAAGATCTATGAGCACCGGCATCTTGTGAAAAAAGACAAACGAAGTTTACTTAATAATCATTCCCTTTCCTTTTACCCTTCATTCATCTTAAAGTGTGTCTTTTTAAATTTCCAACGTTCGTCTTTGGAAGACTTAAATGAATCAGTTTTCAAAAATAATCTAAGTCTCTCTGCATCTCATGTGGTCGCAGATAATTTACGGGGGAGGCACCGGGGGGGGGGGGGTCCCCGCGATCTCCTGACGGTGCACGAGAAACGTCAGGTGTTTTCATAAGTTTTTCTTCGCAAGTAACCGAAGCCATATCAACGAAACAAAGCTTCTTCCCTCTTGAAGGACTGTCACACTAAGTAAAACCACTTTCTTGCCAAAACAATGGAATTCTGCTCCGGAAAATGAAGAAAAACCCGTGAATTCGGTTAATCTTATTATACGAATATTCAAATACATGCTTCCTGTTAATTTTCAGCCTTCCTCTGTCGATTCGTAGTTGTTAAAATCATGACGAATTCACATGAAAACAAGGAAGTATTATGCAATTTAATGGTAAAAAATAAACTGAATGTATCGATGTTGATATCCACGAGAGAATATTGCTGTGTTATTTTTAAATTCTTTAAAAAAGTTGAATTCACTCTTCTCTCTGGATTGTATTTGACCGAAATTTGCCGCCTGAGTGATAAAAACTGATTAACTTCCCCCAGTATCGCGTAGCCAAGTTGCTTTTCTTGAAACGGAATCCGTGGAGCTGAGTATTTGAATACATTTGCTACGGGTTTCACAACATAAATGATAATTCTTTGAATAATTTTACTGCTGGGCAGAAACCTTAATATTCATTTGGATTCCTCACACAAACATTTTGATACATTGTTTCCGCATCAGGCTCTCAACTTCAATGTTCACTGAATGTATCACAAAAGCTATTCTTTTGCATTGTGCTAACTTAGTACAGTGCATGTGTTCTTCGCCGAAGTCTTCTAATCTACCTTATTCGAACGAATACGCAGCCATTATCTATACATACTAAATTTTTACGCTTTACAACATCTAACAGTTTATTTATATCAAATTGAGAAGTGTCTTACTCTGTGTTCACGTGACGGCTCGGGGAATTATTTTAACGTAGAAAAGTCAAATTGGCAGAAGTAAATGGAACAATTCCAACACACTGGTGGCGGGTAGTCGATATCTCGGAGAAGCTGATTGCACTCCATGTTGTCTGGTAAAGTATTTATCAGTTTTAACTGGTGGTGACGTGGTGTAGTGTAGTAAGAAGGGAGTGGAAATAACATTCATATGGATTCCCGGACGCGGTGGAATAGCCGGAAACGAAGAGGCTGACGCAGCGACGAAAGAAGCCTTGAGTAACAAACCCTGAGGTTTTCTCTGCATTCGTACCTGTGGACGATATATAAGCTACCTTGTGAAGCGTCACTGTGGGTCGGAGGAGGGAATCTTGTAGATTTATTATTATTCAATCTACTGGTTGAGGTTGGTTTCGGATGGGCAAAATTACCAAATAAATATTTTGTTTCTCCCAACAAAACACAGCCCAACATCCTACTCTACAACAAGACCCTCTTCATCCCTACACACTTCCTCTCTCCCTTCATCCCATCCAACATTCCTTTTCATGTCCCTTCCTCGTTTGCCTAAAATTCTCCCTTCAATGTCCCAAGACCGATCAATAGGCCCTTCATCCATTATTTCTGCCTCCTTATGATTTCTCCCGACAAACCCCTCTCTTCTCCCACCAAACTCCCTCGTTTGTTTTCCTTTCAGTCAACTTTACCTTGTCCATCGTTCTCCACACCCACATTTCAAAAGCCTCCAATCTACGTCTATCCTCCAGCTTAATTAACCATGTTTCCCCGCATTGCTTAACTAGGCTCCGTGTCATGGTTTTAACGAGTCTTTTCTTAACATCCTTACTTAACGTCCGCGTCATCAACTCCATCCTCCAAGTGAAAGCCTCTTTGCCTAGTGCAATTTTTCTCCTTACGTCCCTACTACTTAGACCATTTTGGTCAAAAACACCTGCAAGATATATAAACTGCTCCACCTCCTGCAGTATCTCCCCTCCTCTTTTAATATTACCCTTTCTCTTTCTGAAAAATGACATAATCTCTGTTTTGTTAATATTGATTATAATCCCATATCTGTCGCACTGAATTTCCAATTCGTTCAGCAATGCTTGCAAACCCTTGGCTGACTGACTAACTAGAACTTGGTCATCAGCAAACGTAACTGATTTTACGAATTTCCCTCCGAATTACATTCCTACCTCCAGTTCTTCCCATGGCTCTTTAATCATTTCCTCCACATATACGTTGAACAGCACCGATGACAATGGGCAACCCTGCCTTAGCCCTCTTCCTAACACTGCCCATCCTGACTCTCCGTTCCCCACTCGCACCTGAGCAGTCTGAGACATGTACAGGTTGCGGCTCAGTCTCCTGTCCCTCCAATCTATTCTATTTTCTGCAATATGCTCATTAGTTTTCCCCACTCCACTCTATCAAACGCTTTTTCGAAATCTGCGAAACAGGCAAATACTTCCTGATTGTATTCTATATTCCTCTCGATTAGTGATCTAATTACTGCAATGACATCATGCGTACCTCTCCTCTTCCTAAACCCAAACTGATCACCCTCCAAGTAATCATTTGCCCTACTCTATATCCTTTTGTTGATATTCCTGAGAATAACTTTAGCTGCGTGGGATATCAAACTTATTGTTCTGTAGTCCTCACATGACGTAGCCTTTACCTTTTTCGGAATAGGAACGAACGCTGACCTTACAGAGTATTCCAGCCAGATTCCTTTTTCCACAAATTCAATTATATTTTCTATTTACAGATTTCGGGAAAATGTGGTAGATCATAAGTCGCGGACAATTTTTTGTTACTAATCAGCTATCCATGCATGTAACTTAACATGAGAAAAAGAAAATATTTTGTACATTTTCGAATGAATCCGTTTCTTCAAAGACAACTGTCGGCAAGAATGCGTCATGCAAGGGTACTAAAAATTAGATCATTTCATTCAAAATGTTTGGGTTCAATAATACTTCGTATTTTGTTTTTCCTTAGCAAGTAATTCATAATTTGTTTATGGTTTTCAAGACATCCTATATGCATGCAGTATTACTCAACCACGCACGCACATCATCAGGTAAAGTTTTAACTTGTCTGAGAGACCTCGAGACGTGTACAAACGAACTCCGTGAAAGTGAATTGATTAGAATTATTTTAAAAATTCCATAAATTTCCCATACCCTGCAGTATATAGGACACCCATGTGTGTATGGTGGGTTGATTTGAAAAAAATAAACATACGAATGGATAATATTGGAATTGAGGAACATAATGGTTCTCGTCTTGATGCGCAATGGGTTCTCGATAAGCTCGAGCTTGTCAACAGGTTTCTCGAGGATCAAACTTCCGGACTTGACGCAACACCTATTTACCCGCGGTGGAACGCGAACGCGATAAACTTGGGTTTGCAAGGGGGAGCTTTACCCACTGTGATGTCCCGGTTATCATCGATTATGCTCCAACGGCAGCTTGACGTGTGCTGAGTGTACAGAATTCAATTGTGCTGAGCATTTAGGATGAACACTTGACCCGGGAACCGCGTATGGTCTGAGGGACTCTTTTTTTCAAGCTTCTATGGGTGTGGATGACGGGAAATACCTGATCTTTGCTATTTATTTAGCCTATGCAGCATAGTGAAATGATATCTCCTCCTCCCTCTATCTCACAGTATAGTTATGCATTTTAGGTCGGTACGTTAACGGAGCATAATGTTTACTATATCATATGATAAAATTGAAGCATGGAAATCTGGTGGTAAGAGAAAAATATTTTATATTGAGGTCACCTAGACCAAAAAACCTATTTAAACGGCTACTTTTAAAAAGTATCTCCAGTTTAAGTATTATCATTAATAGGCATTATGAGGAAAAGAGCAGTTAAAATATTATTGACAAATTATCATATATATATATATATATATATATATATATATACGTCTACGCAGGCCACGAGACGATCTAACACTTATCTAGTAAAAATAAACTTTAGGGAGAGATTGACGATGGGGATTACATCAATGAACGTCTTTTGTTCTATAAACATATTCATTTTTCAAATATATATATAGTCCCTCTCTCTCCCTAAAGTTTATTTTTACTAGATAAGTGTTAGATCGTCTCGTGGCCTGCGTAGACGTGGGATACTTTTCCTGGTTGGGGGAATCTATTTCTATGCGCGTTTTTTCTCTAATAGTTTCCCCTAAGCCTATCTCCTATACACATTATCAAAAAACTTGGATTTAATGCATAAGTTCACTGTGGCATCTCCTGGATTCAAACCCTTGGCTCTCCGGCCAGCAAAGGAGTGCCCTATCCCTTGCGCTAATCTAAAGTAACATCCATTAAAGTTTGAAGCCACATTTCTGAGCATCCGCTTCTACTTTGTTGAATGCCACAAAGCAAGTCAGAACGTAGATAGCTCACTCCTACCCGCAATACCAAGGGAGTTTTCCAAATCTCTCGACATTTAACTTTTAGACTGCGTTGTAACGGTTGTGGCAAAAAAACGATAACCGACGACACTAAATCAATGCCAATTGCTAATGTAACATTAAATTAATATTCCTCTCACAGATTCCGGAAAGCAGTTTGTTGGCATGGAGACGGTGGTTTTTTTGGCGACGCATTTCACTACAGCGGCAGCGCAGAGCAAAATTTCGGATGATTGGTTCAGGTTGGCTACTCAGTCGGGAAAGTCTAGACAAAGTCTAGGATTGCTCAATTTATTCAAAGATTCGGGAAGAATTGGCGAGAGGGTCGACAAAAAAGAAACTTTGCAATATGATGTGCGAATCAGTTAAATCAATTTAATCAATCAAAATGTTCACTTTAGTTATGAGATCGGTTCGTACGTATTTGATAGAGGTTATTGCGCGCGTGAGGCTCGGCAAAGACCGAAAGTAGTGCAATAGCAGGGCCGATGTCGGTGATACAGGATAATCGCTAAAACGATTGATAAAGGATGATCCGCATTAGAAATACTCATTAAAATTCAAGAACTCGAACGGAGAAAAATAGAGGAAATGTCGGGACTGGGAATGTAGAAAATGAGTGGCCACTGAGGGATGGTGAAGTTGGTATTTAGTGTTTTAATTTTTTTTAGTACCCTGAAAGCCACCGCTTGTGTATGTGGCAGGGCGTGAATACGCATTAGATTAATTTTTACCCAAATATTTTTACCCCAATCGCGTTCGGAGAACGTTATCCTGATCCCTTGTCATTCATGGAAAATGTGACATTTTGAATCTATCAGTTTTACACTTGTTGTCTCTAGTTTTATCGACATTATCTCGCTAAGTACGATGGGGGTGAGAACACATTCCCAACATCACTAGTACGTTCATTCTCTTTTTGGAATAACCGCAAAGTAAAATGTCCCAGGTTATCTCGCGTTCGTGTATCCAATCTCAAAGGCGGCTTGAATTCGGAGAGTTGTCACCGAAGATTCCTGAAATCGTCATTGAGCGGTGACACCCGCCCCTTGAGTAACAAAAAGCTAATCCCCACCACTTAAACTCCCCCGGCACACACAGGGGGGGCAGGGGGATTGGATTTTGATTGGGAGGGTGCACAGCGGGGCCTTCCGGAATCCTCTCTCCGGGCTTCCGGGGGGGAGACAGGGGAAGAGGGGGGCATAAGCCTTCAGATTCTCTCTCTCTCTCTCTCGCGGGAGATCCAAGTGGCTTCGACCGGCGCGAGTGGTTGGAGGCCTCGTCAGCATTTTAGAACGCAGCCGTGATGGGGCGCTGAGTGCACGGGGCCTGTTTGGCCCCTTTGATGTCAGCAGGCTATCCTCCTCCCCTTTGTACATACATGTACATATGTTGTCGCGTGGAAGGATCCCTTCTCCTCCCAGCCTCCATAATAGGTAATGCGACGCTGCCGGCGCCCTCTATCGGCACCCTTTGCCAAGCTGCCCAATGCATCCCATGCCTCCTCTCCCCTATGATTAATCTATCGGAAAATCTTGGAACGTTTGTCGCCGGGAGATATTAGGTTTACGCCCAGTGAATGCACATCGGGTCGCCACTATCTCCTTGAGGACATCTTCACTCATCGATAGACCGGCTCTGCGCCGGAGAGGGTGTCGGAGGCCGCGGGTTATTATCGTGCTCTCGGAAGTCCCCTTTGATCGGTGTCCGCGCGGGGGTTAATGTAAATCAACTGATGAACTCATTAGCCCCAACCTCCGTCTTTTAGCAACCTCGGTTAAAATATGAAATGAAATCATGTTCTTTTATTTCACGACATCCTTGTACAAAAAAATACGTGTAACTAGTGGTGGAGGGGGGGGAGTATCCGAGAAAAAAACTGAGAATGTGTCCTTTCGCGGATTTCTTTTGGAAACTTCTTTGTTAAAAAAAGATGATCAATAGCAAATTTCAACTTACTCTTTCTGGAAAACGTTTCAGAAGGATACGCTCCTTCAGGAATAACTCCAAACATGATGCCGAGTCAAAGGCTTGGTGATTTCTAGTTAATGGAGAGGATGCATTTGATCGCGTGTGTTTTAGGTTCCATTTGATCGCGGGAAATAATGAATCTGGTAGTATTAAGAATGCAAATTAACTACATATCATCCAATTATAATTTGTTCAAATCACATTGTGCAAAGGTATATTATTCCTATCACTACTAGATGTATAAAGTGCTACTTTACTTGATAAATTTCGAATGTATTTTTTCATTTGTTAAAAAGAAATAGGGCAACTTAGAGAAAAATAATGTCAGTTGTAATTAAGCACAAATCACCTAATGTTTGCTAAAATCGCAAAAAAATCTTTAATAATTAATCGCCATTTCATGGAGTTATTCTAAGGAACTCATTCTCACGCATATATGTTAAAAAAACATTTTTTTCACAGAACAATATCTTTCATGGTTTGCACTGATGATAAAGTGTAGCCAACCGAAGATTTTTATAGAAAGTAGTAAATTTCCATAAGTACCAACCAAACATGTACCATTAACGGGGCGAACATGATATTCGAGGGACCATAGAAAGTCTAGTCGTTGAATTCTTATTAGAAAAAATGTTGCATGGCACATGTTCAAAGCCATATTCCACGGAATAGTATGTATTTTTTATGATGATGATGCCTCCGAAAAAATTCACTGCGAGACTACTTAGCTGGCGAAAATTCAGGAGTAAATTGTTCAGTGATCTCAGATTACAGCACTCGAATCGGATTATGGAATCACTCCCTGACGATGAATCGGCGCCGATTCAAAGCAGATAGTTGGAGAGGTTTGCCTTGGTGCCAATGGGGTGATAGCTCCACCTCGGCTTGCTCAGAGCATGACAGTATGACGCCGTCATTATTGATTGTTTGGGACTGCTTACTTGCTGCACTGAATAGATTCGTGTCAACAGCCGGGACCATGGGTCACAGGCGCCCCCTTTTGGACGGAGAGAGAGAGAGGGTTGTGTTAAGAGGCGCACTGTGCTCGAGGAGGTCAGAAGTCGTAACTCGGTGTTTGGGAGGAAGAGAGTGAAACCTGATGCTGAATAAAACTCGCACCCGTTGGTGAAGGATGCCACGGACGTCTAGACGCCCACGAAATACAAGCTTCATTCCCGAGTGGCACATGATTAGTGTCATTTTATATCTGTGTCCACTAATGCTACAATTATTCTTCTATATCACCTACTCTATCGCAATGCTTCTCATATTAGAATAGATAATTGGATAAAGGTGTTGCCATGTCAAAATACAGTTACACAATGGCGATTTCAATTTGCAAAACAAAATGTTTCAGGTCCACTCATTCTATTAAGAATAACATTATATTCTTCAGAAATGTAATGCTGGCGGAGGGAATTCTTCTAGCGGTGCATTAAGTCGATGGGCGAGACTACACCGACTAGTTTCAGGATGCTGAATGTTGGACAGATCATTGCAGGGACATCTGCGGCCCCCCCCCGCACATTCAAGATATTCTTGATAACGATATTATTTTTTTATCAGGTAATCTACCGGTTAAGGTGGTTTTTGGATGGATACAACTACCAAATAAATATTTTGTGACTCCTAGCAAAACGCAATCCAGCAATCTGCTCTACATCAGGTCCCTCTTCATCTCTGTGTACTTCCTTCCTCCCTTCATCCCGTCCATCCTGTTCCTGCCCTTTCCTCGTTTGCCTAGCATTCTCCCCTCTATTACCGTCTTCAACATCCCACTGCCGCTCAAAACGCCCTTCATCCATTTTTCCTGCTTCCATAGGATTTCTCCCAACAAACCCCTCTCCTCGCCCTCCATCCCTAGTACTTCCTCATTTGTTTTCCTTTCGGTCCATTCCACCTTCTCCGTTCTTCTCCACACCCACATTTCAAAAGCCTCCAGTCTACGTCTATCCTCCTGCTTCAGCGACCACGTTTCCGAGCCGTACATAGATAGCTACGCTCCATATCAGAGTTTTTACGAGTCTTGTCTTAACATCCTTACTCAACGTCCCCGTCATCAACTCCCTCCTTCTTGAGAAAGCCTCCTTGCCTAGCGCAATTATTCTCCTTACGTCCAAACTACTTTGACCGTGTTGGTCCAAAACGCATCCGGGATACTTAAACTGTTCTACCTGATAACGGTATTAGAAAACATGAAGTACAATAGTTTAAACAATCACTAGAAAACAAAATTTCACCACTTTGCCGATCTCGGCGTTGTCCTCACCTCGCCTTGAACATTTGTAACATTCTCTTTTTGATATTTCACGTGTATAACCTATTGTAAAAAAATAAATATTGGATTTTTTTTGACCTGGTGCTATTAAGAATAGAAATAAATAAAAATATTTAACGAATATGGTCCTAGCGTTCCCTGCCTCACGCCCTTGTGGCGACTTGCACGGTGAAATATAGATTTAGGTCTCATTATCCTTCCGACCAATCAATTTTTTGGCCATCCTCTACCGGGAGTCATCATCATTTGTGTACAAAGAATTAGCACACGGTAAGGTTTGACCTTAAAAGGATGCACATGTTTATTGCTTCAGTAATTACCCAAATCAAAATAAATTCTCTGTTCACATGTAATATCAATTGGAAAATTATATTTCGAGAAGTTATGTAATTTTAATACTGTTTGTGCTGAACATTCTTGACTTAAGGTAGGGGATATGGTTGATCGCATGTTGATTTAAAGGGTCCTATCAACTAGCATGAAATAATGGAGGATAAGAAGACGGATGCTTATATAATTGATTATTACGGACTGGTATCATTTAATTGTATTGGGGTGCAGTTAACTACTTTGTTGCAGAAATCTCAGTAACTCTCCGAATATGCATCGAGGAAACTTACTTACAGTTACATGGAAAGAAATATAAATAAATCAGCCTATGAATCATATTATACCTACTTAATAATTACCGATGGCCTCGTAACCGATTTCTTCAACGATTTGGAAGACTGGCATCCATATCGCTTGCAGTTTTTATCAGCTTAGCAATTAAATGGTCTTTTCAACGTCTGTGTATCCAGAACCATGCAGTTTTCAATTGTGTAAACATTGGACTGGGGAACCAGACTCGGGCTTTCGTCATCCTTGAGTCTCGAAATACGTGTGGATTGGCGTGAAGGATTAGTGGTCACGAAATATGTTATTCACCAAAACAATATTTGCAGATCATCTGCATTTAATCTTTTGTAAATTTCATCAGGATTTGAAATACGTTTTCACCGAAACAATATTTGCAGACCATTTGCATATAATCTTTTGGGAAATCCATCAGGCTTTGCACTGTAACATATAGCATACATGTAACAGCCCAGAGAAATACCATTTCAAATTTTGATATTTTTAATGAAAATTGAGCCTGTCAATTCCTACATTAGATGAAAATTTCTTGGAAAATGTTACTTTATAGTATGATAAAGCTACTGGATCTTTGATTCTTCCCCAATTTGGGGATTGGCTCAATCATTCAGGCATAAGCAAGTTTCTCTTCCTTTCACAAATAAATCGACTGAGCATAGAAAAGTTTAAGGGTAATTTATGACAAATTTTCTAAGATTTACATATTTCAATCCCCGGGAATTGCTACTCCTAAACATATATTATTAAAATAAGAAGATATCGGCTGGAAAGTTAATATTAATTTTCGGATTAATCGTCTTCTGTTCTTTAAAAATCTCTTTCTGCTAATATCAGTTATAGACTCCATTTGATGCACATTTTGTAAGACCCAAATATTTTTTATTTTTATTTACTTCTAAAATATAATAAGATTTGATTTCAACTTAATTCAAAGTAAAAAGATACTTTCAGCAAGCAGAACTCAGTAGCACATATGTTCGGATAATTCTTCGGGGTAGGTCGTTCTAGGAGATTGTCCGCCTTCTGGACATAACCGACTCGTATTAAATTGAAATTTAATTCAGCAATAATGCCGTCAATGACCGACATAAGGAAGTATTAGAAAATTCGGTGCGTAAGTAATTAGATATTAAATTTTCGGAAATGTTTTTTTAAAAAATCATCAGTTAATGTAACGTATTTTATTTTTTAAATTGTAATTGCGATACAATGAGTCATTAGACTTCATGGTCATGATCATCAATCCATATTTACGCTTAAAAACAACCGCCATATTTTTTATTTTTAACATTTTGCTTAGTGTAATGAGCTAGTGGTAAAAGTTAGTCAAGTGGACCTTGGCCGTGGGCTTGACCCCTCTTTTCTTTTAATTTTCCGGCTGTAATTTAAAAACTGGCAACCTACGCCTTCGATTGTGTACATGCATCCTCATTTTCTAATTAAATGTTATTAAATATTCTGCAGTGACTTCTCCAACTTAAAAATGGAACCTTGGAAGTGATCATTCTGGATCTCTGCCTTCAGATATCCCACCCTAGACCCAACAAGTCCTCTCAGAAATGCCTTTGGCAGAAGGCTCATTCGTCATGAAATGCCAATAAAATGAATAAAAGATGTTTTAGTGCTGTATCTTTCCCCTATTTCATTGAGGATTTATGGCGAAATCGGCGTTGTATGTTAGTTACCAATCACTTTTCGGTCTCGGCAATAAAAAAATTCCAGCACAGACGGAGAAAAGACTGCGGTTTACGTTTTTAATATTTAAAAAAATAGGGAGTGAACAAATAGTTTTGAGTCTTAGAAGAATGAATAATGGAATCAACCCCGAAATATTGCTTTGACATGAATTCAATTTGCAATATTTAGTTGGAAGTGTACTTTGGGAACCACTTGGATCTTTGTGGACTGCGGGCATAGTTCAGTTTTTATGCCTTTTGGACGAAGGAAGATCTGGTGCTTTCTCTGCGGATAATGTAGATGAGTCTCACCTCGGGTTCAATGGCGGTGGAAAACCTCATCTGGCGGTTTTTTCTAGCCGGAGAAGACTTCATCTACACAAGCGTCGTTTCATTTAACGTTCAGGTCTGCCCTGCATTCCCTCCTTCATAATTTTCGTCTCTATCCATATTCTAACTGCCGGCAATTATTATCTCCTTCTCACTAAGCAACCGTAGATTCTCTCATTTACGACAGCCTTTAGCATCGCCCTAACTGTATGTCATCTCTTCATTTCTTTTTTTATACTACCCTATCATTCACGCCTGCCCAGTAAACCTCGCGAAAACTTTCTTTTGTTCTCGTTCTCCTCCTGTGTATTTCCTTGATCATCTTCCTTTCTCTTTTCACAAAATCATTCAAACTACAATTACTCTCTCATGTAGAATCCTAACTCTCATGTGCATAAAACGGTACGATATATTTGGAAGCAAAAATGTAAGTTTTCAATTTTTCCTGGTCACCATTTTAGGACTTTTTTCATAATTTCCCTTTCAATTTGCTGACTCCTTCTCCTGAAGATAAAATTATTGTGCAATTTTTTTATTCCTTTCATATTTCCATTCTGTTCTGATGCTTACGTTCAGTTGTTAAAGAGGTATGAAGAAGCGATAAGAGTAGTAGGGAAGAGAGGATATCTCGAAGAACTTAGGAGCCATGGTGGTGATGAGCATAATGGTTTACAATTATCCTGAATTATTATGAAAACGTCGTAATTATGTGTATTCATCCGATATGAGCAATATGAATAAATTAAAGGTTAAATTTAGGTGCTCCTTATAGACGGGTTACATAATCGCAGAGTGATAACTGTGTTGCCACTACAATGATGGCACTTATAGAGTATCTTGTGTGAGATATACATCTTTGCATTGATATGTGAACTAGATATTATGACACAGATCCTGGAGCTATGCTGCAGTAAGCAAAGACGAGCATCCAGTCTGACGTTGGGAACCATGCTAAGTAAGGATTAAATTAATTCCTGTAAATTTGTCATTGTTATCCATAATATATTGGGATTATCTAAGCAGACATCCGTTTTCCTATCCATAAATGTGGTCAATCGTTATTTCATGAGTTTCCTTGCAGTCTGTAAGACCCCCATGGGGGTTAATTCGCCTCCATGGGGGTGAAACTCGACCACATCGGCCTCTGCGTGGAGATAACCTTTACAGGAGAGGACGCTCAGCTGCTGGAGCTCATTAACACAACTCCGGCCGTCGCGTATTGACCCTTGCCAATACCTCAGGACATGTCCTACACAGATACCTGACCGCTCGTGTTCACTTGATGTGTAAGGTCCCAGATTTCGAAGTGTGGGTACCGACCCTGTTAGGTGGTGCACGCGTCAGCTGATGCGAGCGTTGCGATTAGTGATGCGATCGGTGAGAAATTACCACTGATGCCACTGTAGTGTCGTGATTCATGGCATAGACAAGCCCAAAATGGAAAACCAAATGTGTTTTATTATAATTTCATTTTGACGACTGCAGAATAACCAATACAACATGCCACTACCAAAAGCCCATCGAATACCAATGCCTATCGAATATCTTTTCGGATATTTTCACTTAGGTGAATTAAATTAGGGTGTCTTTTAGTGGTTTTTGAGATGTGAGCGTGGAGAAGAATGGAGAAAATAAGTTGGAGAGTGGACGTTTCAAATATAATGGGACAAGAGCGGAAGTTTTCAGGGGAAATCCAAATAACCAGAATATATAATTGCGTAGGAAATATTAAAAGATTGTGATTGTTGACGGGTACGAAGAAGTAGAAGAGAATATTGAGGGAGAAAGAAGTTTGAAAAGAATAGGTTTTCCTGGACGGCATAAACACTGGAAGAAGGTGATCAAAACCGAAGAACAATTAAAATGTAGGGAATTTTTCGGAATTCTTCTTACTCACCCCATATAACTTCCTTCTTTCGTTCATCATACTTAGAGCAATTACTCACCATTGGCGTCGACGCCGTGTGACGAGAACCTCCTCTTGGCATAGCAACAACACGGAGCACCGGTTTGTGCGGCCGAAATTTGTCGAGTCGAGGAGGAAGGGGAGCGGCACGGAGAACAGTTCGGGGTGGAATTCGAAGGGGTTGGATGACCGAGGAGTGCGGAAAGGCGATATACGTGCGAGGGTTGACTTGTGGGTATTCATAAGTGAACACCGCCGGAGGTCGAGCCAATCATTGTCCAAAGTGGGAGGGAGGGTCGGGAAGGACGATTCCCCGGTTGTTGCGTTCTCTTTGTACGGTTGAGAAATATTACTAGCCCAGTAGCAGAATCGATAACTTTCGGTCATATGTACATGTGCACCAGGAGCTAGGCTTTATCGCACCGTCTAACATGAGTAACAAAGCCAAGGGCAAACACAACATCCATATCCGCAGTACATTCGAAACCCCTCACTCCCGCTATGACCTTTAGGGAAATTTTTAAAAATTGGAAGAATCCATTCCGTAAGACATAAGCCATTCAGTCAGGAACAATACTGAGTCGTTAGTTGTTCCTTTCATAATAGACGGATTGATTAACGGAACAAGGGTGTAGTGAAGGGCTTTCTCGATACTCGATCCTCTTCGATGGACTTAACACGCTATTGAAAAATGTTGTCATCTGATAAATTTGAAAGAACATGAATTATTCAAATACATTATTTTGAATTATTCTGTGCTACCATTACAGTACCCTATTTACTCTACTGATTGAAAAATGATCTTAAATGGTTCTTTTTGTTGAGCAGAATCTTAATTAAGGCTGATAAACATTTCGCGTATTTGAACAGTGGATTGGGTGAAAATGAGCGTGGAAGTAAGAAAAGTTTAAAAAAATATTGTGTAAAAGATTATTTTAGAAAAATATATAAACATAAAGAAAAATATTGAAGAAGAATAAACGTTTTAAATGGTATAAAGAGGAGTAGAAAGTCTGGAGGAGATAAGAAGATATTTTGTAAGATGAATGATGTTTACGTTGGGCGCAATTGCCTTAGATGTTCATGGTATTATGTGGTAGTGTTCAGTGACTACTTCTAATCGTAAGATTCGAGGAGATGACTTTTCCTTTTGAGTAAAATTACGTCTTGCAGTTATCTTCAAGGAAAATAAAAAGGCATTTCAGTGAATAATCGTATGAGATCTTTTGGTCGAGGGGCGTCTTTTTTTCATAACTTCTGACACTATTTTCATAAGATTGCATTGATTCGCACATTCAATTCAAAATTTCATTTTTCGTCGAATAAATCCAATAGATATCTATTGGATTCTGTAACGCAGTATATTGCGTGATAAATTTACGATGGCAGATATCAATCCTCCTGGATATTGTCTAACCAATTTCAGTGAACATTACGCCAAACTCAAGGGATTCTTTTAACCGTCTCCTCTCCTTTACTCTTTCTTACCAATTAATTAGTCTTTAGAATATATAAAGTGCACTTAATATTTTCATCTCCATATTTTTTCTTGGGAATGTCTTTATTCATATGCTATAAAAATTCTTCCATTTTTCTTTTTAATTCATATCATTTCCCTTTGACCGGACACATAAGTTGATTCCGGTTTTAACATTTTTCATGTGTGCGGCTGTATGGGTTAACCGCCGGATCCCTTAAGAACGAAACCATCTACTATATGTAGTGGATACCTGATGATGTGGAGGTCATTTGGTGGGTAATAAATCAACACTGTTGTAAGGAGTGAAGATTGGAGGGATAATTGATTTTCGTATTGATCAGTCCTGAGTGAAGAGCCTGTACAAAACTAAAGTTCGCATCAAGCAAAGTAGGTAAAGACGCTCAAATGTTTATTAAATTCAACACAACAACGGAATCAACGAGGCTAAAAAAATCCTTTGAATTCCCAAAAATCGAATCATGGTGTAATGCGCGCGAGGATATTGCACCACACACTCCAGCAAAACAATTCCTCATCTCTTCTCTCTACCGTGCGTCTTCCATAACCGTGAAATAGAAAGCTAAAATCGCGTTATAATGAGGTGCTTTCTGCCTCTTAGGCTCGCATCGTAAAAGGGTAATTGCTTCTCAGGGTGGAGGAGAACTGCTTCCAACGATCCCGAAATCTAGATTCATAGATCTCTCGCGCCCTTATTGCGAGCGCACCCCTCATTTTCTTTTCGCTCGGAGATGCACGCCGCTCCCCTATCTCTCTCTTCCTCACATACACTCTCTCCTTCTTATCTAAGCTTGTATCTCAAAAGTCAGTCCACGGAGAGTAAGTCGTGTGGGGAGGGTGAGGGGCGCGCGGATGACGGGGATGAGAGCCGAAGATGCGAGGAAAATGGGGGAAAATGAAATGGGATAAGAGCCGGAATTACGACGAAAGATTTACGCGGAGTGTGGTTGTTGGGTGGGAGGGTTGTGAGGAGGGCTGGTGGGTGGATTTCGGAGCGAATGGCAGTTATGAGTGGCGGGGTAAGATGGAGGGTTCGTGATCGGTTGGGGTATTAATGTGCCACGCGAAATTGGCACCGGGAAAGAGCGGTTCGGACACGGTCCGAGGGGTTTTCGTACGAAAAACGGTGGAAAAAGGCAAGCATCGCCTCGGAGGATCCCTTTCCCGTCCCCTCTGCCTCTCCTCCAGAAAATAAAAAAATACAAATAGGTATATTATCGGTTCATATGATTTATGCCAGAAAGGAAAGCGGAGCCGTTTTCACGACGGCGAATCGGCGGTTAAGTATAGATTATCGCGATGCCCCATTGATCAGTGCCGGATGCTGGACCCCTCTCGTAATTGAATGTTGCGCTCGCTCTTCCTTTAAGGGTCTTCCACCCCCGCCCCCTTCGAGTTCCGGGCGGAAAAGAAAAATGAGATTTTTGGAATGTCTGGGAGTTTTTGCTGGTGGGCGGGTAAGGAGCTCACGGGGTTCTTCCCGAGAGTTCGCGCTGGGGAAGACATCGAGGTCGTGTGACTTATTGAAAGTCGTGAGCGCGCGGGGGAAGGAAAAGCTGGGGTGATTGAAAATGCAGGGGCGAGCGGTTAATGCGGTTGGAACGAAGAAGGGGAAGCGAGCGGTTAAAAACCACGTGGATTTGTTTGCGGCCCTCATGAATTTCACTGTATTCCTAGATGCCCCGCGACATGATGAAAGTAACCGACACACGTACAAAAAACAATATTTTGGAAGTTTCACTCGCGTTCCGTATTTCTAAGTGGGTTTGTGCCACCTACGATACACGTTTGTGTGCAAGTGCTAATGAGAGGTTTAGCGAAACAATTTTGATGGGCCCAATTGTGGGAAATCATGGAACCATCATGATATTCATCGAAAATGGTAACTATGTGAAATGGTTTTCCAGCAATCAACCTATGAATTTCTTAAATGTCAAGATATGAGAATGACTGAATTTTTAAATTATTACCACAACTTAAATTTAAGTGCGTGTAGATCGGAATGGATTGTGTGTTTTATATATCCGCAGACGACCATCAACAAGAACCCCCGACGAAATAGCCAAAGAATAGAGGGAAAAATTGAAGACAGCCTGTCGGAAAACCAGTTTGCATTCGGTAAGGGAAGGGAATTCCTTCCAAGGATTCTGGTGGAAAAAATGATGAAAGTCACCAAGCCATTAGCAATCGTAGACTCGGAGAAGGCCTTCATCGAGTGCAACATCTTCAAGAAATTGCTGTCAGCATTTTGAATGGATTAGACTCCAGAGGAATAATCTGAATTATAGAAGGACCAAAACGGCTCGATGCAGATGGAAGATGATTTTTTTAACAAATGTAAATGGAGATTAATAATAGAGTAAGGCTAAGATCCACTCTCTCACTAGGATTATCCAGCCCGTGCCTGGAAGAGGTTTTCAAAGATGGACATATGATGAATAATGGTGCACAGGAAAGAAACTATCATGGTTTGTTTCTCAGACGATATCGCAGTAAGAGCAAGTAGGAAAAGGAAACTGCTGTGTTTAATGAAGATAATTTCAATTACAAGGAAGCATTAAGTGAAAGCTCGTGTGGAGTGTAGAACGTGGATCGGAGGAGTGGAGCATTATGAAAACGGACCAGAGAAAAGTTTTCGAAACCCAAAAGTGGAGGCTGACGATGAAATGGGCAGATGAGTTAAGAAATGGAGAAGTATACAGAAGAGGAGGAAAAAACAAAATGGAGCAATATAAGGAAAAAATCTGATAAATTGGGCGCACCATGAGAGATAATAGATTTGTTGGGAACAAAGTAGAAGAAGGTTTGGCTCCATGAGAAAGTCCAAAAGAAAAACACGTAGGCCGTATGAAGATGGATGCTAGACGAAAGATCTTCAAGGGCATAAGGAGAGAAGGATGGAGGGTTGCAGTCAATCAATCTTCGAGTGATGATGACGGCTGCATACAAATATTGTTCTATTATTCATTCGTTTATTCGAGGTGGTCTCATGAGAGGTATGTTTTTGTAAGGCCCCTAACGCCTGTTATCTTCGACATATCGCCAGAACTTCCTCTATTTTACCCTGTATTATTCCTTTCTACATTTCTTGGTATATTGGAGTTCTAATATAATTTTGTTTATTTTTCATCTGAAATTTGTCATTAATCATTTAAACAGGTGTTACTTCACGGGTAGTGTTGGAGAAAATATTGCACCCATGGGAAATGGCCATTCCTGGATCTCAATTGCATAAGTTTGCTTTAAGCTTTCATTAATACTTTTTCATAATTTTTTCCGAAACATCCGTGTAACTATGATTTCCAATGGTTCTTGTAATTGTGGTGGTGTATATCGGATATACGTATGCCGTGTGTATCGGATTGATATTTTGTTTTGTGGGAAGAATTAATTTAAAAACTCTGAAACTATTAGTGTGATCAACACAAGATTTATAAATAATGATTCAGTGATTAAACATGGACGCATTGATTAAATTTCTCTATAATCTACCCATTTCGATGAAACGTTTTTTTACTGTTTGACTTATGGGATTATTTATTCTGTTTCGGTTTTCTCACAGTAATCATCCAAATTTGTTGTATTGTCGTATGCATATTGAAATTTGAAGAAAGGTGTCACAAATCATTTTTCATTCAAAATAAATTTTCCTAAATTTGTTAAAAAGATGACATTTCTTGGCTCATAAATACAAATTGATATGAAATGTCAAGATTCTTAATGAAAACATGCCAATGTCATTGGAAATAGAAATCTACTGATTACATCCACATCACATTTCTATTACCAGCTGAAACTTTTAAGGGCTGCAGAGAAACTTACGAAAAAAGTTAATGTCACAATATTCGTTGTTTTAATGAAGCAGTCAAGCCGGAATACCTTTGTAGTGTTTGCCATTATCGCTGCTCTTGATTCGTGAGTTTTTGATTCCCCTTCCTACCTACTCTGCGAATCTTTTCATTCTCTCTTTTTTTTCTCAATAAATCGTATCGCTTTGGAAAAGATTTTGTAAGTATTAGGGAGTTACGCTCGTTAAGAAATCAAAGTAATGAAATGGAAAATTATGACTAAATACGCGTGCTTCGATCAGTTAGCATCCGCCTAAAGATTAGTCTTACCTTAAGTCTGCTTGCATGCACGAGATACGGTGTTAGTCATGTTAATTCATCAGTTCCTCAAGTTCACTTCAGCGTCCTTTTCCACGCTGCACAAAACTCGGAACCTAAAAGTGACAACAAGTGGGTTGATGAGAGCTTCAAATGTATTCTCTAAAGTTCTATGAATTATAATGTAACAGTGTAGGTTTCTGAAACAGAAGGCCAGGGCGTTACTAGCAGGAACTTTCGGTGTTTGCGATCTTGTTTCTGTTCATCCCAGGCCTTTTTGGACTTGACGTATTCTATTGGTTCAAAGATAGGCCAGCAACTGTTGATGATTCCTCCATATCGCCCCCGAATCCTCTTTGATCACCGCTGAAATTCATGATAGAACTTGTTCTGCAGCAATTTAAGGTAGCTAAGGAGAGAGAGAGTTCTCTCCACTTTAGAGAAGCTCCAGCTGCATTGCTGCCCATGTCGGATGAGATGGTGAGCCCTTGGATTCATACTCAACATTTTTAAGTGACTGGGCTAATAACTTTAAAGGTCCTCTTCTCCATTCTTTTGACTTATACGAACTATTCCTACCAGAATAAATGATAAAGTCATTTATGCATCTTCTACGACGAAGGTTTCACTGGCTTAAAATACCATCACTATATTAAATCAATGGATGCATAAAAAAATTTAATTCAATATAGAATTGATAAAATCCAATTCGGAAAAATGTTCTTAGTGATGACTGATAATAAATGCAATATGGTCATAGAATGGCAAGCGATAAAATGGAAAAGTATTTAGTTGTGTTCTGGAACGCTGTACTAATCACAGTTTTGAGCTAGTTTCCAATATTTTTCCTGGTGTCTTTGTTATACTCCTTTACAATGACATACCTTAAAACAAGTGGGTATTATACAAGCAATGTATATGACTAGCTGAACGATGACTAGGTTTAATACCCAAATAAAGTAAGCACAAGGCTATTCAATAATTTTCAGTAAAAAATATTCCATTCTCGGGGAAAATTGAAGGATCTTGAGGTTCACATTAAGCACACAAAAATATCAGTGAATATATATGAAAATTCCGTTAGCTAACGACCTTAAATTAAATTTTCTAGGATAGTTACGAGGACGTAAGTCAGAGATAAGACATATCAAATGAAGAAGTAAATATAGTTCCTCTTGAAATGAGTTAAGATTTTTCAAAATAAACACCGAAAAATTCGCTATAAGTCTCGTGATATTATCTGAATGACGGTAGGATATGGTACTCTGGCTTTCAAAACATTTTATTTTTAATATGCATACGTATGCAGCACCTGCAAATTTCATTTATTTATAAATATAAGCAGCTTCCATTTCTAGGGATTTAGCATATGCATTGTAAAATTCGTAGCCCAAATTAAAAGCGATATTATTGGAGCGATAATTTAGATAATAAATTATTTTCGGGCTAATAAAAAATTAATCATTTATTTGCGTGGAACATTTCCATCTAGAA
The DNA here is from genome assembly GCA_037158775.1 of Hetaerina titia. Lineage (NCBI taxonomy): Eukaryota > Metazoa > Arthropoda > Insecta > Odonata > Calopterygidae > Hetaerina > Hetaerina titia. The sequence continues at coordinate 91,297,046 of CM073775.1, read as the reverse complement.
TATCCACAATATTTTCCGACACTTGAAAATCGAGAAATAGTTTTTAAATGGACGTGCTACGAGCGTATTATTCATAATTCCCAAAATCTTTTCGTTTTGTGATTACAGTTACTTGATTTAATTAGACTTGAGCATCGCATGAAGAGCCAATGTGTATGCTGTATGGAGTGGACTATCATGAAGTGTGTCTGTTGCGTAATGGGGCTTGGTTGTGTGTCCGTGTGTGGACCGAGGATTTTATTTTATTGGGAATGCGAGCGCAGTCTCGTCGGTGTTTCGGAATGGAAAAAGGGAGCCCTGGGGAAGGGGAGGTCACAGAAGGGTAGTTGAGGGTAGAGGGAGGCTGCATGGACGAGCCACCCCTTCAACCCCCATGTCTCTTCCCTCCCTCCCCGCAGCATCCAGCCTAAGCTCAGGAATGCGTCGGTCGGTGTTTTTCTAGCGATGTGATGAGACGAGTAGAGGGAGAGAGAGAGAGGGTCGGGGGTTCAGGGGAAAGACGAGGGTGTGCTAGGAGTGTTTTTCGAGTACGGAGGGTGTTAGGGAGAGGGTGAGAGAGTTTTGGATGGGGTCAAAAAGGGGTCGTAATGGCCCTGGTTTAGAGAGAGCAGGGGGAGGGCTGCTCTCCGGGAAGGGACGAGTTGGGTAGAGAGCCGTAGGAGATGGATTTCCCCACCCCCCCTCCCGCTTCGCGCCGTCACCCCCAACCCCCGTCCCAAGGTCCGGAGGTCGAGTGGGTGGCGGTGGCGGTTGTGATGGGGGCGAGAAGGACGTGGAGGGAGTGAGTGCGGAGGTTTTCTGGGGGAAATTGTGTTGGGGAGATAGGGGTTGCAGTCGGAAATTAGAAAGGGGACAGGAAGAGGGAAGGGGGAGGCTTTCGAAGTGGGAAGAGAGTGGGGATGGTCTGGGAGGGGATCTGTTTAGGCGGAAGAGGTTTTGTGTAGTACATAGTTGCTGGATGAGATGAGGAGGAATGCCAAACCGAAATGGAGTGGATGAGGTCGTAGCTATGGAAGATTACTCGGAATAGGTCGTTATCTACGTTATTACGTTTCCCACTGGAAGCAGGAAAAGCTATAAAAAGTTTTCACGCTGCCTTACGGTAGCTGTGGTCGCGCCACTTGAATCTGTATCTCTAATGAGGGAGGAGGGATGGGGCATTATAGGCGCTCGCGTAAGGGTCACACGAATGGAATGAACTATGGTCAGTTACTCTATCCTCATCCCTGTAGACGACTTCTTCTATCTTCTACGGTCACCACGCGCGCCTCTGCGTGTCCAATTGAAAATAATTCGAAAAAATGTTGTTAATGATAAGCAAAGGAAGTAGCCTAACGGTGACTTCACCTTAAAAGAATTTCTTCTATGATATTAAAATCATGTTTTTTTAAATATCATGTAGTTATTTGAGGGTTGCCAAAATAGTTACGTTGATATTTTTAAAGAGATTTGGTCGATCTCGCGATGGCTGCAATAGTGATGAAACAAATGCTGCTTATAATTCTAGTGGCAATTATTTTTTATGAAGTTTTTTTTGTCGTCCCCATTTCCCTTGCAAATTTAAAAATGTAACATTTAGCAAAAAAGCGATTTTTCATGCTTAGTCTCCGAATTAATTTTCCGATTATCTCAAATTCTACCAATGCGTAAAAATAATGCCATAAAATAAAAATAAAAAATAATCCCATGACTTTTTGAAATTTATCTACGTGTAGGATTATCGAACATTGTTTTATATATCCTCAACATCCCTTTTTGGTAGAAGATAATTAGGCAGGGGGAGACGAAAGAAATATTTTCCTTATGATTGCACGTTATCGATTAGAAAAAAATAATATAGTTAATTTTTATTTCCCTCGAGCTTACCGGAATAATCTCTTTTCAACTTCGAGCACCAAATTCATGACGGGAGGTGTGTTCGTTAAAGAGGAAGTTTTATTCGATGATTTATTTAACAGTTACAGAATCTTAATAGTTGGTGTCTGGTAGAAACTCGAAATTTTAAAAAGTTAATGCTTCGTGAATGACTATTACGATACATATTTTCATCAAACCTTCCCTTCTTCCCTTGTTGCAGCACTTAATTCATTCCAGCTAATTTCCCGGTTGAGTTTATCTGCCCATCCAAAGCACCGAAAATCCACTTTTCTCCATATCCCGTCCAGCGGTGATTCATGAACCCCAACCCCACCATTCAACCCACGCTACTTATTCTTTCTCTTTAATTATAATAACGCTATTAGACATTACTTATTTTCTCCTTGTGGTTGGTTCTGCATGCATTACAATACCAACTGCGTCTGCGGAAGATAGGTGAGAAGTAGATCTTATTGTACGAATTAACTTTTACCACTCTTGGTATATAAGGTGCAATTTATGCAAAAATAGAGGCAGTATCCTTTGTAATGTACCGCAAATTTTATTTGGATATAAGAAGCAATTTCACCATAAAAAATGGTTAAATAAACAAATGCTGTCTTCATTTTAGGTGAAATTAGCATCATGCGTCCCTCTCTTACATTTAACCGTTTTACAAATATTAAGGACAAAATCAATCACTAATACCCCAGCCATAGATGAAGGAGAAAACCCACCCGATCGAGAATCGAACCGGGCACCTCAAGGTTGGTTGGTGAGAACGTTTCCCGCGAACTCCGACTCAAATTGTATTCATAAAGTGTAAATATCATGAATGAATAACTGAGATTATTTTGGTTTATCAAAGTAAAAGCTGATACTTTTATAGATACATATTTTATTCTTTTATTTAAAGGTAGGGAACTATAAAACGTTCAAGTATAATATATCTAGAGAAATTTAGGCCAAAAAGTGCTGTTTTCGGACCAAGACGAATAAATAAATAAAATAAATAAATATAAATGATAAGTGGTTATTTTGGGAGGCGACCTGTGTCTTTTTTATCATCAAAAATATTTCAGCAATTTAGTTAAAGGTAGAAGGAAGAGTGAGGTGGGAATCTGGGAGGGCAAAGAGTTATCCATCGCATACGAAATGAGAAGCATTTCGCTTGTTCTCTCCACTCGGTACCCAAGTGAATATCGTAGCATCGTTTGACCGGAAATCCTGAATTTTGAACTCGGGTCTTTGTAATGGGGACCCAGTTGGAACACTTGTCACCCTAATAACCTCATTCTCTGCGTGAATTCATGAGTTGACCTCATGGAATGACTTGAAGATTTCATATCTCATCCATCTCTAGTTGAGTCATTGTAAATAACTTTAACATACAGATTGTTGAAAAATCCATTTTATTGAAGTTGATCATCTAGTTAACTGTGGATAAGTACTAGGTATCTGTTCGTTTTATATGAATCGTAGAATTAGTGGTTTTAAGGAAGGCGACCGACAGCTGAGGTCATTTTCGCCATTAGGGATGGGAAAGGAAGGGTTGAGAGAAACCCGGCGTCGGCATTAACCTACTCTTGTCGAAAGGCGCCAAGGGGTCCGCAGTTTAACGTCCTATCTGAGTACTCACTCAAAATGCTCTCCACAAAGCACCTTAAGTAGGGATCGGGATACCACTGAAAAATATCTATCGTCTCTAGGATTCGAATCTGGGCCCTCACGGTGGGAAACCAACGAATCATATATCGTGAATTGTCCCTAGTACATACAGTCTGACTTGCTGAACCTAGCAAATGCATATCTGAAGGATACCTTTTTTTGTTACTGTATTATATTCATCGGCACCTTGAGGGCTCTTTATAATAAGAGATGTGGCTTGGTAATGTCATTCTCAGATGAAATTGATGTCAACGTACGTGCCAAAAGTCGAAAGGGATTTTTTTTCTTTCACGCCTAAATTTACGACTCACGCGGGGGACTCAAATGGTAGGTGAGTGAAATTTTCTCCGATCATCCCCCCTCTTGATTCCGAACGAAGCGTTATGTATAGGAGCGCCTCTTGAGCGACAACTGGGCGTCTCGGGTTGCAGTTCGAGATGGGAGGGGAGCTAGGGATTCGACTGAAGTGAACCCCTCGGAATCGAAGTATTTGCCAAAAATATGCGAAACGTCTGCTTTGAGAACGGCGTGCAGGGGGAGTAGGGGGGGGGGGGGAATAATAAAAAAGAAATAATGGAGAGAGCCGGGAAGTGGAAATTCCGCGCTGCAGACGGCCGGCACCCTTTCGACGATCCTCCCCGTCCTCCCCCCCCCGCGACGGGTGTAATTCAACCCTGGCCCTGGGTGGCGCGGGCCAAAAAAAATGTAAGGGAAAGGGAGGGAGCCTCATTATTCGAGATCCTTGGTTGAACCCGCGGGCACTCGAGTGCAAAGCACGCACACACAAGCGTATATGCACGGACGGGGAGATCCACCGCTCATGCCAGGGATATAGGCAATGATTTTTATAACACTTTCGTATAAGCATACTGTGGTCTTCTCACCGATTCTCTCCTGCATGCTGGTATTGTGTGCGTCGATGATAAGTATGTTACGCATGCGAAAAACCCAGTTTTGCGCATTCACTTACGACTTCCCAGGATTTGCTGGGAACCCATTACATGGAAAGATTGCTGAATTTCTCGGCCAAAATTGAAGGCATGAAACCATCCCATTAATGACGACACAATACTTTTTAAATGTATTTATTCACTTCCATTCACTGGATAATATTAATGATGCAATTTAGGCGTAGACTTTATATCGGTTATTGAAAAAAGGGAATCGATTATTGGGGTAATTGGAAAGAAACAGGCCGAATATTGTTTTCCTCTTCAACATTTTTCTACTAAAAGAGACGGGCAGTGTTATTTATTGTTTAAATTGTAAAAATATTCAACGAATCCTTTTTTCTAGTCTAATGGACGTATTTTAATGTTTTATTTTGCATAGTTATGAGGCTCCTAGTTCTTACATGAATGAGTTAATCTGATTTAATTTTAACCTGCTTATGTTACGGTTAGGGCCCCAACTTTTGATTCCATGGAAACCTAGCTGTTGACTCATGGTGATGGGACGATATTAAGCACGAATAAAGTTTTACGTATGATATAAAATACATTACATACGTTCTCGTCAAGGTGTGCATGGTAAACTTAAAAATTAATGAATATAAGGAGAGTTTGCACTTTTCCACAGATTTATTATAGCGTACGACGCGTTTCAACTCACAGAGTCATCATCAGGTACAAGAGGAAAAGTGCAAACTCTCCTTATGTTCATGATGAAGAACTTCCACGACCTTAAGCCTGAATCTGTTGAACTTAAAAATTAACTTTCTTTTTCGTCCATCGGTCAGCATTTCCCTCCGCAACAAGGATTTTTTTACCACAAAAAAGTAAGCGTGTGGAATAAGTAATAGTGATGTGGATACAAAGATTTTTGATGCTTGAGTGACTCTGGATTGAAATTTACCCGCATAAATTTTCCAAGAATCTGAATGGAAGATGACGTTATCACAAGAACCGAAGTATCAAATCTGTGAAAATTAAATTTTTGTAATTATCAAATTGCGATGAAAATTCATATCAGTTGGAATTTTGTTTAAATTTAGAGATAGAAACATGTCGAGCCTGCATTAATTGGATCCAGCAAGTTGGCAACGATGTTTTATAAATATACCAACCTCCTAAAAATGCACCGAGTTACGGATGATTTGAGATATATCAACCGAATAAAACGTGAATAATTAAAATTTTTCCTTGCAAATAAATGTTTACCTGTCAATTGAAATCAATGCGAGATCCTGCAGTATTCCCGTCGGCAAAACGATCAGTGCATTAAACAAGCGTAAGTAGATCGTGCAAGACAACGCAAGCGGTGAAAGGAAACGTATTCTGTAATTATAAGAAGGAATGTGGGCATAGCTTCATTTTCCCGAACATTATCTTGAAAAGAGAAATCTTTTTTCGCGGGACTCACTCGAAGGAGAGTAGTACCCATACTACCTATTTCTGCTTGGCATGAATGTAGTGAGTGAAGCATTGGCAAAAAACGCTGTTGACCCCATTGATCATGCTTTCAGTTCGTTGATAAGTTTGCTATTTTTAGTTCAATTTTTATAAATAAGGATTTATGGATACCCACCCCAACAACGTAGTCAGCTCAGTTTCTCTGAGTCTAAGTCCTTTAAGATCCAGTTTGGTCCTTCAAACCATCGGTAGATAGATTACGTGCACGGTCATATTATTTTAAAGTATGAAAAATACATTTACTCACGTTTTGCACTTATACATGAAAGAAAATAACTATTAAAAAGATATTCTGTGGTGTATTTTATGTGTAGCAGATATGTAAGTAATAATAGGTTTGAATTCGTGCATGCGCGGCGCATTGGCAATAACTCAATCTTCAGTTGCATGATCGAATTTAGCAAAATGTCAGCTGGGAACCAAAAATATGATAGGATAAGTTGGTTTGTATGTTTGGAGTATTGTCTTGAGAACAACATATGCAGAATTATTGTAATATTGTATTGGATTACGTAAAATTTACATTCATAAAGGTAAATTACTGCACTGGCAGTAGTATTTTTACATAAATAGGTGCAGTTGCAGCCGAAGTCATTTCATATTTTAAATGCAACTATAATTAAATGCATTATCGTACATCAACATATACGTTTGTGTCTGAACGTTCGTGTATGTAAAGTGAATGCCAGCCCGAGGTGGAAATCTAAACTGGTGCCTTCAGGTCAGTCCACTTAGCAAGCCAGGATAAACATCAGCATCGTCCTCGTATACTGGCGGGATCTCGAAAGACTCGAATGAATTTCACCGACCCTCCGCCGCCTCTATCTATATCAATGAAAGTATCGCCCTTCCCCACATCAGTTCCTCCTCTTATTCCTTGCACACAGGGCACTGTCGACAGTGAAGAAACCCATCCCTCGCTCAGCCATCCGGAAAAAAATCATCCCTCCCAACCCCGCCCCGCCTGCTACCATCGCAACACGATCCACCCCTACCCCACACCCCTTTCTTAGCTTCCCCCCTAAAACCCTCCCCAATTCTCCGCAAGGTTTCCAGTCGTGACCCATCCCTACCCCATTCTCCTCTTCCATCCAGCCACCCCGAAAACTCAACCCGAGCACCCCTCTTCCCTCCCGCCCCAGACTAATTCCCCAACACCGGCCGACGGAGCCTTTCCCACGGGGGCCCGGAGGAAGGGTGCAAGGGTGCACACGAGGGTATAGGTCGCGAAAGCGCGGAGCAAGTGGCTGCTGCCTCCGTCGTGTTTTTTCTCGTGTTCTCCCCACCCTCGCCTCCTTCCCTGCACCCTTCTGCCCGCCGCCGTTTCTCCGAGCTCCCTCCAACTTCTCAGGGGAAGAGGGAGTGTTTTTTTTCCGAAGGGGGTCGCGTCCCCCTGGGGCCAACAGCGTAGAGGGGAGGTCAGACACATTTGGGGGTGTTTTTTTGATGCTTACCATCACTCCTGCCCACCCTCCTCCCCCCTCTCCATACATTGAGTCTCCACCCAGCCCTCCCCCCGAAAGCCCCCAGGCACCCCGACCAGCATTGCTCGCCCCAACCTGTCCCTCTCTAAGGCGGCTCTCACCCTCCCGTTTGAGTCCGTTGGGGGAGGGAAAAAATGAAATTTTTTTTCACTCCGTCGACCAAACTAACCCGTTCCGTTTTCCAAGCAGGGAGATGTATAATGGGGAGAAGTTGGAGGAAGCCCCTGAGAATTTCTTCTTCGTCTTCCTCAGCCCCTCCCGAGTCACCCTCCTCCCTCTCTCTCACTTTTTATCTCTCCCTCTCTCTCTTTATTTCCCTCACTTTATCTCTCTCTCCTTATCTCGATCTCTCTTAATCTCCCTCTTTTTCTCGTTCTCTATTTACAAAATCTGCATTTATATACGTATTGAGTGTTCTTGTGTTGATTCTTTCATTTAAGGCATTCCAACTATTTGAAGTAGGTTGTCGACGGTTCCTAATGACTATTTACTTCTACATATCAGGGCGACTTCCTCTTGTTTGTCCTTAATTATTTCCTTCTTCATTCATGACGTCTGTTATTTATGCTCACCTCACAACTGTCTCCAAAGGCTATTCTTTTCCTTCCTCTATACTTACCCTACGTTCTCCCTTCTCTCACGCCGTTCAACATACGCCACTACCTTACCATGTCTTCCCCTTCCCACTTTCCTTACCTTTTTTCTCATTTCCCCCAGCAACTCTTCTACTCTCATCCTATTTCTTCTCTTCTCTTTTTCCGACTTATTTTCTCCATTCTTCGGCACAGCCACGTCTCAACTGCCTCCAAAAGACTCGGGACGATATAAAAACCATAAACACTGTAATTACAGCAACCGGAAGGTCAGTTTAGTAGGTGATGGTAGAGTTCACCCAGTACTAAACCCGACGACGTGTGAAATTCACACATCAGGGTAGGGGGCCCAGTTTCTTTCCCTGTGCCGGTTATGGTTTCCCAGGAAGATCTTGTACCCGAAAAATCAACTAGCTTGGGTGGAGCTGCAGGTGCCTTGCCCGGGAATCGAACCCGGGACCCTCCGGTCAGTAGTCCAACGCTCTACCCACTAGACCACTGTGACCCGCTTCGGGACGATATATAATGTGTTAATTTCTGATAACTGTAGAATAATTTTTTGCTGCAAATTACTTCTGTTCAATTATCTGAAGTAGTGATACCGAATGTTTATTAATATTCATCCAATAATTCATTAAATGTTTCAGCATACATTATGTCCCGGAACATTATTGATTTTATATTCATTATTCCATGCATTCCTTCTCTTTCTCTCCATTTTTTTCATGTCCTCCCCTGTATGGCGTTGTTTACCATCCGCCTTAACTCCCCACCCGCCCTCGCCCACCTTCCAATGTGGATGTCTGTGTTGAGGAGAGAGGGGTAGGGGATGGGGGGTCGCTTTCGGGGATGAAATGTCGCGATATCGTGTTTACGTTGCCGAGGGAACGGCCACTTTATCGCACATCATGCGGCGGACGCGCGCGGCGGGGGGGCGCGAGAACCCCCCCCCCACTTCCTCCCCCTAATATCCTCCCGCACTTTTTTCGAGTTAACTCTGGGAAATATGTAGCCCCTCCCCCTTTTCCATCCCCCTCCCGGAATGCGGGGGCGGGGAGGGCACCCAGGGGCGCATATCGCATTGCAACGGTGGCGGTGGCGCTGCCAGGGGAGAGTTATTCTGAAATCGCGATCCGCGGAGCTGTGCCGAGTGGTTTTTAATGCGGTGAAATTGATGCGGGATGTTTTTCGTGACGAGCTCTTACAAAAATTCGATCTAGAAACGGCTCTACCCGAGTGGAAAGTGAAGCCACCGTAGAGGCTCGAGCATTGCGATGGTTTCACAGTAAATAGATATTGTTGAAAACTCTTCCCTTCCTTAGTTTTCTTGGTCAGGCGGTTTGGCGTTAAGATATGGCAAATTGGATCTTCCTCCGTTTTCTAAAAATAATTAAAACCAAATTATGTATTCGCTTCTTTTGTTCTAATCAAAGGCTTGTTTTTTATTCTATCAGCTAAAGGTAAAATTGTATAAAGTTAATATTAAAGGCTGTTGTAATACTTATATACGTCCTACTTACCATGCGTTACTTTCTATTAATGATCGACCTAATCTTCCATAGAAATATTTTTTCCAGTATTTGCTTTGATAATGTTTTTTCCCATTTTTCATTTGCCTATTTAAATTATCTGGTATACAACTTATCAGAAAATGTACACAAACTCACACATATATGCATATAATATTATATATTTTTGTATATAATTATGTTAAAAAACTACAAATACAGTAATCAAGCCGAACATCGGTTTAGTAGGTGATGGTAGAGTTCACCCAGTACTAAGACCGACGGTGTGTGAAATTCGCACATCAGGGTAGTAGGACCAGTTCCTTTCCCTGTGCCGGTTGTGGTTTCCCAGGAAGATCTCGTACCCGAAAAATCACGCTATATATATGTTGTAAAATTATATTTGTGCGATACTGTACACTACCTTTATTATTGTAGGTGGTCCATGACAAAAATATTTAATTAAAAATTAATTACCAAAAAATAATTCGATATCCAATTGACTTGTCTGGCATTTTGTTTCAGAAATATTTTTTCGGGAGATATATTTCTTTCTCTCTGCCTTTGATCCTTCATGAATGTCTACACATTGTTTTCGCAGTAGTTTCATCTTTCGATCTCCATGATCAGCCTCCTAAGAGGTATTTCCAATGAAAATTCGAAGTTTTTGAACGAAACCCTATTAACCATTCAAAAATATTTAATGAGACTTAACTCCTGACCGCCATTTCCATACTTTCCCTTTTAATGTTGAAGTGAGTCCTTCCTTTGCGTCACCCGGTTAATATTGAATCCATTTTTCTTCGTATTAGTGAACACTTCAAAGAGTCCAAGTTTTGATATCTGAGCATACTAAAAACATTAACCCCGTTGTAGTTTCTATTATCCTCTGTGACATCGAATATTAACCGTTTTCCACGGTCTACCGATTCATATAACCCCACGGCATCCAAGTCAGACAATGGGCCTTGGAAGAAGTACCGCACCTATCCGATTGTCGCGTTAATTACTGAGCTAACCTTTACGGAGTTATAATTCGATAGAGAAATACGATTCATTTCTGGTGCGTCATGTTTCACACGTACTCGCTGCGTAATACTGTCGAGACATTTTGTAGACTGATATTTTTTGCAAAACTTGCGAAAAAACACAATGTTCACAGGCAAATTTTACGATTTTTTAAATTTTAATATTAAATGTAGATATCATTCCGGCTTTATACATGTTTCTAATATTAATCTTTCGTCTTGTTAAGATGTTTCAATCAATATATTACTATCGTTCCCATTATAAATCAACTATACCTACAAGTCGTACGGTTTACCCTTGGCTGAACGTGTTTACACATTCACATAACAAACATGACCTAAGGTTTGAGATCCTGCTGAATGATCGCTTTCTTAATGTTGTGGATAGCCGCAGCCGTCAAAGCGACATCCTTTATATCCTCAATCCCTATGTGGTGGCAAAGACTAACGGAAGAACCAGAAGCGTGCCTCAAGTTACCAGCCATTAACCCCTACATTTGGCCAAACGTAAACCTACCGTGATCCAAACACTCGATTCGTCACATTAGTGCGATCCGTCGAGGTTCGAGGCTCGTTTTGGAGGGTGTGAGTTTGGAGAGAGGGGGGCACGGTGTCTTTGGAGCCTGGAATATATCCCCGTCGGATTGCGGGTTCCACCCTCCACACCCCGCAAAGGTAAATACGTTCAAGATGAATTACTTCGGGGGAGCCTCGGCAGCGAGACGAAATCCTTGAATATCCTCGAAGGGGTCTCATTCACGGCCGTCGTGGATGGTTGTCACAAAGTGGTCTCCTAGAGGTGCCGCTAAGTGCCGGAGACGCACCCTCGAGCTTGCTCTCGCTTTTACTAATTCCATCTAACGCCTCCTTCACTCCCGACGTTCTTCTTCCCACTCTCCCACTTACGCTTTGGATTCCTCCATCCCTCATTCATCCGTTTTCTTCCACTGCTCTTTTTAGGCAAGTGTTTTTTGTTCTTATTCGGAAATCCTTGTTCTGTTTGTTAACCAGTTCGTCATTTCTCTTTGTGAAACGTAAATATTATGTATAGGAGGAGATCTCGAGTTACGTCTTGGTTGAGAAACTGAGCCATCTGGCATACTCCCTGTATAAATAGTCTCGCAGATTCTATTTAAATCTTGGTGGCTTCTGAGATCTTCGGCGAAACAAGGAATTAAAAGTCCTTTCAATCATTGACGAGGAAGCGTAATGCGAATTCACAGAGAACAGAGAATATTTAGAGCCCGAAATTTAAAATACATCCCAACACGAAATTCTGATATAGTTTTCAATAGAGATTGCTTTTATTTTTATATATAATAAAATAAAAAATTCCCCTTTAATATCATAATTGAAGAAAATAATTGCCAAATAATAATTTCCCTTTCATGACGACCATAGCTTTGTTGACGTTTATAAAAATAAATAATTATGACTTTTTTCGAAATAGCTTCGTTAAAGAATCCTAATGCGGATTCCTCGTACTCACTCGCTAATTCCTTCAAGGGTATGCCTTGTAGGACGGGGGAGAGATTCTACGACGCACGATAATAGGGAATCACCTCGGGAAGATGTTCAACACCGTCCTCCAACTAAGAGGTCCGCTTTTGTGAAAGATCCCACCCTGAGATTCGAAATAATTCCGTCGGGAGTCCTCGCAGCACTCCGGTTCAATTTGTGTGCCTAGTGAGAACACCACGCCGCACCTTAGTTCCCTTGGAATCTGGCTGCGAGATTAGGTCAGCGCCGAAGCCTGCCCACCGCGAGCCCACTCCCGCAGTCCCACCGTGTGAATTCAATATTTACTAGTCAGCAATGTTTCCCTGAATTTTATTAACGAATCACTTTCATCAGATATCGAGAGTATAGCATAAAAAATACCCATATAATTTGTAACTCTCTCTGTTGATGGAAGAATATCTATTTAACTAAGGTAAATGCAATGAAAAATGCTTCCTTTCTTCCACTTCTTGTCATCTTATCAAATTTCGCTTTAGACTACTGAATTAATTTTATGTCCAAAATTCGTTATGTATAGTAAAGTTTAACGGTGCAAAAAACCAGCGACGCTTTCATTACACTGGAATGTACGATTCACTACTCGTAGTACTATGTATTTCGTAAACAAACGGTTCGAAGAACGGTGGACCATTGAAAATGAATCAAAATAGGCTTGAAACAACGGCGGCTTCTTACCCCGATGGTCCGTGTTCAAAACACGGTGCTGGGACGATTTTTCAGTGGTATCCCGATCCTATTCTTGGTGTTGTGCGGGAGGCGCTTCAAATGGGGTACCCGTGGTCCACCCGATGGGACGTTAAACGGTGGAACCCTCGGCGCCAATCGTTAAGAGTAGATGAATGCTGATACTGGGTTTCTGTCCACCCCTACTCCATTCCCTGAATATCTTTCCCCATCCATACCCCCCAATACCCACCCATCCCCATCGGTGCAAATGACCTCAGGTGTCGGTACCCTCCACTCAAAACTACTAGTACGTTTTGGTGCCACTGATCTAACCCCTTCAAAATTATGGAGTCGGGTGAAATTTAGACACGTCGGCTACGTAAGTTAAAGTCATTAGATATTATTTTTGCGACGCATATCAGTCAGTAACTATTTCATCAAAAAACCATAACACTCCCCAGTTCTCATTACGTCATGAAATAATTCCATATTCTAGAATGGAGATGGTTGAATATGTTTCCATCTATCGATAAATTGTGAACTATTTCCGGAGCGACAAGTGGTGGGGTCGAAATGCGTGGCTGTCACGGAATTTCCGGCACGTCTGGCCAATCACGCCACTTCGTCATCTGGAATTCTCGTATTTTTCTGTTTTCCCTGTTCCTTTCTTTCGTATACGTCCGATGCAGAGCACACATTAGATATACGTCTGTTTTTTGTGGTCTTTATGGGTGATTTTTAGAGAAATTCCGCGGATATACAGTTGAAGTTATGCTTTACTGGAAACTTCTTTTAATAGTTGTTTAATTTTTCCGTAATGTAAACGCCTTCGATCTCTAGCAGAGATTGAAAGGTTATGCAGGAAAAATAATAGATTTTTATTTTAATGGTAAATCTAATATTGTGTATGGGGAATGACCTTCGTATTATCCTATTTCCCCATGGGATAGCTCTCTGGACTTTCTTATTTCCTTAGTATGATTGATTAATGGCTCCTCCCTTTCCGTTGCGACATCTTAAGATACTTAAGTTCAAGAAATTTGAACTGCCATCTTATAGGTTATACAGAATTAGCTATTCCAATATGTAATGTGGGATTTAAGGATATTTTGTGTCATGTGAATCAGAGCTTACGAGTAGAGTAGTTTGTAGAGAGGGGGCCCATAAGCGCTTCACTAACTCGATAGACAAGTGTAATAATTTGTTGTTATAGACAGGGAAGTTAGTTTTCTAGGTTTTCACGTTCATTTCACAATATTACGATACCACTTAAGGAATGCTTATAAATCCTCGCAGCTTCTACTGGTAAATAGTGCAAATTTAAAATGTTTCATGCACAAGAATATACAAACTTAACTCTTTCCAGTTTCTTAAGAACCACATCTTTTGCAGTTCCTAACTCTTGGCTCTCTCCTACCGAAAAAAAACTACTGCGAGGGACGTTCAAGTTCCCCTATTTGTTTCCTCCAGTTAAATAGAGACATGAAATAAGTTTATTTATGAGGAATCTCACAAATTTGGCTTCAATTTTCTTAGTGCAGACGCAGCATTCTCTGAGATTTCGAGGAATGCTCGAAAAGTAAGGGCCATTTGGTCATAACACAATATATTCTTTATAAAAAGTTTTTGTCGACGGTTTCAGTTTTATACAAACCAACTTCACTTTTCTACATAGTCGCCGGTCACTTCTAAGCATTTTTCGTAATGCTGTGACCAGCTCCTTTTATTCATCAGCATAGAAGTTTGCCTCCTGGGAATTGAACCAGTTGACAACGGCGGTCTTGAGTTCCCCGTTGTCTTCAAGGCGTTGTCCACCAAGTCACTGTTTCAACTGCAAAAGGAGGAAATAGTCGTTAGGTGAAAGTTCAGGACTGTAGATAGGGTGATCAAAAAGATCAAAAGCTATCCAAAAACGCTAGTCCACTACGAGAGTTGCTATTTACTATATAGTATATATATCTACTATATATAATATCTAGTATATTTTGAGTCTTGGCAGCATTAAGTGCTTTGGGCATCATCTGACGTTTCTATCTGAAAGTTTGACCCTTTTAACGCTGACTATCATCAGAACATTTTATCGTTTGATCATAACTTATATTTTTTTACAGGGACTCAAAAATATTGTCTCAACGAAAAAATGGAGTTAACTCGTGAACACTTTCGTTAACTTAATTTTTTACGACATTCGACGTATATTATCAACATTGGAGGGCATTGATCAATTTACTTCCATTATTGGCGATTTAGCCCCATCCTTTGCCACTGCGAAACGCTGGTATAACGAATTCAATCATGGCCGCCGTTCGCTCAGCGACGAGAGTCGTGAAGGTCGTCTAAAATCAGTTGTTTTGCCAGAAAACATTGATACTGTGCAAGAACTAGTCAATGAAGATTGTCATATGACTTATCGTGAGATTGAGGAATCCATGGGGATTAGTGTGATGACCATCAATAAGATATTGCATAACATTTAGCTATGAAAAAAAAATTTGTTCGCGTTGGACCCCGCATACTTTGATAAAAGCTCAAAAGTATGATTGTGTCAATTGGTGCAAAGAAATGCTCAACAAATACAATCGCGATGCTTTAAAAGCTGTGAGTAACATCTACACAGGTAAAGAAATCTTGAATCTATGTGTATGAGCCCGAAATAAAACAGTAATCCGCTGTATGGGTCTTCCACGACGAGGCAAATCCGACAAAAGTGATTCGTTCACGAAGTACATCGAAGCAAATGATCGCCTGTTTCTCGTAATATTCTTTCCTCTTTTAGTTGGTCGGTAAGCATTTTCGTTACTCGTCAAGCACACAATTTTTGATATTCGAGTTTTCCGTAACAATCGTGCAAACGGTGGTACGTTCAACAAGAAGGAATTTCTCAGCCAGAGCACTAATCGTCAATTGTCGATCTGATCGCAGTTCATTCAACGGTTTCATTGGTCTGAATTATATGCTGGGCTACCACTCCGCTCTTCTTCGTCCACATTTGGGCGACTATCTTTGAAGTCTCCACACCGCTGTTTAACCTTTCCTTCACTCATTATTGTAGGCCCATAAAATAGGTACACCTCTCGATGAATTTGGGTTGCTGTTTATCCTTTTGCACAAAAAACTCCAATCACAGCATGCCATTCCTTCTTCAGGTCAGACTGTCTGACCTGAAGAACAATCTACAATATGTGGGTCCTTTTACGTGCTATCTGTTTTATTATATATGTATATACATATATATATATATATAGATGATTTCTTCGAAGTAACACGGAAGTGTTGAATAAAAAACTTAGTAAAACACAGCACGAGAACACATAAAAAGAACACTCACAATAATATCTTGATAATTTCGACGGACTCGAACTCCGTCTTCTTCGGAAGATTAGATATGACTGATTTTTTATTCATCACTTCCGTGTTACTTCGAAGAAATCATCAACATATATATATATATATATATATATATATATATATATATATATATATATATATATATATATATACATATGACGCTACAATAGAACACAAAATAAAATAAAACAGATAACACGTAAAAGTACACTGTATACATATATGTAGATGATTTCTTCGAAGTAACACGGATGTGTTAAATAAAAACCTTAGACAGCAACACACAACATGAAAACACATAAAAGGAACACAAACATTCTAACTAATCTTCCGAAGAAGACGGAGTTCGAGTCCGTAGAAATTATCAAGAAAAACGTTTTATATAAAAATATAATTTAGGTGGGTCGCGGTAGTCCAGTGGGTAGAGCGTTGGACTACTGACCGGAGGGTTCCGGGTTCGATTCCTGGGGCACTCTGGGCACCTGCAGCTCCACCCAAGCTAGTTGATTTTTCGGCTACCAGATCTTCCTGGAAAACCATAACCGGCACAGGGAAAGGAACTGGCCCCCCTACCCTGATTTGTGATTATTCACACGCCGTAGGGCTTAGTGCATGAGTGAGCTCTACCATCACCAACTAAACCGACCTTCGGGTTAATTACTGTAAATATGTTTTTTTTAGAAATATTTAGAGTTACAATCTGAGGTTCTATTTCCAACGTGAAGAAGTGGTCGCTTTCTTTGAGGAGAGTTCCACCCGGCTGAGAGTCTCCAGAGCTTGTATGACATTGACATAGATATTGTATTGCTCATAGACATGTAAATGCCTGTATTAATAGCTTCTGTGTCTATATAAATTTAATATATTTAGCATTTTGTTTGCCCCTAGTTTGTAGGAAATATATCAGGCCGAACTACCGAATAGCTTCAATGAATAGTTAATAAAAGGTCAACCGGAGTTCATCATAGGCATAATGAATCCAGATGAATTTGATTCACGTTCCGAGTTTTAACTTACTACCATATTCACGAAATTCGACTCAGTTAATTAGTAGTAACTTTTACTCTAGTTTTACTTGTTGGTTATCGGTATCAGATTGGATTTGAGTTGATGGAGTTGTTGGATTCTCTTTTGATGTACGTTGTTATATTTAAATTTGTTTTCTACTGGCTATATTACTACCCAGTTCGAATCCGGGACGAATCAGTGGGCCATTGAACCTCTGGCCGAGGTGGGTCATAATACCTTGCGGTGTAATGAGTGTGCATTTATCGTTGGATGTCACCGGAAGAGTTAAACGCGCGTGTATGCGACTGCTCAAACGGGGAACAAATGTCCATATACTAAATTAATTATTATGCACACCGCATAAATACATTCGCTTTTCCTAAATTCTGATCGAAAATATTACAGCCTACAGGATGGATTGTTAACCATTAATTTGAAATCTAACAATGTGCTAAAACTCCGAAAAATACGTCCATCAAAAGGGCTACGGAATTTTATTTTTGTATCGTGATTTGAAAAAAAAGAAGTTCTCTGCTCATGGACAATTGTTGAACGCCTTAATGGGCATGTCGTTTAAATCCATACGCACGAATGGTGAAAACATATCATCAATATCAATACCCACGTACATGAATATAAACAAGCAAGCACGCATACAAATGCCAATCCCTAACAAGGTGCACGGGACCTCAAAGGAACATCTATCCTCTTCTCCCGTTCCCATTCCTTCCCCGGATCCTCCCGTTGCCTCGCCTCCGCTCCCCGAAAAGCCTTCCCCCGTCCGTCTCCTCGCTCTCCTCCGCCCGCCAAGCAGACCCAGACGGAGCGGGGAAACTGTGAGTGGTAACCCGACTCCTAACCGCCGACGACGGCCCACTCCACTGCGGCCCCCCCTTTCGACTCACTATGAGGACACCCCCTGGGTCCTCATGCCCTCCCTCACCCACGACCCTCCCTCTGGGTTCAATAGGAAAAAAGGGGGGGGGGCGAGTGAGAGGGCAAGCAGCTAAATAGATAAAGGGCGGAACATTTCCACACGTCGTTCAAGATCGAGCAATTGGCGCATTTTCCAGAAACTCCTCCTTTGTAAAAAAAAATACGTGGGGGGTGGGGGCAGCTCATGTTGGAAGGGGTCTGATTTCCATGGACGCTCGCTTTCCCATAGTGGGGGGCGGGGGTTCAGCTTCGATCGACGGTTCTCCCTTGTTATCATTTCCCCTCAGAATATGGCGGAAGTTGAATGTCTTCCCAGACTGTTGCGGCTTTAATATATTTTCGAATAAAAGTAGCCTTCACTCGGTGGATCTTTCATTAAATGTAGAGCAATCACATGTCTAGGGAGTATATACTTCTGTAGGCCACTCGGAAGGATGAATAATATTTCCAATTTCTCTCAAACTTATGTTTTTGCCATATCTCAGTAGGATGCATTCTTAAGCCCAGTTCTGGAGAAAGCTTCGTACGCAACGATTTTCCAAATTATGTGTACTTGTTTTTCTAATAGGAAGGATTTGTTTCATTTTGCACTTGCTAAATCTCTTCTGTTACTTCCGTCGTTCGTGATCCTGCTGCTTGAGTAGAAATATTTTTGAGCAGAAAGATTTTCCTGGAGTTACAGAAGTTGCTCTTTATTTTTCCTGTCTATGCTGTATATTTTAATTTTCTCCACACAAGATTACACCAAAACCTTTCTCCATGAAATTATAATTAAATACACACAGGTATTCCGTCTAAGTCGCCCTTTCGGTTAAATTGTAATACAATTTCTGATATTGGGTTTGGGCAGGTCATCACTCCCTTCTACGAATTCCTTGCATACATGGAATGTATTTTAATTTGATTTTTTTAATTACTTGCGTTACTCATTTATACATACTTCTCTCACTTTTATTAAATTTATTAAAGATACATTTGTCTTTTTAAAATCATGACAAACTAATTCTTATTTCACGTGTACTTGTACCAAAATTAATAATTATCCTTATGTTGTTTGTCATTTGGCCGACTTGCGAATTAAATATGATGAACAATAGTAAAAACATCCCTTAATTATTTCCTAAACATACCACCTCCTACTACATCAAGTAAGATACTAGTAACTATTACCGAAGTAATAACGTAGGGGTAGGAAACAAGACTGAGCTACAGTTTAAACCCAGAATTAATATTGGAACATTGTAATAATACTTTTATTCATCATCGGCATTCATCATATTATAAAATTCCATTTGAAATACTATAATAGCGTACGTAAATGAGTCTTACAAGCATGGGAAAAGAATGGAAAAATTAGGTGCGCACATAATTTATATTGTACATTACAGCTAGCGACATTTATGAAGGATGTTCAACTGTCAATGTGAGCAGTCAATGGGAAATAATAGGACTAGCAGCTAAATTCAACCTCGTATTTACTCATTCCAAGTTAACTGAAGCCAACAAATCATGTTACCAAATTCCCAAATGATTCGGATGGCCGCGAAAATGCCGAATCTCCTCGTTCCGACGGCCGAAAGCCAATTGGCCCATTGTTTACGCCGCCATTGGCGCAGCTCCCATCGACCTTTCGCCACCGAATATCCAACAGTGTGAGTGCTGGACCCCCGGACGCCACTCGGCGGCCCGATGCTCATTTCCGCTTGCGAAGGCCCTCGTCTTTTGATGTGGCCGGCATCGATTCCGCGCCTAAGTGGGAGGTCATATATTCTTCATATCGGTCCCCGTCCCATGAGGACATCCAATCCATGCCCGCTGGCTTCCGGAGTGAGAGCCATGGGCCAGTCAAAACTATCGGCTTACCTCTCCATTCTCCCGTCATCCCTCAAGTCCACAACCCCTTATCTCCCCCCTCCCCCCCGTCCACACCCGCCCCTCGCAACCTACTACTACGGTGCTTCTGTGTCCCTTAGCGGTCCTTTCTAACGTGTCTACGAGGGCTCAGTGGAAGAAAAAAAAGAATCGAAAATACGTGACCACGTTCGGGGCCGAGCGATGCACTCCTTTTTGTGCTGGGGCTTCGTGGGCTCTGCCCAGGGTCCCAAGGCCGATCAAGTTCCTCAAACCACCCTACAATATCATACGGCGGTATTAACGTGTCCCATCCCATCTTCAGATAACCCTTGAAAGTATTCTTTGATTTATGAAAGTATTTGCTTTGCAATGCCACTCGGGTTATGGGGTGATAGTTTTCTGCCCACTTTATTTCTTAACTTCTCGAATTCGAAGGAGGCAGAAATTTCTTAGACGACTTCAGGAATTTTTTGTAGTACCCATGCTGAGTATACCACAGCAAATAAAATAGTTTGCAATAATAAAATATCCCTGCTAAATACTCCTCTATACGAAATAAAGACTCGTCATACGCATTACTAAATACTCCTCATAAATCCTACTTCATCTTTGGAGATTTAATCGTCACAAGAAACAGCGGATCTTAGCACTAATGGCGGAAATTGAAAACCGTGTGTTAGCAAAATATATTATATTCCAATCCTTGCTAATGTATCTTTTAATTATGAATAATGAAGTATTTTGTCATTGTAAACCATTTTAGTTGGTGTGGTCTACTTTCGTATTAACTTTAAGTAATGTATTCTCAAAGATTGAATAATAACTTTGGATTTATTTTACTAATAACTTTAGATTCACGAAATAATTTGTTGCGGCACAATCGTATGTGTGCTATCTTCAGGTACAACATTTTTACAAGAAATTGGATTTATTTTTTATGCAATATATCGGAGAAATTAAGGCAAGGAAAGAGTAGAGGAGCATTAAGGTGCTTGGATCAAGGTTCTGAGTGAGGGTTCTGGCTGAGTAATTAATCCAACATGATAACTTCATTGCAGTTGAAAAATTTAATGTCTGTATTAGTTACATGTATGCCATTTGCATCCAACAATTGCATTTTTTGGTTTGGCATACATTTGACCCATTCTACAGTCCATGCCTATAAAGCAAATTATAACCAGTAGAACCTTGATCTATATTATTAATATTTGGTAGTTGTAATGTATAATTCAGGGATCCTCGACGAAAGAATATGATCATCGATATTGCGGCTCTCCCCTCTATGAATTGAATTGAAAATGTCCCTCCGCATAAGTCATAATAGACCTTTTACTCATTGTTTTCTACTCATTACCTTCTACTCATTTGTTTGGCCATATACAAAAAAGGCAGGGTTTTGGAACGGTTTAAACTTCGTTGTTAGCCGGAGGGTCATTGCATTATATGTTCTTTGAGCTGGTCACATATTCTTGGTAAATGCCTTTGCCTGTTTCCTGTAAATAATAATTAATTGAAATCTGTGTAAAGGACTTTAAACTTCCTCGTTGGGCTTCTGATAAATTTCGTTAAGGGCCGCCAAATAGAACTCGAGCCTCCTCCATGGGTCTCGACGAATCCCAAGGGAGGCCAGGTGTTCATCACTCACAATTTCTGTTTCCCTGAGTGTTTTTTTTCCTTGAGGTAGTGGGAGTAGTAAGGACTTGTTGGGGGCGAGGAGTGGAGAGCGGAACGGATTGAGTTCTGCTGGCGAGAGGAGTTCGCGCTGGTGGGGACGAGTGGGGATGATTGGGGATTTTTGTGGGAGACGAGGGAGGGAGGAGTTTGGGGATGTTGGGGGGAAGGGGGTTGAATGTTCTTTGGTTTTTGGCTCTGGAAGGAATCTCTTGTGTGCGGGGAGGGGATTCAAGGAAGGAAGGGGAAGGAGCAGATGGAAGTGGGCAGGACGGAGAGACAAATAACTGCGCACGCCTCTCGTCATTTTTTTCCTTCCCTTTCCTTCCGAAAGAACGCCTCGTCCTCCTTGTCTCCCTCTCTCAATTGACAGGAGCGTGGGGCTATTTAAATGTCCGTCTCCTTCTGTCCCTTCGGGGAGAGATGATATTTCTGGAGGGATATCATATTTCCCCCAAATGGAAGGGGTACACAATTAATGCGTTATTTACTCGATTTTTGCCTTCTCCGATGGCATTCATTGATTCCAGACGACATTGCTCGGCCTCAACTTCCCGGTGAAAGTTTGGTCGCCTCAGCGTTTTCGTCCCGAAACGAGGAATAAGGAATAACTAGAGCAAAGGGGAATAACCGTGAGGCATTAAATCAATGTATTGCCAATGAGCTATGTTATTGTGCCGATGAGCAGCATATGTTTCCATAGTCAACTCAGCCAGTAACTTGTAGTTAAGCATTCCTAAAGGATTATGAACCTTGAAAACATGAATACATATAAACTCCTCTCTGCATCCCCTCACGTCTGCGTGTGGCAGGACATAAGTTAACCACAGGTTGAACTACTCCAGTACACGTTCTAGAAAGTTAGGCTCTTCCAGGTGGTATACGTATTCATTACCTATCCATGCTAATACCTCTTTTGCATTAAGTCAGCATTAGGTTAAACTACTTCAGTGCACATTCACGAAAGTTAAACCGTGGGCTCTTCAGGATGGCGTACGCAAGCATCACCAATCCTTACTAATATCTTTCGCAGTAACCTTGTGGATATAACGTTAAACTGTTCATGTTAAAGAAGGTTCTAATCCTGGATGGATTTAAGTCAGGAGATTCCCTTTTCGATGCCACATGCTTTTATAGTGTGGACAGTCTTGTTTCCCCTTGCAAGGCACACGAGTTTCGTACGCAAGCACATTTGGTGAATCATTGATTGCGATGAATTTTCATCAAAACGTGTTCAGCAGTTTAGATGTGGCAAAATTCCTACAATTTTATTTTTTTAAATGAACAACACAATACAAAAAAATCACAAATTTCAACCGCTCAATGGAACCCGGCGTAACAAGAAAAATTCCTCAGGTGAAATATTTATCTGCCCGCTTATAATTGAAAACTAATCTTTTGACAAAATATTCGAGCTGTACATAGATCTATGACTCCCCCATTTGTTTTATTTATTTAATTAGGGAAGTGTTACAAGCTGGTAGTTTTCCAGGTGGTAACATGCATTCAGTTTACTTTAATAAATAAGAAATTATACCTACAATAGAAATAGGGAGGATGGCTTATTTTAACAATAATCGTGGAAACCGTAGTTAAGGTCAATGAATGCGTAATGGTCATTGCACACAAATTTTCACGCCCAATTGAACATATCCAGTGGCAAGAAAAATAATGTCATTTTCGGGACAACAATTCCTGCCCTGCGATCATTTGAAGCGCATGAATGCCCGCGCAAATTAAACGGATGAACTAATTTGATTTTCAAGAAGTCCCCCTCCCATTCCGGGTAACTGGGCGCGCGTAGCCACACAGCAGTCCCTCCAGAGAGCCGGAATCCCGAACCAATTTCGGCTTTGATGGATTGCCAATGAGCCACCTAATTGCACCACATCCGCCCGACACCACTGAATCCTTCATTACGACACCGCAGTGTCCGTTGCCGAATACCTACGAGGCATTCCGGTGTGGTTGGAGGCGGGAGGGTTCTGGGGGAATCCGTGCCCACCCCTCGTAATTCCTCTCTTTACCCCCCTCCCCCATCAAGTTTCCGTTTTTTTCTTTCGATTACCGATTCCCACGTAAACTTCAACTGACATCGACCCCGTTATAACCGAAGTCAACAATGAGCCGTAGCGAGAAGTCCGCGAAGAGGCCAGGGAGGGCCGCGAGAGGTCAGAGCAGGATGGCGAGGCGGGAGGGGATTCGGGAGCAAGGGAAGCATGGGACCAAAGTTTATTTTTTTTGTCCAGAGTTATTAGTCTCGACACTGGGAACGGGGGAGGGGAAATATACACATATATACATAGAAATATATATAATACATATGTGTGATATTTGTATGTATGAAGAGGACGCCCCCCACCAGATTTGGTCTGCTGCTTTCCTTCACGACAGTCCCTGCCACTTCCCATCCCACCCAATCACCAGGTTCCGCCCCCGTTCGCCTCCGAAAAAAAACTCGTGGATCTCCCGAACCAGACGATCTCCTCACACTCTCCACCAGACACACAAGCACCCTTCCCCTCCCCAGAGTATCTCCATTTTGGTGCCCATCTTCTCTCCCCACCCCCCAACACCCTCCTAGACACCTCGAAAAAAAAGTCGAGAGAGCCTTTCACGCGGACAAAAAATTATAGGGTTCTCTGAAGGGGAGCAAAGGGGGGTGGGGGTGGCGGGGGTGGGTGGGAGTGAGTTTTCAGAGAGGGATGGGACGGGGCTAAAGGTTCAGGTGGTGTGGTGGGGGAGGGTTTTTAAGGGCAAAAGAGGAGTTGGGGTAGTGGGGGTGGATTGCGAGGGGTACAGAATACCAAGAGTGTCGGATAGCAGCACATCGATGGGGGCGTGTGCGTGTGTTTTGTGGTGTCGCCGCCCGAGTTTCGGGTGGCACCACCTGTCCCCATTCTTGTCCGCGACGGTGTGTGTGTGTGTTGGGTCGAAGAGGAGGGGGACCCTTTGCCAGAACGCCCCTCGCTCCTCCACGGTATTCTTCTTCTCCTTGTCCCTACAGGACCTCCCCGTTCCGACCGACCCTTCCACCCAACCCCGACAACTCCTTGCATCACGCATTCCCGGGATCTCACTCCCACCCCTACTCTCCTTCCCCCTCCCCCTCCTCGTACATATTTACTTGACCGAAAAGGAGAAGAGAGGTCGTCCGATAACGTCCCAATATAGACGTCCTCGGGCGTGGGACGAGATTGAGATATCACCACCCATTTGCCGCCGTTGCTTGCTGCTCCTGCTTATCCATCGGGGGTGAGATTAGGAGGTTTTGGGTGTAAGGGCAAAAAGTCTGATTGTATCAAGTGTTGAAGGGGTTGCCACCCTCAAAAGCAGTGGACTCTCTCTTTCTCCCCTTCCTCATATTAATCCCCATTAGGGCGATTGTGCTCCCTGGGTTTTGCCCATCACCTGGTTAGTTCCCCTCGTTATTTTTCAGGCTTCAAAAAAGGATCCAGAATTGGACTAAACAGCTGGATTTTCCGAATCCGATCGATTGAGTAGGTAAGGAAAGTTTCCGGCCGAAACACGCTCAGCTAATATATTTTTTTGTATTTTTGGGATGATAGACGATAACCCTCGGCATGTTCCTTTTTGCTGTGGTTTCAGTTCGTGCTCCCGATGGTTGTACACTACTAGTTTGAGCTCCGGGAATGAAACGAGGAAGTTGTGGTGTGGGCAAGCCCTCTAACTTTGTGTGCATCGCATTGAAAACCAAATATCACCTCATTGATTGTTAGACAAGTTTCATCTTGCAGCGAGGTACCCACGCATCTCGGGGTCTATATTCGCTCAATACATTATAAACGCCCATCGCAAAGGATTTCAATGGATTTGGGGGATAATTATATGACTTTATTCCACTCCGTTGCAGATCTTTTGGGGTCGTTTGACGCCGTTTAATGGTAATTCTCAATAGTTAGTTTGGCAGCTCTAATTGGCTTAAAAATGTAATGATTATTTAACAGTATTGCGACTACACTTTAAATTGTTTCTTTTTCTATTTTTTGCAATGCATATTTTTACTAATTTTTTTGGTCAAAGCTCTTGAATTGTACGTATACACCTATTTGCAACTTATGAAGATCACTAGTAATCGCTTAGCAGGGAGTAATTGTACAAATAGCCTAGTAAAATTAATGGAGTCGGGTGCGGGTTCTTGGAAGAGTTTAACAGTATTGTAAAAAACCACTATATATTTGTTTTTTCCACAACGGCTCTAATGGATGAATTAAAATGTGTTTCGCTAACATTTACAGTATTTATATATTATTAAGGTGAACACGAATTGCTATATTCACTAGAGAGTAGCACTATGCGCTTCTCCGAGGTTGTGTAAGATAACAATATTAAGAACAAAAATTTAATTAACAACATAACAACCATTATGCTTCCCTAGTTTTTGCATTATTTTTCTTCCTCGCTCATTTTCCACGTGCTTCTTTCTTTTGACTGTAGGTTATTACTCCCTGCTATTTTCGGTTTAAACAACACCATCAGGCCATTTAGTATTTGGTTCACTTCATATTCCCGAGTGTTGGCATTGCTTTGCTATAATACCTAAGGGAGTGAATGTATTATCCCCCCAACTAGGTCCCTAGCATCTGAATTAATTTATTCAGAAACTTTTTCGGTCTTCAAAGCCAGTCCCTGGCGAGGGAAAAACTTCCTGCAAACCACTTTGAGGGGATATACACACAGTGTGACTGAGTGTGTATTTATAAGTTCCCGAATACGGTCCCTGGCAATGGGATTGATTTCCTTCTAAACCTTTTCGGGAAATACCCGCGTGTAGATATGATCGTTCTAATATTTTGACTGTGTCTCATCACTGGTGAGGGATTAACTTTCCCCGCAAATCACCTCACAAATCTCAATTTCGCTTCCCCCCCCCCCCACCCTTTTACTTTCCCAGTGGTGTAAAAAACCTTTTACGACTTAAGGAAATATAATTTAATATAATAAGTCTAAAAAGAGGCCGTAAGAATCACAAGTTGTCCTTTCCATTAAGGCAACAGTGCTGTTCTCATATTTTATGGAAGCGATATTTCCTTTCTCCGTTTAATCGGTTTGAGCAATTCCATAATTTATTTGAAATATTCGAAAAATCAGGAGAACTGAAGATAAACTAAAGCTAACAGATATTAAACATCCACCAAAATCTATTAATAATCAATGGGCGACAGAGAAGAAAAATCTAGTAATTATTTGCCTTAAATGTACCAAAAAATGAGAAAAGAGCGATTGTCAAAGAACAAATTCAATTCCTCACTGTCGGAACGATAGAAGTAACTCATATTCTAACTAACACTTAACTAACTTGTTATTCAGGCGTGATCCATTTACCTAGCATGTTCCCGAATTGGGTCCCTTCGTATGATGTTCATATATCTGAAGGTTCGCCTGTAGAATGCGTGCTTCTATCAATGCTTGTAGTGGCAAAACTGAGTAAGTGGTAATAATTTTATTTTTGGGGTCTAACATGGTCTAGGGTATTAGGGTATTTTAATTCATATGGCAGTTCCTGTACCTGCTATGTCTGAGGAGGAATTCGAACCCGCTCTATATGAATTTTTCGGTAAGTTCTTTACTCGCCTGGCTCACACGAATCGGCGTTCAATTGTACTTTCAAGGTATTACCTAAAGGACTGTGTACTCTGGGCACTCGTAATTTCGTATCAGGAGACAGCTTAACAAATTGAACGATGAAGTAAATTACTGTAGATAAGTTTTATCAAGATGGAATTTCACTTCGAAGATAAAGGCGATAAACCGCGATGAATTGTCGCCAACGGCGCCGCACCTTGGGCCAAAATATATTTTCATGCGACCAACATTTCTTCATCCACGTCCGCAATCGAAGTTGAATCGTTGTGAAAAACAGCCAGAACGTTATTTCAGAATTTATTTTAAGAAAATTAATGTCAGTTGTTTCGCAAAGTCGAATTATTTTAGCGTTTTACTTCCAGCCCCGCGAAAAATATTTTCACAAGTTTCTATTTTCCTGATAGTGACTCATTTTCCGAAATTTTCCGCAAGTAACGTTATTGCTTCCTTCGAAGGAACCAGGAACGGTGCTGTCTTCTCGAGTGGGCATAATTAGGCTAACCCTTTCCGCCAAAGAAGAGAAGTTGCATTGGTGATGCTCTGTTCGGATTCTGATGGCACTTTCCAACCCCTGATGTCTTTCTACGTAAAGAGCCTGAGTTCGAAAAGCGGAGACGGAAGATTTTTCACCTGCATACTGATTAATGCTATTTGATTCCGTGAGGGGAGTTAAAATAGTATAGAGCTCCGTTCGTCAAATCGGCGTTACTCTGTGAGAAACCTGGCGCTTCTCATAAAGATTCAGACCAATGGTGACCTTGGGTTACCTTCTTTCCTCTTCCTTTTAGTTCTACCTCCCTGAAAATGCACCACATCACAAGGAGGGAGTTGATGACAGGGACTTGGAATAAGAATGTTAAGAAAATACTCGTAAAAACTCTGATATGGAGCGTAGCTATCTATGTACGGTGCAGAAACGTGGTCACTGAAGCAAGAGGACAGGCGTAGATTGGAGGTTTTTGAAATATGGGTGTGGAGAAGGATGGAGAAGGTGAAATGGACCGAAAGGAAAACAAATGAGGAAGTACTAGGGATGGTGGGTGAGGAGAGGGGTTTGTTGAGAGAAATCCTATGTAGGGAAGAAAAATTAATGAAAGGCGCATTGAGTGGTAGGGCGATGTTGAAGAATGTAATAAAGGGGAGAATGTTGGGCAAGCGAGGAAAAGGCAGGAGCAGGATAGGGATGTTGGATGTGATGAAGGAAGGAAGGAAGTGCATCGATATGAAGAGGGACCTGATGTAGATTAGGTTGCTGGATAGTGTTTTGTTAGGAATCACAAAATATTTATTTGATAGTTGTGTCCATCCAAAAACCTACCTTAACCGGTAGATTACTTGATAATAATGCATATAGAGTGCATCCCGACTCTTCACTTATAAACGGCAACTTTATAGTGTTCAAAGAGTCTCTGACTCATGACAATGATTTGGGTTTGTCAATATTTTGTCGTGTTCTTAATAAGAAATGTATTCAACAGTCTTTCCAAAAAACTACTAATGTGGTAATTCTTCCAGTAATGGCCTGTTTTCTGAGATAAGAACGAATATAGAATTTTTCACATTGTGGTTGTCTATTCCTTTGCTTTCATCGACGAAAATACCAAAGTGGTGTGGAGTGTGAATAATTCTTCCAGTGCCAGAAGTGAACCCGATCGATCGTACTATATATTACTAAAAGTCTTAACACTGCCTCTTTTAATTATTCCATAACGATTCCTCGATTAGCCCAGCACTACTTACTTTATTCGCGTAATCATCAGTTGGCATTTTTCCCGATGGTTCCCGGGTACCTGACGGAGAACTATTAGTGCCCCTATATAATAGAAGTCGCAGCATCAATTTGACGATTTTCTGTGTAGGTGAGGATGCAGTTCACTTGATACTGAGCCCCCCACAAGAAGTGGAGCAAGTACCTTTATCTGTGCCACTGTGTTTCTCAGATATTGCACCCAAAAAGCCACAGCTGTGAAGCTGAAGATGAGGTTGAACAGTATTCTACTCATTTGACTAATGCGTTAAATAATAATGTTCTTCTTTTACTTTTCAATGAAATTTGATTATCCGCTATAGGAAACGTCATGGTCTCATATTTTTCATTTCTTCTGAAATTTAAATTCAGAAAAATCATGGAGTTTACTCGTATTCATTCGCATTACCAACATTTACAAAAAAATCTACGGAATTAAAATATTTTGAATAATTCCTGGCCAAAATAAATGTAAACATTTGGCAAAAATGTTATTTAAATAATCGAAAACTTCTTTAATTTTTCTCATAGACCAATTTGTTAACGTTTATTTTGTTTATACTTTTCCAACTGCAGATCATATTTTGGATATTTCCTGAATTTATTATCACAAATGCCTGAAGAAAACAGAATTGAGAAATTCATTTATATTTTTCATCTATATATCCCAAAAAATTCTTCTTTCAATAGTAATTATCGAGGTAGAATAAAGGTAATAAAATAAACATGAAAATCAACAAACTTTACTCTTAATTTCTCAGTAGCATGAGCAGTTTCCCATGGTTCCAAATTGACACTTATATTTATTTCTATTCAAATCAACAGAAATACTGCATGCAGTTTGTGAGTCAATTTACCAAATTTTCAGTATTTTCTTACGTAATTATCAATCTTATTGCGTGCGAGAGACGATGGTGATCACCATCGTCTCTCGCCACCTAACCTAACCTTTATGGTTAGAACCAATCTGTATGTAAAATTTCAACTTCGCGGGTCATCTGGGATCTGGGATTTTTCGACGCGACAAAGAATATCGAAATTGGTAGTACATAAAATATTGCGATAACACTGTTTAAAAAGCTTCAGAAATTTCAGAGGAACCGTTGTACACGACAGATAAGGGGAAGTAGTCCGAAATTGCGAATGTCATCCCAATTCGAAAGACATTAATTAGTTTTCAGAGATACTCCCATTTCCCGGAAATCTGCGCTTCAAGTGAAATTCACTATTTTAGTGGACTGGATATGATTTCCCGTTGAGCCTTTCTTTTTAGATAGCACCTCCCGAGTTTCTCTTCGCCTCGACTCTTCTGCCTAATTCCTCCACGTCATTATTTAATCGCACGTCCAAAGGGGGGAGAGTGAAAATGAATCCAATCCTCATGCATCTATCAAAATTGTTACGTGGTCGCCATTTTGCATTCCCCCATGTTCGTTTTTCAACCTTATCTCGGGTCGAGAGTTTCCTATGTCAAACCTTGCCGGCGTGCTGCAGCCCACACTAGAGCTGCCAGCTCCACAAGTGAACCCTCTCCCGTCGAATGTGAGGATCCAGAACACTCCCCCCCTTGAATGCGGGCCGCTCATCTATTCGTCCCGGGGCGCGTGGAATGTCGGTACAATGGCGAAAACCTTAGAGCGAGACTACGAGGAACAGTTATTAATTTCGGATGCGGGCTCGCCAAGCGCTAAACTACTTTCCATTTGCGCTTAAAACCGCGTTATTTGGCATCCCTCTCCGTGAGATATGTTCTCCCATCTCTCCTTTCCTTCCCTCATCATTTCAAATCCTCCCTCCCCCCATACCACACACACACACACACACACACACTCGCACCCACCCTCCTGGCCCGCCTTGAATTATTCACGAGGGCGTGTATCGATGTTTTGAAATATGCGATATTTTTTTCAACGCGATATTAAACACAGTAAATTTTCTATCATCCGTGTACAATTTACACGTTTTGCGGATTATCAGTACTATTCTCCCGTCCCGGAACCTAAAAATTTTAGTGAAATTATCACCGTAAAGATAAATAAATGCTTTGAAACTTCGATTTGTTTTTTTTTTAATTTCAATACTGAAATAACAGGGCTTTCTTAAGTTTTTAATTTCATAAAACCAAAAGTTGTCAATTGTATTTAATGTTTTAGTATAAGCAATTGTGTACTATTAGTATTTTCACATATTCGTTTCCCTCGCATTCACTAGCCCCCAGAATTCCATTCCAGCATTCGTACAATACATTATGAAATAGAGTCGCCATTCATTCCAGTGCTTTAAGTGCACACTAACTTAAATGAGCATTACAATTATTTCTAGTATGATGGAAACTACCGATTCTAGGTGCGTAGAGACATACCTGTATGCTACTTCATAAAAAGTCCCATTCAATCCTTGTGACTCCATTTGAGAGTTTATTTGGAACTAATTCTGTGAACCAACTCGTGGTAAATTAAAAGAGCAATCCTAATCCTAGAAGCACCCATAGGATGGGCTGCATCTATGTTTTTTTTCATACATTGCGGTTAATCAGCTGCCTTTCCAAAGTTAATGAGATGGAAATCATTATAGTAGCTTGATAAAAGCATGTCGTGTATATAGAACAGTTATTAATGTTTATTTATGCATACACATATTTCCGCTCTTTTAGAATAGTTATTATAAAAGTGAAGAGGAAACCATCCCACCCAGATCCACCATCCACCCCAGACCACCCACCATCCACCCCAGATGGCTCTTCGGGCACCAGATCTTCCTGGGAAACTATAACCGGCACAGGTAAAGGAACTGGCCTCCCTACCCCGATGTGTGAATTTCACACGCCGTCGGGCTAAGTACTGGTGAACTCTACCATCACCTATCAAACCGACCTTCGGGTTGATTACTCTGTTTATTGTCATACATGTGTACAAATGTGCATTCATTATACAAATATTCATACATTATATATGCATTTAATGTACGTAACTTTAAAATTATACGATATGTATTATATAAAATGTATGAAGTTAGCACTAGCGATCAAAGGCAAAAAGCACAGAAACACACAAAAAAGAAAATAAACTCCCACGTTTTCGAATTTTCGGTGGTAAAATCCACCTTTCTAAGTTCCTTCCTTCTTTTCCTTGAGGAAAGTGGCTTGTACCACCGAAGATTCGAAAACGTTTTTAGTTTCTTTCCTTTTTTTGTGAGTTTCTGTGTTTTTGTCTTTTTTCGCTAGTGCTAATATATTCACCTTGAAATAGATGTGGGGAAAAGGGAATACCTATGAAGATCATACACAAGGTTAGTGGGGAAGTTGAAACAAGCGGGACAAAGTTTCCTCGACAAAGACTTGAACCACGTCTTACGACCAATTGAGCAGCACCGGCAAAATCTAGCTAACATTTAGACAAATAACAAGATGCGACGTTTCGGACTCACGTGAATTTTCTCTGAATATTTTCCAATATCTGAATAAGCATTTTCTCCCATTCAATGTAACAACGGTTGGATGCCAGAGTAACGTCCAACTATTAGACCTACAATGAGATGTATGATTCAGCCCTATCCATTTAATAATATACGCATTGTTTTTCTTACACTTTAATTCCAAAACTTCAGTGCTATCGATTTTCTAATATTTGATTCCCACCCCCATTCAATTCCCGTATATGGAAGTGTGCATAGGTTTACGCCTTATGGGTTCATCCGTCATAGAAGTATTATGTTTAAAATATCGACTTAAAGTGCATCAATGTGTTTACGGGCGTACCCATCTCCAGCTTTATAATGTCCTTCTCCGCCCCGACTTCATCTCCCCTTTCTTAACTCAACCCCCTCCCCTCCCACCCGCCCTTCTCATCTCCATTGTAAGGAACTTTTTTATAAGTTGCTACGGCGCCAAATAAAGAGGCTAATCAATCAATCTGTTCCCGTGCCGCCCAGACACACACCCCCTTCCTCCATCATCATCCCCCTTAACTCTGGAGACCATCCCCCCTTCCCACCGCCCCCTCCCCGCTCTCACTACTTCATCTCAGCCATCATTCCACCACCCTCCTCCTCCTCCCCCGCCGCATACCCATTCGCCCCCGTCGCCCCCAAATACCTCTCTCTGCCTCCTCGATCTATGATTTCCTCCAAGCCCCCTCCTTCCCCTCGACACACTCTCATCCCTTCCTTTCGCCTTAATCTCATGTTCCACCACTCCACTCCAACATCCTCCCCAGCCCGTTTTCGCGCGCACCCTCCTCCCCCTCCC
The DNA here is from genome assembly GCA_037158775.1 of Hetaerina titia. Classification (NCBI taxonomy): domain Eukaryota; kingdom Metazoa; phylum Arthropoda; class Insecta; order Odonata; family Calopterygidae; genus Hetaerina; species Hetaerina titia. Next base: position 91,263,893 of record CM073775.1, on the reverse strand, counting down.
GGCAACCCCCCCCCCGTCCCTCCGCCCTCGATTCTTCTCCTGACGCACCGTTTCCACGGCGTCGTCTTTGATCCGATGTTTATTCGAGATGGAAAGTTCTTCTTCGGTGTGCCCTTGAATCATTGATTCATTTCTTTAAATTGGTCGTTACCTCTGGGTAAAACAGATGACAGGGATGTATGTAGGATGCCATAGATTATGAAGGCGGTGAAATAATTCGCGTCTTTGGACAGGATTTTGAACGAAAACGGGCGTAATTGTAAAGAAAAATCGTGCAATTTAATGACATGAAGAAATCGCATTGACTTAAATTATGTTAATGGGCTATAAATATTTGGGCCCTAAAAGATTTCAATGTTTTGTGGTTAATCTACCGTGTTTCGGTACGATTAAGAAATCCTCAACCCTTACATTTGTAAAATACAAGTAGGGTGTTAGAAAATCAGTAAGAGAACCTTCACATTTTTATTTGTTGAATAAATAATTAAAAGAGTGCAATGGTCCGTTAATGCGTTTAGATAAGTGAGGAAATAGAAAAAATTGGAATTAATAAAGGTAAAAAAATGTAGGCGTGCTCTTTCTTTTGGTCCTTAAGGATGTTGATGAATTGAGGCGACTCTTGTCTTTTCTGGTGCGAAAACGCAGTATACGGATAAGCCGTTTCTTTTATCCATTATTGCACCAAGAAAATAATATAAGCTTTATGCAACGAAATAAACTTTAGAAAATGATTGAAACTCCTTATTCTTACGATTCCAGCGCACTTAGCGGTATAAAAATTGAAAAACGAGCTTTCAAACATCGATTTTTGTCGATATCATTTTTGTAAGCACGGCCACGTAAGAAATCTCATCCGGTGCCCTCTCTATATTGGAATTTCAGCGGGGAAGCTATACTCTGGATGACAGGCTATATTATAATGCTACTAAATGAGAATATTTCAACCTTGTCCACGTATTGCAAGCAGATCTTTAGCATAATATATACTGGTATTCTTTTTAAATCTATAATTTACGGTTTGGCTTAATGGCTTTTATACCTGATATTTTTCTAATAACATCAGCACAGCAATAAAGAGGTGAGCGATAGCAAAATCAAAACAATAATCCACTCCTGTTAGTAAATTTCAACCGTTATACTCTCCGAAAAGGATTTCCTATCTCTAAGGATAACCACGAATAAACAAGGATTCCCTGTTTTGCATTTCCTACTATCATTCTGAATTACTCTTAGTGCGTTCTACGAATTGAATGATCTACATCTACATCTACATGTTCCCCATTAATTTGTAATCATAATAATGATCATAAATTTCATCTGATTATTTAGCGTACAAGTAAATGTCTTACCAACAGTTACGGTTTCTTGTAATTTCTTATGCACAAAATTATCATGTTATTTACATAATTCCTGCAGATTAATATTACGTAGCATAGCAAAGGAACAGGGAATACAAAAATGACAAATGTAGGGTATGGTGGGGAAGATGGAATTTATTGCATGTTGGATCGGTGTAATTGAAGGGTATATTTCGCAGTCTTAAACATATTCACCTGTCAGATGAGTTAATCGAGAAGACATGTTTTAATTAAAACACTGCATTTTTTGTTTAGTGTATTACGTTGCAAATGGAATGCAATTTCGTTTCTAAAATGTTGGATTTATCAGTTTGACATTTATCAATAAGCACGTTTAAAATTAAATTTAGCTTCTTCAGACGTCATTTACAATTGAAGTTCGTTTCAGATATGAGCGCCCTTAATTTCCGTCCTATCCAAGTTCGACTTCCCCTCCTTCTATAAGAGCATGCAGCGACGGACAAAACACTAGAAGTGGTAACTGAATCTGAGGTTTTCACCGTTGAATTAACTTCTGTATAAGACGGCTAACTCCTTAGACATTCCCATGAAACGCTACCATCTATTTTCATCACAAAAGGAGGTTATTTTGAAATGACAAACGACAATCAGTCTAGTGTATACTTGGCACACTCAACTCCTATTAAAAAGAAGCTAACACCTGAACGTAAAAAATAGTTTGAAGGCGTTGATGTTTATTTTCTCCGAAAATAGGAAACACAAAACCAAATATTCTGTTTCTTATCTCGTTTGAATTGGTAGGCAAAAATATTGAAGTCACAGCACACGTTTAATTTCCAATTTATATTCACTCATTATTCACATAATTTAATTATGCATGCATGCGAAATGGCTCCCATAATGATGAAAATATTATTTCCGCTGTTGTTTATCGACTAAATGGATGCCATAGAGTGGGGGGGAGGCATAGGGGTAGTAGTTTTTATGGGAGGCGACCGACAACTAAGGTCATTTGCTCCATTAGGTATGGATGGGAAAGAAGGGTGGAGAAAAACCCGGCGTCGGCATTAGCCTACTCTTGTCGTGAAAAAATATTTTTCATACCCACCAGAAATGAACGCTTTATTGTTCTGGAATATGCTTGCAGAGCAATTAACATGGCTACTCCAAGATAATATGCTCAAGGTTTGGCAATATAAGGGCAACCGAGTAATATTATTCTTTTAAGGAATGTCTGAACTGCCTGAAAATGTGGCAAACCCAGAGGAATTAGGAAAATTTTATTGTGGCCCCAGAAAGCGTGGAACGATTTATCTCTTAATTATAAGACTCCAACTAATTATAAAACTCCATGCTATTTGGGATTTGTAAATAAATAAATGAAAACACAATTTGTATTAACACAAATCAACTGACGTTTTTACGACGAGAAGTTAAATAAATTTTAAGTGAAAATGTTTTTAAATTTGTCCTGAAAAAACCTGCAAACACGTATTAATAAATTTGGGATTACATTAACATTTTTGAATAATTTTGGAATTAAAAATATTTAGTCTTACTGTATCACCTATTCAATTTGTCATCTTTTCGTAAAATTTCCTTTGGACAGCAAATCAATTCTCTCCGTGGGGCATACATTTACGTGCATCCCAAAATGCACGTGGATCCTCTCTCTATGACGTACCCGAGCGGAATCACATCCATCTTTTACCATTTCATCTTGATTCTCAGACTCCTATGGGATCGTTTCGAGCCACGTGTTTGAGAAAAAATAAATAAATGAAGTGGCTCGTTTGGACACGAGTCTTCGGTCCGTGACACAGTCACATCTCTTCGGTCTCGTCTCTATTTCCATCCCAATCTATTCCACCCCGTCACGCTGCCTCCCTCCTCCCCATCATCCCACTTCCATTTTTGAAAGGGGCCGTCTATCTCCGCCCTCCTCGCGACGTCTCCCCTCTTTTGAATACCTGAGGATGCCTTCCCGTACGATTTGAGGCCTCTTTCAATGTGAAAGGTCTGCTTGTTCCCTCCTTCCTTACCTCCCCCGCCCTCAATGAGGTACTAATGAGCTCCTTACATAGCTCTTGTGATGGCGGGTGAACTCGTATTATGTGTGGAAACCTCATTTCCCTTGACGCGGCATACACCTGGTTGAAATAGCCAACGACTAATCATAGCGTATGAATATGTTTGATAGCTTGATGACGCCTGTTGTTTAATAATCCGTGACGTTATTATTTCATCTAAGGAATTAGGTGCTCGACCATATTAATGTTCTGAACCATGATGGCGATTCACAAGAAAATCTCAAACGTGGATGAATCCAATATCAGTTGATTTACATAATTTCCCCAGAATTCCATGAGTTTTTATTTATATTTCGACTCTCTTTTCGTTTTATACAATGTTCATTTTCAACTGGGACCCAAAAAAGAACTTATCTGTGCGTGAAAACCTGGGCCGAAAAATTAAAAGGTTTTTTTTATTTTAATTAATATAATAGTTTCATGAGTAAGAAGGCAAGATCTGTGCTAACAGTTAAAGATAAGTGGGGTAAGATAATAGTTGAACCAGGAAAAATTCAAGTGAGATTGAAGGAATATATCGAAACACTGTATGGCAAAGAACTTAGGCCGACAAGGTTAGACATAGAAAAGGAACATGACGTAGAAGAAGATAGCTTAGGTCCAGGCATACTCGACGGTGAAATAGAAAGGGCATTAAAGGAGATGAAAGCAAATAAGGCTGTGGGGGTGGACAATATTCCTGTAGAAATGTTGAAATGGTTAGGGAAAGGTGGGAAGAAGGCCACATATGGACTGATTCGTAGTATCTATGAGGAAGGAATCTGGCCGGAAGATTTTGTGAGATCGGTGTTAGTTCCTATTCCAAAAAAGGCAAAGGCTTCGTCATGTGAGGATTACAGAACAATAAGTTTTATATCCCACGATGCTAAAGTTATTCTCAGGATCATCAACAAAAGGATAGAGAGTAAGGCAAATGATTACTTAGGGAATGATCAGTTTGGGTTTAGGAAGGGAAGAGGTACGCGTGATGCCATTGCAGTAATGAGATCACTAATTGAGAGGAATATAGAATACAATCAGGACGTTTTTGCCTGTTTTGTAGATTTCGAAAAAGCGTTTGATAGAGTGAATTGGGAAAAATTAATGCGTGTATTGCAGAAAATAGGAATGGATTGGAGGGACAGGAGACTGAGCCGCAACCTGTACATGTCTCAGACTGCTCAGGTGCGAGTGGGGAACGGAGAGTCCGGATGGGCAGTGTTAGGAAGAGGTGTAAGGCAGGGTTGCCCATTGTCACCGGTGCTGTTCAACGTATATGTGGAGGAAATGATTACAGAGGCATGGGAAGAACTGGAGGTAGGAATGAAAGTCGGAAGGGAATTCGTAAAATCGGTTAGGTTTGCTGATGACCAAGCATTAGTTGCTCAATCAGCCAAGGGGTTGCAAGCATTGCTGAGTGAATTGGAGGTTCAGTGCGATAAATATGGGATGAGAATCAATATTAATAAAACAAAGGTTATGAGATTTTCCAGAAAGAAAAAGGCTAAGCTAAATATTAAAATAGGCGGGGAAAAAATAGAGCAGGTAGAGCAGTTTACATACCTCGGAAGTGTTTTGGACCAATACGGTCAAAGTGGTAGGGACGTAAGGAGAAGAATTGCACTAGGCAAGGAGGCTTTCTCAAGGAGGAGGGAGTTAATGACGGGGACGTTGAGTAGGGATGTTAAGGCAAGACTCGTAAAAACTCTGATATGGAGCGTAGCTATGTACGGCGCGGAAACGTGGTCACTGAAGCAGGAGGATAGACGTAGGTTGGAGGCTTTTGAAATGTGGGTGTGGAGAACAATGGAGAAGGTGAAATGGACCGAAAGGAAAACTAATGAGGAAGTACTGGAGATGGTTGGTGAGGAGAGGGGTTTGTTGAGAGAAATCCTATGGAGACAGGGAAAATGGATGAAAGGCGTATTGAGCGGTAGTGGAATGTTGAAGAAGGTAATAGAGGGGAGAATGTTGGGCAAGTGAGGAAAAGGCAGGAACAGGATAGGGATGTTGGACGGGATGAAGGGAGGAAAGAAGCACACAGAGATGAAGAGGGACCTGATGTATATTAGATTGCTGGTTTGGGTTTTGTTTGGAGTTACAAAAATGTTTATTTGATAGTGGTGTCCATCCATAAGCCTACCTTAACCGGTAGATTACCAAGAAAAATAGTTTCATGAACCCAATTACCACGAATGAAAACTATTAAGTCCTTCATGTACTCGTTTCTTGTAGCATCAAATTGATTTGCATTTCCTTCTGATACACTCACGTAGAGCCCTATCAAAAAAACAGTTATGCTACAGGAATGCACAATTGTCCTTTATTCTCAGGTAATGGAGAATAAATTATTGTTTTACGTTTCAGTGTATTTTAGAAGGATTGGACTTGTATATTTTCGAAGGGGACCCGATCAAGATGTTCCCCAGGACACTGCACCCAATTAAGTTTGTTATGAGGTGGGAGAATATTTCTCTGCGCAAATCATACTAATTCGTTAGCATGCCATAATTTTCATGATGCTGCAAGCCTAACGGTTGGTGATCGACTTCCTAGGGTAACTGATTCAAATTCGAGTTATACGAACACCTGAACCCAAAATTTGTGTTTTTAGTGCAGAAGAATAGACTGATCAAAAGCTGACATATATTACGCTGGCCTGTGGAATTACTTTCGATGTTGGAGGATATAAGTTCATACGTAAGTGTAAGAAAGAGCTAAATATGGCCATCCAACATGATAGGGTGAACTGCAACTGAGGACCACTTAAGACAGCAAACATGGGAAAACAAAGGAGAATGACCCCTTAAAATATTAGATATTATTTTAAGGAAAAAAATTATCATCCTACGAAGCATATACTTATGAAAACTGTGTAACAATAACCTTTCCAGTTTTTTTACATCTTTCATATTTTATTTAGTTTCATAAAATGATGTTATGTTATTTAAAAATATCACTTATTTGGTGTAATTATTGTCAATTACCTTTTAGATCTTAATACGCTTTATTGTAGCCAAGATGAATCCTTTCAATATTTATCCATCTAATATTATTAGTTATTAGCTTAATTTTTCTTAATACAGTTATATCCCAATAAGTTAAGAAATGAGCGTTTCTGCAGCCATTAGAGAGAAAAGAGGAGAGAGGATAGTTTTCTTGGCCGCTGGCAGGCAGGTCATCTTCATCGAGCCAAACTAATTTGAAGAGAGACTCCTTTTGTACATAAGGGACCCCAAAGAGAATGCAAAGTTGACCTTTTGTGTTTCTACAGCGTAGGACAATCTTTTACGAGAGCAGAATCATTTTTCTCAATGCTGCTGTTTTGAGGGCATTCTTAATTCCATCACGTTCTACGTATTTCTGCTTGGACTGTTTCACGCCCACGTAAGGCTATGGCACAATTTCATTATCCATGTTAATTGCGTGAATAAATTAATGGGAACATATAATATTTACCAAACACCCAATCTTCTGAACTGTTTAAAAAAGAAGATCCATGAATCCCCTATGCCAGTCGTAAAGTTTTACAGGAAAGTGGTAATTTTACATTTGATGTATCACTATCAAACGACTTCCAACTTCTTTCATCACGAGTTCTGCTGCCATTCTCATGTATTCAGTGTGATTCTGACTTGTAAATACGTTCGCATACCCTGTGTTAATCGACTTTGACACCTAATTATATATCAGTTTTGTCACACCTTATTTATTAGCTTAAATATTATTATAAATATTATAATATTAATATGAAACCTTATTGAACGTAAATATTGTTAAAACTTATGCAATCGAAATAATGGAAAGAATGTAAATAAGTAAACAATTTCTTTTTGTCAGAGAGATACATGTATATTGTGCGCGGATCAGATAATGGCCGTCTGTCTTATTCCGAGGTCGACTTAATGGATAGAGATGGGTCCCATCTTGCACCTCTTCCGAACTTTGTATTTCCGATAGCCGTAGAATTTTAAGCACCGAATGTGTCTTGCATTCCGATCTCAATTTACCCAACCACTTCCATTATAAATAAAATCATGGGCTCTATTTCAGCGTCGGCATTAAATGTGTGTATCCAGCTAGTGGACGACGTATCGCGAAGCTCCTCAGCAGCCCCAACAGGAGCCGTTACTCATACTTAGCGAGAGAACTAGGTGAAAGTGAGTAGAGGTCTTTCATGAAATGAGTAACATAAACAAGAGCGAATGCCTCAATCATAACAGCACGGGTGCACAAATACGGAAGTTTTTTATTAGATATAGCACGTATTTTCATGTCTTGGAAATCATTACGGAAAATATTTCCGTTTCTCTTTAGGAGCGTTGTTATCGAGGTTCCGCTTGTCGTTTTCATTTCATTTGAAAATGAGTACGTCATTTCATGCTGATATGGTTAACATAGTTCCTCGAAATACCATAGAAATTATTTCTCTGGTTACACAATAAAAGTATATTTTATTCAGAACGGAAATTGTCGAACTTACCTCCACACCTCCTTGATATTTATGTCTTGAGCTTAGATGCTTGAATAAAAGCTGGAGTGATGAAATTTTCCTTTCAGATTCCGAGGTTCAAGCAGACAAGCAGAGCAGCAAGCAAGATTCCTGGCCGATAGTGGAAGACAACTGGAGGCATTTAATGGTAATGTGAATTTTTATAGCTATTTATAAAATCAATTCTGCCATTTTTACCATATCTGACACGGTGTCGAGTTTTTCACTTTCATTGCGATCCGGACTTTCATCCACATACATTTTAGGCCTTGTGTCGTTCTTCCCTGTCGTCCTAGCAGTGCCATAGAACGCTAATTGAAGGTGACATCATTGTCGAGAACAGTCATATTAGTTATTAAAAGTATGGAATATTATATATGGCCATTAAACGTGGCTAATTCTCACAAAGGGACTAAGGTCAGTCTCATTCAGTCTGCCGTAATTAATATCAGTACCATTTATGATCATTAGGATGGTTCCTCTTCGGTCTGATAGTATTAAGTCCTCCACTTTCTTCACTTTGTCAGAATCGTTCGTGATTGATTGTCTTCTACTTCTTGGAAAGCCACGCCTGATAATGCCACGCACTGGCCATACCATGGTCGTCAATAAATATAAATTGTGGAATCGCTTTTTTTCTGTTCTCTATGGAGATACGACATGGAGAAATTTCACCGGATAAAGGCGAAAACAGTGTCAGACATCCTAAAGAGGCATGAAAAATTGACGCAAAACATATTGATTAGCAATGGCATGTTGAAGATTGTGATAGAGGGGAGAATTGTAGGCAAACAAGGAAGAGGCAGGGATAGAGGATATGGATGTTGGATGGTTTGAAAGGAGGAAGGAAGTACACAGAGGTGACACACGGCTCTGCTCTTGTCATTCAATATGTAGAACAATGGCTTTGACGCAATCACCTGAGGTCTATAATGATTTCCTGCGAAAGGTCTAGAAACCTTGGGAGAAATGCCTAACTCTGGATGGTGACTATGCAGAGAAGTGTTAAGAATAACAAACGAAATTTGTTTTTGTCTCGATTATTTTTCAGTAATATTTAAAAGTTTTTGAAATTCCCTCGTACAAAATAAGCTTCAGAATAGCGTTTCTAAGAAATATTGTCGCTGTCCCAATTCGAACCTGGGTCCAGCGCATGGAAAACCAGCACGCTAGCTACCAACGGAAATTCAATCCATTGATTTTTTCCTCTCCTTTATTTATGTGGCCTTCAAAAATGGCTGGCATGGTGATTATGGAAATCATGCAGAAAACATTCCTTGGACTATTTCAATTCGAGAGTCGTTAAGTCATCTACCATTCGTGCGTTGCAGTCATTAATAAGGTCCCCAAGCTTATGGTATTACCGTGTCATTAGCAAGAATAGGAGACTTGCATTTAGGACGAGAGGGAAATTAGCTAGGTTGCTGTGAATGGAGATGGTCCATTTTAGTCTGCCTTCAAATTAAGATGCCACAGAACACCACGGTTCATCGTCTCCTCTGACGGACGGTTCATTGCAAATCCACAACCCGAGGTATCCGTCAGACAACAGCCAAGTTGGGCTTGGAATACCACCGAAAAATCCAGCCACCTCCTGGAACCGCACCTGTGTCTTGTAGAACTCGGGTTATTAAAATCTAGATCCGAGAAAATGTATTCATCCAACGTCACATATATGGCAAGGCGCTTTTTCCTTCGCCCCAACCCTTTTGACGTGGTGCGAGCAAGTCCCCCGCCTCCCTTCCCCCCACCCTGGCCCGGACTACAAAACCCCTTCATCTCCCCTCCCTCCCCCCGCCGCCCCCCTTTCTCGCGTCCCCCCGCACCACCGCTTCCGCCCGCATTCCCCGTCGCCTCTTTCCCCTTTCCCCCACATCAATCTTTTCCTCCTCCGTCCTTCCCCCTGGAGTCACCCGCGCCCACCCCTTAGTCCACCACCTCAACAACCAGACATCGCCTCCACACAGGGTCGGGTGGTTGCTCGTGTTCCCGTGAATCGTTCTTGCATCGTTCGGGTGCATCGATGTTCGTTTTCTCCAAGATGCATCGTCCCTTCCACATGGACGGGCATCGAGAGACTGGATGCATCCGATGTTTTTCTGGTTAGTGTGCGTCTTCATATCAATTAAAGCGATGGCTTCACGGTTGACCTTATCCAACGCCGCCGTGGTGGCTAATGCAAAACTAAATTTATTTTACCGTAAAACCAAAGTTGCGATGTTACATCCGATGACCTGAACGACCGCTCTTTCGGCGCTAACACTCTCTTCAAACATGAAAATCACCACTGGTTGTGTGTGTGTGTGCGCGCGCCTGTAAGTCTGACTTGTACGCGTATTCGAATGAGGAAAAGTGGAAATTACGAGAGTAGGCTGATAACTAATGCACACATGCTTGTAGACCACAAACAAAATGACCTTTAGAAGCACTCCTGGTGACATGTGGAAATAACATGCCCCCTCAACATGCATGCGCAGGTTTGAGGTCTTTAAATACATCCAGTGTATTTTGAGAAACGTAAGTATGGAGACGTGTTCTAGTGCTATGTCAACTTTCGTGAAACAGCGTGCTGTTGTCGAATTTTTAACTGCTGAAAAAGTGGCTCCTACACAGATTCATTGTCGTTTAAAGGCTGTTTATGGTGACGATGCCGTTGACAGGTCTACCATAAATCGATGGGTATTGTTTTTGTACGCGCTCTACAAGCATGTGTGCATTACTTCCCAGCCTACCCTCGTACTCATTTTCCATTTAATCGTCATTAAATGGTTAGACGTTTATTGTGTAATTTTCAATAAAGTACATTTAAATACAAATCAATTTGAGAATGGATTTCTAAGAAAAGTGTTCTGGTTCCTAGGACGGACTACGCATTGAGTTCTGGCCGTCAGATATTTGCAACTAATTCATTTGTGATGCAGAGAGACGTAGGACGTAGCGGTGGCGTTTTTTCTACGGTTTCAATGGGTATTGATATTTATAGGCACCGGTGAAAGGAACACGAAACCGTAAATAGACTGCTGTCTATGAAAACCGCACGCAGAAAAGACGGCGTCCAATTTGGAAGCGGTATTCGAACCCTCGGACTTAGTATCAGCCTGGGAAGTGAATAACCGAGCAAGCAAACTCAGCAGGTTGTGCAGCTGTCGATACGTATGCACGCGTGCATAACCTATATGTGGTAGCTACCTCGGAGCCGAAGTTGAACTTTACTTAAGGGGAGGACAGTGTTCCCGATATGCGGTGTGGGCGGATCATGAGCATCGATTTCGATTACTTCCGATGTGAACACAGAGCGGCCCTCCTCTCTCACCTCCCGCCCTTCGCATCCCCTTAAATCTCTTCCCTCCCCCCACCCTTCATCTCCTCCCCTCCCCTCATCCGCCGCCACCCCTTTTAAAAAAATCCTCATTCCCTCCGACCCTCTCCACACCCCCGCCTCCGCTTCTCCTCATAACCGTCTCCCGTTCCCCTCTCTCCACTCCCTTTTCCCCGCTCTCTTCCCCTCCCACCCCCCGCCTCCACCATTTACTATACACTCTCGCCGCAACGCCCGCAATCTTTCCCCGTCAGTTTCTTCCACCATCCTGCCTCCTCCATCTCTTTCCCTTCCTCCTTTATAGTTCCCTCCCATTCTGGTCCTCCCTTTCTCTTTCGGCCCACCATTTTTTAGTTCATGAGATTTGCATCATCCTTTACCCCGCTGCCATTCGTCTCCACCAACGACGACCAGCGTGCATTTGGATGCTCTATTCTCGACCGCTTTTTAGTTACTTCATGACGTCGACGCTAATATGGCGGAGTACCGCAGGTGCGTTTTTTTCATAATCGGAAAGAAGAAAAATACTCTAAAGGAAGTTATTTCTCGAGTATTCGAACGGGCGCTGCCAAAAAGATAACGCAGCATGAAAAGCTTTAGGGATTAACTAGGTATTTCAAAACTAATAGGTCAACTTCTTTCGCCGCGATACGAGATCGCCAAAAGAGTCGCCGATCAAATCTTAACTTCGCGGATGATAACTATCGTATAGGATTTCTCCCAGCATGCAATAATTTTGAAACTTGGATTGAAAAGTTTCTCGGTTGTTTTTTTAGTTTTCCTTCGGAAAAATTGACGAAAGATGAAAGATCTTATAGTATCCCTTGTTAAACCGTTCTCCTGCGTTAACGTCGACGTCGATTTGCTAACCTGCCCCTCACATTAAGGTCAACGTAATTAAGAAATGCCTCCTCTTCCTAGTGGAGTAAACGACCTCATCGGTACATGACCTTCTTTAATACCGTAAACCTAACCCTCCAAAACAAATCGACGGACTCCAGCACTTGCAATCAAATTCAGTCATGCATTTTTTACTTGAAGTTACAACAAGGTGTAATTTTGAAGAGATGTTCTTCAGAAATGAGACTACTTTGCATAATAAAGTTTTATCATCACCACAGTAATCAACCTGAAGGCTCTTTTGGATTAACGAAGTCAATTAGCCTTAATACGTGTGCAGTTCACATATTTCAAGGAAGGTTTCGTTTCCCTATGCCACAATTCCATTTCCCAAGAAGTCCTAATAACGAGAAAATCGCTTTGCCTGGTACATAGATGCGGCTGTCCAAATGCATCTCCATTGATGTGAACCGGCACCTTTCAATAGGTAGCCGAATTCTTTATCATACAGTAAGGAAATATCATTAACTTTAGCATTGGGCTCTACCCATCGAGCTGCTGCGCAGTTGTGTTTTGGTATGTATAGAAAATTTCAGAGCATTCCAAGAAATGGTCGAGTTGCAAACGAAGGACAAAATCATAAACTTGTCTAATCCCTTTATAGGACGTAACGACGGGCGCATATTTGTGTGCGATCGTCATAGCCACCACCTATAGGTGCCCACTCCAAATAAAACGATGTCTCTTGATTTGATTGGTACATATATGCACAAGACTTCATATGAAAATGCAAGTATTTAATTCCCATTAGTGTCTATTTGTTTTATTCTAAATTTATTTGTTATGTGTAAGCCATTTTACGTAGTCAATAATGCATTATTTATTAAAGGTATCTCTTTTTATTATGAATTGTTTTTAACTCTAACTTTCCCTACAATTTCAATTACTATGTTATTGTACATTTCTAACCCCATATGTCTGCTGCCCTAAAGAAAAAAAAATATATTTCGTCTTCAGCAAAGCTTAAATGAGAATGCTTTACCCCTCCCTAACACGAAACCATATCAGCATTTTTAGGACATATGTTATTAAATGTATATGACCATTCAGAATAGTTTAATTGACCTTATTCTGGTCCTTGATGTAATAAATTACTGATACGATGATTATTTATAATTATGTTACTAATGATGTTTTTTTCCGAAACGCGAGTTATTCTATTTTAATCATGCACTTGAATGCTCAACAAAATCTTGAATAATTGTTACAGGTTGATTTGTGTTATTATATTTTTTTATATATGGATTTCAAGTGTCGGCATGTGAATGTGGAGCTATTCTAATGAAAATTTTGTAGCACCTGCGAGTTGCAGCCAATAAATTGGCATCATTTAACGCGTGTTTTTATGTGATGGTCCAAAATTTCTTCAGGCCTTACAATAAGGATTATAAAAATGAAAATAAAAATGAAAAGAGTAACGAAGTCAAGTTTTGCGAATGAATTACCAATGCACATAGCAACCTAATAAGCAATGTTTCATCAATGGGTCCATTCTGCGTATGAAATCTGAGACGTTTTATTTCCTTGCTACTTTCCCCAATCTCTGTAGAAGCACACCAAATACGACTACTTGAAAAGCGGAAGAGTTATTGTATGCTTCAATCCTTATATTTTAGTCTCGATTGACTTCACTTTCCATGTCGAACCTATCACGATAGAGTACACAGACATTACCCCATTACTTTGAGCCTTTTGCACATGCTATATTAATCTTTCTTGGCCGTAAATAAGTTTGTATTAAATTCGACCTAACTGCAATACCCTTCCACTATTTTATCCCAGCGTATTTTCCATCGTTAAAAACGATGGATAGAACATCGTTTTTACCTTCCGCAAGGCTATTCAAGTTAAACGCTCATAAATATATTTAATACTATTTCCGAAGAATTTCATTTATTTTGTGAATAGTAATTTTGGTATATATGTACTTGGTTTTTGGTGACATTAAACAGCATGACGATTCATCTTTTTAGGTACACGTAGTTCTTATACAGTTAGATGTACAAATATGTGCAGTATTACGAGTATATAGTATTAACCCTTAACGACCACACCTCAGCTAGGCCACAGAGGACATGGGATAACTGATTCCCGCGCAATGAAAAACTTAGTTGTACAAGATATATGTGTGTTTTAAGACTTCTAACCGATTTTTCATGATAGTTGAAGAGTTCTTTAACATTTCTAATGATTTCCATGGGTCAATTTAGAGATGGCGTTCTGAAAACTGGTGATATATGTGAAAATTAAGCAAAAATGGCTTTTTTTCAGAGAAAAATTATTGATACAGATCATAACTGAAGCCACGTTTGAAGACAAAATAATAGAATTGAATGACTGCATAGAATAAGGGTCATTGATCATATTCATCATAGCATTCATTATACGAGAAGAAATGTGTAGGCATGAGGATATCAGCCGATTTAAGTTAAGTGGCGAGCTACTGCAAACCAATCTTAGGATTATTGAATAATACTGATGACGGTGGATTGGTATATACCATACTCGTTAATTCTGCAGGCGAATATTTGCGCTTAAAATGTTTATTCGCGCTTAGATTTAGTTTGTTTTACTTACTTGACTTTTTTAATTCCTCAAGGGAATTGGAAGGGATTGGATTGCCCATTCTTCGATCACATCTCTTAAAAAGAAGTCATGTACGCACATTGAATTATTTGGGTCTATTATATGACCGTCAGAGTCCTACCACACAAATAATTCTTTCACGATAATTTTCCATGCAAAAATGTACCATTTTATATCAGTGCAAATTACAGCGAAAAGTATGTAATTATTCATGTCAATATGGACTTTTTCTTGTTAGGTAAGCATTTGGGATTGATGTTGTGTTCTATGAGCGACTGGCAGTAGGAATTGAATAAAATGTGTATTAATCATTAAACTCCCTAATATCTAAAAACACGCGAATATTATGCAAAATAATGAAAAGTTACCAATAGGAAGAGACTTCGGGTAAGGCAATCTTTATCGTAGGATATTATTGTTAGGTAATCCACTGATTAAGGTAGATTTTGGACGGACGCAATTACCAAATAAATATCTTGTCTCTCCTAACGAAACACAACCTCATATCCCACTCTAGAACAAGTCCCTCTTCATATCCGTGTACCTCCATCCTCCCTTCATCCCGCCCAGCATCCTTATCCTATTTCTGCCCTTCCCTCATTTGCCCAGCATTCTTCCCTCCAGTACAGTCCTCGACATTTCACCGTCGATCAGTATGCTTTGCATCCATCTTTTCAACCTCCTTATGATCTCCCCCAACAATCCCCTCCCTCCGCCCCCACGATACCCAGCACTTCCTCGTTTGTTTTCTTTTCTGTTAGCATAATACATTTTCTAAAACACTGCTTATCGATGATCATAGATCACCACCAAAGATGAAATTCAAATTAGAAGTCGTTCGAATAAATTGTTACGGTGACTTCTGAATCATTTGGAAAAACCTGATTTACAATAATGAATCAGGTCTAATTTATTGAGGCTGGAACCTACTGTTTTTCCAGCATTAACCACGCGCATGTTTGTATTACTTGTCAAATTCGCGGCGGTCCGAAGCCAAAAATCAAGTTGCGTATAGGAATAAGACCTCTCCCGCGACATTACGCACTCTTTCCTCATCCCTCTTTCCTTCTGGCGTTGCGTTTCCCTCATTTCACGCGCGCGAATGGTGGCTCTCGGGATTCAGCGTGGACGAGATGCCCTCCTCTCCGTGTTTTTCTTGTTCTCCCTCTCTCTCTCTTCCGCCATCTTATCCCGTTCATCCCTGCCTCCGCTCATCCCATCCGTTCCCAGGAACACTCTCTTCCCCGAACACTTTTCAATCTCCCATCCCTCTCATTTCCCTCGGGGTTTTCCTACCTCCGCCCCACCCTTCAATTTTTTCCTCTCCTCCCCCTCTCGCCGCACCCGTTATTTCCTATTGCTCTCCCACCCCATCCCCTTCACTACATCCCCCGCCCACTCTCGCTCCCCGCCGCGATATTAATTCGCATCCATCTCTGAGATAACCGCGTCGCTTCCCGTGCTGATTAAAAAAAGTATTCATCCCTCTTAAGACATTGCCTAACCGTCCCAATTGAATGCGGGTCTCGATTTTCTCTTTCATTCTTTTTCTATACTTGGTCATTTTATAATGCTCTTGACAAGAGGAATATTTCTCGCGATCAGGAATTCTGCACGGGCTGAGAGAAAGGTCGATGGAGAGAAGTAAGGTCGCCAGCACCCCTCTCTCCTTTTCCTTGGAAATTCTACGCAAAGAAGTTTCCTCGAAGTTCCAGCATAGCATTGACGCGATGGATGGAAGCTATGTTGAACCCCTTCCTCAAAACGTCGCTTACTCCTTTTGGCTTCAAGAAGTGACTCGTCAATTATTACCCAAATCGCTATTCTCAAAAAGATCTTAAATAAGAAATTGCACAGTTTCCTTGAATCGGGAATGGACCTCGTAATTAGCAACATGTAACAGTAACGTTCGATGAGTTGCGTGGCTGATTATGAAATCGTTTTTAATAACTTGGAAAAGTAAAAAAAAAAACTTTATGCTGTTTAAAAAAATCAAATCATGGCTTAAGTAAGTATGTTGTAACATTCAACTTGTCGTTAAATTGAATTGTTACTCAAATAACAGCCATGACTTTTGATGATGTTCTATATTGCCGCAGTTGATCGAATGAGGTAGAGTTCGCTGAAATAGAAAATCAATGAACGTTATATATTTCAAAAAATGTTGCACTTTTCTTCACATTCGAACCTTATTCCCCAATAAAAGTATGTACACGTAACTACCGAAGTCGCATGTGCCAATGAAGGCGAAAAGGTAATTAGGTTAGGGTTGCAATGACGGAGAGGAGGGAAGGTGGAAAGAAACACGGTGTCGCGAAGGCAATGGCCTGAACGGAGCGAAAGGCGCTTCCGACTCGCATTTGGTTATCTTACCTAAAGGTTCGTGCGCTGAATGTGAAATGCACTCCACACTAAAGCAGGCACTGAAGCGCTAGCATAGAAATCATGCCGCCACCAGGAATTGAAACCGGCTCTTCAGCTGGGAAGTTCGTACATTAATCAAACGGCCAAACCGACTCCCACTTCCTCAGTGCGAAAGAGTAAAAGAGCATCGAGGATGGATCTAGATCCCTCTCCTAAAGCGATGGACACATACATACCACACGTACATGTGCATGGTTGGAGACGAAACATAATATTGTCCCTAAATTTCTATTAGAATAGTTGTGGTTTTTCGTGGTTTAATGAAGCTACGAGGGTCAATAAATAATGATTTTAATTATCTTTACAGCAAACCTTCACTTATCCTACCAATTGTGAAAGTTCTTCTTTAAGTTGTTTGAATTCGATTGCAATGGACTTGTCCCGCATAGTTTTTTTTTAGTCTTTGAAGACATTTTGGAAGCTATTTTCTGATAGACCGATGGAAGTCGCATCAGCAGCCTTTTGCATTTGGCAACAGGAAAAAGTCGCGAATGCGAATAGTTCTGGTCCATAGGGTGGGCATCATTTTGTATTAATTTTGATTGTGGAGAATAAAAACACGTGGAAGTGAAGAATGCTAGGCTCAGTTACTTCTTCTAAGAATCTATTCACACTACAGAGTTTGTTAAGATCTATTTACGTAACCATCTGATCTTTTTTATTTAAATTCGCTGATAATCTGAAATCAAACCTGCGTCTTACGGAACCCTTATATAATGAGCATGTTCTAAGTGAAAAATAACGACCCTCTTTCGCCTTCTCATCGCATATCCGGCGACATCCTTTTCTCCATCCATTAACGTTAAGCCTTGGGCACCGGAACTTCTCTTCGGAGACCACGATCTCACATAATCTCGGGCAATGGCTTCGACGAATCTTAAACGACACCGGCAGTATTGCCGTTATCTAATATGTATTTACGACGCCTTACGCGACGGCTTGCTAGCTGGCGAGATGGCTTCCCCCACTCACTCACTCTCTCTCTCACCCCCTCCCCCGCCCCACCCCCACCCGCCCGCCCGCCCGCCCGCATAGCGTCTACGGCGCGGCTCACGTCCATCCATCTATTCAGAACCCCTTTCTCTCACTTACAGCACACTTCCTTGGTGTTCGCCCTTTCCCCCTCCCTCTTCCCACCCCTTTTCCTCCCTCCACGGTCCATCCGTCTCAATCGCACCCTCAAACGTTTTTCCATCCCCCCATCGGTCCCCCCCCCCACCGTCACTCTTTTACTTTTAAAACGTCTCCTCCGACACTTTTTCGCTTCGACCATATCCCTTTTTGAATGTGCTACAGTCATTTGTTGCTGTCAGACTTTTCCTCTCTCTCTCTCTCATCCACGCATCTCTTTCCCCTCCCACCCCCTCCTCTTTCCCCTCACCCCTCCGACTCCACCCCCCACCCGACAGCCACGCCCTCTTGTTTATGCTCCTCTCTCTGCTTTCACTTTTCATCCTCACACAACTTGCTTGCTCTCCAGACTTCTTTTCGGCCCACGCCCGGGTCCTTCCTCGTCGCTAGTGTCCAGCAGAATCAACGGGGATCGGGTTGGAAAGATAGTGGTCATTCGGGTACGTTGGACATGTTCCGTGGGACGTGCTGATTTTATGGCGAAACCATGGTACGAGCAATTTTGACTTTCCCACCCTTCCGGCATTCGACACACAAGAGACGTGCACGCTTTGCGAATAGCATTGAGCAGCTCGAATGACCGGGTGGGAGAGATCATTTGACGAAATGATCAGCACTTTGCCTGTAGTATTCCGTCAGTCGTAAGGGGTAGCTGAGACCTCATGGCCGCTTTACATCTGAGGCCCTTGTATTGCCGGCAAGCAGGACGAAGGTATTGGCTTCTACCGTTCGTAAATATTCTGGTCCCCCTAAAAACTTGTCAACGTGGCCCATCCTTAAATTACGCATGTCCGGCTTTTATTTTATTCCTCCCAGCCCTCGAAAGGAGACGTAATGAAATATACTTCCACCCCCACGCCCAAAAGTATTCTGTTATTTAAGGATGCCTCCGTATTAAATGGCACACATGATTTCTGCTTCTCCATTAAAATGCAATAAAGTATTACCCCTGAGCTTCTCTCCTACGGTTTCGTTGACTCTTAGTGTTCATTTGAAGAGAGGGAAAATCGGAAATGGAATGAAGAGGTTGTTGAAATGGTTGTCATTGAAAATACAGGTTCTTAACTTGTATTACGAATTCTATTTACATCGCAACCGCTGAGTGGTCCCCATCGGATCCGTTTGGATTACTGACCAGGAGAGCACCGGGTGGAATATCCTTGGGAAGCATAAGTATTTATCGGGGGAATCATTGAAGGAACAAAGTAAGGGCGCATTTTCTCAAAGCGTGGTTACCAACTATGGTACAGGCGCGCACATTTTCCGTCTGGTACAAACTGATTTACATATCTAGTACACCTGATTGGGGTATTACATATTTTAAGAGTTCTATCTGGCGTTCTTGCGAGAGTAACAGACCGCGTGTGCACATAATGATGTTGATTTTTCCTGTCAATGTTGCCATATCTGACCAAAAAATGTACGCATAGATAATATCCATTCTCCCGACTTGGGTCTTGAGCTTGTTATCTTATCACATTTGTGTACTCGCAGTTCAATTGCACTAAAACCGACCTGCTTAAGTGTTCCAGATTCGTGTCAATTTATTAATAGTAAAATGTTTTCTTTGAAATATGTGAAGCAGTCGTGGCCGAGTGGTTAAGGCGTCTGACTAGAAATCAGATTCCCTCTGGGAGCGTAGGTTCGAATCCTACCGACTGCGAATTTTTTGCCGGCCCCGCTGAGGGTAACGATCTCGTCTGTCAACCCAGAGGTCGCGGGTTTGATTCTCGCCTAGGTGAGTTTTCCTCCACCTAGGGTACGGGTGTTTCTTGTTGTCTTCGATGTTATGTTAGGTATTAGGTGGAAGAATACATACTATATATAGTTAGTTTTGCCCTAATAAAGACATTAAAGAAAAATGTCTTTTCCTCCCAGTTTAATGACTGATGACATAGTATAATCTACGACATGACTGATGACATAGTATAGGATACGTGCTAATCATCGACGAAGGATACGACTGAACTCAATTTTGAGTGAAAAAAGAAAATGAATAACTACCGTGGCCCAGTTAAAGTGAATGAAATAAGTAATGGCGAAGCGAAAATGAATAAATATGAAGACATGAAGAGGTTAGCTGATAATTAAAAAATGTAACAATCGGTGAAGAACCAAGCCGAAGTTTAGAAATGTTGACCATTGGTGATGGATGATAACTTTGCCATTAAACCCCTTCAATTGAAAAGGAATGCTTCCAATCCCGTGCCCATCAAAGGGGAATAAGCGTGTTTTTTCTGTAGATTCCAGACACGCGCTTGATACCTCGCGTACTTTTCCCTCTCAGTAAGTTGCTGTGAATTCTGATTTCCAGCCTAAATGTAATGTTCCCATGATTGATATCACAGGCCAACAGTGGTTTTGGTGCCGGAGCTTTTAATGTTGATTTAAAGAACAATTGGGGTGCTGAATCCAATTATGACACTAGTTTTTTCCTATCAGCTATAGTTTTCAAGATATAGACATGTTGTTGCTTACGTAAAAAACTCTTCTACATGATGATATGGGAATATTATATTAATAATAAAACCCACTAAATATAAAGACTTGATTTATTTCTAGGGCTGTTAAATCACTCACAAACACAACAGAATTTTACAATACAATTGAACACAAATACTAAAATTTTTTACTGTAATAAAACAAATTGAAAAGAAAAAAATACATAAAAACATCACTCAACGTGATTTCCTAGAAAATTTTTTATGACCTCAACAAATGACATCCAACTATTTTTTTCAATCTCATTCATTGACTCGACAAAAGCAGGATCCTTTGTAAGTTGTCTGATTTGCGGCCCCTCAAAAATACCAGCTTTAAGTTTTTCAATACTTATATGGGGCATCTTTAGTCTTGAGTAGCCGAAGCATGGTCCATCCTTGTCAAGAGCCTTTACAAATTGCTTCATTAGGCCTAGTTTAATATGTAGAGGAGGTAAGATGAATTTCTCTCTTTCAACCAAAGATTCAGCAATGATGTTTTCTTTCGTAACAACCAAGTTTTCTCTTTTGGGCCACTCCTTCTTAATCCAGTGGTTTTGCCTGTCCCTGCTATCCCAGAGGCACAAGAAACAAGGATATTTTGTGTAGCCACTTTGCTGCCTAAGAAGAAAGTTCACCATTTTTAAATCTACACAAATCACCCAGCGATGTTCCTGGTATTTTATCTTCTGTAAGACCAATGCTATTGTATCGTATTCTTCTTTCATTTTAGTTGAATGAGCGATTGGTATTGCGCCAAACCTGTTACCATTGTGAAGAAGTACACATTTTAAACTACGCTTGGAGCTATCAATAAACAAACGCCAATCACTAGCATCATATTGTGATAGTAGTCCCATTTTTTCCAAAAGACCCTTAACATCTAAACAAAATGTAAGATTGTCTTCTTGAGTAAAGAAGGGTAGCATATCCTTTTCCCTTGTGCGATAAAAACTTATTTTTGTACCGGGTTACAGTAAATTCTTTTCATGCAGTCTTGATGCTAGTAGTTCGGATACCTTATGAACTAATTTCGCCATCTTTTACCGAAGTCGATACAAACGATTTTTGATTTTTAATCTCATCGGCCTACAATATAGAAATATACATAAAACTTATTGACAGTTTATTGAAAAGAAAAGGAACACCGCAGAGTGGTTACAAATTAGTATACTTATAGATTTATTTAACTTTGCAAATTATTTTCCAGAATATATCAAATATTAAAACAACTAATCGTAAGATGTGCCCTATCTAAAAAAGTAGAGCTGTTAAATAAAAACGGATTTCATATTTGGATTCAGCTCTACAAATATAGTTAAAATCATCACAAAGATTCCCGGCACCAAAAAAAATTTTTTTTTGTAGGCCTGTGTATTTTTTGACGTTATTGATTAACCTTAAGGCCAGCCATGAGTGGTGAGCACAGATTTAGGTTAATGAATGATTCTTCGAGACCCGATAAATTAGGACAATACGTAAGTAAGTGAATGTTAACTTTGGGTTTTGTGAAAATCTAAATGCAATAATGTGTTAGTGAAAAAAAAAGATAGAATCAAATTTAATTGAACGCGTTGAAACAGAGTCGAAATTATTTTCGGATGATGTGAGAAATACTAATACAAAGTTCATTAAAATTGCAAAATGAAAAAAACCGGGAAATATTAAAAAATATAAATGAAGACGGAGATCATATTTCTATGTATATTTATCGTGGATGGCGGAGGAATCAAATAAAAACGTAGAATGCAGAATTTAAATTTGGCTGGAAAATACAAGTTTCCACTCATTCATTGAGGATTGCTTTTATCTTTTTTTTCAAAATTTTCTCATATTGCGATGGAAAAGATGGTTTCCATTATAAAAAACCAATAAATATTGTAACGACTTTACTCAACTTTAAAGTTTTCCATTATTTTCTTCTTTAATTCTGAGCAATCATTTAGGACTTCAACGCAATTTGTATATACATTACAACTGGGGGAACCCACCCTGTCTCCAATTATAAGAAAACAATTTATACAAATTTACATTGAAAATATTTCACTGAATTTTTTGCTGAATCGCTAAGACACTACGTGAACAACAAAAAGTTTCGTGAACATAGAAGGAACAATGGGAGGAAAATGGAAGAGGAAAAAAAGCTCTAGAGGATGGCCGTAGACGAACAACGTGAAACTCTTCCTTGAAAACCTTTTCGCAAGGTGAAAATGGAATGAATCTTTCGTAATCAACACGAAAGCCATAATAACTGGTTGGCTCTGGAGAATTCTTCCCGTTACCGCCTCATTTTCCGCAAATAGAGCTCCCCTCACCTCACCTTCCCCTTGAATTCGAGGTGGCATGAGAGAGGGAAGAGATTGGCGAAGGAGTAGAGAGAGAAACTTGAACAAAACATGAGATGAAAAAAGTGAAAGGAGACATACCCTTTTTCAAAACCCTGCGTACGTTTATCAGAAGGGATAAAAAGCAATTTTCTGATCCCAAATATTCAGTCGTGCATGTCATTGAGTCCTAAATCCTTCCCCATCGGGTCGGTTCCTGAAAAACATACACGGGTTCTAGCCCATTTAAACAAAGCAATGTTTTCATCTCAAATGTTAGTTGAACTTTTGATTTGCGTAGTCTACCGTCAGTTTGAGCGACATGTTTTTTTTGTGGTTCGCGGTAGTGATTTTAAAAGCAATGTTGATAAGACTCAGCTATTCATTTGGTTTGTATGGATATTCTAAAATCAATTTTACAGGGTTCAATTGAGCAAAAAAGTTTTTCAAGCATGATACTGGATTTGGATGCTGTAAGATCAAACGTCGAGATACTAATAAATTGAAAAGTGAAGACGTATGTAAAAGAAGAAGAGTATATTTACAGCACAACATGAATAATAGGAACCAGATGTTTTGGCACACCTGGAGTGCATATGTTTCGAACATTAGATCACTGCGCTTAGGAGGAAATGGTCAAATTGCTAAATCAAATCAAGAGAGATGTGATTCGGAAAAATATCAGGGAATTAGAGATGTACTTTGGAATTAAAGATATATTGTGGGGCTTCGGTCAGCCATTTAACTAAGCATCTCAGAACAGGTCAAATACATACGTGATACAGTGATTTCATCATTTTCATGGTGTTCATAACTTTCATAACAACATTGTTGTTGTTTTGAAGAACATTAAAACTTTAAATTCTTCCATATGGTTAGAGAATTCTTTGTTTTATTTTTTCTTGGCACTAATCGTCTAGTATTCTTACATTGTTTAATCTTTGAACGTCATTTTCTTTATTTTAACAAGTCGTTGTTAGACGGAATGTTCCCAATTATAGCCTGAAAGCTTGTCTTACTCTCACAAAACTCAGGCTACAAAACACGATACCGAGAATAGAAGTACAGTGTATATCCTGAGGTGAGTTATTTACTCAATTATTTTCTCGAAGGAATCTGTTGAAACATTTGAAATGCAATAATATCCTTCATTTGGGTACCCATGATACAAAAAGGGAAGAAAAGTTGTAAGCCTTATTTCAACGGATATAAAGAGTATAAATATTGACATTTTATCTATTTTTTATACACATGTTTCATAAAGTCAACTATTTTCCGGGGAAATTCAACGCAAACATAATCTTTAGGATGTCCGAGGTAAAGAGTGTGGATCTTTATTTAAATGTGAGGTGGATTTATTAACTGGGGAATATTTACTCTTTCCATGCGACGAGTGTTGATTATCCCTGCTGTCTTTTTTTTTAAAAAAAAAGCTTCCTTCCTCATTCTCTCTGTTTGATACCTTTAGCGCTGCTCGAAATGCAGAAATTGGAGGAAATTTCATTGGTGGAGCGGAAGTTCCTGCTTCTCTCTCCCTCGTTATTTTACTTCCCGAAAGAGAACACATGACCCGAAGGATAGGTTTTATCCGGCAGAATTGTTTGCTCGGCGCAAAACTCCTTCGTTCAAGCTTACTAACTAGGCGCATTCGGAAATAGAACAAAACGCAAAACATCGTGCCTCTAAGACTGAGACAAAACGATGCTTCTTCTGCATGATTCAGGCGGCGCCATGCCATGAGTCAGCCGGACGGCGAGTTTAGGGTTTAACCTTCCTAATATTAGCATCCTAGGCGCTGAGTTTAATATATTCAATATGTGCTCCACATTCCGAATGGTATCTATGTATAGTTGAGACTATAGGCAATGCTCGATGACCTCCATATCCAGGATATTATTTGTCAGAAATGAGAATGACAGCCCTCTTGATACTAATAAGATGCAACTTTCCGGTGAAAACAAAGTCTTACTGTGCAACGCTAAATATTTCCTTCGCATTAATCTCATTTTCTTCATATTTATTCCATTTTTTGCACGCTTCTTACTTTGTTCTTGTCAATTTATAGGATGACCATGACATATCACGGAAATAACGTACCTCATTTACGTGTACACCGCGTACCCTTCAGTCCATCGTTACATTGTGTGCTAAGGGATGATTCCACACCAATCATATACACAGAAAGTTTACTAAAATCGCCCAGTCACAGGATTAATTTTATGGAAAATTTCCATAGTGATATATGCTTAGAGAAGCACTTGTAACTTCCACTAAATATTTATTATTCTCCGCCTACACTATAAGCCGCAAGGACGGGTGGCGGGGGCTGTAATGGCGCCAGCCATTCATGGAAAAAAATATAGATTAACTAATCTACCAAAACACTCGTGCAAATACACGCACACATATTCCCCTATGCATGTACTTCATGCATTAGTTGCTGTGTTCCACTTAACCATTAGATTTTGTTTCTTTTAGGACCGGTTTCGTTCGTGTCTCGTTAAATCTAATTTTTAGTTAATAAGAACATTAACTTTACTCTGAGATTGTTGGAAAATCTGACTTTATAAACAAATAAGATTGCACATTAGTGGAGGGAAATATTGTAACCGTAGCAACGTCGTCTATCAGGTATTGTTGTTTTTAGCCTTAAATAGTGGTCATAAAATTGAGTTTTGGCCTTAACCGGAAGTTAAAGTTAACCTTAAGTTTAACGATAGATGATACCTGAAAAACCTGGCCTAAGTGCCCAATACGAATTCGGGCGCTTTGATTCGATATTTTTATGTTAGCGTCTCCTGCGAGGGAAGACCGAGTACTTGAATCTGTCTCGTGAGAGTATCTATATCAATTACATTCGGTGCCCTGTACCATTCCGGTAGCTTTGTTATTCTAAAGATCGCTCAAGGGGCCGAAATCCGAGTCGTGAAAACTAAAAGGTAAAAAAACTGACACATAACCATGCATTCCAAACAGGTTTACATTCGCAACAGCATAATTCTCTACTGATGCAAGAGAAGCTTAGAAATAGATATGATGGACACCTTTATCACTTTGATAATGGTTATATCGATAAAGAATTCTCCTAAAAGGGTATCTCAATAGGAAACGATTTGACACAAACGATATGATTTACAATTTCAAATCGGGATATAGAAATAAAACTAAAAATAAATATTATAAATTTACAATGAAACTGATGTAATCATGGATGAGAGATGGGAAATATGTCACAAAATAAAAGGGAGACATTTTACTTGCAAATTTACTTGCAAATATCGGGTACGCCAAGAGTCATAACAGCTTTATTAAGCAAATGTACGTAAAAGTATGCGAAAGTTTAATTTACTATATTTAAGAGTGTGCCAAAAAAACACCAGACTAACGCCAACACTGCCCTGCTTTCCAATTATAGAGATTAACTATCCCAAATGACGGCGACAAAAAATAAATCTAAATCGAAAATATCGAAAGACTCAGAACGAGTTCCAATCCAGAGTGGAAAGTATTTGCTCAATGAACAAGAGTTACGCTCTCCGGACAATTTTATCCCATTGTTCCCACAGTGAGTGATTACTCTGTTCGCCCACGCATTACGAGACATTTTCGCTTGAAAAGGACGGTTTGAGATGAAAAATCCTCAGATCCTACGGGAAATCAAATCAGCAATGGTTGCGCAAATCTTGGGTGCGCTCATGGCAATTGGTGCTGGGCACGAACTTCGAAGTTGGTACACTCTTGTTGCTCTTACATACGAGGGTAGGCCGAAAACTTATGCACACATGCTTGTCCACCACAAACAAAATGAGCAAAGCACTCCTGGTGGCATGTGGAAGTAACATTCCCCCTCAACACGCATGCGCTGATTTGAGGTCGTTACATTCATCCAGTGTACGTGTTTTGAGAAGCGGAAGTATGGAGACGTGTTCTAGTGCTATGTCAACGAGAGGGATGTTATCGAATGTTTAACTGCTGACAAAGTGACTCCTGCGGAGATTCATCGTCGTTGAAGGGCAGTTGATGGGGAGGATGTTGTTGATAGGTCTACTGTAAATCGATGGGTGGTAAAATTTCGTGGTTGTGAGTCTGGAAAAGCCGAAATTGTTGATAAAATACGCAGCAGACGTTCAATCACTGCCACAGACGATATACATCGCAAACTCGTCGAAAATTTGATTCAAAATGACCGATGAATCACTAGAAAGTGTATTGCAAACCACATTGACCGAGTTTGTCGTGTTAAAGGCGGCCTGACGCCAATAATCTTGCAACATGACAACGCTCGTCCATACACCTCGCGCGCAATTGGAGAGGCCCTGTGAAACCTGAAATTTAAACCGATTCCACACCCTCCTTATTCCCCCGTCCTTGCGCCTTGAGATTTTAATTTTTTTCCTCAACTCAAGAGACACCTCAAGGGTAATCATTACACCTCGGACGGTGAGGTGAAGGCAGCAGTCCTGGATTCGAGAAAAGTCACGTTGACTTAGCACTAGAACACGTCTTCATACTTCCGCTTCTCAAAATACACTGGATGAATATATTATTAGGTAATCTACCAGTTAAGGTAGGTTTTTGGATGGACACAACAATCAAATAAACATTCTGTAACTCCAAACTAAACCCAATCCAGCGACCTAATCTACATCAGGTCCCTCTTCATCTCCGTGTATTTCCGTCCTCCCTTCATCTCGTCCAACATCCCTATCCTGTTCCTGTCCTTTCTTCGTTTGCCTAACATTCTCCCCTCTATTAACGTCTTCAACATCCCACTGCCGCTCAATACGACTTTCATCCATTTTTCCTGCCTCCATAGGGATGAATATAACGACCTCAAATATGCGCATGCGTGTTAAGTGGGAATGTTACTTCCACATGCCACCTGGAGTACTTCTAAAGGTCATTTTCTTTGGGTCTACAAGAATGTGTGCATTGGTTTTCAGCCTACCCTCGTATCTACATTTATGTTTTACGGTGTGTAACTTGTTAGCATAAGATATTTTATCTCTTTTATCATTTAAGATTGTTCTCATGATCATGAAGTCCAGGTTTTAGAAAAGGGAGCATACGAGTATGATATATGAGCACTCCAAGTCAAAAATATTTTCGTAAAGAAATGAGGTTCATGCCCCGACCTCTGAAATCACAAGAAGGAGTCCAACGACACAAGTTATCTTTTAATCATATTTGAGAAGTGCTAAGAAAACGAATGGCAGAAGCTATGACCACCTCTTTACATCGAAATTGTTGAAGTTTTGGAAATCTTTGGTTTATTTGCGGTAGTGATTTGTGTGAGGGGAGAACGAGAGCTGAAATGGGGATTTCTTTTATTTTATCGGGATGTCTAATATTATGATGTAAAGCGTTGTTCTAAGCATTGATTCACTCCCTGCCACGAGTAATCTCGAGATTCCTGTTCTTTTTTAGCACTAAGAGAGGAATTCTGAAGAATTTCTCTCAAATTCCTCTCCCATTCCCCTCAAATTCATCCCTGCTATTCCCTGCCAAATCGGGCTCATTTTTCCTTCCTCATATCCTAAATATGGCATATACCAATGGCATTCCTACGGCCACCAACGACCAAGCTTATTGAAAACCACCCTCAAACTGTAATTAAAAATCATTTCAGTTACTGATAGCTATTTTCACAGGTTAGTGAAACCGATAGCTCTTTGTGAAATTTCCACTTCCTCTGTTAGTATCCAGCCTTTACTAGTGTGCTTTTATGCTTATACAGCTTATTGTATTGTTTTCCATGTCAAGTATGTCCTCCCACAACATTCACGACAATGTAACATAACAACGATAGGTCTTCCGTCTCGCCGCTGATTATTTAATAATCTCAACAGAGAATGTGATATACCTGTTCGTACAGGTACGTACAGCTGTATGTTCATGTGTACTAGATTTAGGTTCGTGTTGACCAGCAAAAGCCAGAGTCTCCGTCGTCTTTCGTTTCCTGATTTGATCATTGTTTTGAGTTTGCAAACACAAAATAAGTAGTAACTTAGCGGTGAAATTCATTAGAAAAAGCTCCATAAATTCAGCAATAAATGATTATTGGTGCCTCTTGCAAATATTTATTAATCAATGAAAGGCCATGACCATTTAAAAAAAGTGGTTGAGGATCAAGAAAAAAAGTTGGTAAAACTGGGCCTTAATCTCTCTGGAATGAAAATTTAAAGTAAATAATTTTCATCCATGCCGAGTAACCATCTTTGCACTTTTGAGAATACGGAGAATACAATATTCGCCGACTCTATCGAACCAATACACAAGCCAAACAATGAAATACGTGAAAGTGGGAAAGGGCGGAGGTGAGCATTATTTTTCGGAGATGACGTCGGAAAAGTGGGCTGCAGAAAGTCATAATTCGTGCCTTTCCTTTCGGGCTGCTCTTTCTCATCTGCGGGAAGCTCTCCTCGGCTGAGGTGGCTCCCACCATATTTTGGAACGCGCTTTGTTTATGAGACACGACGAGTGTGGGGGGCGGGGGGGTTGGTGGGTAGAGAGATCGCTCGAGCGTCGTCAGGAGAGATCCGAATTCGCATCCTCCGAACAAACACTCTACCAAAACCCAGGCGGCGTGATTTACTGAGTGACCACATGCACGACCGATGCGATAGAACTCTTCTCTATCCCATCTTGAACGTGTGACTCGACCTACGTTGCACTTGAACGGAGATGAGCGCATCACCGATGATCTAATCATCTCCCAAGTTTACAGCCATTTAAAAAAACTATTGATATCATCCTCACTCAAACAATTATTATTATTAGGTAATCTACCGGTTAAGGTAGGTTTTTGGATGGACACAACTATCAAGTAAACATTTTGTGACTCCCCACCTAGCAAACTAATCTATATCAGGTCCCTCTTCATCTCGGTGTACTTCTTTCCTCCCTTCATCCCGTCCAACATCCCTATCCTGTTCCTACCCTTACCTCGCTTGCCCAACATTCTCCCCTCTATTACCCTCTTCAACATTCCACTACCGCTCAATACGCCCTTCATCCATTTTTCCTGCCTCCATAGGATTTCTCTCAACAAACCCCTCTCCTCCCCCACCATTTCTAGTACTTCCTCATTTGTTTTCCTTTCGGTCCACTTCACCTTCTCCATTCCTCTCCACACCCACACCTCAAAATCCTCCAATCCACGTCCATCCTCCTGCTTCAGCGACCACGCTTCCGCGCCGTACATAGCTACGCTCCATATCAGAGTTTTTACGAGTCTTGTCTTAACATCCCTACTCAACGTCCCCGTCATCAACTCCCTCCTCCTTGACAAAGCCTCCTTGCCTAGCGCAATCCTTCTCCTTACGTCCCTACCACTTTGACCGTATTGGTCCAAAACACTTCCGAGATATGTAAACAATTATTTAATTTTTATTCACTTAATGTAATCACTTGATTCTTTACTGTATCTCTCGTGCTGATATACGTTGGTTGATCTCACGAGAAGTCCACCAACGAGGAAGGAACTAAAAATCTACGGATCTCATTAGAAAATACCTCTGAAGCTTACCAGGTAACATTATTTTCTTATTTTATAAATACTAATAGTTACTTTGGGTGTGAGGACATTAAGAAAATACTTTGGGCAGAAGAAATTGTTGAATAATTAAGGGCAAGTCGTTTAGGAAAATGGAAGATGTTCGAGTTCTCGAAGTCACTGGTTAAATATGTTCGCGAATAAATTTTATCATGTCTTGGTTCGTGGGTATCGTGTTTCGTTGGTTTCCACTTCCTTATAGCCTTAGGAAATGATTATTTCTTATACCTATTGATTCCTTACTTATTCACTTAATTTTCATTCATTACTAATATTAACATTTCAATGGATGTACTGAGTTTTGAGTCGGATTGAGGCTCGAAAACCATGGTTGGAAATATTTGGAAAAATTCTAGGCTCAGCCTTGACATTCTTCCCTCAAATGTTTCTCATTCTAATTTCGACTGAATAGAAAAATTACATCTTGCCTTGTCGTAGGAATTTAATGATGGTCCGGCTGATTTTCTATTTCTCATATAAATACAATACATAAAACCGAAAAGAAATTAAGATAATATCTGTCCATTTCATAGAACCGCTGAATCATTTCCAAGAAAAAGCGAAAGAATGTCGCTATGTTTTTTTCTATTCCCATCCCCATTTTCTAATCCGATTCCCATCTACTGCAAATTGACGTGGAGTATTTCGATTTTCCTAATTACACTACGGTGAGTCCTTTTCCCACTGTTAAAATGCAATTAGCTTGATAGGAATTTGAACGTTAAGGATACATTCACATTTGAAAGCCAATCGCGAAATTTATCCTTAATAAATGTAATAAAGTGTGATGCGAAGTAGTCTGCGGGTATCTGTACGAGCGCTTAATGTGGATTATTCAAAGTTTCAAATCAACTTAAGAGATTGAATGGTGCGAAAGAAACACGAATAAATGCTAGACGGGATGAAGTAGGAGGGGACTTTGTTGAAGAAGGCGGTGAAATTGGATGCATGCGATATTAAGAGATTGGGGATTTTTAAAAGTCTGTGATAGACGAGTGAATATTATGTGATGCGGGGATATAGAAAAATAAGAGACATTTTGGAGGGATTTTATTTTTTAAATCAAGAGGTCCGCGAATAATGAAAGGTATAAGAAAGAGATGACGTGAGACAAAAAGAGCTTGGTTTGTGAGGCAGTGCAGTGTGCAGCGATGCTCATTACGCTTCAGATCGACTAATATTAATCGCGGATGAATTGTGATACGACTAATCGGTCATTCTCATCACGTGATACCAATCCGAGGATTGGTTTGTGGCAGCCCTGCGAGCAATCTTGTTCCCGATCCATATCTTCATTCCACCATAGGCTCTTTCTTGCACTGATATTTTCCAATGGCTGCTACTCGTGGGTCATTCTGGGTTTCTTCTGTAATTCTTCCCCTCCATGTTTCCCTTGATTATGACCGTCGGTAAGTCAAACCAGGGGTCTAAGCCGTCACTTTGCGAACATTACGAAGATTGGGTAAGCATAAATTTTTAATCATTCCCACAAAAATGTCGCAAATCGGGTTTAGCACAAAATTGTCATTTAAAGTATTGTGTCAATGTATTTTTTTAACTGGGTTGTTAAGTAAAAAGATATTGGTGTAAAGGGGTACAAAGACAATCATAACAAATGTTGCAAATTGAATCTTTCCAATTAATGATGGTGTTAAGTGTGCATCGCGACGGCGACATGTATGTTTGTGGACGGGCGATACTTGGACAGTCACAAAGGTCGATGTTTCGGAAATAATTTGAAAAATCTTTCGACCCCGCCCCCTCCATCGCCCTTTTCAACTTTCCCTCCCCTCAATCTCCTCTCTGCCCTCCCGCCTTTCCACCCCTCCATGCACCTCTCCCCCGCCCCGTCCTACCCCCGAACTCCCCTCGACTCTTCTTCCTCGTGCGTCATCTTCACAAATAGCCCCGGCCGCTTCGCCCCGAGTCACTTCCGATGTTCCTATTATACTCCGCCGCTGCTTCCTGCTCCGACCTGACGAGGGCGCTGGTGGCAGGAAGAGAGGACGGAGGAGTAAAGAGGGGGCGGGGGTGCGGGAGGGGGGGGGAAGCCGAGAGGCTGTAAAAAGGAGGGTTAGAGTATGAAGGAGAAAGACCTGAAGGGAGAAAGGGGTAATGTAGGGAGGGACCGGCGATGCTTGAAAATTAATATCGGAATTCTCAATCGATATTCGTTAGAATAATGTGTCTTCTTCTTGATGTATCGTAAACATTCGTAATCATATTTCATATCGAATTCGAAATGAAAACTTGCATTTGAGTCTGATCGATTTGAGATGTACAGTGTACGGAATGTTAATTTGCAACAATTTGCAACCTCCCCCCTCCCCCCGATTCGTTCAACTCCCGAATTATCTCATCGATATATGCACAGGAGGTTAAAAAGCAATATTGTCGCTTTTTTGACCAACATTCGCATTGGCTTTACATTTTCGAAATAAATTAGAATTCACTGCTGTTATACAGAGTAAAATACTTTATTCGCCAACAGTTTTAAGCGACGATATAGTATTATTCTCTCAGATGATGATGATCATTTAAGCCGGATATTAAGGTGTATTTTTTTCCGTGGATCAGAAAAATGTTCTTCTTTTCACAAAAGAATGAGATCCACCGAATGCTGTTTATTGAATACCACGGCACTTTGTGCGCATGGGTATCGGAAAATGCAAAGAAATTGCCGGATGTAAAATCTTCATCCCGGATGTGGCTGCATCGCAATGCGTCGTATCGCATTAATTGCTGGATCGAAGCCACAGGGCGACACGGCCTGAACTTAGCGCATCATCCCACTAGTAGAGATTTGGTGAAGGTAGAGTGGATGTGGGTGATGGTAGGGTGGGGGTGGGGTGATGGTAGGGTTGGGGTGGGGTGATGGTAAGGTAGAGATGGGGTGAGGGTAGAGTAGAGGTGGGGTGAGGGTAGAGTAGAGGTGGGGCGATGGTAGAGTAGAGGTGGGGTGATTGTAGGGTATTGGTGGGGTTAGAGTAGAGTAGATATGGGTGAGAGTAGAGGTGGGGTGATGGTAGGGTAGAGATGGGGCGAGGGTAAAGTAAAGGTGGGGTGAGGGTAGAGTAGAGGTGGGGCGATGGTAGAGTAGAGGTGGGGTGATTGTAGGGTATTGGTGGGGTTAGAGTAGAGTAGATATGGGTGAGAGTAGAGGTGGGGTGATGGTAGGGTAGAGATGGGGCGAGGGTAAAGTAAAGGTGGGGTGATGGTAGGTTAGAGGTGGGGTTTAAAGTAGAGAAGGGGCGAGGGTAGGGTAGTGGTGGGGTAAGGGTAGAGTAGATGTGGGGTGAAGGTGGAGTAGAGAAGGGGTGATGGTAGGATAGAGGTGGGGTGATGGTAGTGTAGAGGTGGGATGAGGGTAGAGTAGAGGTGGCGGGAGGGAGTAGGAGTTAGCACGAGGGAGGGTGGGAGTGGGAGATTCCTCCTCCTCTTGACGCCATTTCGGGAGGGGGTTTGTGGTCGGTGCAGGAGAGGTGAGCTCAGAGGGCGAGGGGCTGGAGAGAGGTGGTTTTTAGGGATCCTTTGGATTAAAGGGAAAAAATGGTGGAACGGAATAGAAAGTAATAGCTTTCATCAGTGGATAGGCGAGTCCATTCCTTTTGAGTCCTCTCGAAGAATTAATAACCGTCAGACTTGGATCCCTTCGAATGTTTTAGATAGCTCAGACATTAATTTTCTCTCCTGCTCCTTCCTCATTCGGACGATATGAATCCGCATGAAGACGGATGATTTTATTGGCGATGGACTCGATTTATTTCATCAAAATACGGAGTATGTGCGATAAAGACCTCTTGACGGTGTTTATCCTTACGCTCCCCGTTCCTCCGCCACTCGATCGAGTTAAGTGAATTTTCTTACGAGGTTGCACCAGTATTGCAGTCGACTGCAACAGTACTTTGCTTAGAGATGTCTGAATGTACGGTATCAGTTGCGCACCACAACCCTCTCGCAGTTGGGCTGAGTTGTTTTTATTATTAAATTTTCTTTTCCATGGTCCCGCTAGAACGTGACCCCTCTGATTTAAAGTTCCTTGGATTTTTTCTTCGGTGATGCTCTCTTAAAATTCTTCGTGCGCAAAGTTTTGTTTTATGACCGGCGGAGGCACTTCTCGTCTTTCTTCGGAAATTTTCTCAGAATTCTGATGTGTATTCAAATACTTGCTTATGCGTATGCAAGCAAATACCTTATTTACGTACAATCATACCAATGACTCATCCACTTCCTGTATATCACTCACACTAGATTTTCTTTGTCGTAGGCTGTCTGAGGGTTCCAGTGGTACATATTCGTATAACCAACTTGCAAAACGGGTGATGTGGGTATATTTTTCCTATATCAACCTTTGTAAGTGTTTCTTTTTTTCGTAGCTAAAGTGCTTCGCCTGCTCAAAGCATGTCTTAGGTTTACTTCTCGAATATTGGTCGAAAAATTGTGTTTTAATGGTGAAAATTAAAGATTTGCTGAAGAATTTTGAATTTCCACATATTCGTGCACACGCTGCTATAAAAATAATTGAATTAAGATATCCAGGTAAGTAATTGCCTTGGTATTAACAGTAATCGCGGATAATATTACTCCAATGTGGGTGAGAAAATACCTATTGTTAAACTATTATTTCGGTCACTACGTAGCCATCTTCGGTGAGGAAATTGTATAAGACAAAAGGAGCGTTAACCACTCAATTGTCATCGAAGAAGAAAAATTGAAGGTCGAACCGCTTCAATGATCACTCAAGAAAATAATTCCTGAAATTTTAATCAAGAATATTTTAAGTCTCTTGCACACGGGGGAGGGAATGGGTGAGACGAAGGTCTTGAGGAATAATGGAATTTATATACAAGGGGTTGAAAGTCGAGGATCCCGTGTTATTTTAAAATTATTTGAGGATGAGAGGGATGAGAGATTTTATTTTACTGGGCATGATAGCTCAAATGATATAAAAAACTAGCACGATTCCCCGATGAACGCAAGACTTGACTCTGCATCTTATGACCTAAATTCTCGTCGATATGTGTGGATTCGTTTACCAATATTGTCTCATTATTTTTTCCTTAGAGGAAATATTTGGCAAGTCTGTTTCAGATATTATTTATGCTTTAAAAAGATTCCCCCGGGTAACAGCGTATACCCTAAAATCCTTCAGAGTAATTTGGTATATTGCTTGATGAGCTCACTCTGGAAAAATCTGCAAGCTTTTTATACAATTAATGAAACAGTTAAAAATATTAATTGGCTACAGTTCTGCCTTATATTTAACATCCTTATACTCCATATAATATTACAGATAAAGGTTTAATCATCGGAAAAACATGAAAGTACAACGACGAGTAAAATTTACGATAATAATTGCGGAGAAAAAGTGAACCGTCACCCCACATATGAATTAGAATTGAAAATTTAATGGAAAGATAGTCACAGTATACAAACCATACGGAAGTTTAAAGCTGTGGTTTTATTCGGACACCAAATTCGTATTTCTATAACGTAACTACATTAATGGCAATGAACATGACAAAAAAATAAGAAATAAAAACTGTAAAACTTATTTATTTTGTATCAAGAATCCTAAAATTGATGTTGCAGTGGCAGATTAGATGTATCCGTGATTGCCATTGCCTGATATTGCGATGACAATTCAAGTGAATATGCATAACTTCAATTAGAGAGATTAAGTATAGAACAGATAGATTTAAGAGGTAATTTTTCCTACAAATTATAAGGAATCAGAAAAACATCAACCGAACGCAATAGGGGGAGAAAAGTATTTCGGTTCAAAAGTAGTCTACTGTGTAACCACCCCCTGCCACACACCTTATCATGTCCGGTCCGGTGGCTTTGCATGGTTACTATTTACCTAAATTCTAATGCAATACGTGCTGACGGAATACGTCGTTATTTACGACTTAGAACTCGGTAACATTCTGTTTTACGCTGAAATGCAAGCGGTCTTCATCTTTTACTCTTAGGTGGTTGATGCGTCCGGGGACCTATACGATCAAAGACGCAAATCAGTTTACCAATCCTGTAAAAGATCAAAGCTATAGACGCTGAAAAATCTAACATTTATGGAACACACGTCCACTGAAGCATGGTTAAGTGAGGGGCGTTTGTAAAAGGTTTCATTGCCATTATATGTCGGGGTTCTACGAGATGTAAACCGAACTGTTCGAGAACGGAGTTCTGGTCATGGCCGTCGCAGGAGGCCAGAATGCCGTACACAGTGAAGATGAGAGGGGTTACTCGTCCTTTCGGAGAACTTTCACCTTCTTGGAGGCAAGGAAGCAGAATACCGCCAACGTTGTGGGAGAGGGTGGGGTGATGCGCGGACGTAGGCTTGTCTTCTGGGGGTATGGAACGAGGGATAAGTGAGAGGAGAGTGCGTACTGTGCACGGGAGCGGGTGTAGTGACTGAGGGTGTCGGGAAAGGGCGGGAGAAGAGTAGGAAGTTTCGGCGTGGTGGGACGAGAGCGAGAGAGAGGGATTCTTTTTCTTTCTAGGAGAAGAAGAATCTGACGCGGGCGAAGATGAGGGAGATGCAAGAGGTGAGGAGGAGGAGAGGAATTGAGAGAGAAAGCGGGGTTGTGGTGGAGGAGGAGGAGAATTTTTAGCATAAGCATAATGGCAGAGTTGGAAGGGGATGGGATGGGGGTGGTGCTCAGGGTTAGTGGGTGGAGGCGGGGGGAGGGAAAGGGATTATGGCGAAGAAGTTGAGTGGCTCGGAGAGGATTGTCGGGGTGGAAGGAAGAGTGGAGAGGTCTGGGAGTGGGTGAGGGAGGGTGGAAAGAGTTGAGAGGGAAAATGGGGAAGCATCTTGGAATAGAGAGTGGCCTCCACATGTTACTTAAAGTCGTTAGCGTGGATTTTTATTAGAAAGTTAGTTTTTACAGGGTGAACTCAGGAAACCCGGTGCCGCTGCAATATATTTCCGCGTATATATTTTGCTGCAATATATTTTGCCTGTAAATAATTAACATTCAAATTTGGGGTTATACTCTTCATAAATACTGTCCAAAGAAATATTTTTGAAAAATTGGAATTAGCACCTTTCATTAAAACTTTAATCAATGCCACTTAGAGTATAATATTGTTTATTTATTAAGAATAACACCGCATTAAATGAAAAGTAAATATGATATATTATCATTATACTATTCTAGAGCGTACATTTACTTGTCTTTGTTTATTTTTATACGAGCAATTTCTTCAACATAAGTTCTGCAGTAACATTGAAATAATTCGTACGTTATCAGGTAACTATAAAATTCGTTTCAATTCGCGCATCTTTAGTTTATGGGTTTGAAATTACGCCATTCCTCATTCTTCTCAGCTCTCCAAGATGTTAAACATTTCCATAAATTTAACAGAGTACGAATAGTTACTTTTTACGTAAAATTATTGAGTCCACTATAAATTTCAAACTTTGAAATAAATAAAATATATTATAGGTCTATGATTTTTAAATAGAAAAGGAAAGAAATGTGATGAAATGATTCCCCTCTGTGCATTACTTCCCGCCTAAATGTGAATGTATCTGAGAGAAAAACTAGCAATGGAAAAAGCATAAATAACATGGACAATGTATGGATTTGAATTGGATTCATTATGCCTTTTGACTAGGCTAGATGGGGTAACACTGTCCCTCAATCCACACAGACACAGGTCTACATAGTAAGTCGCCAAAAAACTGAAGATGAAAGAGAAATATATATCGAAAACAAGATTTTGAGGAGCATTGAATGCATGTAGTATATAAGGGTTATGGATTTATAAAAAGGAAGCGTGACCGTAACGGAGGTTTGTGTGATGATATCGGCCGGAAGTAGTAAAACATTGCCAGTTCCCCAAATTACGACCAAACTCAAATCTTGAGTATCTACGGATATCATCTCTCTTCCCCCAAATATTATTTCGCACGAGTCTTTTCAAGTTTCGCGTTAATTTTCTGGACTCGATAGTTTCTGTCATAAATTAATTTTAACTTATTCCTCCTAATGTTTCACTAATCTATCCTATCATCTCTTAATTCTCATTATTTGCCAATTCAGGGGACTTGTTCTCACAATCAGTGCACAATACAGATTATTCCATTAAACCCTTTTTTCCTCTCTAACACTCGGAAGTCTTGCTTTGGAAATATACTTGTATCCTCAGCTCCGTTTGTATACGAAGAATTTGTTGAGTTTTAAAAAATTAAACGTTATTACTGCTTAAAGGGTCGTTGGACGGCGAAGTAGTAAGCAACAAATGCAGAGGGAACTTAAATCATGGTATGTTTTCTTGTTTTTTATCATGTTCATACAATTATGCAATGTTAGTTTCAGCGAAAGTTGTCTTTCTTCGTTTTAGACATTTTCCCTTGACTCCTTAGTAGATCTTCAAGATAGAGCGACGCAAGATCCCTCGTCGTTTCTTGCCAATTCGTTTACCCCCGCACGGTGATGTCACAAATTTTCCACCCCAAGCTATTATTACGACAAATCGTTATGCTCCCCACTTTTTACCAAATTTGAATCATCACTGTCGTTCGTACAATTCCGAATGGTTCCTTGCATGCGCTGAAATACGAGTGCAGCATATCTTAGTGGTTTGTCTCGTTTAATCGAATGACACAGTGACTCATTCATTTACGTCACATTTCCTGCGACGTCACTCCCATCCCCACATGGCATCAGTTTCGCATGACCCTTCAGCTTATCTAAAGGTGAGATCAGACCCACTCCATGAATTTTCGAGAAAAAAAAACCTATAAGAATAGTTCGGTATTGGTCAACACGTTCGGAAAGTGACTCCTGCGAATGCTTATAAGGAAAAACATTAGCTCGGGTTCTCTTTTGCGTAACGTTTTCGCTCGCTCTCGCCTTTTTTTCCGAATCCAACTCGAGCGGAAATAGCTGGGAGCGAGAATAGGTCGGTGGGTGAAGGAAGCAGGGGTGGTGGGATGATGATGAATGAGCGCGCTATGAAGGGGGGAGGGGGGACGAGAGTGGGGGTGTGGAAAGGAGGAGTGACCGATTTCAAACGTGGGTCCAAGGGTTTATGACATCCTCGCCAATGTCTAACTTAAACATTTTAACTCGTGTTTACGCGACTCACTGGCTAATTGCGGGAGTGCGAAATTCAAAACTCCCTGAGATGTTCTACTGTGACCTTCTATACTTATTGTAATTTTTAACCTGTGATTTTTCATCGCAAATATTATATTTCCTTTTTTTTTGTTTAACCAATAACCTCGAACTTGACCAGCACCAAAAATTTAACATGTCGTCCTCCTGGCCGGCAGCGATATAACTTCAACTTTGACCAACAACAAACATTTGACGTTTCGCCCTCCTGGGCGGAAGTTCGGCATTAACGTTGGAACACTTATGCTTTCCATTAGCATTAATTCACCTTCAGCATCACTCCGTGAAATAAACTTGAGATTATAATTAGTTGCATAGATTAGCATTAGTTGCCTTTCTGTAGCTCAATGGCATGCCTTAGCGATGTTGTACCTGCTAAAATATATATTAATGCCTATGTAAAAGGTACCCATCAAAGTAAAAATAATTTATAATTTTAATAATTGTTCGTATTCCCCTTTTGCAATAGATAATTAGACCCCGAGTTGCTTTGATTACGCTTTGCTCGTTTAAAATAAAAACAAAATAGAATTGTTCAATGCATTTCCGGTTGCATTTTGTGGGAGTGTACCCGCCCAACCTAGGGAACACTGGAAAATGTCAGGATGCGACAATCTACTGCAGTTGGAGGAAGGAAAAACTGAAGCTCGCCGATTGGTCAGCATTTATTTCCTGAATCAAAGAGCCATTCACCGTATCATTAGTGATCGAAACCCGCATTTTTTATTTTGCATCGACGGCTAGTCGCACAGGAGACTTAGAGCATATTCATTAAGCAGGTGTCGATGTAGGAGAAAACTTTCCTTGGTCCAGCGCTATCGACAATTCACTATCAAGATACTAGATACCTTTCGATATCGATAGATTTCCATACAACAAGGGAAAGGAGACTATCTCTTTCCACGCCATCTAGTGTGCTATCTTTTTCCACACCTGTCAAGCGAGCTTGAGACTATCTGCGCATGAATTCTGATGCTTGTTTCTACATTTCTCTTTCGCTCAGTCATTGGGGGAGGCGACCGACAGCTGAGTACTTGGGTCATTATGGATAGGTGGGTAATCCGGTAAGGGTAGGATATTCAGAGAATAGAATATGGGTGAAGAGAAACCTGAAGTCGGCCTTCTTTCAAGGAAAGGCGCCTAGGGGTCACACAATTCAATGTCCCATCCGATGGACAGCGTACTCTACTTGAAATTCTTTACACTCCGTACCCCAAGAAGGGATCAAGATACTCCTAAAAAATCCTGCCACCTCTGGGATTTGAACCCGTGCCCCCGAGGAGGGAAGCCATTGAATTAGTCAACGCACCATCTCGAACCGCCATTTCTTTTATTGAAACTAACTTAAACGGGAAAGTAGCAAACACTTATTTTTAGTTTATTATTTAAAGGGAGGAAGCATATCGTATGGAGACGAAGAGGGGCTTGTTGCAGAGTAGGATGTTGTGTTGTGTTTTGTTTGGAGGGAAGAGATATTTATTTTTGGTAGTTGTGTCCATCCAAAATCTACCTTAACCTGTAGATTAACTTTAATAATAATTTGACCCCACTTCCCTCGCATCGAAGCCGGGGGCTGTAGGAGTGTGGCCTCGCGGGGCAAGGCCAGGAGGAGGGGATGGACGGGTGAGAGGGTTGGGGAGAGCGACGAGCTGCTGTGCGGAGAATCCGCGGCTTCTGAGTCATGGGCCGTGTTGTGGCCGCGTGCGTCAGTCCGCATTTATCACCGCCGGCCGGACGCACATTCGTCAAAGCGCACGTTTTGTTGTGACGCTCGATCGAGGTTTCCTTCCCGTTCAAATCCTTAAATCCGTGTGAGCAGGAAGTCGCAATACGAGGTATCTTATTGTTTAAATTTTTTCATAATCTTGGCTGATCTTCTTTTAGTCGGTGACAACGGGGAAGGCAAAAGTTTCGGGAACCTCTCGAGTTTCATTTTGATACTACCGAAATTGATGAAATCTGGTTTTCTATCGAGAGATTTTACATTAAATTACAAAGTACCCTGCAATCCACCGCCAGGGTGTGTGGCAGTAGGTAATTACACACCAGACTAATTTTTACACCAAATATTTTTCCGCCTAGTGAACAGCGCTATCGTTATCCCCTATCCCAGCGTGGAAAAAATTATATAGTATTTTAAATGTATCTTTTCTTATCTTAATCTCTCTAATTTTACTAGCATGATCTCTCCTACCGTATCAAGTTGGGAGTAATAAAACATTGTCAACGTCATTGCTAAAGAGAAATCCTTCCAAATTCTGTAAGATATTAATCTGTAATTTAACCTTCGCTTCTTGAGTGAGTAGCAACCAAGATCCTCTAATAATTTTAATACGCTATTCAGTTTATCATAACAACCTTTTACAAATCTAGCTCCCTTACGCTGTACGCCATCGGCGATCATCCAATTTCATGGGGATCCCTTATACGAGGGATCCCCATGAAGCACATATACGTACTGGCAGCATATTCCACATGAGGTTTAACCAGCGAAAGATAGCATTACTTTTTGACCTCCTCGTCATATTTCCCCAATACTCTGATAAATGCTATTTCTTTGTTAACCTGTCCATATATTGCCCATAAACAGACATGTCTCGGGATACGGACCACCAGACAGAATAAGAGAAATGGATACAAATCGTTACAGGAATATACGCGCATCGCTCAACATGTTAGGTAACCGTAGTGATCAGCCCGAAAGTGAATTTGATGAATGGGCTTCAGCTTTTAAAAAGGCGGGGGCGACGTGTGAAATTCATTCGTGAGAGGTAAGGGAAGCAGTTTCTTATTCCCTGTGCCTACATTGGTTTCCCAGGAAGATCTTGTACCCGAAAAAATTATACGGCTTGGATGCTCAGTGAGGCATGTCCTGGAATCGAATCGCTCTCCCTTCTAAGTAAGACTAGCGTTCTACCCCACTTGACTTCCATGTTCCTCATATTAGGTTTTCAATCTTGAAGAAAAGAAAATAGGTTGGACTACTTTCGTACTTATGTTCCCTGCGACTCACTTCATTCCTTCATTCTTTATATCTGGCATTGACGTCTTCCATTACTCCTTAGTCGAAATTAGTTCTTGGCATTTCTCTGTAGTTTGAAGCTTCCATATTACCTTCCATTACGATTTACCGTAAACTATCAGCCGAAGAACTAAGTTTCACACGCAATGGCAGTGTGCTACAAACATTTCGTGAAGAAAATTTAGAATATTTGAGAGTAGGCTGAAAACTAATGCACATGTGCTTGTAGACCATAAACAAAATAACCTTCAGAAGTACTGGTGGCTTGTGGAGGTTATATTCCCCCTCAACACGTATGCTTCGGTTTGAGGTCGTTACATATATCCAGTGTATTTTGAGAAGCGGAAGTATGGAGTCGTGTTCCGGTGTTGTGTCAACGCGAGTTCTCTACTGTACATCGATGGGTAGTTGAATTTCGTGGTTGCGAGTCTGGAAAAACCATTGTTGATGGAACACGCAGCAGACGTCCGATTACTGCCACGGATGATAAACATCGCAAATTCGTCGAAGATTTGATCCAAAATGACCGGCGAATCACTCAAAAGCGTATTGCAAACCATATTGGTCGAGTTTGTCGTGTTAAAGGCAGCCTGGCGTCAATAATCTTGCAACATGACAACGCTCGTCCACACACCTCGCGCGCAACTGGAGAGGCTCTGCGAGACCTGAAATTTGAACCGATTCCAGACCCTCTCCGTATTCCCCCGATCTTGCGCCTGGCGATTTTTATTTTTTTCCTCAACTCAAGAGACACCTCAAGGGTAATCATTACACCTCGGACGATGAGGTGAAGACAGCTGTCAAGTGATCTGGATTCGAGAAAAGTCGGGAGAGTTTTTCAGTGACGGAATGAAAAAACTTGTTACACGTTGGGAGAAATATGTTAGTCTTAACGGTGACTATGTTGGACAATAAATATATGACTTTGAAACTTAAGAATTTTACTTTGATGTACTTTCCTTCCGATCTTGCTATTTTTTTTGTTTGTGGTCTATAAGCATGTGTGCATTAGTGAATTTGCCGTATCATGCTTGGCAAATGGTCCAGATAATCTTGCCTTTCACTTTAATATATCATGTTGCACTCATCTGATATTCATTAGTTAATTTGTTTACCGATTATTTGAGGTACAAATTTGCACATTTCTCTCTGCAACGTTTACTTTTCCAATCCTACGCCTTTTATTTTACCTTATCAACCTTCATCACCTCCGATCTTATATTTGCGATATATGTATCCAATGAACTAAATAGCCCTTTATTTTGGCTGTTTCTTTTTTCAAATGTGTCCTCTGAGTCTTTCCCTCGTAATTCGAGTTTTCCACCAAACTCCTCCGCTCTTAATTCGCTCTTCTCAGAGCTTAATTCCTCATCGTTCCACCGAATTGGACTCCGTCATCACTCAGCGGAACAATGCGCGTGGATGCGTGCACGAAACAGAAAGATGAGTTAGCGTAACACGACCCACTCATCACGGACGACCTCTTGGCCTATCTCCGGACATAATCTAAGAAAAGCGTCAAATGACGTAAATGTTTTCAGAGATATGGTTCATTCGCATTTCTGAAGATTCATTTAAAATAGTATTATTTCACTTTTCCTCGAGGGTAAATTGTTCTGTGTCACCTTTGATGCCATGAAATGATTGATTCATGAACCAAATAATGTCTTTAATAATAGAGTGGCATAGTTATTATAAGCCAACATGGTTCACACAGCAGATTCTTCTTCAAATCCAGACAGAAGAGTTACTAGTTTTACTTTTCCTCCCTTAATTCCAGTGTTCCTTGCGGAATAATTCACTACCCAAAGTCATTTAGAGCACCAAAGGTGCATTTTGTACATTGCAGCACTCTGGTAATAATGAAATACTAAATATGACAGTTTCAGGCTTAACTTTGTGGAATTTCTTCATGATGATGGTAGACAAAGAAACTTTGCGCTTCCATAT
Organism: Hetaerina titia; assembly: GCA_037158775.1. Taxonomy (NCBI): domain Eukaryota; kingdom Metazoa; phylum Arthropoda; class Insecta; order Odonata; family Calopterygidae; genus Hetaerina; species Hetaerina titia. Next base: position 91,219,191 of record CM073775.1, on the reverse strand, counting down.
AAAGACTTCCTTTATGTGGAAGGGCAAAGTTTTTTTTTCTGCCCTCATCAATGCAATACTAAACAATATCCTGCTATTGCTTAAGAATGCAATGCTTTAGGAGAAAAACAAATAACATATTTTACAATCATTTGTATTTTTTAAGGTTCCTTTTCTTTTGGTAATTTTTGTTATAGTTTTTGGTGATTTCCACGTCTTTATAAAAGGTGTCCTTTTGGAAAATAGTCTGTTCTTGCAGTAGGTTTTGTGCAGAGCCAGTGAATATTGCGACAAGGTAAAACGACTGCAAGAAAAGTAAAAGGTCAAATGGAATGGCTGCGTATCTTATCAAGCAAGCGATCTATGGCAGATGGTAAAATGCCCCATAAAATATCTTATCTGTTCAGATAGAGGCAATGTAGAATAATGTCTGCAGTAGGAAGTAACTGCTATTTTTAAATGAAGGAAGATTTTTCTCCATGTCATTCAGACGCAGAGTCGACGTAATCGTACGCATGCAAGATCATTTACCCGCAAAGTAAAGGAACGAATGCTCTTATATGTTTAGTAATAGTTTTAGGAGAGGCGACCGATAATTGAGGTAATTTTCGCCATTAGGGATGACAGGAAACGATGAAGGGTGGAGAGAAATCCGATATCGGCATATTAGTCTCCTCTTAACGAAAGGCGCCAAGGGATCTGCCGCTTAACGTCCCATTTGACGGACGGAGTACTCACTCAAAGTGCTCTCCATAAAGCATCTCAAGTAGGAATCGGGATACCACTAAAATATCTATCGCCGCCGGGATTCGATCCCAGGCCATCTGGGCGGGAAATCAGTACGTTAGCCACCATACCATCCCGATCCCTCTTATATATGCTTGTAAGCATGAAAACGCAGTATTTAAGTGTAAAAGTGAGCTCAAAAAGGACATAGGAAATGCTCAGTCCAAGGGAATCGATAGGATGAAAGAGGTTTGCTGCTGAATAAATGAATGGTCCTAGACTATTAACCACACAATCTTCTTCTTCTTCTTTCACAAGAAATATCTATTTCCTTAAAAGGGTTGGTTATAATGGTTTAAGATGCCAGTTACAGCATTCAATTATCATATTAAATGAAGGTGACTAAGTCGGAAATCAGGGTAAACGATAGGTCCCCTCCTTGAGATCATGCAATCGGTAGTCAACATTTTTATGCCTAGTAAATGTAAAAGGGACAAAATGGAACCTAAATGGCATAACGCGGAAGTACGAAAATCTTAAAAGCGTTAAAGAGTATGCCATGCAAAGTGAAACGAAGACTCAAAGGTCTATCCAGGAAGTAATGTAATGAGATTATTGAAGATCGTAAAAATCTGAAGCTTTTCGGAAGGCGAGAGTTAACTTCAAAAGAAGAATATTAAATGAAAATTTGGACGATAATCCAAAAGCATTTGGTTCTTATATGATTCAGATTAAATTGTAAATTTGTTTTATAACTTTAAAGGAAAATACGACCAGCTGTTAAATTTCTTTAATTAAGCGTTTAGGAAAATTTTATCATGTATCATACCAAAGAATATATATGAGAAGGAACTAAATCCATTCATAAATAGCTGATAATTGCCCGCAACAGACTGAACTCCACTGAATACTTCATGCAGTAGTATGGCAGACTCTGGCTGAAAATCATTAAGCCCAATTGCATCTATTTGATTAGAACATAAGCAAAATAAATAAGGCCTCACATGGAGGTAGTAATTAAGAAATTTTAAACAAATCATTTAATGCTGGCTAACGTGAAAGAGTATGAATACTTTACCTAGAGCTTAAATCAGCTATTGGTGACAGCCAGCAGACATAGAACCACTTACTCACATCCATCTAAGTTTAATGAACATTTAATTTCATTCATTCATTCATACACGGTACTCAGCATGCCACCGCTAGGGTGTGTGGCAGGGGGTGCACACCAGACTAATTTCGAACCAAAATACTTTTCACCCCTAGCGTGGTCGGAAAATGTTATTCTGATCCCTTGTCGTTCGTGGGAAAAATTACATCTAAAATTTATCTGTTCCACACTTATAATCTCTAGTTTTATTGACATGATCTCTCCTACCGTAGTACGATGAGGATAATAATGCATTTTCAACATCATTGCTAAAGAGAAAATCGTCCAATTTCTGTAAGAGATTAATCTGTAATTTAACCTTCGCTTCGTGAGTGATTACCAACCTAGATCCTCTAATAATTTTGACAGGGCACTCAGTTTATCATAACAACCTTTTACAAATATAGCTCCTCTCCGCTCCACATGATCCAATTCGACAATCAATCCAACTTAATGAGGATCCCTTATACTGGCAGCATACGATACTGTAAATGAAGCCTAACGAGCAAATTATAACATTGCTTTTTGACATTTTCATCACATTCATCCAGTACTATCACCCTAATTTTTTGCTACCTTGGCCATACTATATATTCCCCGTATACGTATGTTTCACCCAGGAGAGGTCGTGAGTGAGGGTAACGCCTAAGTATTTAATCGAGGCACTACACTCCATCTCGGTGTTCTCGATTCAGTGGACGTTCGGGAGGTAACTGCTTATTTTCCAAAAAATCATTACTACGGATTTCTCAAGTTTAATTCTAATTGCCAAGTGTCGCGCCGACTTGTTATGCGAGCATTAAGATCATTAAAAGCTACTTTAGCCTTAACACAACGCATATCGCTGTAAATCACTGCATCGTAATGCAAATAAACGTATCTTACCGTTGACCTCGGAGTTAATGTCTTTAAAAAAACAGGGAATCAAAAAAAGTTCAATAGCACTTCCCCTGGGAACGTCTGAAATACACCTGATTTATCTTCAGTTCGAATTTATTTTTAAGTTTCTCGACTATCTTGACGTTGTTAAAAGTAAAGATCGGAATCTTGAAGACTACTATATATCTGGGGAGCTTCAAATAGAACTTTCGGTTCACGATACCTCGATTGCTAAAAGAAATAATGTGTAAATTGATGCGATATTTCATACTAATAAAGAGTTTTTAAATCAAAATGGTTGGTGTTGTTTGGGTATGTGGTATGAAAGAGTGAGGTTTATTTTGGAAAAATACAAGAGAAGTTATAGGAAAAAGGAAAGGAAAAGAAAAGGAAAGAGAGGTCCGGGTTAAGCTGGAGGGACGAGAGGTGGAAGAGGATCTTGGTGGAAAGGGGAAAGACGAGATGAAGCCCTAGAGAGGAAGAAGCAAAGGAGAAGGATCAAAGAGGAGAACGCTGACCCCATTAGCATGGGATAAGGCTGCGAGAAAGAAAGGACTATCCAATAAAGAACTTCATAAAAAGTTATTTAAAAATCTAAAGAGTGGATAAAAATATTCTATAATGGATTAGGAAAAGAGCCTAAGGGGATGAATGTGCATTAAAAAGATGCGGGTATGAACAACGATGAAGAAAATAAGTTAGATGGAAATAGGACAAACGATTAAGTTTTATGTATGATTTGAAAAGAAGGAATTCGCCAGGTGAAATTCAAAAAGAGCAGGAAATGTGGATGAAGGGGGAAGTGAGAATCAATGGGCTCTTGAAGGATGTGATGGAAAGGGAGAATGTCAGGCAAGCGGGAGAGGATTATGATATCCTTTTTGAGCTGCGTGGAAGGTGGTGGGAAGTATGAAGAAGTGAAGAAGAAAGTAAGGTAGGGAAATCAGGATTATAAGCTGGAGGTTCCAGTAATATGTAATCGTTGCTAGTGACTGTCGAAAACAAGACTATCCAACTAAGAACAATTTTCATTGATTCACAGAGTTCAACTGACATAACTCTTACACGGATTGGAGCTAAACACTCGTTTGAAGTTTATTATTCATTTTCCCAAAAAGACGGTAAATTATTTTGTTATCAATACCACATCAACATACCTTGAACTCTTGTTAGAGGGAAATCCACTGACATTCTCAAGCGTCAAAATATTTTTCATTTTCGCTGCAAGTTGGTTCGCAGGGTTATCGTTCCAGAGGTCAGCTTTCAAAGATCTATTGTTTGTCATTATCCTATTCCACTTCAGAATATATTATAAGCAATATGAGGTGCAAAATTCCATCTTAGGAAGTGACTACGGCAATCCGATGGAAGGGACCGCGAAAGTGGTCAATTCCATTGGATAAGTATGGAAGAGAAATCATTTCAGTGTGGGAGAAAAACGGTATCAATGGTAATACGAATGCCAACATTTTGATGTTGCTGAGAACACATCGTGCACTCTTCAAGTAAACATTGTCGTCTATTTATTCATACATGGACATGTAGCTGTAGGGTCTAGGATTGAGACCGGTGAAATTTAATAAAAAGCATTTTCCTCCTAAGTTTAAGAGGATTATGGATGTAGTGAATGTCAGGTTAAGTAACTTAAGCTAATTAAACGATTGCCTTAGAAGAATACTAGGGAAATGTGATGACAACATTTTTAAAAATGTTATCTTCCGCTGGTTAGGCGTCATTAATAACAATACTATTTTTTATTATTAATTAATCTAACGGTTAAGGTAGGTTTTGGATGGACACAACTACCAAATAAATATTTTGTGACTCCTAAAAAAACACAACCCAGCAACCTACTCTGCATCAAGTCCCTCTTTATCTCTGCGTATTCCCTTCATCCCATCCAACATTCCTATCCTGTTCCTGCCCTTTTCTCTATTTTTTATTTTGTTTTTATTGTATTATTTGTTTATTTATAATATACTGCAAGTCTATGGGATCCTCACGAAATGGGATTGATTGCCGAATTGGATCGCGTGCAGCTTAGAAGAGCTAGGTTTGTAAAACCTTGTTATGGTAAACTTAGCAATGTATCCAAAATATTAGAGGAGCTAGGCTGGGAATCACTCACGGATGGAAGGTTAATTTATTGATTAAAGCTCTTGCATAAATTGCAAGGATGTCTATTTAGCAGTGTTGAAAATGTGTTATTACCCAAATCGTATCACGGTAGGAGATATCATGCTACTAAAATAAGAGAGATAAGTGTAGAACAGATAGATTTGATTTTTCCACGAAATATAAGGGATCAGAATAACGTTGTCCGACCACGGTAGGGGTTAATATATTCGGGTCAAAATTAGTCAGTTGTGTATTCACCCCCTGCCACACAACCTAGCGGTGGCTTGCAGGGTACTAAAAAATATTAAAAATACGTGTACTTCAAATATCAACCGGAAGGGAGACATTCAAATTCACCCAGGGAGCTTTTTCCAAGAAAGTCCTCTTTTCCCTTTCTTTTCTTTGAATAAAACTTTGGATTTGAAACTGCGGTGATGGGACTACTCCATCAGATACCTTCGCAGATGTCATTGGCTCCTTGTTGATATGATATCTCCTGTATTGGCTTATTCTGGTTTCAAAATTTCTGCCATTTTCACGCTCGCGACTGTCTCCATGCATCACCTTAGCTCTTCGTTCTTGCCTCAGTGCGGACACAGGACAGCGAGCGGAGAAACGAGAGTGCCCTTTATTCACGAAGAAGAAATGCTGGACGCCGGCGCCACCAACGGAGCTCCAGCATCAGACCACCCGCCACCGACTAGCGCGACGCGTTCTGACCCGCATCCGAGCAGCGACGAATCGGCGTCAACTTGAGGTTCACCAAAAACATTCTTTGTTTAACCTTCCTCTTTCATTCTGGAAAAAATGTTTCACTCCATTTACTTCCTTTGCCCGATCTTGATTTGGACAAAGCCCGCTTCCCGTAATCTCTCTCCCATCTCCGTTGAGGCTCGGTGATAGAAGAGACTATGAAGTCTCTATCACGCCCCCTCCCTTCGAAAAACCATTATCTATTTATGTATGCCTCCGTCGCACCAATTTTCTATATAAACCGGCAAATCTGTAGGATCACAAAGTAATATCAGTTGAGTCCGTGTAAGACAAAAGATTGCGAGGTTTTCCGGTGATCCAATTTTCTGCCACTTTTCCACAAAATCAAGCTTGCTTTCACTGGAGGGCATTCGGTTGATTGAGCTCCTAGAATCCTTCTTTACTCTGGCATTTGGAGTTGACGGAGGACACGCCAAGTCTTTATTCGTTAATCACACTCTATTGTAATCCTCCATTGACCGCCATGCTTACCCTAGCTTCTACTCTTCTTGTGTCTTTGCTTACCCTCCCTTTCAATTGATCTGGGCGTTGCTTATGAAGATGGTTTGATTAAAGATGATGTTCATGATTTGCTTTCCGAGCAAATCCCAACGGGACGCGAAACCTAAACAAAGATGAGAAAATGAACCAAGCCCATGGATGGGGCTCATGAAGCCCCTGGATAAAGCTTTCGGTCACTCGTGTCCACCAAAAACATTCTTTTGATGGCACACCATTGCGGAAGTAATCCAACATTCACCTAAAGAGCGTTATTTTTGGTGTCTGAGGGTTGGTAAGTACAGTATAGTCGCACTTTACGGCGAAATCTTCCCCTTAGTACGAAGTCGCATTGTTTTTGTAAGTTGTATACCCGTAGCAGGCTTTGATCTGTGAAATTCAAGGAAAGAAATATTTTGGGTATATTTTCCGTTCTTAGACACCACAAAAGGCGTAGGTATACATGAAAAATGCCAGGTGACTCAGAAAGGTATCAGTTAGATTATATTATGGTTAGGCACAGGTTTAGGAACAGTGTGATAAATTCGCACAGTTTCCCAGGAGCGGATGCGGACTCTGACCACAATTTAGTTGTTATGAAACGTAATGTTCGTTTCAAGAAGATAAGGCAAGGGCGGCGGGTTAAAAAATGGAATTTAGAAGCAGTAAATGAATTAACGAGGAAGGAGTATCAGGAGGCTGTAGAGAAAATGATGGATGACGGTAAAGAACTGAGTACTATCGAAGAAAAATGGGAATGTATCAAGGAAGGGATACTGGAAGCCGCTAAAGACACTATAGGAACCGTTAACGGGAAAAGGATAAGGAAACCATGGGTAACGGATGAGATGATAGCAAAGATGGATGAGAGGAGAAGATGGAAAAATGTAAACACAGAGTTAGGTAAAATGAAGTACAAAGAGTTAAACAATAAATTGAGAAGGGCCACAAATAAAGCCAAAGAAGAATGGTGGAAAACGCAATGCGAGGATATGGAAAATTAACAGAAGAAGGGTGAAATTGGTGCTCTATACAGCAAGGTTAAGTTATTATCGGGAAGTAAGAAGGCAAGATCTGTGCTAACAGTGAAAGATAAGTGGGGTAAGATAATAGTTGAACCAGGAAAAATCCAAGAGAGGTGGAAGGAATATATAGAAACACTGTATGGTAAAGAACTTAGGCCGACAAGGTTAGACATAGAAAAGGAACATGACGTAGAAAAAGATAGCTTAGGTCCAGGCATACTCGACGATGAAATAGAAAGGGCACTAAAGGAGATGAAAGCAAATAAGGCTGTGGGGGTGGACAATATTCCTGTAGAAATGTTGAAATGGTTAGGGAAAGGTGGGAAGAAGGCCACATATGGACTGATTCGTAGTATCTATGAGGAAGGAATCTGGCCGGAAGATTTTGTGAGATCGGTGTTAGTTCCTATTCCAAAAAAGGCAAAGGCTTCGTCATGTGAGGATTACAGAACAATAAGTTTGATATCCCACGCAGCAAAAGTTATTCTCAGGATCATCAACAAAAGGATAGAGAGTAAGGCAAATGATTACTTAGGGGATGATCAGTTTGGGTTCAGGAAAGGAAGAGGTACGCGTGATGCCATTGCAGTAATGAGATCACTAGTCGAGAGGAATATAGAATACAATCAGGACGTTTTTGCCTGTTTTGTAGATTTCGAAAAAGCGTTTGATAGAGTGAATTGGGAAAAATTAATGCGTGTATTGCAGAAAATAGGAATGGATTGGAGGGACAGGAGACTGATCCGCAACCTGTACATGTCTCAGACTGCTCAGGTGCGAGTGGGGAACGGAGAGTCCGGATGGGCAGTGTTAGGAAGAGGTGTAAGGCAGGGTTGCCCATTGTCACCGGTACTGTTCAACGTATATGTAGAGGAAATGATTAAAGAGGCATGGGAAGAACTGGAGGTAGGAATGAAGGTCGGAGGGGAATTCGTAAAATCGGTTAGGTTTGCTGATGACCAAGCATTAGTTTCTCAGTCAGCCAAGGGGTTGCAAGCATTGTTGAGTGAGTTGGAGGTTCAGTGCGATAAATATGGGATGAGAATAAATATTAATAAAACAAAGGTTATGCGATTTTCTAGAAAGAAAAAGGCTAAGCTAAATATTAAAATAGGCGGGGAAAAAATAGAGCAGGTAGAACAGTTTACATATCTCGAAAGTGTTTTGGACCAATACGGTCAAAGTGGTAGGGACGTAAGGAGAAGAATTGCGCTAGGCAAGGAGGCTTTCCCAAGGAGGAGGGAGTTGATGACGGGGACGTTGAGTAGGGATGTTAAGACAAGACTCGTAAAAACTCTGATATGGAGCGTAGCTATGTACGGCGCGGAAACGTGGTCGCTGAAGCAGGAGGATAGACGTAGATTGGAGGCTTTTGAAATGTGGGTGTGGAGAAGAATGGAGAAGGTGAAATGGACCGAAAGGAAAACAAATGAGGAAGTACTAGAAATGGTGGGGGAGGAGAGGGGTTTGTTGAGAGAAATCCTATGGAGGCAGGAAAAATGGATGAAAGGCGTATTGAGCGGTAGTGGAATGTTGAAGAGGGTAATAGAGGGGAGAATGTTGGGCAAGCGAGATAAGGGTAGGAACAGGATAGGGATGTTGGACGGGATGAAGGGAGGAAAGAAGTACACCGAGATGAAGAGGGACCTGATATAGATTAGTTTGCTAGGTGGGGAGTTACAAAATGTTTATTTGATAGTTGTGTCCATCCAAAAACCTACCTTAACCGGTAGATTACCTAATAATAAAATAATAATTTTCCGTTCAAAATTAAAGTACATACAATGCGGCAGGGTCTTTAGGACAACGATTACACGGATTGGTCGACGTACAGTTTCCAGGGTTCATTTTTTTTAGTCTTTCTCTCCGACTCCCGTTCATATTCTAGACCAGTGGTGGGGAACTTGTAATCTCTTGTATTCCCCAGAGCGGCCTTTTGCAGTATTCTCATGCATGACGCGTGGGCAATTCAGCAAGGCACCGCGTGCTCCTGAGAGCATGTGAGATAGTGAAATCGGTAATCGGGTCAGTTGTCCATTTTCTTTTGCAAGGAAGGAAATTCGTAAATAGTCAACCCAAACGTGGATCAACTAACTGAGTAAACACTCACTCTACCATGGCACAGATTTACTGAAATACAAACAATAATCCATCCACTAAAGTGCTTGCGAAGAGGCAGGTCTCATGGAACACCACTAAAAATCCGGTAGGGAATGATACTTCTTTTTGGGTAATTCGTTAACAAGACGCTGTTGGCCTTTTCCACGAAATTTATCATTGGACTGAGCACTGAGGTTGGGAAAGTCCCCAAGTTCTCGACATGACTTTTCCAGAAACTCAGCCCATTCTTTGCTCTTCCCGGGGAAGGTCGCTTATGACAGATTTATTAGATATCTTGAATAGCTCATTCTTCAATATGAAGATCAGTGGGAAATATAAATTTAAGTGACAATATGCAAATGGCAAGTGCTTTTAAACACTTGAGACCACCTATTTGACTAAACTCGAATAAGTTGAGAAGTGCAGTGTGTTTTATTTAATCCATTTAATAATTTCCATATCTATGGTAGCAGTCTTTTAAGGGTTTTATTGTGCATTGAAAAATAATATTACCATGTTTAATTTTTTTATATGGAGAGAATAGCAATTATTTATTCTACTGGGTATCGAACACCCACCAACTTCGTCGTGTTTATCCACTAGCCATTGAATGGAGAGGTTCCTGGAGCGCCGCCGCATGTCGTGACTTGAGCCTGATAAAAGAAAGCCTTTGAAATGTACGGTATCAATCTCATTTCTCTTTGTTCACAAGTTTTGCGCAAGCTTCATAGATTTGCAATTTACAAATTTGTGGAAATATGGAGATGTGAAATGTACATAGTTAACCGAAAGGTTTAGGTTCCAAGTAAAAAGACCGTCAGTCAGTGTAATACATGTGTGATAAGGATGGTGACGCATGTGTTTTTCGTTTTTACCACTCATTTTTCTCCTCTGCGACAGATGTTTCTAAAAATCTTTTTAGGGCGTGAAGGTTTTCATTTCATCATATTCTTTTAATGCCATTAGAATGTTCAATTAGTATTTTTGGTGATATTTACGTCTTCATTAAATTTTTCATTATCATAAGGTACCTGATGATGACGCCTTAGCGTTGAAACTAGTTGTACGAGAATAAGGAACAGTGGATATATACATTGTGCTCTTACTTTAATGAACATGAACTTCCACAAACTTGAGCCTGAAATAATAGAAAGCATATTTACGTCTTAATTACTGATCGGCGAATTTCAAGAATTGGCCCCAAAAGTATTAAAACAATTTTATGAAGTTTTTCCGAATGAATTCCTTGGATATTCCATTCTGTTCGATGATTCAACTCATGCTACAGACTCTATCCATAATATGAAGATTGGAAGTATGGAAAGTATATTTATTTTTTGTTAATATTCGCTGAGATTCAAGGCGAAAGAGCTGTATACATAACGAAGAAAATGGGTACCATGTTTTTAAAATCTTGATGGAAACTACTCCACTTCGGTATTATATTTACGATGGCAGTATCAATTGATGTTCCTCATTCTTTATCTGGAGTCGCATAAATGAAACTAAGCCCTAGCAACTAATTTTAAAGTTATATTAAATGAAACATTTGTATGTGACCCATAAGGAACGTTACCCGAAAGTGTGGAAAAAAAGAATATTATGGCCACACATAACGTTTTAAATACTGAATTATTTATTCCGAGAGCAATGCAAAACCCAAAACTACGCATCCCGCAATTATTTTCAGTCTCACTTTAACTAGTAAGTGAATCCATTGTAAGTCTGTTGAGTGCTTCCAACAATACGGATCGTAATACGGGACCTTTCGGTTTTTTACAATACTGTCAAATCACATTTCATTTCATGACATTAATCACTGTCATTGTTCAAATATTAAATTTCGTCCAATTTCTTTTTAATATCAACACTTAATCTTTCCACGGTTTGCGTTAAATACTAATAGTCAGTTTATAAGGTTCGAATAGTGAACTTGCACAAGAAAGCCGAAATAGTTATCTAGGAATAGAACGTTAGGTTCCTCGGTGGAGATCAGTGAACAAATAAATAATTTGATTGAATGAACTGGGATGTATGACTGAAGAACCCTTATGGAGAAGGCAAATGAGCGTTAGTAAGGAAAGGATGGAGAAAAGGAGAAGTACTGAATTCTGATACTCCTTTCCGTTGATTAAGATAATGGTACAGATAAAGATACAGAATTCCTTGTATGTTGACATTATTTCACTTATTCTCGTGCGCACTTATTTATTCGTTTATTTATATAGCCTTCAAGCCACCGATATGGTGTGTGGGAGTGAGTACCCACCAGAACAATTTTACCGGAACATGACCCTACCGCGGTCGGGCAATGTTATTCTGATTCCTTGTCGTTCGTGGAAAAATGACATCTTGCATCTACCTCTTCTACACTTAATATCCCTAATTTTATTAACATGATCTGTTCTACCATAGTACGATGGGGGTAATAATACATTTTCAGCATAACTGCTAAAGAGACGCCCTCCCAATTTATGCAATAGCTTCAATCTGTAATTTAACCTTAGCTCTGTGAATGACTCCAAACCTAACTGCTCAAATATTTTGGATACTCTACTCTGTTTATCATGACAACGTTTTGCAAATCTAGCTCCTCTACGCTGCATGCGATCCAATTCGGCAATCAATCCAACTTCGTGAGGATCCCATATAATTGCAGCATACTATATTCTAAATTAGGCCTACCCAACGACAGATAATCACATCTATCACTACTCTTTGAACCCGACTATTCAAAAAGTCATTAATCCAACCCCGGATTTTTTTATCTATGCCATATGCGTATAGCTTTGCAAGCAGTTTACTATGAGGTACTTTGTCAAAGGCTTTATTAAAATCTAGAAAAATCGCGTCCACTGGAACATTGCTCTCTCGCGAATTAAAAATATCATGAATTGAAAGGGTTAATTGCATCTAACAGGATTTACGCTTTTGGATACCGTGCTGGTTTGTCATGAATAACTTTTAACTATCGATGTGTCTCACTATCGAACTAACAGTAATAAGAATTTTTTCCATGACTTTGAATAATATGGATACAAGGAGCTCTGGAAATGGCTATGGAAATAATTAGCTCTGTAATTGCCCGGTTCCTCCCTGCTTTACATTAGCCGTTGTCCAGTCACTGGGAACCTTTTGATCTACTAGGGACTGCTTAAATATGATTTCTAGATACGGCGCAATTTCCGAAGATAGTTCCTTAAAATTACGAGCTGGTATTTAACTGGGCTCGGAGGATTTATTTGGTTGAATATTTTCTATTCCATTTTATGACATTTCAACTATGGGGATTGGTTGGCGGAAACGATTTGGTTAGCTATCGGAGACATTCGGTGAGACATTGGTGAAGACTCTATGAAAGAAGGAATTTTAATAAGCTGGCCTTTTCCAAACTGCTGGTTACTCTTTCTCCTTTAGCGTTTTTGAGTGAATTAAGGAGATATCTTTCCTTATAATTTTCATCTGCGTGGCATCTTAATGGTGTTCTCACTTCTGCGTTGCGCCATGCATTAAAATTGAGTCCTCTCAAAAGTCACAACGTATTTAAACAATCTGCTTTCTCTTTGTAGCCTATGAGGTTATTCTCTCCCTCAACATTATATCATCAATTCATTTAGTCTTGCGAAAATTTTGCGAGTATGATTTGTCAGTGGTGAGCTCTTCTCGAAATCTCTAAGGGGTTGTCGTCAACTTCTTAAGTGGTGAAGCATTGATTGACCCGTGAATACAACTTCCCTTGATAACAAAGAAGAATTACTCCAAAAGAGTTCAAAGTTCATCACTAGTATAGAAAGAAAACAGATCTTCCTTCACGAATGACTAGTTTTTAAATACGTTTCTCATGCGCACAGGAATCAAAAGCCAAAGTTAAAGACCGCTCTCCCGTCCCCTGCGTGTGCGGGAGCCTTCCGACTTGTTCGAAAGTTGGGTGTGTGAATAGTACACGTACGTACTCGTGGATCTCGTGTATCCCGCCGTTAATTTTTTGCTGGAGGCGGCGCCCCTAAAAGTTCTTCCCGGGACGGATAGGAAGCATTCCCGCCCTCTCCGTTGTAGGAGGATTGAGTATCCCCGGAATATCGCGGCCCCCTGTCTCCTCTCCTGTAGCTCTGCTTTATGCCCACGCACACGCTTCCCAAACGAGAGAGTTTATTTGCATGTCGGGGCGTGAGTTATTGAGAGAGGGAGAGGGCGCCGCGAACGCACACTCGTGCACACAAACCGGGCACGATGATGCTCTTTTCGGGGAAGGATGATGCGAGGGAGGAAGTGGAGTCATTCCAGGGAGAAGATGCCTGCGCGAAGACTGGAAAACGTTTGCAAACAGATTGAAGAAAGATTCGATGCGAGGGGTTGATTCCGCGCGAAAGCTTCGCATCGCGCTGGGATGAATCGATTCCACTCCCAGGCGATCATTGCTGAATCGCTTACATGTCAGGTGCTCCATAAATGCCCCTTGGGTATGTGATATACGTGTGAGTATGCGTTAATGCTGTAATGTATATACTACATCTCCATGCAGTTTTCCATGGAGGCGTGTGACCGAAGGCGATTAATGTTTTCAACCAGAGAAAAAAAATGTAAAAATTATTGAGTCTGGCCCTCTTTTTGGTGGATCATAAGTTGGTTTTTTGCAAAAGTGAAAAAGGATTCACTAATAACAACAAAATTTAGAACATATGAATCAATCAAAAATTAATCAGAAAATAATGTATTAGGGGTTGTCACGTTCTACGATAAACGTCATGTACGTAACGTGTACTGAGTGAGTGATATGAGCTGCCTTAGTTAAGAATGTTCGCCAAAAAAAAAAAGAAACCACAGTTGTGTTTGTTCCAGCGTGTATTTCGATTGACTTTTGGTTCAGTGTACGTAGTAATGAAATCTGCGGCTTGTTTCTCCTTTCGTTAAATAATGAAAATTGAATTGCCATTGTTTTTCCAGTGTCAGTGTCCAGTGACAGTTCCATCACAATTAGATTTGCGTTCAAGGGAAAGTAGAAAAGGAATGCTCTGGTTTTTGAAAAAACTTGTCATTTGAGTGAAATACGTAATTAATGCCGAATGAAGATATCCACAGACAAAGCTCCGTTGATGTTCAATCAATGAACTCTCCGAAAATTTTATTGAGATGCAAATTTTTCAAGGTAATTGTGGAGTCAATAGAGTTGTAAATGTAAGGACATATAGGCTATGGTGAATTCGGCCGCCATGAGTTGCCAGTCTGAATTGTGGATGAGTGACTTTCCCACTGAGTTTTAACATTCTTCGAGTTCATAGCGGTCGAGACAAAAGTATTTGGAGAAACTTATTTTGGATCATCCGGCAAATTCATGAGCAGGACAAATTGGATGGGCTCCGAACTGAGTGTTCAGGGTCTTCATCGGCAGTGTGAAACATTCTATCCAGAAACGTGGTATGTTCATCTGGCAGCGACAAATCACGTGGGCGGTTGGCTCTCTACGAGCAAATTCCGGGGTCAAATTGTTCTCACGTGCATCTTATGAGGGTATTGTGACATGTTCCATTTGAGAACGAGCGGATAATATTAGCGCAAACAATCGTGTGGCATCGAAACGGAATCACGGAAAATCCGCTCAATGCCAGGTGGGATGAAATATAAAGAATTAATTGACGTAATTGGCGATACTGTGCGTAAATAACATAAGTAAGGATTATTTCTCTCAACAATGTATACTTTTACACACAAAAGGAGAAGGAGCGTAGGCCGTTACTTTGATTGTAAAACTTAAATCTTAACTTGCAACTAAAACTAAACTCAACTAACTATATCAAACATTAATACCTGGCGGAATCGTGGGGAAGCGCATGATTTTTCCGGGATGTGAAGGCTAATAAATTTCGCATTAGAGAGATTGAAGTAATGAATACGGACGAAAAAAATTATGAACACGAATGACGTAATTTACTATCTATTATTGATAATACGTGTCTATGGCCGTGAAACAGTGATCAGCACAAATGCCCTATACAGCAAATATTTTGGTTATGAAGACATCTGCCAAGCCGATCTCTTCAGAAAACAATGAAATTAAATTTCAGGTTGAAAAGAATATTTGTGTATACGTTAGGGAACGGGAAATGTTGATGGAAGTCATTGCACCAAAGTGAGAGCCTACATAAAGATGTGATACTTCTTAATTGGCGTAAAAGAACCCAAGGTCGATTATATAGGACGTTAGAGGGACATAAAAACTGAATCTTATTATCAAAATTGTCAATGTTTGAATACAAGGGAGGAAAATGTTTTCCCAATCGCCTTGACGTGACGGTTAGGTTAACTCTTTGAGCTGGAAGGCCGTTGGGGGTTGTTGTAGGAGTGCCTTACTGTAGCAAAGCATAAACTGTTTGGTAAAAAAAATGATCTGATTAGGCCACTGTCTTTGTTGATATGATTTATTTTTAATTTTAGGATCACAATTCTTTCATTAAAATATAGCGCGTGGTCTGGTTTGTTTTTAAAAATTATAGGCCTTCAAGTATGATATTATTTGAGTGCGGGTGCATGTATTAGGCTACGGAGAATTTTGT
The DNA here is from genome assembly GCA_037158775.1 of Hetaerina titia. NCBI lineage: Eukaryota > Metazoa > Arthropoda > Insecta > Odonata > Calopterygidae > Hetaerina > Hetaerina titia. Next base: position 91,203,412 of record CM073775.1, on the reverse strand, counting down.
TGTGTCCAGATCGGTTTTATATTAAGTGTTCTTTAAACGATTAATAGGTTTGAACAACTAATTACTATGGCCTAGGGAATTTATACCAATCATTAATTAATTATAATTATATTATTTACCTTAAAAAACTTTCTCGTCAGTTAAAGAACTAATTTTGACAAATGGGTTTTCACTATCGTTGTTGGCGTTCACATAATCAGCAGAGCTAATTCCAAGAGAGGCTATTTGAAAATACAATATACATCTCTTTGAAATTTTATGACCGCCTTTATTGCATTCCAATTAAAATGGTTACAATAAGATCTGCGCTGAATGTTATCAGCTCATGTTTCACGGTTTCCGGCTTTGGTAGGTTTCCGTTCTATGTGTATCCCACCTAAGACTTATTTCACTCTTGTTACCGACAGTTATATATGTGATTTCCTAGATGAAAGTGTTGCGTACCAAAGTTTCAAGATAAAGAGAATATTTCGTGCTTAATGTATAAACATTTCTCAGAGTAACGGCGCCCACCAGTAAATCTGACAGCAACCATTTTTAACTGTGTTGCATTTTGTTATTTTATTGTTCTTAGAACCCTACAAGCCACCGCCATGGTGTGTGGCAGCGGGTGATTACGCAGACTACTTTTACACCGAGTACTTTTCTCCCCTAGTGTGGTCGGACGATTTTCTGATCCCTATTTGTTCCTGGGAAAAATGTTATCATAAATCTATCTGTTCCACACTTGTCCTCTATAATTTCATTTACATGATCTCTCCTAACGTGACACTATTGGGATAATAATGTATTGTAAACATCATCGCTAAAGAGGCAAGAGATTCAATCTGTGATTTAACCTTCGCTCCGTGAGTGATTCCCAACCTAGCTCCTCTAATAACTTCAGTCCCACGTTAAATTGGACAAAAATGACAACACAACAGCAACAACAATACAAACACCCCAGCCCTAGATGGAATAAATCCCACCCTGGCGGGAATCGAACCCGCGACCCTTAGATTGGCAGATGAGGATGACGTTACCCCCGCCGCCACCGGGGCCGGCAAAGTCTTTTACCCATGAAACGCTTCCAGTTTTCAGGTGTTCGCTCAAACCGTGCTACATCTCACTGTCGTCTCTGCATTCGTCGTATTCCTTCCTGAAGAAAGATAAAGCAGCATTTTGACGTCTCCAATTATTTTGTATTAAATTAATCTTAAAATAGCATTTTCAGCTGTACTGATCACTTGCATGCCTTTTCCATGAAAAAGCAATAATTACGATGCATAAATGGGACACAAATACAAAATTTGAACGGAAACAAAAGCTGTATAAACATGGCCTGATGGGAAAAGGCATCATAAGTTATATCGACAGTTTTCCTCAGTGTTGGTTCAAGGCCGTTGCATCAAAATGTTAGCCAATAACGATCATTCTGAGTCCATTCCTTATTGAAGAATTCCAGATTAGAGAACAAAAGATTTCGTGCCGATTTGTGAAAATACACGTTTTTCTGAAAAATCACCAGAAATTTTATTAACTACGGTACCAAATGAAAAGAAGATAATCCTGGATCGAGCGCGCCCGATATTATATGAATATATCCCCACCATACGTCCTCATGGTCTGTGCTGATCGTTTCAATGGGTCTCGCCACTGTTAGCCTTTTATCATGTATATATATGTACGTTATATTTTGTCAACAAAAGGAATCTTAAAAAGTTAGTAAATCATATTATTTCGCAATGGCTACATATTTTGTTTAGTTCCGTATTCACAAGTCAAACCTTATTTCTAGACCAATAAATATCAATTACGTTATCTTATTGGATAAATTGATTATTGATTGGATAAATAAATTATTGGATTCGTAATATTTTAGTTGAGATTGATTTAATACAGCAGACATGAAAATTTTTATGCATGATAGGATCGGTGGTATTCGACTGAAGGATGATATTGTCGTTCAAAAATGGTAATTGTCTCAAAGAAGAAGGATAAAATATATCTAAAAGTAATTCACGGGCTCTTCTAAGGAAAACGGAAAGGAAACTCAGCGGAGTTGTTTCTGATGATTTCTTTCATGATGATTAAGCTTTATTCTCTCTCACTCCAACTTTTCTCAACAAATAATCATTTGAGATTCATAGACAATCAACGAGGAAGTACAACCAAGGACATGGATTACGACCGATAAGACGGACCGAATAAGACCATTGTTTCGGACCAAAGATGTTTTATTAAAAATATTGCAGTTACTTTACCACTTAAACTTGTGAAATTACTACTGAAGAAGTGAAGGCATCGTCTACTCGGATTTCCTCATATGAAGTTTCCAACTACAGAGGTCTCCACAGAGAGTGAGACAGAAGGTAGTGAGAGCGAGAAGCAACCAGCTGACGGCGAATGTCCGAATGTTCTTGAACGGCAAAGTAGGTATTTTGCGATAAGAAACACTACGGTACTGAAAATCCAATAGAGTGCCTCGAGGTGGCCAGCAATTGGAATTCAATGTTGTTAAACCTTGTTACTCAAGAAAACGGGTCTCCATGAAAAACATTTAAATCTTACCTTGATTAAATTAAATCGAGAGCATTCTTAGAAAGACTGGCAGATTAATTTGGCATCTCAGCAAGCTACCCCCGTAGATTAATTGACTCACCTCCTTTATCTAGCGCATTTCCTTTAACACGCATGTTTACAAAGAAAAAGAAATTTACCTCTGCCATTAATGGTGAGAATCTTACCAGTTGGAATTAGTTATGGACGGTTTTTAAATATGAATTAAAAATACTCAGACCCAGTTAAGCACTCCCTCACGTTTCCTGAATACAAAAATTGCAACTCTCCAAAGTATTTAGTGTTTCTACCACTGATGGTTTTATCGACATAATTTCTTCATGGTGGAATAATAATAGTCAAGTGTTTGTTAGAGGAATAAGTCATTCGACCCAATGTCTAATGCAGGTCGATTATCTGAATTAGGCTTGGCATAGCCGTCTTACTCATCATTCTAATAACATGCTATATATAAGTAACCTCTATGCTAAAAACAGTATTTTTCTGCAGTCGTGAGATAGAGGTTGTACTTTTGCCATAGGCAGGCTATGACTAACGACGTCACCCGTCCAACGCCCATTGTAAAAGCGTGCCATGGAGCGGAAAATTTTCAGGTAAATTTCTGAAATAAAATACCGAAGTGCTTCTATATTTCTATGAGAAAAACAAATTTGCAATTTTTCACAGATTAAATCTGTGGAAAAGTGCAAATTTGTTTTCATCATAATAACGAACTTCCACTCCGTCTCGCCTGAGTCTGTTGAATATATTCTATATTTTTTTTTAAAAGTCTTCTATCATTTTACCCATGTACTGATGTTCATACTCTCACATAAAATATCAACTATGGTACAATTTAAGATCATTACCCCACTGGGACTTGGAAGATCCATTATATTTTCCTAGGCTTCCTCCGTAAAATCTTGGTAGAACTTGTTCAAGAAGTGTTCGCTTCCAAAAACTGTTCAGTAAAAATTGGCAGCATTCGTCTAAATATCATTGCTCAACTGTGTACCGCACAGAGCAATTGAAATATTTTATCACAATTCAATAATCAGGAACGCACTAGGGTGCATATAATGATAAAATAAATGAATAAAATGATAAACACCGAAAGAATGTACCTTAATGCACAAAAATGTCCGCAATACTTTATTAATCAGCGTAAATTATATCCGGAATGGCATTTAATAATAAATTATCATTAATACATTCATATATAGTTGAAATATTAAATTTTATGTTCATGGATGATATAAAAACATCAAGAAAACCTCAATTATAAGGCGGCTTTGATTTTTGCCTATTTTTTTCTTGGTAGGCTTGTTAGAATAATGCCTAAGCCATCGATCAATTAATCCGAAGGTCTCATAATCAACCTGCGACTTTGAGGTGATGATAAATCGCCCGATTAGGATTTTCTTCGGGTGAAATGTGTGCAGGCTGAAACGAACTAACCGTGGAATATCCACACTCATTCAATATTGCTATCTATACTTAAACAGGCTTTAGGACAGCAGCTTTAGTCATTTCGATATGATTAGGTCTATCACATGAGTCTCGACCGGATGAAAATGAGCTTATCATGAAAACTACTTCTGAGCATACTATGAATTCCGTACACACAATGGTATGAATGATATTACTTAATTATCTTCCCCCTTGATTGATTATTAAATGACTCCACCAGTTTGTTAACTGAAGTTTTTTAGGAGGAAAATGAATCGATGTTGGTTGATGTTTAAAACGGACGACATCCAGATGATTTGTAATCGAATTAAATTAAATGTGTCGATCTAGAGAAAACGTTCAAAACAGCGCAGAGGAATCGAGTCGGGATCGTCCGTCGCCAAATCGGAAATGACTTCGCTCCGCTGGTGTTGCTTTCGCATTTTTCCAGCATCTTTTTTTATTCCTCCCTTCCTCGTTCCTTCCCTTCCTCAAAAAGCCCTCTCACCCACCCACAAGCCTCCCGACCATCACCCCATCCCCTTTGCCGATACGAAAACATAATGGCGTTCTCTTTCTCTATCGGGATGATCCGAGCGCCTAGTTTTCTTCTTCCGCAAGCGGGGAGGGTGACTTCGGGCGGGGAGAGAGGAGGAGGGAGAGGGATTGGGTGGAGGAGAGAATGTTAGGAGGGAAGGAAGATGGGAACGGGGTTCGGGGAAGCAACGGAGTTTTCGAGTCGGCGGAGGGAGTAGGGAGGAGTGAAGGAGGAGGGCTATATGAGAGAGAGAGAGAGGAAGGAAGGAGAGGGAGTGTGTTCGTGTGTGTGTGTATGTGTTCTGCGATGGGAGGGAGTGAGGGTGATGAGGGGGAGGGAGAGGGAATTTCAGCAGCAACGTTGCGAAGCGGATATCCTTCATATTTCGCGGAGGGGAGAGGAAGTCTTTCTCCCTCCTCCCACACGACCCGAAAACCCTTCCCCTCTCTCTCTCTCTCTCGGATGTGCCGACCCCAGCGCCGCGGCGAGAGAGGCAACCATCGCTGCCACCCCTCCATTCCCGGCACGCCGCTTCCCCCACCCTCCACCCCCACCAGCCCAGCGCGCACACACTCCTCCGTTCCCCTCCGTCCCTCCCCGGCGAACCTTTTCGTTCGCTCTTCGGGAGGGGAAAGGAGGAGGGAAAAAAATAACGTGCGGATGAGGGAGTGAAGGGCGGAGAGAGGGAACGAGATCGGGAGGAGAGGGGAGGAGGAAGAGGGAAAAATGGCCGAGCGGGGGAGGAGGGGCGGGCGGGCGGGGGAGGGGGTAGGGGAGGAACCCGGGCATAGGCGGCTTGCGTCGGTAATGCCAGTCTGCGTCCGACTGCTCACCGTTTGCCCTCGCTGCTCTAGGAGCGAAGGGCCAGACAGGTGGCGCTTGGAGGGAACAAGGGTGTTGTTGTTGTTCGTCGAGCCGCATTGGCTCCCCCTGTGTCTTTCCTGCGGGGAGAAACGATCTCAGGAAAAGAGGTTTTCTGCATCTTGTTTCGGGAGTTCCTTCGGCGCACTTTTCTCGTGAGGGACTTATTTCTCAGCGTGTTGTTTGTTTTCCCGTGGACTCGTCACTTCACACAGCTGTTTTTTTTCTTCAATCGACGACGAATTCGTTGGTTTATTTTTTTTAAAGAAAGCAATCGGTGAGTGTCTTGAATTAAAGAGAGGGACTGTTACGGAGTGGAAGAGACCAGGGATTTAATCTCATCCAAGGAAAAAGGAGTCCTTCTGGGACTTGGCGAGGAAAACCATCCCGAGAGTTGATGGGAAGGAGGATCGAAGAAAGTGGAAGAAGAAGCAACGGCCCGGACTTTTCCGACACAGCTCCTTGAGGTTACTTAACGGACCCGTGCGGGAGGACCTCGAGAAAGGTAAATAAAAAGTGAATTTATTATCACCTCAGTGGGTGGGTAAACCATTGCCGCCCTTCTTCTCCGAATCTCCGGAAAGGTTTCGACCCACTTCTCCCACCCCCATCTGTGTGGTGCATCCATCCGATAGTAGGAACGCCGAAAGTGTCGAAACTTAAAGCCACCCCTTCGGCAGCGTGCACATTCTCCGCGGGTATCATGTGGTAGCCGTGGTGATTATTAACCGCTTCCCAAACAACTAGGACAGTTTTTGTAGGCACGAAAGTGACGCACCCGTTCATTTAGCATCTCCTCCCTGCTCTCTGCCACCTCCAGAATAGAAAATCACCAGGCAAACGTTTTTCGTCGGGCGAGATTACGACGTGGAGAATATTATTTCGCCCAAGTGTTCTCAATATGTACACAGTACTCCAGCTGTCTTTATGTGGACTGTAGTCGCAATCGTGCTCGGGGACTCGTCTCCCTTATCGGGAATGTTTGGAGGTAGAAATCGAAAGGAACCTCTGGTGCTTGGAGAATACTTCCGAGGTCCTTAAACCATCGTTCTAGTGCGGAGTGTCTGTGTCAGTGTCACGCTCACTTGGTCCCCATCCTCCCGTTGCCGAGCACATTTAAACACATTCGGCCTCGCGGCTGTCTCGGACATGTTCCAGACTTAATCTTTTTTTTTCTCCTCGCTGGAAAAGAAATTGTTATTTTTGTACAATCGGTTACTCTTTTTTTTAGTACGGCCATCGCCGAACGTTTTATAATCTTTCGGACGCATGCGACTCACTCATTTTCTTCGAAGGGAGCGGACAGAGGCAGATAACAAGAACGTCAGCTTATAAATTGTAAGTGGATCTAAGTGCCACTTGTCAGCGCGCAGAGTCCATGCGCTATCGCCGGGGGAAAGAAATCGCGCTTCTCTGCCGGAGGGGACGAGGCGGCGACGTCTTGGACTTCTTTCCCCTCCCTCCCTTTCATTCCTTCCTCTTCCTCTCTTTTCCGACTTCACGGAAACTGTACGGTGCGGACGTGAGCGGAAAGTATAGCAAAACTTTTAAACCACTCAGGCGTGCGAGTGTGTTTTTCGAGGAATTCGGAAAAAGGCCATGGGAAGGAGAGTGGTTTCGGCCAAATTCAAAAAGTTGCAAACTTATTTTTTCTCATTCTAGCTGGTGGTTCTACCGTTCGATTTCGATTATTCAGACAGGTCTTCGATTTTCTTGTGTCCTCAATTTAAAGATATTAATTTGCGATGGAACGAAGGGATGAAATGAGTAAGCGATCGAATTGGAGAGGACGGACTTGCTGTAGCGCCCGACTTCAGTTTGTGTTTTAGGTTAGCTGAAATTGGATAAACTGTGTCCATCCAACACCTACCTTAACCCGTAGAGCACAAAAAAATAATGAGTCAGTTTTCCATGACTCGTCGTGAGGAGAGCGTATTCACCCTAGGTTTCACTATCACAGTGGGAAGAGCACGTGAGTGTAGCGTGGGAAGACTTGGAGCGGGTTTGTTTATTTGGTCGTCATTTCCGGAGCGGTTGTCAACCCTCGCATCGGTTTTCACCTGTAAATGACAGCTGTTTAACCGAAAGAAAAGCCTAGTAGCTGCTACGTTCAGACGGCTACAGGTGGACTGAAATAGCATTCAAAAACGTCCCTAACAGTTTTTTCTCTTGGTGAAGTTCTCGCCATGTGGCTCGAACTTTTGTTTGGTCATGTTCGCCAACGACCGCATTCGCGGTGCAAATATAAGAGTGAAAGGAGTTTCGTGATTTCTCCTGGAAACGTTTCATCACTTTCCATAATCATTTCATTCTTTGCTGCGCAATGGCTGGAGTGCGAACAAAAGCTTATGAATAGATAAATGTCTACCACAGTAAGCTGTGAAGGAACATGCTGATATTTAGCTCAGTGAGAAGTAAAACGCCTTTAACTTTTTTCGGAATTCGTGCTAGACTTAATTCAACCGCCGTTTAATAATTAGCGAAAATGAGAGTGAGATTTGTTTGATCATTTCATTCTACAATTTCACATCTAATTAATCCTCCTACTCCGTCCACCCCGGGAAAATGAATGTTTTTAAGTATATTAACCAAAACTCCACCCTCTCTTGAGATGTGCCCTCTTCAAAGATTGCAACCCGACTTCTTCTTTCGTATTCGGAGAATATTTACTTCTTTTACTCTTTGCTCCATAGAAGCAGTCGTTAGTAATGACTTAGTATTTTCAGCAATCAAGGAAGCGGTCTAATGTGAATTTAGAAGCAATGAAGGCGAAATTATTTAAAAACCATTCTCTTATTTAATCAAGGGATGAAATACATGTGTAAATATAAGGTTTAAGTGTCATCAAACATTTATGTATACATGTTTAATGAAGGTAAATATAATATCGTGGTTTTTGGAGAAATGATGTGACTCGGCCATTGAGTCATTCATGCAATGACTTCACCGAAGTGCCAAGTTGATTATTTTCGAAACTCTTAGAAGCTCAAGGTGGATTTCAAAAGGCTATGGTTTCCTTATTTTGACCTAAAACTGACACTAAGTTTTTTCCCATAAATTGTGTTCGGAAGCTAGGTTTCCTGTGGTAGATTTTATCAGTATTTCCCATGAATAAGATAGCATATCGCAAGTGGTGTGTATCTTTTCATAGCAAATCTCATGCATCAATTTCCACAGGAAGTTACTGGAAGAGTTTTCTAAACAATTGCGCACACCTGAAACGCAAACGCCAATAAGCGGAAATGTGTCCTGTTCACAGTTTGTTCTTTCCTGTTTATGTTTACCAAGATGTTTTCACAAGCTCATGCCTCGCTACAGGAAATGTATTTTAAATGTTTTGGCCAAACCTCGTGGTTTATGCCGAGGGAAACGTCCGACTTTTGAAAAAATCTCGCCGCATAACTGCCAATACGTTTGAAGCCATTTTTTATGGCATCTCGGCACTTTCCGTTTGTTGATGAGTCTCCGGGCATGGTCTCCGCCAGAAAAGCGTACCGGGCCGAGAGAGAGAGAGGGACTGACTTTTTGATTTCTCTTCCTCGATGAGAAACATTTTTTGGTTTTCCGTTTCTATTTTAAAAGTTATCATCTCCGGAGAGGTCTTCGTATGCGTGTAACTTCCGTACCATGAAGGGCATTGGTAATTCAAGGAATCAATCGGTTTGAAGACTCGAAATCTTTTACGTGGAAGGTCACTTCTTCCGATTTTTTTTACCGTCCCTTTTCTATGTTATAATCCGACCCGATTATTTTGTCTGGTTTGAGCACATTTTCTTTCGCCGATTTGTGTTCATAGGATTTCCTTCCAAAGTCTCGAGTAAATATTCAAAAGAACTCGGAATGCATTGCATTTATTTGCATTCGTGTATAATTGTGATGTATTTCCTCTAAAAAAAACTATCAAGTCCACAGGAAATAAATATATTGAGCTCTAATTATTATTGGAAGACTTTGAATCAACAGGTGTCGCCTTTAGAAGTACCACGGACTCTGGCTAGAAATAAGAGATTTTCGCTGTCACCCAATGTCCTCTCCTCGATGCGAGTGTACTATGTGGGTATATTCTCTTTCCTTCAATATCCCTGCGTTGGTTTACTCGGGTTTTCCTCCTTGAGAAACACATCTACCTTGGGAACCTGTTTATAGGCCTGCCTTTATTTCCGAGAGAATCCACGGGGCGAGAACAGAGGGGAGATAGAGAGGGGAAATAGAGGATTGGAGCTGGGAGGGAGGAAAAATACCTATTTAGAAATTTATCACGACGCTTAATTTACCCACTACTCATTTATGGATACTGTTGCAGGGAAGTTCAGTATGTCACACGAAAAACAAGCATCTAAACCATTCGCATGTTTGAATTTTATATCTTTTTTTATAGAGACCATTACATTTACTTTAAATTAGCTCATCCTTCCTGATTATGGCTCTATTTTTGTGGTTTTCATGCTAAAGCGATTTTACGCGCTTATTCGACACGAAAAGTGAGCCGCATTAAAATGTGTGGGTTTATTAAATTTCAGTTTGACGTGGCTTTCCCATAAACATGGTGTGTTTTGCATGACTCCCCAAGGAGGTACATCTTAGAGTTGTATGATGAAGAAAAACGAAACGTTACCAATTGCGTATTAGGGTCCTTATAAAGTTTCCGTGTCTCTTAGGCTTGAGTTGCCATTGATATATGAATTTGGGTTACTTAGTAGCATATTTGGGTAGATGAAATATCCACTGTCAATTTTCGTTTTTATCCGCTCTATGTAAACTGTCATGAAACAAATGTGTGCATATGGTAATGAACACTGCTCCTTTTGTATTAAAGATAATGTTGTTCTTTAGCCCCTCCAAAGTTATGTCGCTATATTTTTACGGTCTCCATAAAATTCAGCATACTTTTCAACGTATACGTTGCATGATAAACATAGGAACTGATGAATTAATTTAATGAGCATTTAATGTTTATTCCGAGTTTAACCAACATGCAGGAACGACATAGTTTCAGGCTTAACTTTGTGGAATCTTTCCATATCGTAGAGAAATGATAATTATCAATTGCGATTTCCTTTCTTCTATGTTTACACGAAACGAAGTGTTGAAACCCGGGTCGTGTGAATAAAAACAGTATAGTGGAAATCGAAATGGTCAATTATCATTTATCTCCGTCATCTCTCGTGTGATGACTTGATATTTTCGAACAGGTGGTTTGCAATTTTCGAACATTTAATAGTTTTTGTTATAAATTTTTCCTTTTCCACTCTCCCTCACCTCATGTCCCACTTCCGCTGCGTATCCATCTCTGTTTTTATTATTATAATCAAAGGCGGAAGTATTGCACAAAAAATCTCTTTTTGCTTTCAAGATTACTCAGTCCAGCGCGTGGCGGTGTCGCATATTACGGTGCGGATGTTATGTTGGCGTCGGAGCCCGCCTCCCTGACCGGCGACTTCCATTGCCCTCCCTATCCTCCCACTTCCGAGATTTCCAAATAATTTTATCGCCCCCGGGCGATCTCGGGCTCCAGATGCGATATCCCTCGCGCCCTTTTAGAGCGGCACATGTGCGCACCTCGTTCTCGATGTCGACGCCAAAGTTTTCGGAGCGAATCGTTAAATATCGAGTCGTCCAAGGAGCAATAGGCCTTCTTGTCTCCTCTCCTAGCAACCCTCCCCCCCCCTCCCGCTCGTGGTATTCCTCTCCCGTTACGCAGTTTCCCGTGGGGATAAGGTCCGAAAGTAGACTTCACGAGAGACTTAATCTCGAGCATGCCGGGGGTTCACGAACCCCTTAGAATGTCCCTCTACGTCACCCCCTTGGCAGTATGTGCGTGGTACACGCTTTGAATGGCCCATAAAATTCGCAAGCCGTTTGCCCCGCCCCTCTTTTCCTCACCAAGACACCAGGCCAACTTGGAATGCTTGGTAATGATGTTCGTAGTCTCGGAATATGGTTGCTCCAAGAATATTTGCTAGTTTAGTGTGTTTAATCGTGTATCTAATCTCCCCACGTGTAGTTGTTAAAGTTTTTGCCCTGAAAAGTATTAAATTATTGATTTTGTGTTTGAAATATAGTCCTCGGTAGTCCAGCGTTGGACTACTGACCGGGGGGCCCGGTTTCGTTTCCCGGGCATGGCTCTGTGGGCACCCTCAGCTCGAACCAAGCTGTGTGAATTTTGGGGCACCAGATCCACCTGGGAAACCATAAATGGCACAGGAAAAGGAGTTGACCCTCCCCCCTGATGTGTGAAATTGACACACAGTGTCTATCCTTGTATTGGTTGAACCATCGCCGTCCAAATCAAACCGACCTTTGGGTATCACACAACTTTGTATGAACTGTGTATGATTTAACACGATGTTGTTAAACAATAAATAATAGGTTGTTAAGCATAGTAGGTTGTTATCGAATTTTCAACTAAATATGGAGGTTTAAATTTAGATCACAAATATACCTAACTACCTGAAACCATTTGTGTTATGGTGTATAATTCACATGTTAGTTAAGATATACAAAAATGAGACTTCCATCAATTTTGTTTAAACAGTTTTGGGTTGTATACACACTCAGTATTTAGACTCTAGGTCACTGAGAAAAATTTGAAGCATACTCGTACTTTTACTTCAAATGATAATTGGAAGAAATAATTGGATACCACTTCATTACTTCTGCAAAGTCGCAACGAATTTTAAAAGTTTTATTAGGGCAACGATTTCATAAGAACTTGATAATGCCGAGTTTCAATTTTTATGCGCTTTTTTGCATTTTCTTATCATTTCATCAAGTTTTTCGTTCAAGGGCGTTCACATTACCTGAATGGAATAGGCTGTAAATTAGTTTATTTGTTCTGGTCTCATCCCCAGTTCATGAACCAATTCATCCTATTCTTTAGAAAATAAGGTCCTTGAATATTTATTTGTCTTATTGCTGTGAGGTGGTGGAGAAGAGTTCGAGTTCATCAGGGCCGGCCGGATTCAAGCATTTCGAAATGCACGTGTGTACCGCAGGCTATATAATCGCCAGGGTGATATTGTAATTATTCTCTTCTCGTAAGTTTTGCTTAATTTTATCTCCCTTCTTCCATTAACTGTTCATTTCATACTCACTGGAACCAAGTATAACATTCTACCTCGCTTACTTTCAGCTGGGAAATAGTTCGCGAATTCTATTTTCAGAGTATTCGCTGGGCGTTGCAAGGACGGCGTAGTTAGCAGGACTTTCAGGTGCTAAACAAAATCTTATTATAGCTACCAGCATCGATTGATTTTCAAATTATCCAAAGAAAAGAGAATTATACGAAACATGTCTTGAGTCTCGCGTAGGAAACAAACTATGATTTGTTAAAAATTTTCTGAGCGAAAACACATCGTGAGCTAGTGTGCATAGATAAGTGATTCGCATGATGGGCTTTTTTTTCTTTTCCTTGTCTCAGGGCGTTGCGTTCTTTTTCTCGTCCATTTATTTGACCCTATCGGAAGTAGCGCGTCGTCGGTTCCTTTCCGGTTAAATGGGTTACGCTCCAGCACGAGAGTTGCCGAAACGCGCCGACGCCCACTCCCCTACAAGTGCGTGAGTGTCGTCAAGGCTTGACACAACGCCCTGCTTGCGTGGCGAGCGCGTGAGAAAGTTTCCGGGAAGAAGGGAAAGGTGAGAGGAGTGGGGTGGCGATGGGAATCGGTCCTGAACAAAGAAAAAAAAACGATTGAAGGATTGGGCGCGCAACGTATGAGGGTGGTGTGTTAACAAAAGTCAGTCGGTCGTATCTTGGGACGATGATGCCTTCTCCCTCTGCGGGGGGTTCAGCCAGCCTGGGAGCAAAAGGTGGTATCCGTCCGCTTCGTTGGGACGTCTTAACAGGCAGGAGGCACCGGGCGAATGAGCCTGGAAAGGGGGGGGGGTCGGATGACGTAAACCGGAGGCGCGCATGCCCAAAGAAGTAGTTTTGTCTTTTCCCTTTCCCGCGGAGATTGGATAAGAAAGTGATTTCATTGGAGTGACGAGGGGTGGGGGGAGAGGAGGGATGAAGGGGAGGGTGAGCAAATTGGACGGGAGGGTGAGGCCCTCGTGTTGAGGGAGAGTTGGGCGGGGGTGGAGGGCCGCGACCCACTTTGCAGCCGGGCGGCCAGTTGCCCCGAGTACGCGGCTGGGGGAAGAGAATCCAGTCGGCGAAGATGGCCCACACACACACACACCGCTTGATTGTTTAACACCACCAGTCGTCTATGCATCCACTACTACCAGCCCCCCCCCCACCCCCCTGTCACCTTCGCTCTCTGCTCTGGTCGGAGCACTCGATGCTATTTTCCGTTCGATTCGTTCGTGGCGAATCGGTGAAAGGAAATACCACATGCATGCACATAAGTACTGGAGTGTTCGAATATTTTTTTCGAGGTGCGTTCCTCGTTAAAAATCTTGCGTCCCAAATTCAGTTTTCGCGTGATGAACAGATTACGTTACACTGAAGGCCGGAAAATGTTTTCGGCGGAGCGAAAGTTCGCCCATCCCAATAATAAACATGTAAATGCACCTCAAGTTTGATGCCTTGTCCATCGCAATTCATATGGCGTAATAAACCCAATGTAAATTCTGTGTGCACGGGATATGTATGTATGATGCATCTTGATTTGTTTTGTTGGGAAAAGTAACTTCATAAAACTTCGCAGTTGTAAACATTGTCGCAGAGATTCGGCATCAAAAGTGGATTGAGCTAACTGAAAATTGATAATTTCCTTTCGTTTTAGAGCTGAGGAGGGAATTCTCCTCCAATAGATCGGTAGATGGTTTCATTCCACTGTTGATTATATTTCCTGCACGATGCATTGTTTTCACAGCGTTGAATTTAGTTACATACTTCGATGTTACGGTGGCTACAGTGGCCGTCCTGCGATCCCGAGTGTGTGATTGCTCTTCCATTTCGCTCGGGCTTTATCTTTTCCTTTTTTTAGCCAAGTTGTGCAACAATTTCCCAGGAATTGCAGCGTGCTATTCATTCGGAAGGCGCTCGTTCATTTCGTTCGTTTGGGCATCCACTCGGCAAGTTGACGCAAGTAATAATGCCGGAAGGATTCCGAACCAAGAGAGAAACATGCCCTTTTGATTTTAATACCGTTCGTTGGAACCATTTACGTTGACGGAGTAATCAAGTGAAAGAAATACATGCTTTTTATTTAAAACTACAGTTTTTCTAGATTTCTATTACAGCCGTGGCAATTCTTTCCTGAAACAAAATGTTTCTGGGGTGCAAAGCTTGGTTGACTATTAAAACTCTCGTGTTGTCATGATAAATGGAAAATAAGCTTCGTGTTCCTAATAATGAACGATAAGTTAAGAAAAGAGCCAGTGTCTGCAACCTGTTTGTTTAGTTTCATAGTTATTTTTACGGGTTTTTTTTTTCTTGAGTTAAAGTAGTCACAAACTTTCTTCGATTTTTAGAAATGACGGTTTGTCAGTCCTATTAGTAAATAAGAATCTCTGCATGGCAAAAGGTTTTGCTAAATATTGTTCATGCGCCATAGTGCCAAATATATTTCAATTGTCCAGCTCGTTACATTGGTGCGGGAGAGCTGAATTACACTTCAGACTCTAGGAGGGACAAGTATTTATTTGTTTCCGAAACCCAGTCGAACGATAGCGTGCAATCTTATACTCAATCACTATCAACTTGTTGCTTACAGGTTTTTCACCTTCTTCTGTGTATGTTATTCCTAGCAGAACCTACCAAAAACTAATGTGAAAATATGCTTGTGTTCGGTAGTTTGTTTTATTTTCCAGCGGAAAAACAAGTCACAGGTCAATACTGGATTGCTATAAGAGTGTATATTTTAGTTCACTTTGAAATTTACATTCCAGATACCATAATTCAGCCTTTCTGTTTTTAATTAACGAAGAGTAATGCAGCATATGAATTAAAGTCATTACATCCTGCCCGCTAGTGGTTGTAAGCTTTGCATAATACCTGATTTCAGTCAAGTTTTTCATAATTTTCTCTACAACTAGTTCTGAAATAGCACCTATCAATAGAAGCATGGTATTTTGGGAAATATTTTAGTTGTTGTTTTCAACGATGTTGAAACATGTTAAACATTTAGACTCACTAGGAGAAGAAACAGTGTTTTTCACCATGGCTCGCCTTTTACACGATTTTTACGTGTTTGCGATGATTATATATATTTTTTAAGCGAAGATGCGAGTGCCATCCGCATAGCGTGACACTGTCCAAGTGAAGCGTGAGGGTTAGCAAGGGGATCAATAGTGTGGGTGACATTCCCGCCGCTGGCCTGAACCTTTTAACCTCTTATCGCCCCCTCGGCGAAAAAAAATCTCATGTTGAGCTCATATGTGAGACCAGGAGAGCTTCTCCCGCGTCCGTCTGGCGAAAGCAGCGTTGTGACATTTCCTCGACAATTACAGACACTCCGGAAGAGATGGATATGCTGTGTATTTCTAAATAAAATATTTAAACGGTCGTTTTGTTTTCGTTTTAGGAGTATCCTCCGGCACCTGGTACGTATATCTGTTGCTCCCATCCTAACCCCTCTCCCACTTCCTCAATATCTCCCCGAACTATTGGGCAAGTTAACAGATTAAATGAAAGAGGAAAAAATTAACATTTCCGAGCTCAGATTACCTACATCCGTTGCGAGCAAAAGTTTTTCTCCCCCCCCCCCCTGTGTGGTTTTTATCCCCTTTTTGTCGCATCTTGTCTTCTCGTAGATGTAATTTGATCGCTGCACGGCTGTGGCGTTTTTTTCCAAACTGCTGAAAGGCTTCTCGGTCTCTAGACGAGTTGAGTGAACGAAAAAGAATGAAAACGTGTTCGTCTTTTGTTCGGGGTGCTTCAAACCGGGCGCCCGTCAGTCGCGCGATCACCACCGTTTCATCTTTGGCAGAACTTTCATCGCAAAGTTTTCTCCGACTTCCGTTGGCATGGCGTCTCATATCAGTACGGTAAGTTCGCCTTCTCGTATGGACGCCTCCTGGGTGTATATATTCATTTGATTGTCTTTCTTAATTATTTTCCCTTCGGTTTGGAGCATACTCTGGACCTCTGTTTTACATTTTTGTTCAAATTCGTTTGCAAAACCAATCCGAGGTTAGCCCTATGTGTGCTAACACACCAGTCAGGCGTTTCAAATTTAAGCGTATATTCTTCAGGGTATTAAAGTTGAACGGTACCACTCTTCGGGTTTTAGTTACGGCGTTATTTATTGTTTATTATGGTTTCTATAACTCCCGATGTGCGCGCGTCCAGTGTGATTGGCACTCCGTTAAGGTCAGTGGAATATTTCCTTAATTTCACCAATACGCCAAATTCAGAAATGAAACACCCCATTTTCTTCAGTTGCGTCAGAATATCCTAACTAAATAATTGGAGAACCGAAATGAACTCATACGCTTGAAGATCAGCGACTCCCACCCCTTCAAATGAAAATGTTACCAAATGCTTTTGCCTTCAAAGGGACCTCATTTCGCTTCTTGAATCTTCACTACATCGTCGAAAAATATTATGCCCACTTACATTTTAGGGAGTTTAGGCTAATCGCAGACGATATATTTGAATCAAAGGGTCGATCCGAATATTAAATATATAACATGAAACCACTCAAAATAAACAATCCTTTGTAAAGGTAACGTGATACCCGGAAAAAAGTAACCTTTTTAAGCATTTTACTAGTGAATTTTGCTCGGGATGTTCCATTTATAACTAGGAGTTAAGCAAAAATCCTTTAATCAATAAATATAAATGAAGTCTCTTTAATTAAGAGGTTAAAATGATAAAGCATACCATTTTTCATTTCACGAATTCGGTTGAATCCCTCTTCGAGTATTCCATTTCACCGTTTTTGGCGTATCAGACGTTATCTTTACGCTGATGTTCAGCCTTTCCTACGGGATTTCATGCAAAGTCCAAACGATCCCGTTTAGGTGTTCCACAATTTTTTAGCATTCATCATAAATGTATTGAGCGCATTCCAATTTTCATTGTGGATTAAATAAATTGCAACCATGGGGATGGTATGTCACGCGGTGTCCGCATTCGTCAGTATTGCCAACTTTTGGCGATGGCGTCAGTGGTGTTTGCGAGTGAGTGTATGGTAACTTGACTGTAGTAATTCCCATTTAATTTTACATATTTAAATTTCTGATGAGTGTTAGTTAAAATGACTTAATAGAGTGTTAAAAAAGGTCTTTTTCGTTCTTAGAAGTGATTTAGACCCTTAGAGAAAGAAAAACATATTGTGATGCCAAAGGTTTGAGCCTATGTAATGTTGGATTAAGTAAAACAACCGGATAATATGCATATTGAGCCCGATCATCCACAAATCATGGTTGTCTTATTCTTCAGTGCGAGCTGACTCGTGTTATCTGTGCCATAGGCTATCAAGTTTTGATTCTTCTTAGTGGAAATTCCATTCTCCTAGGTCTGAAGATTTCTTGAAATTTTCCTTATGTAGGGAATATTTAGTGTATTTGGTGTAATTGTGTGAACACTGCTATGAGATTGTTGTGTTTAGACGGGAGGCCTGGTTGTTTGAAAAGAGTCGAAGCTCTTTCTGTGCTTCGCCAGATTAGGTCATCAACAAAATTTTATCCGTCCATCATTGGGTACGTAAGAGATGCAGACTTGTAGCGGGCATATCGGACCGCCAAAACTCATTGTTCTGTGTGTACTGTTCAGAAAAGCTATTGACCTCAATTGTCAGCCAGATAAGTGTACCCGCTCGATGAACTGAACGCCAGTTTCGGACCTCGTGTGAAACGGATCGTGTGTTTTCATTTGAGCGTTTCCATAGAGTTTTTCACGGTCTAGATTAGCATAAATTTACACGTCACATGTAGCAAAATTCTTAGGTATAGCTAAACGTATAACGAAGTCGACGTTGAATGCTGAGGATGGAACACGAGCGACATAAATTGGTCCATCTTTCGTTTACAACCTCCTATCCTTGGATATCACGCGAAATCACATAACAGGAGAGACATTTACCACAAAGATTCGAGAGAGAAATACACACGATTGACAACCGGGAGCTATTCAGCTAATTTCACTGCCATTGCAAGTCAGGCTGATGATAATTTTAAGCCATCTTATTCTGTTTCCAAACACTCTTCGTTAAACTACCGTTTGTGCACAGTTTAATATTAATATATTTATACATATATTAATATATAGACATATATATATATAATATATATAAACAATATATATATATATATATAATATGCAAATATATACATACATAAATATATATTATTAGGTAATCTACCGGTTAAGGTAGGTTTTTGGATGGACACAACTATCAAATAAACATTTTGTAACTCCCCACCTAGCAAACTAATCTATATCAGGTCCCTCTTCATCTCGGTGTACTTCTTTCCTCCCTTCATCCCGTCCAACATCCCTATCCTGTTCCTACCCTTACCACGCTTGCCTAACATTCTCCCCTCTATTACCCTCTTCAACATTCCACTACCGCTCAATACGCCTTTCATCCATTTTTCCTGCCTCCATAGGATTTCTCTCAACAAACCCCTCTCCTCCCTTACCATTTCTAGTACTTCCTCATTTGTTTTCCTTTCGGTCCATTTCACCTTCTCCATTCTTCTCCATACCCACATTTCAAAAGCCTCCAATCTACGTCTATCCTCCTGCTTCAGCGACCACGTTTCCGCGCCGTACATAGCTACGCTCCATATCAGAGTTTTTACGAGTCTTGTCTTAACATCCCTACTCAACGTCCCCGTCATCAACTCCCTCCTCTTTGAGAAAGCCTCCTTGCCTAGCGCAATTCTTCTCCTTACGTCCCTACCACTTTGACCGTGTTGGTCCAAAACACTTCCGAGATATGTAAACTGCTCTACCTGCTCTATTCTTTCTCCGCCTATTTTAATATTTAGCTTAGCCTTTTTCTTTCTAGAAAATCGCATAACCTTTGTTTTATTAATATTGATTCTCATCCCATATTTATCGCACTGAACCTCCAATTCACTCAACAATGCTTGCAACCCCTTGGCTGACTGAGCAACTAATGCTTGGTCATCAGCAAACCTAACCGATTTTACGAATTCCCCTCCGACTTTCATTCCTACCTCCAGTTCTTCCCATGCCTCTTTAATCATTTCCTCTACATATACGTTGAACAGTACCGGTGACAATGGGCAACCCTGCCTTACACCTCTTCCTAACACTGCCCATCCGGACTCTCCGTTCCCCACTCGCACCTGAGCAGTCTGAGACATGTACAGGTTGCGGATCAGTCTCCTGTCCCTCCAATCCATTCCTATTTTCTGCAATACACGCATTAATTTTTCCCAATTCACTCTATCAAACGCTTTTTCGAAATCTACAAAACAGGCAAAAACGTCCTGATTGTATTCTATATTTCTCTGGACTAGTGATCTCATTACTGCAATGGCATCACGCGTACCTCTTCCTTTCCTAAACCCAAACTGATCATCCCCTAAGTAATCATTTGCCTTACTCTCTATCCTTTTGTTGATGATCCTGAGAATAACTTTAGCTGCGTGGGATATCAAACTTATTGTTCTGTAATCCTCACATGACGAAGCCTTTGCCTTTTTTGGAATAGGAACTAACACCGATCTCACAAAATCTTCCGGCCAGATTCCTTCCTCATAGATACTACGAATCAGTCCATATATGGCCTTCTTCCCACCTTTCCCTAACCATTTCAACATTTCTACAGGAATATTGTCCACCCCCACAGCCTTGTTTGCTTTCATCTCCTTTAATGCCCTTTCTATTTCATCGTCGAGTATGCCTGGACCTAAGCTATCTTCTTCTACCTCATGTTCCTTTTCTATGTCTAACCTTGTCGGCCTACGTTCTTTACCATACAGTGTTTCTATATATTCCTTCCATCTCTCTTGGATTTTTCCTGGTTCAACTATTATCTTACCCCATTTATCTTTAACTGTTAGCACAGATCTTGCCTTCTTACTCCCCGATAATAACTTAACCTTGCTGTATAGAGCACCAATTTCACCCTTCTTCTGTAGACTTTCCATATCCTCGCATTGCGTTTTCCACCATTCTTCTTTTGCTTTATTTGTGGCCCTTCTCAATTTATTGTTTAACTCTTTGTACTTCATTTTGCCTAACTCTGTGTTTACATTTTTCCATCTTCTTCTCTCGTCCATCTTTGCAATCATCTCATCCGTTACCCATGGTTTCCTTATCCTTTTCCCGTTAACGGTTCCTATAGTGTCTTTAGCGGCTTCTAATATCCCTTTCTTGATACATTCCCATTTTTCTTCGATAGCACTCAGTTCTTTACCGTCATCCATCATTTTCTCTACAGCGCCCTGATACTCCTTCTTCGTTAATTCATTTACTGCTTCTAAATTCCATTTTTTAACCCGCCGCCCTTGCCTTATCTTCTTGAAACGAACATTACATTTCATAACAACTAAATTGTGGTCAGAGTCCGCGTCCGCTCCTGGGAAACTGTGCGAATTTATCACACTGTTCCTAAACCTGTGCCTAACCATAATATAATCTAACTGATACCTTTCTGAGTCACCTGGCATTTTCCATGTATACCTACGCCTTTTGTGGTGTCTAAACCATGTGTTGGTGATGACTAACCCCTGTCTCCTGCAGAATTCAATTGCTTTCTCTCCGCGTTCATTCCTCGTGCCTAACCCATAGTCCCCCACCTCACCACCATCTCTTCCTTCGCCTACCGTCGCATTCCAATCCCCCATCACTATTAAATGTTTCCCTGCAGGAACACTCGAGATGATATCCTCTAACTCATCATACATCCTATCGACTTCTTCCTCCTTGTGGTTGCTCGGTGGCATGTATACCTGAATAATGACCAAGTTCGTCGGCTCTGCTTTAATCTCTACGAGTAAAATTCTATCTGTCGCTTGCTCTATGTTGACTACGCTTCTTCCTACCCCTTTATTTAAAATTACGGCAACCCCTCGTTGGCTCTCGTCCCCGCCGCTGTATATTACTCTATAATTGTCACTCCAGTAATCCCCGCTATCTTTCCATCTCACCTCGCAGAGGCCTAAAACATCTATGTTACCTCTTTCCATCTCTCGCTTAATATTTTCTAATTTGCCTCTCCTCAACATTGTCCTGACGTTCCAGGTTCCTATTCTTACTACTTTCGCCTTCTTCTGAGTCTTCTGTCCTGCTGAAGTTATTTCTTCCCTGCAAGGGTTTCGTGGGATGACGACCGCGGAAGCCTTGCCTCTCCCGCTGCCGGGCACGACACACGGCCTCTTGGGCCGAGTCCCGTAGTTGCCAGGACTCATATTATCTATAGTGCCCATCATAATATTCTTGGGAATCATAATTGAGGTGGTTTCCCGTTGCCTTCCTCAATAGTGTTTTTAACGTGACACCATCACTTAATGGCCGCCCCACTGGGGTCAGACGCCATTGCAGCCGCCTCACTGAGGAACAGACGCTGCGTGGACTACCTTTCGTCTGGCTCCTAACCTTCGACCTATCTGGCATGGGTGACCCTTCCAGGAGTAATTATCATTACTCCCGCCAGCGCAGCTCTAGGGGTCATCGGAACACACAAGCCCTTCCACCACGACAAGGTTGTAGTCCATATAAATATATATATTTAAAAATAAATATGTAACGCCAGTTTTTGTAAACTGGTGATAATAAGTTACGAATTTGCGCGGAGATACGGCCTACTTCTTCGGATCAACTAAGCAGAAATTGCTACCACTACACTCACCCAAAGTACCCAGAAGCAAAGGTTCCTTTTACACTACGGCCCGCCCGTAAATTTACGGACTGTTGGCAACGCCGACCTCTCTCGAGTACCAACTCCCGAAACTCTCTCTCTCCCACCATCTCCCTCCCCTCTGCCCTGCGGGGAGGGGGGTGTAGAAGGTGGGGGGGGGAGTCTCGCCGGCGCTCTTCGGTGTGCGCGCGCTCGGCTTCGGTGCTAGATCTTTTCCTTATTTCTATCTTCGTCCTCTTAAAGGACGTTGAGAGTTGGGAATTCCGGGAGCTTAACAGGAAGGGTCCGTTCGTGAGAGCAGAAGCGGAGCTGGAGCGGCAGGGAGGGGATGGGAGAGGAAGAAGAGAGACGGAGGAGGAGTTGGTGGAGAGAGGAAATGAGGAGGAAGAGAGAGAAGCGGAGAGGAGGAGAGAAGGATGGGGTGTGTGGAGGGAGAGGGAATGGAGGGGAAGTGTCTGGTTGGTACTGGGCGACCCCGGAGCGTTCGGAATTGGAGGGGTGGAATGGCGGGGAGGCTCTGGAGAGGGAAGAGAGAAGAGCGTGTTGCCTCGTCTGAGGGGGGCGGGCAGGTCGGGGAGGAAGGAAGTTAAGTTCTCTCCCTTACCAACCAGCCGGGGAAGCCACGTAGTATTGCCGTCGGGTTGGGGGTGGAAGGGAATGCCGGTGGGGGCTGGAGGGAGGCTGTAGGTGGCGCGGAGAGGGAGGCGGACGAGATGGAGGAAGTGGTGGATTAAAGTAAAGGGAAGAGGAATAAAAAAGGAACCGAAGGAAGGAGAGTGGAAGGATGGGGAGGAGGATGCTGCAGGGGAGGGAAGATGTAGCTGTGGTTATACTGGAAGGGGAGGGGGAAGGAAGAGGGGGATGGAGTTTAAGGTGGCCCTCTGGGAGGCGGGGGAGTTGGTTAGAAAGAGTTAATGGAGGAAGGGATTGGTCTGTCAGACTGACTTGCCGAGAGGAAGCCAGAGCCTGGTTTAGGAGAGAGAAAGGAGCCAGGAGAGAAGTTATTATATTTTTTCTCGAGTTTTAATTTTCCACCATTCCTCCCCTATACCCCTTCCCCTTTACCCCTTCGACCCCCTATCCCACACCCCATGGAGCCTCCTTCGTGTTTTATGGTCGCATTTATTGTTATTTTTTTTACCTCCTAGGACGTTATATTCGACACATGTAAGGAACACGCAGGCACACTGAAGGGAAGAGATGATTGCCTTACAGCCTACCCAAACGAGTTGGGTCCTAAATAATGATATTTCGGGCGATAATGGGATTATTGCCTTTCGATGATGTGGGAGGGCACGGAGAGTGGTAAATGAAGGGGGCTATTCCGTGATTGCGGCTTGAAGGCTCGATGAGAAATATTTCTTAAGTATTTTTTGCTTCATCTGACCAGGAAGTAGCACTTCCATATTCGTCCGGTTAATTCGTTCGTTTCATCGCTAACCTGGCAGCTGCCATCCCTATTGCATGCACTGATGAATTTTGTCGTAACGATACCATAAAAGAGTTATTTCTAGATTGTTTTCCCGAAGGACCAACACAGAAGTGTTTGGTTCGGTTGTATTATGTACCAATTATCTTAATTATTGCTAAAACGTGTCCCCCGTTTACTTTTCTGTACCTAATGCATACGCAATCGCCGCGAGTGAAGTGAGCCATGAAAAAAATCATTGGCCAAAGTAACGTGATTCGAAGAAGCCGTTTAAGACAGGAAATCAGCCATTCCTGTCCCAAGGCTGTAACTGTCGCTGTCGTTAACTGGTTCTGTCATTTCCGCACTTCTTCGTGCGCAGTGGTACGTTTGAGTTAGATTCGAGTATTAAAAAACAGCCGAAATTCATTTGCCGCCGTGAGTAGGATTAAAAAAATTATTTGTACCTACTTTTTTGGGGCGAGATTGAGACTTCATAGACCCTTCTTCCTCCTAACCCCTAGGATTGTGATCGATAGACAATAAATCTGTTCACTCGTTTGAAGAAGGATGTCATTATTCTGTAAAATTTTCAATTTCACGGTTTTTCTCGCTCGTCTTACTTCTTCAAAGTGGATCTATAATCGAAACCTTCCTAATATTCGGTCATCACGACTGGCAACCCGCAGCCAGTCGTCGTCTCTGTCTCACTCCGCCTTTGAATGTTGAATTTCTCTGGGGTGTGGGTGTGAATCGATAGTCATAATTTATTACATGGAATTAATATCGCATGCAAGTGCGCTTTTCCTTTCCACCTCGTGAGACTTACCAGTGCCGTTCTCTTCAGGTTATCATCCGCATTCTCCGCCTGTTTCGCGCGGCGAAAAGTGAAAGCAAGTTCATTTTCGTCGAATAAAAATTACAGTTTCGAAGCCTCCGACGAGACGTCTTTCGTTTTCGACGTTACTGGAGGACGCGGTGGGTTAGCCCGTGCGCTGTAACCGTTTGAAATAAAAATCTTTAGGCTCCTCACCCCCGAATACACCCCCCCCCCCCATAACCCAATCTCTCTTGTCGAGAGACGATTCCTCTCAGGGAGGAGAAGGCAAGAGAGAGAGAGAGAGAGAGAGGCGGGAGGAGCGGTACAAGGGAGGAAAGGCGTTGGCATCTCTCAGGGCGAGATCGCAGGGGAGAGAGACCTCCGTCGCGTATGAATATTTAAAAATATTTGTCCGTGAGAGCCGCACGCGGGTCCCCCCCTCCACACACACAAACACACGTGACAACTCTCGAGATGCTCAAACTAACGACGCGGTTTTTTTTCTTAAAGGCGGACACTCTTAATCCGTCCGT
This sequence comes from Hetaerina titia, assembly GCA_037158775.1. Classification (NCBI taxonomy): domain Eukaryota; kingdom Metazoa; phylum Arthropoda; class Insecta; order Odonata; family Calopterygidae; genus Hetaerina; species Hetaerina titia. The sequence goes on along the minus strand of CM073775.1, from coordinate 91,178,535 downwards.
TCGGTGGAGTAATGAAAAAAAATAAAGATCGGGAGGCATGGGAAGAACATGGGATGGGAGAACGGAAGAAAAAAAAGAAGTTTTCTTCTCCCTCTCCACCTGGAGGAACGGGATAAAGTAAAAAACGAAACTAGAATCTCCTCCCTCACCTCGGCCGGCGCTAGGGGAAGAGTCCACCCCCCCTTCCCCCCTCCCAATCTCTCCCCGTGAGAATGGGAAGAGAGGAGGAAGATGGGAGGGAGATGAGAGCTCGCCTCCTCATCCAGCGAGCGGAGAGCTCCGGGCACGCACTCCAGCGAGCTCGCGCACACACACGGACCCACGCACGCACTATAAAGACCTTCGCTTGGTTAAGGTGCCGCTAACATCCAGGCGCGGAGGAGGAAGAGGAGTTTGAGTTGGATGTGGGGACGAGGTGGACGTCTTGTTGGGGGGGAAGAAAGGAGAATGCGGGAGGGAGAGGTGGGCGGCAGGGAACCAGGAAATGTCGGCTGGGTTGCTTGCTTGCTCATGGCGAGGAGGAGGCGGTGGGAGAGTCGGTCGGGGGAGGGAAGCTGCGGGGAGTGGAGGTTTAGCTACGGAGGCCGCGTAGGGAGAAGGACGGGGAGGCTTCGGTGAGATGTCTCGATTGGCGGGCGGTGCCCGTGATGTTGTGGGTGAAGAGAGGAGGCGGACTTGAAAAAAATTAAAAATATATAATATATATGCATATAAAAAAAACCATAAGCACAGTAATCAACCCAAAGGTCGGTTTAGATGTTGATGGTAGCTCACCCGTGTACCAAGCCCGACGGCGTGTGAATATTCACACATCAGGGTAGGGGGGCCAGTTCCTTTCCCTGTGCCGGGTATGGTTTCCCAGGAAGATCTGGTACCCGAAAAATCAACTAGCTTGGGTGGAGCTGCAGGTGCCCAAAGTGCCTTGCCCGGGAATCGAACCCGGGACCCTCCGGTCAGTAGTCCAATGCTCTACCCACTAGACCACCGCGACCATATGCATATATTTAATCATAAAAAATTGATTCATAAGCTTGTATTTTTTGCCGAATTGTTTGAGGAAAAGTTTCGGTGTAGTAGGGCGTGTTCGGGTCCCGATTGGAAACCGGTGGGAAGGTGAACAATTCAAGTCATTAACCACTATCTCCTATCCAATAATCCACGGGTGTGTTTCGACATCTAATGGAGCATTGTATATTTAACCCCTGCTATCCTGTGTGTGTGCACATATATAAAGATCTTTTTCTTATGTCTGTCGAGAAACCAGTGTGGAGACGACGATGCTCTTTTAATGTCACCGGTATTTTTTTTCGGAAGTTGTGAAACTCGACGGAAGCATTTGTTTCCCGTCTATGGACGAGCCACAGGTTCCACCACATTATCTCCTGACCAATTGCGGTCACGGGCGTCATTATTGAGCCGAGAAAACAGGAATACTGCAGCGACCTGTTTTTTTACGTTCCGGATTCCGCGAATCTCGCTCAAATTTCGGAACCTGATTCCGTTTTTTAATTTTGAGTTATTTTTGAGAAACTATAAGATATCCGATTATTTTTTTACCTTTAGTTAAAAATATATATTTAGTCCAGTGATGTATAAAATGACAGATTAAAACGGTAAGTCATGATAGTAATTCACCAATACCGTCATTCACTTGGAGGATTGTTATTTATGATAATCTGGCATTTCGGTTATCCTGCGACGTTCTACTTCGAAAGAAGATTTTGCTTAACCGTGGAAGCAGAGTCTTTCTAATATTTTTCTACTTCTCCCACGTGTTAAATAATAAACTGGCTCTTTTCGCGATGAATCTCTCTACGCCTACGCTAAGTCTTCTTCATTCAACTTGTGTACGAGTTTCCCCTTTAAGAGAAACCACCCACACTCACTCATCCAGTTTCAGCTTCATTTTCTGTTTCCATCGTACTCTAGCGAGCTTCCGTTTATTTTTCAACCTTTCACATAACCTGCAATTCTGAAGCGTGCCTCAAGTGAAAAAAAACGTTCCGCTGAACTCATGAACGCGATCGCAAATATTCTATGAAAATGAAATTACCCCTCTTATTTCCATTTCGTTGCGTGAATCATGCCTCTCCGGAAGGTTGGTTCGGAGGTGTGTTGCGTCTTCGAAAAAGCTTCTCTGTTAGTTCATTGAAATCACATGCGGAGCAGAAAACGTCCCTTATTGAACTCTTGTTTATTTTATTTATTTTTCTTAGCGTGAATCCATCCAATGGATGAATTACCATTGACATTCCCTGTTTAGTTTTTTTCCTGAAATGCATTAGTCGCCATGGGAAGATCTTATCGACGCGAATAAGAGTTGGATTTGAGCGTTCAGTGACTCAACAGGAATACCTCCACTAAGGGCTGAACTTTACGTTGACCCCATCACAATTTTTTTGAATCATATTGAAAAAACAATATTGAGACACAAGATCGAATGCATAGTAATAAACTTAGTAATAGTCTGCACATCATGCAGTAAATCCACCTGGGAAGAGTGTTTATTTCCCATAGTAATTTCTCGTCTGTCATTAATAAATGTAACTCTTATTTTTTCTGCAAACGATGCTGAATCACTGAGTTAACAGACTCCTTTAGGAAAATAGCGGACGATTAGTTTCCTCAAGACATATTGGACGTAGTTGGCGATATTCATTTTGCGGTGAAACTTTCAACTCTTCGATGAACAAATGAAGATTAGGATGACACTCGCTCAGGAGGGATTCAAACCTGGGTCCTCGAAATTAGCATATCAAGGGAATTACCCCCGCTGCCATCAAGGCTTATGTTCATATACGGACTTGAAGCATCCCTCCACATGCGTGCATTCTTTACTCTCCCACATCTCATTGTTTCAATAGCTTTATAATTTGGCCTGCGTTCGCGCACAAGTCTCGTCGCCATTGAAATCAACGAACGACGGCTGAGATTTGTGGCATCATCCATCTTGTGAGTTATGTTCGGAGAGAAGTCCGCGAGAGGAGTACGTAAGTGCAAACACAATCCATTCGGCCGACCTCTTCTTTTCCTCCTCCGTCTTCTCAATAACTCCGTCCTCCCCACGCAACCGAGTCTGTTAAATATTCCGCGTCGTCACTTCCTCTTCCACGAGCGCACATCTTCCTCCTCTGATTGGTTTGCCCTTTTTCTATTTGCATACTAATATCCGTGAAGTATTTTTCATATACCGCGTCGTTTTCCTGGAACCCTTGATTTATCTCTTTAATCATCCTTCTCCCATTATTCTTCCAACCCCTGGACGCTTTCAAAGCGACATTCTGACGCACCTGTTCTTTTTTATTTCTCCTCGCCTCGAAATTTCTCAACCACAGTGCAATTTCCTTGTGTTATGACGACGTGGGTGTGGGACGGAAGTGCTCTGAAATCCAATGGAATTGCAATTATACCTCCATCCAACACACTGCCATTCATACGGTGCAAATATGGCTTAATGTAAAGTGATAGTTAATGGTTTTAGTCGTTTGGTAACCGAGTTTCATTGCACTCGTCTTGAATGTTTGCATTTGTTGTACTGCATCGATAAGTCGTATTTGACCTAAATTCTCTTGGTTTCGCATGGCAAAGAAAATATGAAGTTCAACGTTTAATTTTTCTTCCTATTGTCATTCGTCAGTGTGCAATGATTGCTAGGAAATTAGAATGTCTCCGATATGTCCTAAAAAGTTAAAATGTACTCACTATACTGAATGTTTTGTAGAGTGGGGTTACGCTTTAACATTTTGAACACATCGGGGAAATATTATCACCTATCAGTAGAACATTCGCTTGCAAATTAATGCCATCCCGCATTTTTTGCGCCCGATATTCTGAAGGTATTCCCAGTGAAATATCGACGTGCACGCAGATGGGATGCCACGATGCGTCCGGAGTGATTTTAGGTAATAATCAGGATCGTTCATTTTTTTCCTTTTTATACCCAATTGAAGGAGGCAATGGGCGGCGGATGTGTAAACCGGCAAGTCCTTCCTTTTTGTAATATCCCGACACCATTGCGATGCTAATTCCTTACGGTTCCCCTAACCCACGCTATCATTATCTGCATTGGCACCGCGATATTTTTCTGCAGCTAAACTCGCCATCGCGGATCTTTCGTTCTAGCTCTAATTAGTGGTGTCGCAATGAATCCTGTTCTTTTCAGGTTCTGAAGAGTCAAGATTTGTAGAATGGCGACGGCGTTTCCGTCATCCATCGCGTATGATAATGTTAACGTTCGGGCGTTATGAACATCGATGTACGTACTTCGTGTGTTTGAATTTCCCCACCCCTCTTTTTTCCACTCCACTGATATATAAATGAAACGCTCCCAAGTTTCCCGATTACTTATTAGTGAATTTCTTTTTCCCTCTCCCTCTCCCTCCCTCAGTTGTCCTACTCCTCCTCAAGGCTCTTTTAACAGTCTCCTCCTGCTTCTCCCGCTCTCCAAACTGCACCGCGAGCGGCCTTCTCCGTCCACCTTCCGCCACCGGCCGGCCCCTTTCCCGTCGACCTTCTTCCCCCTCCCTTTCCCCTTCGCCGTCCTCCGATGTCCTTCCTTCCTCGGACCTCACACTCTCAGACTGCCATTAAAAGATCTCTCTTACTCTCTCTCTCACTGTAGCGAATGCCAATGTTATTGTTTTTGAGACAGGTAAGGCCAAGGTGGGGATGAAAGTGGTATCTTGTTTTAGTGATACTTTGCTTACTCTGAGGGAGTTCGGAAGAAAAACGTCACGCGAGACTTCCTGTTTATTCCCTGGAAACGCTCGACTTACTTTTTTTAAGAAAGAACTATGTAAGTACTAACTTAGAAAGTTTTTAGTCTTGCACGGTTATTATTCGTGAGTTCTCGTTTTAAATTTGCGGCCGAGTTGAGTTCGTAGCTGAAGCATATGCGATCCAATGGCAGAAATGACTATAATATACCGCAACATGGCTTCCATAAATGGTCTTGGGACTCATAATCTTGGGAAAATCGTGCGAGCGACTGGAATTCGTTTCATCCACTTTTCTCATGCTTCAAAACATGGAAGCCCATATTATTTCAATTTTGAAATAAATAGTGTAATTTTCTGCGCAGGGTTTCTGGCATTAAGGTGGCAGTTTAGAAACCCTTCATACTAATAATGGCTATGTTGTTTGTTGCGTTGTCACGTTGGTAACTTAAAATACCTTTACGCTGCGATCAGACCATAGTCGGCAATCACCCGAAAAATCCCAATTCATACTACGTACTTGTCCGATTTCCTCATCCCATTTGCATGAGGAAAGAAGCACTGCGATGCAGGTCACGTGCTAGTGGGTAAATTCCCTCTCAAGAATCGGTCCAATGATGGCCTGCACCAGTGACCCAACAGCAATCCTGTGCATGTGTACTCTGCCGTCACCACCTTTACCCTGTTCCCTCCCCGAAAGTTATCCCACACTCATTTCCCTCTTCACTCGAGGACCTCGCTACATCCCACTGGTCCTCCCCTGCAAAGTACGACCCCTTTGTTTCCAGACCCCTTTCTGGATCGTGCCCCTCCTCGACAAATTCACTTCTCCCATTTGAAATAATAAGGGAAAATTATACAAACACATGCACATAATAGGATACTGTGTAAGCTATATGTATTAAGCATACGTGTGTGTGCAAATTTATAAAATATATATATATATATATAAATATATATATGTATTTATATATTGGCCCGGGTTCGACTCCCCGGCAGGCCTCTCTGGGCACCCTCAGCTGCACGCAAGCTGTTCGGTTACCAGACCTCCCTGAGAAACCATAGCCACAGGGAAAGTAACTGACCCCCCCTACCCTGATGTGTGAATTTCATACGCCGTATTGGTTTTGGTACCGGGTGAACTCTTTCATCACCTACCAAACCGACCTTCGGGTTGATTCCTGTGTTTATGGTTTCATATGTATATGTCGATGATGTAGAAGCGTTAACGAGGGCAATGTGACACAATGGCACAATAGAACATGAAATTATCAATAGAAAACAAAAGGAAATTCCTATGTATTTAAGAAAGTTTAAGCTTTCGGCCTTCTTGTAAGCCTTTCTGAAATGTGATTGTCCTTATAGTTGTTTTCTATTTATATTTTTGTGTTCTATTGTGCCGTCCAAGTGTTACATACACACGTACATATAGAATATAAATGTTGAGACGGAGTGTCTCCTTCGAACCACTTCCTCTCCCCTCCCATTCTCCCCGCTCGAGACTGTGACCCCAGAGCACCCAGAGACACGACGCGAGGGCCGTTTTCCCCCCCTCTCCCGCCTCCTCCGCGTTAGATTGGATCCCTCTGCTTTAACCTTTCGGCCATTATACTCGATTATACCTCCCTCTTTCCCCGCCATCAAGCCTTTTTAAACTCCCTCTCCTCTTCACCGCCACCCCTCGCAACTCGCACTTACAACTCCCTCCTCCCATCTCCACCCCGCCTCTACACACATCCGCCCCCCTCCCCCCATAAATTCTTCCCCCTCCTTGCTTCCCTTCCTGTCTTCCTCCCTCTTCTTCCCTCCACTGCATCTCTCGTCTGTAGCATTCTCTCCTCGTCCCCTTTCTCTATGTGGCGCCGAAAACAAAATCACACCGTACGTATATTCCAATCACTCCAACCCTTTGCCCTCCCTAGACTTTTTTCGGCATCCTTAAGTGGTCATTCATATTCAATAGTAGGTCACGCTCCTCTCTGCGGCAGTTATGTTAATTGGCGTTCACTGACAGAAACTCGTAGTTTCATGTAAATTCGAGGTTGCCCGGGTAATGTTTTGCGAGTCTTCGTAATGGTGTCGGCGAGAAGTAGCTGGAAGGTGCTTGTTTGGCTTTCAGAAGGCCTTGGTCAGCCGTTCGACCTACGACTCTCGATTGAACGTGACTATGAAACGCCTCGGATTCGTACTCTGGCATCATTTTACCTTTCGCTAATCAGGGCACATTAGATTATATATATCGCAGAAAATTGTGATGACACTCGGGCTTTTACGGCCACTGGCATACCCATAACCGTCGTTGAAATCTAGTAAGGATTTGATCTCCCTCCTCAAATTTCGAACAGAGGATTGTTGCATTCATGTGCGTTGATTGGCGTTTCATTGGCAGTGAGAATTCTTACAAATGCGGATATGTGGTGTTTGTGTGACACCGTCGCTTGTGCAACATTTTCGCCAGTTTCTCTCTCGATGTAATTCAACCCTTCCCCTCCAGCGCCCATTTCCTTCGCAATTTCGCCTTCTCATCATGTGTAGTTCCCTCACCCCTCACTCGCTCAACCGCCCAGTCGAAAGTGGCCGTAGCCACTGCTCCCGGTGGCCATGGGAAGTCGACATATGACCCAGCAGAATCGGAGATAGGTATATCTCTTGCAGTCGAAGTTTCTTCTTTCTTCGCATTTTTTTTATGGCGACAGTGCATTCTCAATGTTTGGCAAGGGCTTCCGGGCCGAGGGTCGGTGATATCGAAAGTGAGCGAGAATTTTGCCCACGAAGACGAACTGGTTCTTTGCAGATTGGATTTTAAGTCAGCAACCAGTGCTCATAAACTTAGAGGAATTTAGCTTAGGTGGACGGGACTACATTGTTGGTGCAGGTCGTAATGGAACGGTAAAAATATTTTCCCGGGTAAATGAAACATTGCCCAGCACAACTAACAGTGTTTATTCTGAAATAAGCAGATTTATCGTCCGCCTTGCATTTTTTAAATTAATTTGTTCAGACATTTTCTCTTTTTGAGCATATGTCCCTGCTTGGAACATTAATCCTTCAGCTTATAAAAAATTCTTTTGTGACCATGTTACTTTCTTGATAACACCCTCAGTTAATTTAGCCTATTTTCGACATAATTTTTTACAATTATTTCTTCGTTAGTACTTTTTAGGCTTAATCTTCTCTCCCTCATCGATCTGTTTCTTTCGTGGTTCATTCGTTTTTTCTGCGTTTTCCTTCTTTTGCCCCTCTCCCTTCGCTCGTAGCGAGCCAGCTGTCGCGCCCAGTCCTGGTGCTCAAACATCGCTCGACACACGGCAGTGAGTTTATGGTGTAGGACGAAGGTAGATGCACCCTATCCCCACCATCACCCAAATGTCCTGTCTATTCCACCCTCCCAAGCCGTGCTCTGCATCCAGGGAGCAACCGCTTTTTTCTCTCTCTCTCCTCCCTGGTTTATCACCCCTTCCCCCCCCCACACACACACATGAACACCCTTCCCCATCTGATCCGCATATTCCCCCTGCCCCCAAACCATGGCACCCATGACTTCTCCACTCCACCCCGTTAAACTACGCTCCAAATGGTAAATAACTCGAGTGGAGCTAAATTCTCAACACGTACTCTCTCTCTCTCCCCCTCTCCAACAAGCCACCCTAGGGGTCGCTCCCAATGAATGGACCGTGTGCGGTAGTTAGGGACGGCTCGGTAATCCGTGGAACGACTTATCCCTCCCCACGCCCCCTCCCACATGCATCTCCTCCCCTTTAGTCTGCTCCTTCGCTGGACCGCCTCCGCCGAGAGACGTTCCTCCTCTTCATTGTTTAATTTCGCCCCCGCTGCCGTGGTCACTGATCTCCCGAGGTCGGCTCCCTCGGAGGCTGCGGGAAATGGATGTTGACGGCTGCTTTGCTCCCGAGAGTGGGGGATGTGGGATTAATAGTTTCTCCCAGGGGTCGCGCTCCGGATCAGCCCCGTGGAAGATAGTATTCGTGGCGCGAGAATAATCCAAGGCTCTTTCTGCAGTGAGCGGACAGATCATCGCATGAATTTTGGATGCTAAGCAGCTAATGTTGAAAATAGCATCTATTCAGCCTAGTAGTCTCCCGAAGATGTTTTTAATAATTAATCAAGCATACTGTGGTGGAGTTACGAACGCATATAAATAATTCAATAGAATCGTGATAATTATAACAATATACTATTTATCATCTTGGAAATTGAAAATCCTCGTAAGGTTTCGTTATTTGTTTTAAAATATTACTGCACGTGCAATATTTTTTGCTTACTTAGTACTGAATGATAGAATTGTACGAGAGTTTATCGAATTGTCGTTCGATATATGGCCAAAGATTTTATATCGATGTACGAGTATGTATCATGTAACAAATATATTTTTTTAAATATTTTAAAATTTGCTATTAATGCGTTTTTTCAAGATAATATTTATGAATGTAGTTCACAAGTCGTTACAAATATTTAAAATATGTCTCTCCTCTCTATTTTTTAAAATTTAGCTAGCACAATTTCAGCACTAATCATCGGTTTTTCCTGTTTCCGAACGGATTGAGTTAGCTGACAACGAAAGATGGTACAGTTGAAATCGGCAATTTAATATTATATAGGAAATGTTCTTATGGGACTTGAGGGTCTGACTCCTTTAAATTTTATCTCTGTTTTGAAATATGCACAGTATGTACCCGAAATCTGTGACTTGGAAATGGCGGGAAAGCCTGAAAAACCTCAATAAAGTGAAAGAAATAATGTCCTGTGGATCGATCCCAATTGCTTTCCCATTATTAGCAATGTTGTCTGCTACATATTTCTTTTTGTATAATGCAAGATTCATGATTTGCTCACCGCGATGGCCCGAGTCAAAGGCACATAAATTGTTGATGAGGATTCGTTTTCACACAGAATTTTTTTTCAAAAGTTCCTTTACCCTTACGTATTAACTTCTCCCTCACGTCCGGCGACCCTTCCCTCTCTCGTTCCCTCCCGTTTCCTCAGCCACCAATCGCAACATGTCCCTGCCCTCGAGGAGCCGTGCGAAGGTGTTTTCGACGGCTGGGAATCACGAACCATTCTCCCCACCTCCGCACGACGGACTTCCTCCGTTTGTTTTCACGAGGTTGCCAATCATCGATGTTTTGGGACGAGGGTTCGAGGTGCTGGTTTACTGATGTCCCGGGTTCGGATCCCCGGAGCGATAACGTTCCTGAATCATGAGCCGGTCGTCCAAGGCGCCAATTGATTGGTATACATACTAGGCAGTTGTACGGTATATTAAACAGCCCTACACTTGTTTCGGGAAATAGTGAGGTAACGGACTGACTTGTCTGATCTTTCCGCAGGAGTGAATCGTGACGAATTTATTCTCAACCAAGACGTATCGCTGTGCCTTCAACATTTTCCAGTGTATTACTCATACTTAGGTAGCACAAACTGCGTCGACTAAATTCGACGATTCGCTTAAATTTGAAAATGATCGTCTCATTGCTCTTTGTCCATAGTTTCTGAAATATGGGAAACAAATATGACCCTACATCAGAGATCCACTAATTTATTAACTCTGTCACCTTTGTGACAGAGTTAATAAATGAGCGTAGGATCCCTTCGTACGCGCGCTGTCTTGTTTTTCCGGATGATCCTTAACAGAAGGTCTTCATCGGTGTACTATATGCGTTCCTGCACGTTAAGAATGCCGATTTCCGACGAATCTGGGTTCAGCAAAGGTTGAAATCCACGTCCGACCCCCCACAGGATATGATCCACCTGCCGGACGCCATTCCGAGGGGTTGTGAGGGTCCTCTCAAGTATCTCCACTTTGCTTTTGGCATTTCCAACAGCACCTGCGGGGGCGTAAGGGTCTCTTCTAGGGTTTGGGAAGGTTGGCTGGGAGATTGGGGAGGTGGCAGTGAGGAGACACTTGCGTTCGGGGTTTGCAAAGAACACGTCGTCGCGCAGGGGGGGGTGGGGGTCAGCCAATGGTCTCTCGGCCCCCGCAGAACACAGGGGACACGTACCGCTTTCGTCGACGAATCTCCGTTGAATGTGCCCGGAAGTTTAAAATTCACGCGGAGTCGACCAAAAGAGCACGTTGACAAGCCAGCCGACTTGAGCGTGACGCTGTAGTTGCTTCATCCCCAACTTCCCTAACCTCGAGCGCTGTAGTCGATAGAATTCACTTTTTCTTCTTGCCTTCTTTTTCCGGAAAGAATGATTGATTGATTCTCTGATTAAAGCTGATTCGTTTCGTCGCCAGGTACGTGGTTATGCGGTATTGTTTTATTTTAAGATAAAAGCTTGTTCAATATCAACTTAACGTCCTATCGGACGTCGGGAATAGATGGATTTAAACGATTTTTTCAGTCCGAAAAAACTAGGTTATTTTCGACAAAAGAATAGTGATTTCTCTTCAACGGTACGACACCCGGAAATAATAATCTGGTAGCTATCTAGCTTGAGGAATTATGGACGTAATCATTCGATTTCTAAGAATTTGTTCCCGCGCTTATTGTGTCTCTAGGTAATCAAGACCTAATGCGCCATTTCAGCGGGAGATAAAACTTGTCATTCGTTTTTTGGACCATCCATTTTGGAGTGCAGTGGATTTTGCAGCAGTTATTATGATAACCGTTAATATTTGTTGCACCCGTTGTACGCTCTGTAAACTCTTAAATTATAGCTCCATTGCCACAGTGTGTAATGGAGCTATAATTTCCTTTAAACTGATAGAAACTGACCATTCCATACCATCTCTGCGGGTTGAACGAAAGTGAAAGCAGGAATCGAGATTGGCAATCGAGCAACATTTTTCGTGCATAGTGCGTTGTTCACTGTCTTTTTTTTTCGGCTCGGAATGAAAAACAATTCATTTGAACAGTTTATGCTTTCGCCGCACATTTTTTCACGAATTGTCCACAAATAAAACGAATGAATATGCCACCAATAGTTGCAATTTTTTAAAAGTAAATTTTACCTCGAGGTTTTTTTTGCCCTGTCTCTTTCCTGTAATTCATCTTCCGTGATAATATTATTACGGTCGAAAGTTACATCATTCAAGGCGTGCAATTTTGCTCCCGCGCTTGATTATACCGGCACGAGTTTACGAAGAGTCCGAGCGGGGAATCAAAATATCAAGAGTTACGAAGTTGACCCATCGTGGCCAGCCTATTACGTGACGCGTCAGCGCGCGTTTATTGGCTCTTGCCTCCGGCCTTAGAACCAATATCCTGGCCAACTCCCACTTCTCTTTCAGTGCCTACCTTCTCTCTGCTCTAACCTAGGCGCGGGACACTTCGTTAAAAAAATAAATAAACTCGTGCGACAGGTTGGTGTGGTTGATTCGCCTCACCAAGCCGATAACCGCGCTGGCTTTTACCAAGACGTGGAAAGGCCTCTACTGCTCGTAATCTCGTGTAATATTTTTCCGTTTCCGTTATGTCATGAGGATCGAAATGGGTCACAGATTCCAATGCCTATACCCCCCCCCCACCGTCCTCACCTTATTCCGACCGAGTGCTCTCTTTAAAGGCCTCGGACGTCTTCTGGTCTGTGGGGCGAATTCAACGTTGGAGAGTAAATGGGGAGAGGAAGGACGGAATTAAGGGGGATACAGAGAGGGAATTCAGTGATGCTGTCTGGGGAGAAGGGGAACCGGCCAGCGATCAGCGTCCGTTAAAAACTTTAAAAAGACGGAAAAAGGAAAATGAAAAGCATAATGCGCGATCCGAAAGATATCGACAAGTCCATTTTCCTTTTTCTTCGGCGGGCATTACGTCATTTCTTTTTTTTTTACTTGTCCGTTAAGTGGGTCTGCCCTCCCCGTTATTGGGATTGTGTCATGCGTGTGAGTTATCGTGTTGCCCCGGCGCGTTTTTCGCCCCGGGGCAAAACTACGTCTCACCCCTTTCCCGCGATCCCATCCAGAGATCCTTCCTCCCCAACTACTTACGCCCGATCACCACCCCCACCTCCCATCCAAACCCCTTCCCCTTACCCTTTTGCGAAAAAGCTCGCTCCTGACCGGGGCTCCGTCTCCTTTTAAAGGCCCCCTTCCCTCCCGCGGGCGACGACTTCATATTGCGCCGAGTTGAAGATCGTTATAAAAAAAACGGAGGGGAGGAAATGGGAAAGACGATCGAGAATCTTTGAGGGGGTGGGGATGGAGGGGGTGGGGGTTGGGGCAAGGGAGGGAGGGGGTGGCGAGTGGTCTCGTCGATAGTGTGCCGAGCAGAAAGTGAAAGCGGTCGGGATGGCCTGGGAGCGAATAAAGCGTATGAAATTTGCGGTTGTAGGCCAAAGATGAGTCTCGTCCCGGATGACGTATGCAAATTGCCCCCTTATGCGCGAAATCATTTTTTATTTTTTTACTTTTTACCCAAGAAAAATATCCCCCACTCCTTCTCGCCACCTTGCCAAACCTTACCACTCTTTTTTCCATCCGTGCCATCATCCCCTTTCAAATCGTCCCGAGCGCCTTGGTTTTTGTAAATCATGTTTCCCCCCCCCCTCCCCCACCCTTTAAAATCGTTCTCCGAGCATTTGTTAGCCACCTACTTTCATTCGTGGAGGTGCGTAGTGCCGCCGCGTCTCACGTTCTCCCTTTCGGGGGAAATTGAATGCGTTTCGCGTGGACTGGGGTTGAGATTCAGCGCGCGAGGAACGCTTCTCATAATGAGCGGGCTGTTGCCCGGCGCCCTCAGTGTACCGGGGTGCTTCTTTTTCGTGCAATCGTGTAGAAAATCACAAATTTTGGAGACTGTGATCAATGTAAGACCCTAAAAACACTGCCCCAAGCACCAAAAAGGTTTCGGAATGGCACGCATAGATACTAGTCTTCGATTTCATAGTGGTAGAGGATTTGGTGACTTTCGCACGATCAAATGGGACAACCAGTGGTAACATTCGCGTTGAGTTTATAGCTTACCATGAAATCTACCCAACTTCCTAGGGTTCATTTTAAGGAATTAATCTATTTCGTTCTGGGTGTTGCTCAAAATTCATAATTGTTTCAAAAATTTGATATAATTATGAATTTATATGGTAGTATCTACATAGATGAAGGCTTGAAGATATGAAAACCAAGTTCATCAATAATGAGGATATTGATATTAGTGCAAACCAATGTGGGCTTGAATCGATCGCATCTGGTGACCATTAGTTGAATTATGAATTGAACGTTCATCCGTGCCACAAATGTCAATTATTTATAGCATATCTAGCTTTTCAGCAGTACATTTTGATGTCGTGCCATTGGTGAAGCAATGACACCACTCCCCCAGTTTTCATCCGTCAATCACGATCAAGTTGTTTTGTCAGTGCATCGTGCTGTTATTTATTCCCTCACACTCCCGAGTAAAAGAAAATCATTGCTCGTCGCCACGGTGGAATTTTAATTATAGCCGAAATAAGCCGCTGCCGGAATATTTTCTCATGAATATGGAAATAAATCGGCAAATAAGACTTTCAAGCATCTCGTTGGACAAGAAGCATTTTTCTCCGGATTTCGATGTCCTCGTAATTCACGTCGATCCTCGAAACGGGTTTTGTCGCTTCGTCATCATCATCTCATTTCCTTTGCAAGCACGAGAGCGCAGACTTGCGTTCGGAGTGAACGTCTCTCGTCATTCGCTTGCCCAAGATTTTCATCGACTTTAATTAAAAACTCTGCACGACACAGTCGTCCGTTTTTGCGGCATAAAGGGGTAGCTTTGTGGGGCCACGTGATGAGAATGGTGAAACTCCCGAAGGGGTGAAGGGAATCTTCAGAAGTCGGTGGGCTCCGCGGTTGAAAATTCCGTCCTATTAATCGAGGATCGACCCAGATAAGAATCACGGTTTGCAGTCGGATTACGTACCAATTGAATAACTCTGTCATTCGTTCTTTCCCGAAGCAGTGCCCGACCGTGTGGAAGCTTATGCTTGAGGTTGTTTACAAAAGTTGGGAGTTCTTTCACAAAATATACTGCGTCTACGATGTCGACTCTGATTTTGTAAAAGCTGAGTGTGTCTTAACGATACCGGATATCGGGAAATTATTTTTGCAGGAGTCGTCGTCGTAATAAATATTGGATAAAATATCATGTCAAAATGAAGTTGCTAGGATGATACGCTTGCCAATTCTTAAAATATGCGTGGTCGGACTCCATTACCCCATATTTCCTCCCAAGTCTTGGGTATTGTGTTGATGTAGAATTCTTTCGTATAGGAAAGTCTCAGGGTATCACCATTTATTGAAAATATTAAACCACAGAAATTACCGAAGAAAATATTAAACCATAGAAAAATCAAAGAATGTTATTGTGCATTTTTTTTAAAAGAGCTTACACTCCCTACAGCTCATATTTAAAAAAAATATGTAACTAAGTTTTTCGAAAGCAGTCATCAAATTAATTTTGAGTTAGTTTTAAGTTTTTAGTACGTTTTTGCTGTAACGATTTTAATACTGGGGCATTATTCGATTCGTCATATTCATTGGGAGATATTTCTCAAAATAATTAATTTTCCCGAAATTGAGACTCGCTACAGTTTCGTCAGTGGCGCTCTGCTCAAGAATAGCCACGTTTCCGAGTTCATCGCTTTAATGCTAGTCCGGCAAAGGAATGGAAACCAATTAGTGATCGAAGTCTCTGCGCACCTCGGGAAGAGCTAATGGGTTCCGTGAAAGGTAAACCACACGACGCGTAAAATCGCATCCGAAATCCTCGCTTGATAAAAGTGGAGGAATTCGGTCGGTCTCCAGCCTCGTTTTCCCTGAGTGATGCCTCCGTATCGAAAGCCGGTTCAAGTTTTTTTTGCCTCAAAATATCGGCGGCCTTCCGTTGAGGGGAAATTACATCACGGCACCCGCGAAGACTCCCGCACGTACTTGAAGGGAAGCCAGAATCACTCCCTACAAATAATTCAACGGGGAACATAAAGACTTTTGCTATGGCTTGGCCTGGATTTTCAAACTCGCGGATCGTGCAAACTTTTTTTTCCGGATTGTCGAGCCTTTTTTATTCTCCATTCGTTTTTTTTATTTTTAAACCATTCCCTCCCGACTTTCATCTCCGCGGTTCGCTTCGATTGATCTCGCCGTGGGATTTATATCTCCCACCCTCGCCACCCACCGTTGTTACACCGTCCTGTCTCCCCGCTCCCCCACCCACCAGCAGCCCCCCTCCTCCTCTCCCCACCTCGCCTGCCCATACGTACGCCACCGCCTCAGCCTCCTTCCCATGGATGCCCTGTAATGGATTGCACAGTAATGGATGCGGATGTGTTGCAACAGCTCTCCGGGGAGCGCGGTGATTGGCCAGCCGTCAGATGTGCACCCGTAGGAAAGAGAGAGAAAGGTTATCTCTCCCTTACTCCCCCCCCCCCTTAATCCTTTTTCTTTATTTTTTCAAGTCCTCTCCCTTTCCCTCGCCTATCTCGTCGTGTGAGATCTCCGGGTGAGGATGATTGCACAAAACATTCCTTTTCCGTTTTTAGTCGAGGAGCCAAAGAGGAGGAAACTCGCTGGGGAAGACAAAATCCTCGAACGGTCATACGTATAAGTTTTCAGTCCCGGATCTGCCGGGATCTTCCCCTCTTTCGCGACCCCCTGTCGAATCCCGAAAATACCCTCACCCTCTCCACCCTTTATCCCATTTCTCCTTCACAATCAGGCGCATATACTTCTTCCGAAAATCCCAGAGTTTCATTAGCTTCAGAGATTCCCGACTCCGTGCGACCAAAAGCGATTACTTTTGCTGTTTTGCGTTGTTGGAAATTTGGAATCAGGAGTGTAAGAGTTGATATTGTTGGCATGGTTTTCTTTGTCGCCGAAAAGCTGAGGACGAAATTTGACTCATTTTGATTGGCTATTCAACGTGAGGAAAGGCGATAATCCCCAATCAGGCGTTTCATTATTTATTTATCCCCAAATACTACAGTGTGGCGTGGCCCCGTAAGAATTGTGACAGCTGATTACACTGACCCTTGCTCTAGATCTCATTACGAAGCTATTTATCAGGTTCGCATTTTTTTAACTGGTATTTCTGATTACCATGGACAGTAGAATAGTGTATTGGGGCTGCATTAAAATCCGTTTCGGTGGAAAACTTATATATTTTCATTCATATCGTAAACCCATTCATTTTAGGGTTAATTCTATCGAGGTTAGTCAGTCTTCCTTGTATTCCCCACTTCAGCTCCCTCGATGTGAATGGCTCTGAGAATTGGACGCGAGGACGTATTTGCATGATTTTTCATAACGAAATGATTCCAAATTTTCCGGTCATTCAATTCTGCAAGCGGAATATAGAATGAAGTCTTCTGCTTTCCCGGGAAACAAAGTTTTTCGATCGACCTGAAAGTCATTTGGGCATCTTCTCGTTATTGGCTATACTGCATCCTGAGGTGCAATTTTTGTTAGATGACAGTATATGTATTTGCATGCGTGTAAAATGAAAGGATTTTTGCATTGATGCATACGCCTCCGTGGGTAAAGGTTTGCATGTATGTGTTGATTTTGCATGGGGTTTTGTTCTCTTTTACGGGCGGTAACCTAACACCCCCCGCCACACGCCCTTGCGGCGGCTTGCGGGGTATTATGTAGTTGTAGATCAGGTCTCTCACGATCAAGGCGAAATCAGTTCGTCTTGCGAAGACCATGACTCGCCCTTTGACATTTTCGCGCACTCTTCGAGGAGAAACAAACATATGGGTTAATTGGGAATTTTTCGCTTTATCGATTTATGGACCCCATGTGTCCGGAACGACAGCCCCAATCCCCACCTTCACTTCGGTCAAACGCCGGACTCCCTTAGAGGATTTCGAAACGTCGTCGAGTCGGAACGCCACACCATCCGACCATCCTCTTCTAAGGTCAGAAATTTCCTGAGGAAAAACGGTCCGGTGAGAAAACTTAAAAGGTGAGAGGTTTCTTCCTCCATTTCCACGAAGGAGTTCGAGGTCAGCGGAGACTTCTGCTACCGTGTCGGAGCCTCTCGTTTTCATGCCTGCGCAACTCCCTCCGAAAGGTCTCCCGGCTGCCCCCGGGAAGAGAGGGACGGGAAAGAAGGTGGGAAACTGCTTCCCATGATGGCCTCCCATCTTGGAGGGAGACGACGGATGCGGTCTCCTAAGACGGACGGACGTCTTAAAAGGGAAAGGGAAGAAATAAAAAATGAGCATCGGTTGAAACGAAAAAAAACACTGAAGAGGCGCAGGAGACGTCGGAAGGCATGAACAGGGGGATATAAAAATATATGTTTAAAAAAATAATAATAAAACGAATCAAGGCTTGAGGGGCCGTATCCTACGTTGGGTTGTTTTTGTTCAGGCGCATTTCCCATGAAGTTTCTCGTGAAGATGCATCCGGTATCGGGTGCTTCCGGTCTCCGCGGAATCCCATAGAGTTCATGAGTCTGATGGTGATGGCGAGAACCGACTTGTGCGCATGCGTTCATGCATGGTTATTTATTTTATTCAATCTTTTTTATTTCACTTCCCGTGATCCCGTTCTTTCTAGATATCAGCGGGGAGGGAGATAGAGAGAGAGGAAGATTGTAGTCACGTGGATGCCGGATGTGGCGTGCGTATATTGCGCATCGGGTCCAACTCTCTCCATCTACCTCAGTTCCGCCTAGGGTTCATCGTCGTCGCCGTAAATAATCGAGTTGTATGCTTCAGAGCGAGCAAATGACTCAAGGGGGAGTGGGGGGTGGAATCGGTGTAGTTACGCGCCGGTGTGCTTATTTAATAGGGAGTGCGTAAATCTGTGTCAGGATGATAGGTCACGAGCGAATGCATAAAATGCACGATTGGCGTAGTCTAGTAAAACAATTTCCGAGCATTGGGATGAGTTGTTATCGCTGGATTCTGAATTATTGGGGTGGTCGTGCACGTGAGTCGTCTTATGCTAGAAAAGTTTTCACATGTGAATGCCCTCCTCGGCGCTTAATTTGCGACTGCTTCCGGTAAAATAGGATGAAGAACGAGTTTCCGGATTCGTGGCTCTTAAATCTTAAAAAAAAGCACATAATTTATCCGAAAGCAGCTTTTGTAACTGAAGAAATAAATTTTTCCGTGTAAAGGTGTACTTCATTTTACTTCTGTTAATTGCGTTTTTTCTCTTTCTTAAAGCATGGATTTTATTTAGCATTTGAGTAATTTTCCACGTGCAATTTTTTGATCCGTAGCGATATGCCTCTCTGGAGTTCTATTCACCTTTGAAAACATATACGTCAATCTTAGGGCACAAGGATCTTGCAAGGTGTTTTGTGAAATCTATAAAATTTTAATCGATTCTATAAAATTCAGTCTACCAAATTTCAAAAAAAAGTTACCGCAATCCATTACCTCCTGAAGTTCAATCCTTTTTCGCGTTTTGTAGGAGATCCTCAAAATTAGATTTTATAAATTCAATTATGTTTATCTAAATAAAATGACCTTAAATGGCCTTTCTTTTGTCATTTTCTGTGTTTAGGCAGATAAAATCGTCACATTAGTCATCAGCGGAAATATGAATATCAACTATTATTGTAATTTGAAATTATTATAAAGTTTACAGTAATTTCCTTTGTTGCTGCCCATTAAGATATGTAAAATGTTTTATGTTTTGCGTGGAATGAATTTGTGCAGCCACGTGCACATTATGTATTACGTTTTCTGGTTGTTCTTGTAGATTATACCCAGATTTATCTGCAAATCGCATATCCGATTACTCAATACCTTCACGGTTATTCGAAATATTCGGGAACTAGTCTTGGATCCCTAATCCGAATTTTTGGTTCTGGTCTTAGATCCGAATTTCTAGTAATTGAGAGAGATTCATTTTTGGAACAGAGTTCACACACTTGTCATTGCCACACTTCCTTTACGGCTCCACTGTCAGCATAGTCGCTCATAACTAGTACTTTTCTATTTTTGGGCTCGGTGTCTTTGGACCACCTCACTGCTTTACCCGGAAAAGCGAGTAAACAAACCTCAGTTTAATCTGATAGTTCTCAGATGGGGTGTTAGTACCCTGACTGCCAGGGTCGTTGATGATCTCCCGGAGGAATTGGTGCCGAGGGATGCGGACGGTACTTGGTGAAAACGTGGGACAGGGAGAGGAGCGAGGAAGGGAGGGAGGGACATAAGAATTATCAGAGGAATCTGGTGACATTTTGGCACCCTCCCCCCTGTCACCTCTCTGCGCCCCCCCCCCCCCGTCCCCGGTCACCGTTTCACCACATCCCACTCCCTTCTCCTCCCCCACAAAGGGCCCCACCCGCCCCCGCTCTCCCCCTTCACCCCTCCACCGTCTGACCCCTGCTGGACTATTTTCTCCCTCGCAAGGACACATGCAGCCTTCGTCGTCCTTTGTCGTCCGAATTTTCCGGATCGGCTGGAACTCATCGTCGCCCGGCCGGTTTTTAGCGCGCAAACAGATTACGTAGGCGGGGTGTGGCGGGTCGTGTTGGATGGGGGCGGGGGGTGGAGTCCGTCCCTCCTACTCCCCTTCCCTCCTCAGTTCGCAAAAGGCCGTTTTTTTAGCCCTGTTTCAGTGAGCATTTAAGTGGAGAATGCGGGTAGTTCACTCCTCTTTTCAGCTTCTGCTGATTGCATGGCGGTTGTGTTGATAAAGAGACCACAAAATACTAACAAAGTGGTTGATCGTTATAATTATTACACCGCTGCCCGCTGTCTCTTCGGCACATACTTCCGCTACAGATTTGATTTGTATGGATCAAATAATTGTTCTACATTTCATCTCTGTTATTATCACGATCATTCTGTTTTTTCTTTGTCGATCGATGAAATTAATATAAAGAGTGCTACTCACGGCTGCGACTAATTGTCTCTGACGGACATCTACATAAATTCCCCGCGATCCAGCAAAAAGTTGTTGGCAGTGGGTGCAAGCACCAGGTGGGATGGGTGAGAGATAAGGGAGAGTAAGGGTGTTTTAACTGGTTAGGAAAAGGGAAAAAACATTAACTAAAAAGCCCGAAAAAATCTGCAAATATATATATGCATGCTGG
The DNA here is from genome assembly GCA_037158775.1 of Hetaerina titia. Taxonomy (NCBI): domain Eukaryota; kingdom Metazoa; phylum Arthropoda; class Insecta; order Odonata; family Calopterygidae; genus Hetaerina; species Hetaerina titia. Next base: position 91,157,828 of record CM073775.1, on the reverse strand, counting down.
CGGAAAACTTAGTTACAAATATTTGTTAATTTCACCCACAAAAAATTATCTTTAGTACACAGAAAAGGAGGGAATAAAAATGAACCACAACAATTTATACGATAGACCTCCACCATACCTAGAAAGTTCATGCAGACCTGGAAAGTAAGAAATATATGGCGTGGATTATTTTATTTCTGATCATAATGACAGTTTTTGTCCTTAAAACAGATGCAGACGGGTTGTATTAATTCTGTTAGTGAAGAGACTGCAACCATAACTGCAAGAGAGTGTTGTCATGTCATTCTTGTTTGATAATTTGACTCTGCAATGTGAAAGCAGCTCATATTACGGAACTGTCACGAAGACTTATTAAGAACGTGATTTTTTGTCATTTTACTTTTTAAGATTTACCATATAAGTAACAAGTTGGCATGCATGATATACTGGAGTCAGCTCTTGAAATTAACGTCCCCTAGTTTGTGTAACCTCCGTGGAAATGTATGGATGGACTCACGACGACCTGTCGAACTGTTGAGTTGGTTGCCCGCAGAGCTCTTCCCTCCTATCACCCGAAACGGTGGCTTTTGAGAAGGGCTACCTTTCCGTTCGCCATAGAATTGCTAGAAGAACTACACATGTATTTCTCTCCCCAGCCCTGGAACTCCCTTCCACGGTGCTTCACAAACCTCTTCCAAGCTGATGAGACCCCCCACACGAGAAATACTTAACCCATCCCCCGTCCTTTTCCCTTATTGGACCACTTGGAAAACCGCTTTACAAGAGGGCCTTGGTAATTTCTCTCTCCCCTTCAGTCCCTCCGCTCGTGTGAAGAGACTGCCGGAGAGGAGGCGGGCGTCGGTCATGCATCACCCGCCGCCCCCACCCCCTCTCTAGCATGCATCTTCCAAGGAGGAAGAAGGGGAGTGGCTTATGGTAACAAACAGTCCGGGAGAGAGAGAGCGAGAGAGTGCTGAGAGATACAAAGGAAATGGTCTCTTTAGGTGGTCTCAAGTCCCTAGGATGAGAAAAACCGAATTGGAAAAAGATTGAGGAAGTACAAGGCGAATCGACTACTTACGGGCGAAATTGAGACACGCCGTGATTGAGCGTTTCCAATCGTTCGTATTCCTTTTTTTCTCGTGGAATCTTAAACTTGAACCGAAATGGGTTGGGGAAATCCCCACCGTTTCATTGGGAAATAGAATGGTGACAATTATCCTCGAATGTAATGTTGAAGCATCACAAAATACGAATATTATTCGAGAAAAGTGTGCATAGTTCATTCACATTTACCCTGTAATACACAAGAAAGGACTACAGAAATGGACTTGTTATTATTTTACGCATTTGGAGAACTTGACGCATTTAGGAGTGGATAATATTTTGTCTTGGTGAAACATTGTATCGTGAGAGCTCTTTTAACATTTCTGATGAGGAGTAATGGAATAAAAATACATTTCTTACCCAAGGCATTCCTCCGATTTAGACCAAACTTCGGGCGGTCAAAACTTCTGGAATATGTGCAACAAAAATGTTTTTTCCCATCGTACTGACCTCATTATCAAGAATGTTATATGCTTAGTATGTTTCATCTGGACCCAGGCGAAATTATGCTTTTCATAATTAAAAATGACCCTATATACTGGATCTCAAATGCCTATATATTGTCTATTTTTAAATTATGTTTTTACGCAGGTTGCTTCTTTGACATTAATCAGTTAACTAAGCTTTCGCGGACAGTCCCTCAATATGTTTCTGTCATTTTTCGATGCCTTTATTGAATGCGAACGAGGACAGATATTAATGCGATCAGTTGTCATGGCAATTAGGAATACGACAAAACTTGGAAAATACCTCGGTGACCAATTAATCAAGAGACCCGCCAGTAAATTCTCGTCCCTTTCCAAAAGCCACCTGGAATCCAAAAAGGTGCATGCGCTACTAGGGCAGGGTGTTTGGGAACCCCCGCAACCGCAGAGGCCTCAGTCGCATGGGATCCCTGCGCGGAGAATTCAACGTTCGTCCCAAGAAGAAATGGGGGGAACGACGTACCGGTTGAGGACGGGGGCGGGTGTCGGAGGGAGGGCGAGGGGAGGCGGAAGGAAGAATGCGAGGACGCAAGACGGAGAGACTGATGGCCTCAGAAAGGTCCTTCAATGTCCTTTGAGCCATTGGTTTCGGCGAATCAGAAGAGAGGTAGGTGGACCATTGGGTATTCATGGCTATTGAAATCCTCGGGCGGGTGAAATGCTAAGGGGGTGAGACGTGGAGGGAGAGCGGTGATGGCTCGCTTGAAGGATGTTTTGGTGGGACGGGAGGTAGAGAGGGAGGGAGTGAAGGGGGGGATGATGAAAGCGATGGAACTTGGCAGGCAGCAGCTAACAGTCCGACCAACCCACCCGACGTAGGCACTCTTTTTAACACGTGCGAACCGAGCCCTCGGCCACGAAGCCTGCCCACAACCCACCCCCTCCCCTTCTCTCTCTCTCCCCTCACGTAGAACCCTCGGAAGAATGGACCCCCCTCCCCTCTCGTCTGTCCCGCTTCTCTCATCCACAACCGCCCTCTCTCCTTTCGCCCCTATTATTTGCGAGGCAAAGCGTAGGGTTTTTCCTTACGGAATAGAACGCGTTCCACGCAACCCCCGCCCTCGGGGGAGGCCGGGTGATATGCAAAAGGAGCCCGGCGACAAAATGGGAGAGGGTTTCCGTCGGTGCAAATGGGGAAGCGCCTGTGTTATTTCTTGGGAAATCGGAACTGGAATCCTTCCTCGAATTTCCCAATTGTGCTCTACGTGCTTAATGCCAGTGGTTTTTATCGACGATATCGTATATTCATTTGCAATCTAGATAAGTTATCGTAGCGTGTTCATTATTTTGCCCATGGTTTACTTTCATCCCCGCTAATGTTTTATTTCCATTTTTAGGAAAGGTAAATGTGAAAATAACTGTTAAAGAAATTTTGATCGGGCAATCAGGGTTATCGAAGTTCTTCAATTAATTATCGATGGAGCCAGTGTGCACTATAATTTCAGGTAATGGTCTGTCTCCTTAACCTTTCGCCTTTATGGATGTAAATAAAAACTATTTTACCAATTGTTTAGTATTCTTGCCCTTATCATTTGAACAACTAGTTATCTTCTTCGATTAGCACTCTTTCCTCAAAGAATATTATTAAAAGGCTGAAAAATACGTAACCACAGCGATTAAGTAAGTAGCTATGAGAGATGTTTTAACTATCGTAGCGAAGGCTGTACAAAGGTTTCTCTTTTCTCGGCGAGTTATCTCAATGCCGAATAGCATACGTTTCTTGGGCGGGTGTCGTTGTTCAGCTGTAGAAAAACTGTGTATTTTGAATAATCGACCCGATCGGATAAACAGATATGCCGATGTGGTTACCCTTGTTATTGAACAATTAAGCAAGGGTCACAATAATTATTTGAGATTCATTTGTTTATCGGTTTCCGGACGTACTCAATTACATGGGACATTGATCCATCGTTTATTCACTCTTCTGCCCGTTTGAAATATTTAGAGATATGAATTGTTACAATTGGTAACGGTTGAATGAATATCCATAAGCCACGTTCCTGAACACATTTCTGAACTGTGCGTGTTTCCCTCATTGAAATATGTTACTTTTCATTAATTAATCTATTTCCATCAAATTACCTATTTTTCGGTTGACTTCCCTTTCGAAACCGAAAGTCAGTTTTAAGCTACGAACAATTATCAGGGATTTTTTCATGACGATACATCACGCACCTTCTCTCATTATATGGTTGTGACGTCTGTTTCTCTAACACTAAACCATCTGAATATGTGACCAAATGTTAAGAATGATAAGGATTGGTATTTTGCTCCAGTTACTGGGATGTTCTCACCCACATTTTCGAACCTGATGTGATTGAACGAGTTCATCAATGGGAATCAAATTGTTTTCCCGTATGGAAAGGGCGTATTGGTCAGAATTTACGGGTGATCTCCTTCTGTGAGGGAGAACTGCTGGAAGCACTACTAGAGCCGAGGAAGCTGGAAAGAGGGAGAGAGGAAAGAGATCTGTGGAATCCACGGGCAGTGAAGGGCATGAGGGATGTGTGAGAAGGGTCTAGAGGGATAGGGTCGAGCCGGTCGGGAAGAGAAAGGATGGAAGTGACCTAAAGAGAGGCCGAGAGAGAGAGAGAGAATAGAGTTCGGAAGCTTCTCCTTCCTCGAAAAGCCATCCAACATCTCACGTAATTCAAGACTCGTCCCCGGCACACATCCTCCCCATCGAAACCCCCTTCCTTTCCCTTAACCACCGCCCCCGCCGTCGCCGTGATGGCCAGGACAAAAGGGGATAATGGCCCTAGGGGTACCCGTCTGGTAAAAGAGGGACAGAGGAGATGAAGGGGGTCGGTGGGGGGAGGGGGGTAGAGAGTGGGGTTAGAGCCTCGGGAGTAGCCGAACCGAGGGTGCCCACTCTTCCCCCGTCCACATCGGCTGCCTATCCCACTCTCCTCCAGTTTTGCCCCTGTACTTTTCTGCCCGCCTACATCATATCCAGCCAGCCCACCCTCGTTCTGGGTTTCTCGGAGCGAGACGATGAACACGGGGGGTGGAAGCCGCCGAAGATTGTTGGCTGGCACCGGTCTTTCTGCTTTCTTGGGGAGAGAGACGCCGGCCGTAAAGAGATCTCGAGGTATACTTTCGTCTTATTCGGGAGGTTTGAGAAAACGATCAGTCGCCCGAAACGTACTGGACTGTTAGCAGTTCGATTTCTCGTTTCCTCCATCTCTTCACCCACGTCTCATAAGATATTTTCTTCATTTCTCCGTAATTACATATTTCCCCTATTGATTAATTAATTTCTGCGTGTCTTCCGGTGGCCTCCTTAGTCATTATTCTTTTCCCGTTCAATATTTTTAGCTTTAAGCTTTTAATTAGCAACGCCTTCGAACAGTTTTAAACAAAATCGGTCAAACGATCATGTTGCCCCCACAGGTTTACGAATAAGATCTTCTTGTTACTAAAAGGAAGAGTTTAATTTTCTTATCAATGGCCCGCAAGTAATACAAATGTTGTTTATTAGTTTACCAAATGCCGCTGAGATCTGTGTATCCTTCCGCAATGGTCTGTTGAAGTTTGTTCGCTTTGTTACATTCGCAAGCGATTCGAAACCAAGACAATATCTCGTCTGAAGGCGACTAATCCGCTGACGCGGTCGACCTTATCTTTTTTGTAGGGCACCGCCCATCACTCGCTCGGAACTGGAAGTCCACTAGGTGATGCTCTCTTGTTATGTGTTTAAAGGGAAATATAAGGTCTTCCTCTTCAGGTGGGTGATTACTATTTAGCTCCCGGGGGCGGTGACGTTTGCGCAAGGTGTTGGAAATCTCCTTCCAAATCAAGCTGCAAGGTTTGGTTCTCTCAGTCGTCGTCTGTCTTATGGATCAATTATTATTTGTCTCCGTTCCCAAAGCGGAGCTGCTGTTATTTCCTTCCGAACCTTTTATCACGCGAACAGCTCCGGTGACGGTGACGTCATTGCCCTTTGTGTTTGACTTACGTATCGCACCGGGAGCGGCCACTCGTGGTGTTGGTGAACCTGTAATCATATCTGTACGCGATTTCTAATGGAACACCGGCTTCGTTCGTTTGGCAAAGACTGTATATTCTCGAGAAAGTAAACCATTTGGGTGACATCTTTTCGAATATTTGCGAGGTATGCCTATCGCATAATGGCGGTCAAAACTCAACTCGTGTATGTTAGATTCGGGTTTAAACGTATCAGTTGAGAAAAACACCAGATTGAACCGGTTTCCACTTGTGATTTCTCGTTTTAACCTGTTTTCTCCGTCTTTTAATTCTGTGAGAACGGATAAATATTGATCAGAGCATTGAATTTGAGCATGAATAAATCATTTATTAATCATAGGCATAATCATTTATATTATTTAACACTTTTTAAGTCAAGTTAAACTTAAATGAACTGAATGAAGTTAAGTGAGATAATCATTTTTGTAATCCCGCAATAATATTATCTTAAAGGGCATATTGAAATATATACTAAGTATTATTTTTGTTCATATCGAAAAGGACTTTTCTTATGCCCTTTATGGGATGATAGTTAAGTCCGTACGACATTATTAGCAATAGTATATCATATACGTATTAGCCATTACTACACCATATATTAGCTATACTATACTTCCTGCCATGAACCTCTTTGAAGGATCGCGGGGTATTTATGTAGATATTAAATGCCTGAGGGCGGGAATTCTTCTTGAAAAGAGTCAAATTGCTGCCAATTTAGTATTTTGTTTTTGGAATACATTGACACAGCTTGTTCTTTTGAATGAATCCTTGCTCCCTAAATGAACTTTGACGAACGCCAAAAACCTACCTACAACATTAATCTCTTTACTTGGTAGACTTTGTAATTCCCAATCGATGATGAATGATCGTCCCAATGGTAGAACCATAGAGACGTGAAGTGACTGCCTTGTAATGCAATACTGAAAGTATTCCAAATTTGAGTTAATTTCCTCCTTTTAATTAGATATTATTGGGTGAAAACACAGAATGAGGCGAGGGGACTGGAGTGACAGCAGAACAATAGCCATCTCCGCAAATAAAATGCGGTAGAAAACTGATTACTTCTCCACCATACGGACGTCATTTATACCCTCACTGGTCCAACATTAAGGGACTAAATTCTTTTCATCATGATAAGAATATGTTATTCGGATCAATAGTCGAGAGGTGGTATTCCCAACAATGAATTGTTCGTTACTCTTGAGTTGGGGTGTGTTCAAAGCTTCGCCACCCTTAACAAGAGTAACAGGGGCGCATGTCACGTTGTGTTACACCCCTCTAATTGAGGCAACACGGGAGGTCTTGCGAAGCTGCGAGGAATCGTGCTCCCATTTTATTTTTAGTCCCAAATGTAACTCCCCCCCTCTCCCGCCCCGCTGTATTTCTCTCCTCGTCTACCTCTCTCGACGACAATCAGGCGAGAGATATCATTAATTTCCGTTTCCTCCTCACTTGTTGACTCTTGGCAACTGGATGACGGGGAGAGCGGCAGTGGGGGCGGGTGGGGGAGGAGTGGATGTTTTATAAGAGCGACGGGGCGGTGGAGGCGGGTGTTTCTTTGGAGGAGGAAGATACGGCGGAAGAGGGGAGGGAGGCGAGTAGCCTCCTTATCTGCACCGAAGAATCACATCTCTCGTCCCCTCTCCCCGCAGAGCATCCCCGGAGAGAGCAGTACATCATCCACGCGCGAAAAAAAAGATGAGAGGAGAAACAAAAAAGGATAGACGAGCGAAGACCGAAGGGCGCAATCTTATCTCCCTCCGTAATAGAGGAACTTCCGCTGAGTCGACGCGTGGGTAGTCCACGCACACAGCGAGGCGTCCGCGTCCGTCCGTTACGGTACCCGCATGGAAGCGAGTTGAATCAGGCCCAGGTGTGCGAGCGACTCCCGCTCCCACTCACTCACTCTCTCTCCCGCGAATCTTTTATTTTTTCGGAAAAAAACAGCCCGAGAGCCCTCCCTCAATCACGCATATCGTCGAGTCCCTTTTCTCCCTTCAATTTCTCTCACCATTTTTTTTATTCAATTTATTTATTCCGTTCTTTACCTATCCGCTCTTTCATCGGTGGACGCGTCCCTCCACATTATTTCGTGTTTTTTTTTCCTCCTCCTCCCGGCGCCATTGTCCCCGGGACGGAGCCGACATCTGCGCACGAGACCCAGCTTCGAAGCCTGACGTTCGGTGGCGCTGACGGTTTTGTTTTTCCTCTTTCGTCGTTGACGTCCGTCCTTTCGGTCCAGGCCCCAACCAGTCCCTCACCCTTCCCCGTGCCACGGAAAGGGCCGACTCGTTCCTCGGCCCTCACCCCCTCAATATGCTCCGTCCGCATCGATATTTCCTTTTTTTTCATTTAAACAAGCGACTTGCGTATAGTAATTCGATCCCGAAATGAATTCTTGAGAACGGACGGCCCAGGCGACGCCGGTGCCCGGAGGATGATGGCGTAACAAAGGGGGTGGTGGATGGGGGTGGTGGGGAGGGGGTGCAAAAGATTGGAGGTGGGGATTATGCCCCCATTCCCGATATTCTCATTTCCGATACTCATTAGCGCGGGATATTTTATACCTACTCCTCCGATACCGACCCGAAAACTTCATTCGGATTATGTCCCAGTTTCCGATATTCCCATTCCGGTCAATCCAGTGGGGTTGAGGGAGGGGCTCGATTGCGTAGGCACATGAATATACCACCCTCACCCCACGCCACCCTCTCTCTCCTCTTCCCCCCCCCCTTTCGACGGTGGCGCCCGAAATGTCGGATCGCGGAATTGCACGTCACGTGACGGTGGCGAAAAATCACGCGAGCACTCGACGATAACGCGAAAGCGAGTTCGGTCGATGTCTTGTCGGCGTCCGGAATGTGGCCGAGGCGAATTCCAGCGACGTCTTGATTTCTTCTAGTCGAACGCGAGACGAGGGGATAGATATTCTGGGTCTGGGGGAGATTTTTGTGGATTGGTCGTCGGTCGTGGTGGTGGATTGCTTCAAGTGTGGGATGCAATCTCGAAGCTCGAAAGGCGATCAGAAGGAAGAGCGGAGGCTTTTTGGTCGTCGGTGGGGTAAAAATTAAAAGTCGTGAAACGAACTTTGAGCCGTAACCGGTGGTTAAAGTTAACCTCCAGTCTAGCAAATCATTATAAAACCTGGTCTAAATCGTTGAAGTGTTTTTCATAATCTATAGCAGATAAATCTCAGTGATTGGAAGTTGGTTTCGAAAGATTGGATGGATGGGCATCTTTTTTAATTGCTATTATTTATCATTTGTGCCAAAAGATCCGTTCACACAAACAAACACACATATTATATATGCATGCATGTGTGTCTGACCTGAAGAAGGCCTCAGAGAAGGCCGAAAGCACTAAAAATCTAAAATTTGGGCGTCCTTTTATGTGTTATCTATTTTATTTTGTTCTCTTGTCCCGTCCAAATATTATATATATATATATATATTTATATTTATTTATTTATATACATTTATATACACTAAATGTAAGCGGGGTTACGAATACAACTTTGAAAATTGGGAGTTTAATTTGATCTTTCAATTATTTCAATATAGCTTTCATGGTTTTATTTTCCAACGATTTCCGGCCAAGACTCTAAAACATTGTAGTGGAACTTGACATCTGGTAATTGACATTTTTATGATATGAATATGAGAAGATAGTTCTCTTAACCTTACAAAGCAACAATTTCAGGGTTTAAAAATCATTCGCCTTGACCGGGATTCGAACCCGGATCCCTCGATGTCCAGGCGATGGCCGAGTCCTCTTACAATCCAAAGTTTTGGGGCCTTTAAAGGAACAGAATATGACGAAATACCGTACATACAATGTCACAGGCATTCGTAGTCAAATCTTGTTCCTTTAAAGCCCCCAAATTTCGCAGTGTAAGAGGACGCCTCGATAGCATAACTGGCTAAAGCACTCGGCTGGGCATCGAGGGATCCGCGTTTGAATCCTGGTCAATGCAAATGATTTTTACATTCTGAAATTGTAGCATTGTAATACATATTAGCGGATGACTCTACTAAAAGTTACTGCTACGGCATCTCCCACAGTTTCTTGGAATTTCTCTTAACCTTTTTGCCAAAGATAAATTTAACTGAATCCAATATCAATAATATAATAATACAATCTTCGCCGCAATTTCCGCCAGTATTGGCACCCCCTGTGGTAAAACCGTCAGAGGCCAGGTTCGAACTCGCGGAATTCTACTACTGGGCCACCATTGGACAAAAATACCACTGGGTCAGTTTTTTTCGAGCAATGAATTTTCTGTTATGCATTCGCTGGCACGCGAGGTCGGAAACGTTCATCATAGCTACGAGGAGGGGGGGGGGAAATGATTAATGCATTGCCCCAAATCTGTGATATCAGTCCCCACAGGTAAGGATATTCTTTAAGTCTTCAACTCGAAGTTTGGGACTAGGTTACCAGGGCGAATAGCACTCCCACCGCTTGGGCAGATTGTCATCTTTATATATATACTATATATATGGTTGGGAGGTGAAATTTCGTTTTCATTCTTTTCCGTACAGTCTGTATTCCTCGCCCTCTTTTGTCCCTTATCTCTTTCCTTTCTTCGATAACGTCTCCTGATCGGTGGAAATACTTCCGTGGATTGGTTGAAACTCCCTTTTGAGTGAAGCCGAGTGTCAGCATTGGGACGAAATTTGAAATATCGAATATGCAAATGCAAAAGCGTTCGCGTTTTGTGCTCACCCACTTTCCATTTTCGTCCTGAAAAAACGCTCAAAGTAATCTTTCTTTGCCTTTTTATTTGTGAGTGGAGGGGAGTGCTTAAGGACCCTCTTGCAAGAGTCGGATGAGATTTCCACGAGTCCCAGATAGTTGAAATTTAGAGCGTCCACCTTTAAAGCCATAAACTCACGAACGACTCAATCTATGCCATAGGCAGCACCAACTGAACTGACGTCTTTAGTTGAGTCTGAATCATAAGTGTTTCCCATTGGTCACTCATTGCTCGAACTGCGAATACTAATTAATTTGCTCTATTAAAACTGGTCGTTTGTCATCGCGCATAGTATGCATGTTCCCTCTTCCATTTTACATTGCTTTATCAAAAAGGTTTGATATCCCAGAGAGAAAGATATGCAAAAGCCTGCCCCATATCTTTTGACAATGTATCTTCTCTCCTGTAAATTATATTAGTATTCATAATTAACGCATTCGAAGGATGCTAGATTTTTTCACGTTTAGTTTATACAGCATAACTAAGGCCCAGTATTCCGTTATTGAATTAAAACTTTGTTTCTTTTCATTGCTTGTAAATTGAGTTTTGCGTAGAATATGGAGGAATGGGTTTGATTCTCTTCTTGTTGTTGTTAGAACTCAATAGAAACCTATTGAGTTCTAACAACAACAAGTTCTAACAGTGGAAAGTTTCCAAATTTTATTTTTGAAGCTACCTTTTAGTTTTATTTTTTTAATTTTATTTAGTTTTAATTTTATTTTTGAAGCAACCCAATCTGGACTCTCTGAAACTGAATATTACTTACACATAATCCCGTAATATTTAACGAAGATTCCTCTATGGTTGCATGTAAATTATGGGTTTTGGTTGCAAGAAAGATGGGTGCATTAAATCTTAGAACCTTGGAAGGAGTAGGAGGGCGACCAGGTCAACTTGTCAACATTGAACCATAAATAAAGGCGTGCTTTAATATACATTCGTTCCTCCCTCTCTCTAGCTAGCCGGTGATCACGCACGCACTCTCACGTGACACCGACTCCTTCTAACCCCCCCCTGCATTCTCCCTTTATTTGTCGCCCTAGGCGCGCGAGTGGCGAATAACCCTTTCCCAGAATGCATTACTCACCGATTCTCCCCGCTCGGCCCCTCCCCCTCCGTCCCCCTTCAAACGCTTGCAGAAACTCTCCTTCCCCCGCCCCGCTCCCACCTCGATTCCTCAACCTCTTGACTGTCTGCGCGAGTGAGCAAGCGAGCGAGCGAGGGAGAGAGGCGGACGGAAAGACTTCTCTCTTTCCCACCGACACGGCACAACTATTTCCGGTAGGTAGGTCCCGGCGTGACGTAACCCCTTCCATCTCCTCCTTTTCCATTCCTTTCTCTTCTGACTTCACGCCCTCCCGTTCCTTATCCCACCACCATCTTTTAGAAGAGACCATCTCCCGGGGTCGTAAATGCTCCGCGTTCCCACATAAACACCTACCAACCTTTTGTTTTCCGAAATTTTTGGTCACTCCAGTCCATACCGTGCGAAGACAGAGACGAATAGCTTCAATTTTACGGTAGTCTATCTTTTCTTGTTTTTTTGTTCACCCAGTAAAGTGTTTATCACCATTCAAAGTTTCAAAAAATAAATATAAATGGTCTCCGTCTTATTGAGAAGTTAAATTGAAATCTTGGCTTGAATCGTAGATTTTAATGAGTTATATTCATATTGAGTCCTTTAACCGCTACGTAAATACATAATAATTACATCAATACAATCAAGTTCTCCACAAAATCAAAGCACGAAAGATGTAAACCGCTACAGAACTTCAGAATTCGTTGATGGTTACGAACCTTCAGGTACACTCCACCAAGAAAAAGCCCTTTTCTTGGCCACACTGGTGCAGGGTATCAAGAGGCTGCTACTTGGTTAGGTTCTCATATTTCTATCAGCGAAACATACATAAATTTATCGGGACAACGGAAAGGGATTAAAATCCGACGAAAATAGTGATGAAGGCAGGTGATACGCTGCTGAAATTAAGACTGGAATACTTCCTTGTCTGCTTTGACTGCAGTTCGGGAGTCCGTGTCAACCTGAACCAATCAATTTCAAAAATTTCATCTCGCCAACGATCTGTGCCCATGAAAGCAACGGCGGCACATTCGGCCTGGTCTTCCCGCCTTGGGTAGCTCTTTAGAAATTGCAGATCGACACTATCCGGTGGACCACACCACTCCCTCCACTCAGGTCATCTAGGCCTGGTCCCGTTTCCCTCCCGCCATCCTCAGACGGACGGCTTTGCGCGAGAATGCGACGTTTCCGATCGTGCATTTGCTTAGCATTCGTTTTCGTATGTGCGCTCCCGTACGTGTTCGAATGTCTCAAGCATTATGGGCGTGTGGGCAGATCAAGAGAGAGAGAGGGCCTGGGGCTGCGAGGCGGGCGCTATCGAAGGGGAAAGTGAAAGTGGAAAATGTTTTTATATTAAAAAAAAAGAACTCCGCCTTCCCCCTCTCCCATTGTGTCTTCTCTCCCAGTCATTACGCTCATCGTCCACGTTCAAACCGCCCCCACTCCTAAGCATACTACAGACCTATTTAGCCCGTAGCAATAAAATTCCCCCTTCTTTAATTTGTTAGTCCATTAGCATGCTCACGTGTGCCTTCGTGGGGTGGGTGGTTGCAATGTTGGGGAGCGTGAGTTCCTCCGAGCGATGCTTACCTGTTTTTCCGCCTTTCCGCTCCCTACATGCTATAAAACTCAAGCTTTTAATTCAAGTTGTGGGACCAGTTTTTGAAAGATTGAAATTGGGATCGGGGAATTAATATCAACTGGATGCAAGTAGGTTGGATCCGCAGACTTCAATCAGTATTGTAAATCATCGAGGGCGTGGCTATTATCAAACTTGTCCGTATGTTCGCTCGATTAGTTTGCTAATGTTTTTATGTTTTATTATGTGTCATGGAGACATTCGATAATTCAAGCACGCAACGAACATATGATGCCATTATGTAAAAAATAACTATTTCTTGAAATATTGATGGAAACTACACTTTCATTTTAGTGCTTGTACGCGATGAAAGTGTCCGAACGCTATGCTAATCCATTCCTTCTCCTTGAAAGTTGAAATTAAGTTACTTTGGCTGAAGTCGGGGTATCACACGACGTATGGTTACGGAGTATTACTGCTTCACCGACGGTTATGGTTGGAAATTATGTTTATAAATCGTTCTTTCAAACTTCAAGAAACTGCAGGAGATACCGCAACAGTAACTTTTAACGAAGTCATCCGCTAACATGCATTTCACTGCAACAATTTCAAACGTTCATTGTCGGGGAAATAAATACTTCATGAAATTGAAATAATCCCGTTTGCGTAACTGTAGGCGTTGATTTTTTTTCAACAGTTTTCAATTTATTCCCCTTGACTATCACGCTGTTTTGTCATTAGGTCGCATCATGTACAAAAATATGAGTTGACTAACGTTATCCAATATGCGAATTGTGTGACAATGTCCACATTCAACTTTGCTTTTTGTAATTGTTTCTCCTGGTATCTCTCCCGTGCACCCATATTTTCTGGTAATTCATGACGGGCGATGCTACATGAATCAAAGTGCGCCCACTTTATTTACACGTGTTAAGTTTCAGGCCTACTACACCCCACGTAGGCGCTCCTGTGCTATAAATTTTTCTCTTCCACGTTTATATTCTCCTTTCCTATTCCTGGTGTCAATCACTCACCAATCTGCTCCAATATTATTTTTCGTATTAGTTGCCATACCTCTCGCACCTACCTTCCGTTCCTACTTCCGATGTGTTTATTTTCAGTCCTGTTTCCCTCATTTATTGTCCCCAATCCCCTTCACTCTTAATGGAGTTCCGTCCCTATCCTCACCGACGTATATCCCCTCCTGACCCCCTTCCCCCCGTCCTCTCTTCATCACTTCCCCCTCCCACACCCTCCTCCCACACCCTCCTTCCTCACCGCCCGTTTCTTTCCTTCCCTTAGATTTCGTGCCAGGGTTTCCCAAAGGACGTCATTCCACGCGGGCATTTTTCCTGCTCGGCTCCCGCGTTTCTTTTTTTCCTCCTCACCCTCTCTCCATAAATTGGTGTCGCTCGTGAGGAGTGTGTTGTTATTCATTCGTACGCGAACGAAACAATGAGATCTTCGTGGGGCCGCCGACTCTTTGAGATAAGCCTTCCAAAGTGTGACCGTGATAAATGAATGTATATGTCTCCAGTTTATTGCCTCCGAAGTTCCTCGGCGTCGGCACCATATTCTCTTTTCTTTGAAATGCGCCGGAAAAAGGTGTATTGTTATAGGGTTTCATGATTTCTGAACGTGCCCTATTTGGTTAGAAGTGATATTCGTCGGTGATAATGAAATGCACCGCGTCAACATCTATGCTCACGTTACTTTTGTCAACTTTGAGTTCGCTGAATTCGTACCTTCCGGTGTCATTTCGTTGGTGACGTAAGCCCGCTATCGAGGTAGACCCTACAGAAGGACTAAAATGGCATCTCCGGAATAGTGAAAGCGGGGCCTTGGGGTATAAATAGGGTTTGGTTTTGCTTGAGGCATGCTCGACAAAGTCAGAACAGAAACAACCGTAACAGTTAGCCGGGAATGTTGGTACGCGTGATGGATTCCGTAAGGCCTGGTAACCTTTCGTCGCACCCGTCATTACTCGTCGAAGTCAAAAATTCACTTCTTGCTCCTTCTGTCACTCAGTGGCTCAGAAATATTCTCCGTCTTCTTCCGGGACATGGGGGGGGGGCTCCAACCCTTTCGCTCTCGCAACCGACGGCCCCCCCGATCCATCATCTAGTCCCCTCCCGTCATCTCCCCACTCCGACGAAGTCATCTCCTCCCGCAGACCACCGTCTTCACCCTTAAATCTCTCCCTCTTCTCTCTCTCTGTCACTCCACCCGATCCTCCTCATCGCCTTTTGACACCGAAACATTTCGCCGAATCTTCTTCCTCTATTAGATTCCTCATTCATTTTGAAAAAACCATTCCCCCCTCTCTGATCCTTGTCTTCGCATCCGTCCTCACCGAGAGCTCGGGGGAAGGCACACCGTTTTCACTTTTCCCTCTCGAAGGGCGACCGGCAAACAGCCCCCACTGAATTCCTTCGCCATCGATCCAAAGGCTGAGTCACTCCAGTCCAGGAGAACTTCCCGTGGGTGTCAGTCTGGCCCAGCTCGACGGACGGACAAGGGTAGAGAGGCCCCATATTTTTATTAAATCCTCCGTCCAAATCCTCAGGTCTCAGTTGGTATTTCCTTAAGCCGGTGTATTTATTATATCGGAATCCCTTTCGACGTCGGTGACAAGGATTTTCATTATATCGACCCAATAATCAGGCCCTTCCGTATCGGGGTCATCGGGGGTCGATTGTGACCAAAGGATGTCCAGGGATTTGTTTGCATGTTGTTAAATATAGGTAAAAATTCCCTCCGCAGATACGTATGGATTTGTACCGAATTATTGAGGTCAACGTTTTACTTTTCATTTAATGACTCTTGTCCAACCATTGAAATTAACGAAGCGTCGAAATGGACGCAAAAGCAATGATTGGCGTGTGTTTTCCGTCGCGTGTTAAGGCCTCGTTGGATGAACGAAAGTGAACAAATTATTATGACAGAAAGCACCCGGAGGCGAGAAGTGCAGAATTAGGTTAAGAACCACTGCGATATTTCGTTTTCGTCGGTTCACGCCTTGGTTAAAGGTCATGTGCCCCTCGTTTTATTTCTGCGCAGCGTGTTTACCGCTCGCCCATGTTACCCAGAAACGCCACGTTCAAGAGGCGTGGAGGGTGGAAGTGTAGAGCGCCAGTGCGTCCTTTTAAACAGGTTTTTTTTACGGGCGCCCGTATTCCTTTGCTCAATTTTCCTTTAGTGGCCCCCCTTAGTTTTTCAGTGGCGTGGAAAAATTTCAGCCAATTGACCCTTTGTAGACACCCCACTCTGTGGAATCCATTTTATTTCGGTAACGGAGAGGGCTTTTATTTTCTTCTTTGGGAAAGTATTCTGTCAGGCAGTCTTAAATTTAAAAAAATATACGTAAAAAATATTCAATGCGACGATTAAAGGGATACTTCTCTGCATTTATTGTTATCACACATTGTGAGCAAAAAACATTTGATGAAACCAAATGTGTGATGATTTACCCGTGAATTTTATGATCTCTTTAAAGGATTTAGCTCTCTTGAGGGTGACCCATTGAGCGCATATGATGTTAATCCGTGCGTAGCGCAAGAGTAAACCCCTTTCACGCATTACCCTTGTGCAAAAAACCTCGCTGTGGGGTAGGTGGGGCTCCGTTGGTAATCTTAACACTGTAATGGCATGTGTGGAAACTTAAAAACACATTTTTTACGCGATCCAAAAGAAGTAATTGAATGTCTACAACCGTATTATTAGTTGACTTTCTTCCCCTTCTTTGGTGTATATATATGACCCTCTCAGGAAGGGAGGGAGATGAAACTTGGTCGTTACCGGCGACATTAAAAAGGTTTTTAAGTTCCCGGGTCATTTTTTTCTCTCTCTCTCTCCCTTCTCCCTCTAATAATTACCGCCAGCGTTCTGAGGCAAGAATTTCCGGATTCTCGGAGGTTTTCCTCCCGGAGTTATTGTCCCATAAGTCTCTCCCCTCGCGCGAGAATTGTTAGCGAAGTTTTCGTGACCACCACCTACCTCCTTTCTCTCTCTCTCTCTCCCTCCTTCTGTTCTTCCACAGCGGTGGTTGGCAGGAGGGGTTGACGATGGTGCGGAGGCGGACAAAGGGTTCTGAGTAGTCTGTAGCGATGTGCCGTGTTTCTCGGGCGGGGGTGAGGGCCTTTCCGATTTGGAGGGAAGTTGGGAAGGGGGATGAGGGGTGTGTAGTTGTTTTGGAAAGTTCCTTCCGCCCCCAGCCCCTTCCTCCTCCTCCCCGTTGGCTCCCCGAGATGTTGCGTCAGCACGAGGGACCGTCGGCGGGGGAGGGGGAGGAGGGGCCGAAGGGAGGGGGGCGGTGGTTTGGCGATCTGATTTCGAGGAAGGGAGAAAGAGGAGGGGGTGGGTGACCGACGTCGTTTCTTCCACCCAAACGGTCCCCGACTTTCCCCAGAGTTGTCGGAGGGGTGCCGGGCCCACGCCCGGGCCTCCCAAGCGAGAGGACCACAGTTCGAGGCCGGGAGGATTCTTTTCCGGTGGAACCCATGACCTCACAACTGGCGTAACTCCAGTACTTCGCATGGCGGTGGTTAAGGCGGGCAATTTCTCACGGGTGCCGAGTTCAAGGGGGCAAACACTCAAAAATGTCAAATTAGCTAACGCTGGGTTGGGGTATACCTTACCCCAAAATTAATCTTCAACGATAATGCACTTTTGTGTAATTACAGAAAGCGGAAGGGTTTTGAAAGGCTGGCTAAGGAGCGTATCAAATCATTAAAAAAACTGCAAAACTTCGAATCTTCCGGCTCCGAAAACGATCATGTGATCTCTGAAACGAACATTTTTTCCGTACGTTTTCTATATTTGCGTAACGTTTCCACTTTCATTGTCTCTGTTTAGTAGTCTTAAACTCTTAAAAGCTCAAACCAGTTTTTGCCTGGATGTTTTCTCCCCATTATCGCAGGTTTAAAAAAAAATCATTGAAGCAGCTTCATGTTTTGGTTATGGCTGCCAGCTTCTTTCGCCCGTGTCCGGTTCGATTACCGTTTTGATCGAATCGATCGATGGCACTTCGGTTCTCATTTGTGACTGGCGCGGAAATCTCTTCGAGTGCGTTAGTCTCCTGGCGGTTCAACGTTTACTCTCGCCAACGTCTTGCGCAAAAAATTTCCCTCGCCGGATTCGTTTCCTGCCTTGCTACCTCCCTATCATGTGCACCTTGCTCTAATACTCTTCTCCTCCTCCTCCTTAATTAAAATGTCTACACCTCTCGAGCGCGTACTTATGAATGTGCTATTAAAACAGCATTGGCAAATATTCAAAAGGAACGTAATAAAGTAGTGGAATTCTGAGGTTGTGAAATTGCTTATTTAACCTTTTAAGACAGACGGGACTTGCTCAGTATTGATTTGTAGTGTCTGCATGATTACTACATTGTATCTTTAGACATGTGGACAATAAAATTTTATGACATCTAGGTGGTTGTTATCGGAGAAAGGACTGAGTTTCAGTCTTCCTCGCCGTCCATATTTCACCTCGTTCCTATTTTCCCATGCCCTCTACTTCCCCAAATGATAGCCCCAAAATTATTTTTTTCCATCTTAGATTGACGGACATTGATTATTATGTTTCGCATTCAGTGAATTTCGATTGCTGCTTAGTTTAATTTGGGGAATAATTTCCTCGAAGTGATTTTTCTTCATTTCGTCTCCCTTCCATTACTTTTGGGTCTATTACACTTGCTATTTTTACTGCTGTGTGTGTGATAGGGAGTCTAGATTATCGGTAATATTTACAGAAAAAGAAAAAATGAAAAAAGATTATCTATTTCACTTTGAATCAATGACACACAATCATTTTTCAAAGCAGGTTCGTAATCAGCTGGTTGAATCGTTGAAATTGGGTGATGGGTGCATTATTTTGCTCATTAACGACGATGTGGAGTCGAAATAGGCAAATTGCGAAATCATTTTTATCTGGTGTTCTTTTGTTCGCCCTGCCTTGTCTACAGATTGAGAGGAATGAGACCTTCCTAGAGTCTCATTTATGCTTGAATGAAAGCGTTGTTCTGATTTATGTGTATCCTGTTCCCTCAAACCATCGCCATACCATCCTCCTTCAATTCTCGGCGGTTGACTCTTGATAACCCGGGAGAGCGGTAATAGAGTGGACCGCAATAAGAATTTGAAGGAGATTACTTGCCGAGTCTCACTCCTCTTTCTATTTTCCTACCCGAAAATGAGCGATCCTATGGTGAATAGAACACTGTTGTTGTTATTCAAACTATATGATTTCGAAATGTCTACTTGTGTTCCCACTTGAATGATCTCCCCCACCCGCCGCTTTCCTTCGATGATTGGCGTCTCTCAACACCTGCTTTAGCCTACATGGCAATATCCTCGGTGTGAGTGTTATTTCTGCAGCAATGTGTCGTGGGTGTGTGCGGCCAATTTCTCTTTCCAACGACCCCATCCGCCCCCGGTCACCTTAAAAGCGAACGTTAACGGCCGCCAACTCGGCGGATTCTTTGGGTGGGTTCACCGCCGTCCCAACCGCACGGCGTCCGGCCCGGAACTCACGCGTTCACTCACGGGCTTCGAGCGAGAAATGTGCGTAAGTCACCGTTTGTTTACCCGTCCCGGTGTCTTCCCAGGCAGTAGTCGTCCCTCTTTCGGGTGGGAAGGGGAGGGGGGGTTGGAAGATTCGGGGAGGCGGCGGGGTAGGCGGGTCTCCCCGAGCTGAGGAGTACAATACCCTTCCAAATTGATGCTCAGCAGAAGGAACTGGAAACCTCGCTTCGAACCCTTCCATTTGTTCCGCGTGAGTGCGCGAAATTTTAAGCATGCTCTTCGTTGCTGAATTTGCTGCCTCGGCGTGTCTTTCATATGTTCACATTCCGTTTGGAAATGTTTCAGGAAGTATGAGGAACGAACAACGAGCCAACAAGATCAGGACTACTTTTAAATCGCAACTCTTTTCATTTTATAGTCTTCATTTTTTCCTCATTTAATTTCTATGTTGAAATTTTCATGTAGGTCATGCTTCATGAAATATTTCTCATAATAAGATCCGTATGATCGTCAAACATGTCGATACATGTCTCATCTCATAGCAAAAGCAAGGTGGTATTTCAGTGGGTAGAACGCTGGGGTGCTTAACGGAGGACCCCGGGTTGCATTCAAAGTGACGCCTCTAACTACTTTCAAATTCACTCAAGCCTAGTGCTTTTTCGTGAACTATATCTTCCTGGGTAACCACAGACAGCACGGGGAATAGATGTGGATCTGCACCCCCCCTGCTACCCTGAATTCTAGATTTCACACACCTTGTAGGGCTTAATACGAGTTGTGTTCTCTTTTCATCCATCATATCAACCTAATTGAAATAGCCAGGATTATGTTCTACAGAGAGCGTGGGCATTCCATATTTTGTAATATAACGTATTGCGGAAATTAATTTTCCGCAACTTCCTTTTGCTGGGTTGGTTTTGACCAGATGCTGCTCCCAAGGTGATTATTTTTTCTCCCTTTCCAGTTTTTCGTTGCCTTTCACTGGCTCATCGTTTTGCTTCGTTGAATGCTGAGTGCCGGTTGAGAACTCAGTCGCTGGCGTCTGTTTGAAGCATATTCAGGGTTGTACTAAATCGACCTCGGAAGAAAACCCATCACCGAGGTTTATCACCACTTTACGCCCCATCGGAAGGCGTTTTTCTTCGTCAAAAACCATTACCAATCCTTCATTGTTCTCGCGATGAAATCGGTCGCTAACTTTGCCATTCTTCAATAATACGTCAAAAGAGATTTTCTTTATCACATGCCTTACTGTGTTCACCTCAGATCTATTTATTGATTGTACAAATATTTTATTAATTAATGTGTGCGATTTTAAATAAGTCAAGCTTAGTCGAGTAATGGCCCACCTAAGCTGGTGTTACAGTAACTTGCTATGCATAACGTGTACCATATAGCTTCTTGAAAATTACGAGTAATAGCTCAAGTTGGCGTTTCCTCTGCGGTTACATTGTGTCCTTCCAAAACAGTATTCCTTTTTCTGGATTCCAAGCAATTATTTTAATTTGTACGAGTTTACTTTTAGAAATGTTTTCAGATGGTATGGGAGACTTAAAGCTCTGAATCTGACCCCAAATGAAGGCAGTAATCTAAATATATACACACTCGTATATGTATATATATGTATAGATCATGTGTGGCAGTGCGTATATACTCGTATATATACATATATATATATATATATATATATATATATATATATATATATATATATATATATATATATATATATATATATATATATATATGTCCCACGGTGGCACTGGCCCGTCTCCGTTTAAGAAACGCGCCCCCGGGGGCGAGTGTAATTATTCTTTATCGCGGCGCCCGCGCGCAATAAAGCATTCGCACGCATCGTAGCCGTTGTGCTTTCCCTTTCATCCCGCTTGCCTTCCTGTGCGCGCGCTTGCAAATTACGCCGTGAGAAAGCTTACGTCCGCCTTCCTGCTCATATCAATTACTCTGGTATTCGGTGGCCAGCGTCGTCCCGGGAAGAACTGAAGTAGCTTGCATAACAGTTAATGGCCGATAATGTTTCTCGAGAGTAGCGTCCAGTCCTTATCAACATGCGACTAAAATTATTGGGCAGCGGATGAGCGGCTCACAGTGGTGGGTCACTCGTAGTAGCAGATCTCCGGTTTTAACTTACTTCGAATTATTTTCGGAAGCAACATTTATTTTACTTGCAACTAGGCACTCCGTCATCGACGGGGGATGAATACTTCGGACGCGCCATACTAAGCCCTTAAACGAGTGGCAATTAAATACCATTAATCAATGACTCGAAGCCAGGAACTTAAAAAGGAAAATTTATGATTTTCTCCAGATATCCGTTACGTGAAGTATTTTTTCTTATATTTTACGCCGCGTTCGTGGATAGCCATGTTGGAGACCACACTGGGAAAGTTTTGCTTTTTTTGCTGAACAGTCACTGCCAGCCAAAGATATTTTAAACGTAACCCCTTAGTTAATGTCATATCTGGTGAAAATAAGTCCCAGGTGCTGTCAATGGGGATTGGCGTGTCGAATGAAACCGGCGTTTAATTGATGATCAGTTTTCAAAAAACATTAGTGAGTCTTCCTGAGTGGACGAGATGTGATGCGCGGTCTCATCGAAAATGCGTTGAACTTAAAAAAAAACAAAACTAAAACTCGCGCCGGAAATATCCGAATGCCTCCTCCTGCGGACTGATAGGTTCCTCGCTGAGCGAAGACACGAGCGAAAGGAGTGGATGCTTGTTAAAAAGGTCGTTCGGACGGTGAGAGGCCTCGTTCCTCCTCCCGTGCGTGCCCTTCTTCAAAGGCGAATGCCCCCACCCCCGTAAAAGTCAGCTCGTAATCCTCAATCTCTCTCGCCCGATCGCGTCGAGGAAACGGGGGACCCAATTCGAATCCGCGTCCCCCCAACCCCCCACCCCCACCCCCCATTCCCACCCCCAGGTGGCGACAACGCCCCTAACACACGCATACACACTTCTTGCGCGGTCGGGGGATCCATCCCAACCAAACACCATACCTCCTACCACCACCTACCCTCCCTCCCTGGCATAAAGTCGTATCTCATTTTGGAAATAAGGAAGCGCCTCGTGGAGGGAGGGAGGGGGATAAAGGGGTTTCGGAGGTGAGACGTTGGGAAGGGAGGGGGAGACGAGAGAGAAATTTTTGGACGGGAGAGAGAGAGGGGGGTGGGTCGGGTAGAGAGGTTAGGAAACATCAAAAGATGAAGAAGAGTGGTGCTTTTTGTTTTTTTTATTTTATTTTAATTAATGACCGTCTTGATGGGAGAATGATTGCGTTGCATCACAAGTTACGTGGTTTCGAACCTTAAAAAGAAGAACGTTCCTCCCCTTCCAATTCAAGCCACCTCCCCCATCTTCCTATTTAAGTTATCGTTTTCTCTCTCCCTCCCTCTCCCTTTTTCTCTCTCGATCTCTTTCTCTCTCCCGAACGATGATGGAGGCGAAAAAAATACGTGAGTCTGTGTGTGTGTGCTTGTGTGAAGATATGTGTAGTGAAGCTCGTGGAAGGAAACTGCCCGCTCACCCTCCGTCGCACGGGTTTCGCCTCTCTCCGCGGCGAGTGGCAATTTAAGGATGCGGCACGTATCACACGTGTACGAGTGAACGCTTAAAAAAAAAGTCGTGTTCAAATTATGGAGAAAAAAATTAAAATGGGCCGGAGAAAGAACCCATTCACTTTTTCGCCCGCGACCCTGCCCCCACACCCTGCTGCTTGACCCCCCTCTTCATTTGTTTTAAATGTCACCCGCGGTGCAAATTCGATTATTCCCAGCCGTCACTCACTCTTTGCAAGGGAAGCAAATGTTCGCTCCATCACCAGCGGACGGCGTTTAATGAGAATGGTGGTACCAGGACAGTCGCAAAGCTCTAGACTCAATGCTATCTGAAAGCTTAACAGCTGGTCTAACCGGTGTACTTGCTACTGTGCACGATTTCATTCATTAGTCGTTTTCCAGACTCAGTATATTTCGCTTTCCTTATCTTCGTTTTTATGGGCATCGCTCCTTGTTTTCGTGCTAACTTCACTTGGTTTTCATTAGCGAGGAAAGTGTGCATTACAAAAACAAACGCACCCATGAATACTAAAGTTACGATCAAACTCAGTTGCGGTGCGTC
The DNA here is from genome assembly GCA_037158775.1 of Hetaerina titia. Taxonomy (NCBI): domain Eukaryota; kingdom Metazoa; phylum Arthropoda; class Insecta; order Odonata; family Calopterygidae; genus Hetaerina; species Hetaerina titia. The sequence goes on along the minus strand of CM073775.1, from coordinate 91,134,197 downwards.
ATGGAATGAATATCAGATTTCACCCGAAATTATATGTATCGAATGGTAGAGGGACTTCTTCCTACTCTTTCCACTGCCTAATCAATGTAATAATGCCTGGTGGTCCAATATTGTATGAATTTCAATAATGAGGAGATGGGAACATGGATTTATATTATCCCAGTAATAAAAAGTCGAGAGTTCTTCGTAAAGAGTTCTGACGGATGATTTACCAGATCCTAATCACTTTTGAATTTATTTCACCAGCCATTTTTGTTTACCAAGAGAACAAACGGACATTTGTTCATTAGTCTTTCAACACAACCACCTTTCACTTAAAAGTGTCTGAAAATTCGTGTTAACAACATCTGTTGGCCGCCAATGTGAATCTTTACGGTTAACTTCGCACAGGTGCATGAAGGAGAATAAGTGTAATTCAGACTACACCCAAGTCCAACGGGAGTATTTGGGTTATATTTACGTGGAATGATTTTGTTGCTCCTGTTAAGAGATAACCGATATATTTTTCCTGATATACGGTGTATTTTTTCACGGGGGGTTCCTCTTGTTTCACTTAACTTTCAGAAACTTTCAGTGAATGACATAACGCGTCACCCTCGATGAACTCGTGAGTGCGCAATTCTGCCTGCATTCCTTCGCTAGGCAATTCCTCCGCGGACTAGACTGACAAGTCGGGTGGGCATTTTTCATTTCTTCTTCCTCCCTTGGATTTCGACACCAGAAAACTGGCAAGTTTTAGAATGCCACTTGCGTCATATTCGCGGCACGTAACGGTTTAATTAAAAACGAGTCAAACCAACGATGAAATGATCCTTATCTGGTATAAAAAAAATGCCGAGCGTAATCCGAAATGGCATGGGCAATCTCTACCCGCGACTCTCCGTGCATGTTAATTAACTAAATGGTCTCGCACGCGAGGATTTTTTTAAATCCGGAAAATGAGTATTTGACATAAAAATCTGCACATTTGTCTCGCTACATAATTTCTCGATGTTTTTGTTACATTATAGACGCCCCTAATTACTCACCCTGTGTGACTGATGCCAACACCTCATGTCATATGCCGCATATTATTATATCATATTGTACGTATTCAACATCTATATGAGTGGGGATTCGCCATGTTGATGTCATTTTACAAGATAATTTGATTTACATTCCGAATTTCAGTTGGTGCATCCAAATTTCTGGACTGTACGCTACCAATTATCTTACTTCGGAGATAATTTCCCAAGGTGATTACGTCAACTCAACGCTTTGTCAACTCAACGAGCCAAAAACAAGAATCCTCATACAGACGTAGTGTTGTGCAATCTATTTATAAATCTTATACCGGACGTTTCAGTGTGACTCGGAAGTTATTGAGTCGAACTAAAGGTCTTTACTACATGCATATAAACAAAATGAATCCGTCAGCTTCAATCTGATGAGAATATTTTTCTTGCCTTTATCTGTTAGCGGATTAATACTTTGGTGAGCAAGTATTCCACCTCGTGATTCTCCCCTTCCCACCTAATTGGTAATTAATTTAAAAGGCATAAGGACGACTTAACAGTGAGCTTAGGTCATTTTAATGGGACACCTGTGCCAATTGATCGCGAAAGTGGGCCTGTGATTAATTGCTTCTTTTTTTGGACTTGGCAGAATTGCCTACGAGGTCATATTCTCTTACACCCCCGCATTGGTCTCTTAGCCTGCTCCAGCATTGTGAACTATGCTTATAATATCTTTCCGTTCAATCGCCATCTTTTCTTTTTCCTGTATTGGCAGACCTATTATTGAAAATTGAGTCGTTCACGAGAGCCATTATCTGTGTGACCTGAGCAAATGAGTTATTTCTTCCGTTTGCGCTCCCTCCGAGGGCATTGGGAAAATATGTCAAATCTGATGCTGTCCATTTGAAATAGTCGGAACTGCTATCAATTATTTATTCTAATCCTCCACTCTTTGACGTTGAGGCTTTTGTGTTCGCCTTGACGTGCACGGTGTTCATCCAAAGTTTTCACCTCAATCCGGCCCCGCCTGCTCCACTATCATGGCCCTGTTTTTATTTTTTTAGGTAAACGTGTTTTCGTTTTCGTGTCGCCTTGCTTTTTCTTTTGTTTTTCCGTACCCCACTCCAGTGTTCTTCACCCCGTGGCGAAAAAGATCGATCCCTCCTTTCCTCCTACGCCTCCCCCTCCCTGGTTCTCTCCCGTCCCCCGCCACCCCCTCAATTCCTCCCACCCTCCCGCGACCCTTTTTTTTTACCTCTTGGGTTAATGGTGATGCGACTCGAAATACAATCGTTCGTTGCCGTGACAATAAAAACGGCGTCTTTTATTCATTATTCCGAATCGGCCCCGCCGTGCCTCCTTAATGACACGCCAGCTTTGGTTCGACTTCCTTCCCTTATTATTTCCTTCTCTTCCGTTTCCTCCGCCCACCCGCAAGGCCTAGCCCACGTCACGCCCACTTCCCCCTTACTTCCTCTCTTTCTTCCTCCGCCTCTCTCCCTTTCTCTCCTTCCCCCGCCCCCTCCGCACCCACCCGTTCCGTTTCCTGCTTCCTCCCAACTCCCGTATCTCGTTCCCTTACCTTCCTTTCGCATCGGTGACCGCGGGGGTTGGCACCTCCTCCCCCCCCCCCGACCCTTCTCCTCTTTCCTCCTGCCCCTCCGCCCCAACCCCCGACTCCTGTGGTGATATACTCCCACGTCTGCGATCAATTCAGCGACCGCTTCCTCCGGCATATACACATCGTTCGGCGAAAGGTGGATGCAGATGACTCACGCGAGTGTCCTCGCCAGCGGTATTCGTCTTCATGCCCATCACGTGGGTTCGTAGCAGGGATGCAAGGACGGCAGACTTTAATAATGCGTGTGTAGGTGGTTGATGAATTTATTTTACGGGGGGCAAACGTGAGAGGGATTGCGATGGACAAAATAGTTTTGTGCAATCAAATTGTTGGGCAGTTTGACCTTATTATGGTTAAGATATGCGAATTTCGCGCGAAAAAGAGTAATATATAAAAATGGCGAGATAATTGTAATCTAAACCAGTAGGTAACAGTGTCATTGGATAATCTAAGAAAAGGAAATGTGTTTAAAATTCACACGGGGAACACATTAGCAATACGACTAAACTTGTGACCTTTCCAGGAATTCTGAGAGTGGAGTCGGTTGCAATCTTTGAGAGGACAGAGTATCGCATGCATGAATGCATCAGGTTGACCATGGTTAATGTATGGAATTGCTTAGCGACTCATGGTAGTTGTATTAGACGCCTATTTATGTTTCACGCGCTTACCCTAAACGGCACTAATAATTCAGCTCAGGATTATATCGTATACTCCAGGGCTCCCATTTTTGGGATTATTCGATTCTAATCGAATATTTCGGAAGATTGATAAGGAGTGGAAACAATATTTTTTGATACACCGTCTCTAGCCAAACTCTAAATTAAACAGCGTTGTCTGGTGAAATCACTGGTCCTTGTACAAACGAATGGGAAACGTCCAAATTAATTAATTGCGTATTTTTCTTTTCTGTTTCTTAAGAGTCCATTCCATTTTTCTTGTTCCATATATTCTTTCACTTTACATCGTGTTGCGATTATCAAATATTCCATTGAGAAGATTTATTTGTAGTATGAGCTAAATTATATAAGATCAATCAGAAGAAGAATTGCGTCTGTTTTATCTTTCCCGCTTCTTAATAGCATAATGGAGTTTATTTTATTTTATATTGTGAACGTTACTTGAATTGTGCCATCTTGATATTGCTGAAACTTATTCCTTAATTGCCCATTGAAATGAATGGAAGAATTTAAGATTTTCCGTTGCAATATTGGGAGCACTATTAATAATAAGTAATTCCATTATTATGTTTAAAATGAGAAAATCACGACCTAAAATCCGAAATACAAGAATGACTTCTATTTATAGATTCTATGAAATTGCGAATCAAAAGAAGAAGTGATCGGTACCAAGGGATTTCTTTCGAATTCGTTTCTGGATTGAAACAGAATCCAGAAACTAGATTATCCAGAGCTTATCCGGACATATTTTTATTGTGATTTTATGGAGTTGATGTTTTCACTTTACTTATAGCAAGTAAGCATTTAATTCCGGGACAGGTCATTAATTGCCAATTATTTTTTTTCTGTACTTCTCAATTCAATCAATTTTGGCCTCGCGCCGTGCTTGTCTGATTACTTCGATTTTGAAATTGCATAGCTCACTTGAGTTTTCTTTTTGTTCCTCCACAGGTAAGATGGTGACTGCTGCGGAACTGGGCTTGTGGGGCGGGCATAGAAACGACCCTTCTTCCCTCCCGGTAGACCTTCAACGTCACAACGGTTCTTCACTACTGGAGTGAGTGGAAAAAAATACTTGACCGGAGGCACTCACTATACCTCTCCTTGCCTTATATCATTTTTGATTTACATTGGTATCAGTTTGGCTAGTTTGGCAGAGGGAAAGTTCTGCAGTCATGTGGTTGTCGAATCCTTCGATAGTTCCGTATCGTATTTCACTGCCCCCTTGCTGTGCCTCCCGACCCAAGGCTTCGATGCCTCATTTGTATGTACATTAGTGCGTGCTCCTCCCCTCATAAATATTGTGTGACTAGCGAACATTCTCAGAGTAATTATATTGCATCCATGTTAATTATTTGTCATTATTTAATGTGTCACTCATTTATTGGACGGGAACTCGCAGTTTTGATTGTTTTGGCTCGTTCTATGAGCGTACCATCCTACACTAGAAATTCTATATCTCTAATATATATATATATATATATATATATATATATATATATATATATATATATATATATATATATATATATATATATATATATATATAATATTCCTATGTGAGAAACTAGTGTATTTTACAAATTGCTCACATAACTAGGTTGGATTTTCAATATCTAAGTTGAAATTATGGATTTCGGAGAGAATAAGCTTCATTATAAACTATCACAAACGTCAGCAAAAATTTCCTTCAGTAAGAGCCCTCAACATTTTAAACTTCCAGATGCAGGCCGAAGGGAAGAGCCTCGTTTTTTTTATTTCGGGTATGTCCTTCTTCTCGTGCAGAGTCTAACCTGAACTTTAAGTAAATCCTGTGACTTTTTTTAACGTTTTAATTTAATATTAAACAGACAAAGCTAATATGAAAACGAGATACCTAATACTCTGCGAGAACAAAGATACCCTGTTGAAGAGAATTAGCATGGGAATAAAATGTATATTTCGGAATACGTCTCGTAACCGCGTGAGCAAAATGTTTTCAGTTTTCACCGCATCTGCGGTGTTTTCATTCCCACACGATTGCGGTTCTTTAATTCCCACGTGGATCTCTCTCTCCCTCCCCCCCGCTTCCCCTTTTTTCGGTCCCGGAATTCAGCAAAGTCGCGATTAGGGAGTCGTTTTGTTTCCAATTGCGAGCTCCGGGTCTGTTGGCAGCGCCGTTTCTTATTTCCGACCGCCAACCCCCACTCTCGCACCCGCGCCTCCCCACCCCTCACCTTCCTTCCTTCCGCTCCCATTTCTCCTCATCCTATTCCCTCATCCCTCTCTCTCCCCCCTCCCCTCCCCACACAACGGCTCTTAGGCACCCTCTCCCACACCCGTAACCCTCGCGTCTAAAGCCTAACCTCCTTCCCGGGGCAACTCCCTCCATTGTGTTACCCATAGCCTCTTTCCACACCCATATTCCTCCTCCTCCCCACCCCACCCAACCCCACCCCGCGCCCTTATGTTATTCCTTCCAGCGTATCACTTCCCCCTTTTTCCCAGATAGAAAGGCTTTTTCTTTTTTTTTCCTTCCAAGCATTAACCCCGCGCCGCGAGGAGGGACCAGGAGAGACTGGTTCACTGCGACTCTGCGAGGGCGCACCCTTTTCCCTTTCCAACGTGCGTGTGTTTTTTTTATCCTCCTCCCACTCTCTCGAGAACTCAAACCGTTTCGTAATCCTCAACGGTCTCTTTTCCCCCTTGACGTGCGTGTTGTATCTGTACATGCGCACGTATCTCTCTCCTCGCACTCACTCGCAGGAGTCCGTCGCCGCGCTAGCGTACCTTACAATGGATTGGTTTCAACCCCCACGGGTGTCGAAGCTTCTCGTCATATGAGTCGGCGGCTCGCCTGATAGTCTCCGTTCACGTGCGGAATGTTTTATGCATTTGTGTCGACTTCTGATTCAAAGGTCGCCTTTAGGATTCGCGAATTCAGTCTTTGTATTGTCTCAACGTGAAGCAATTTGGCTTCCATTAAATATCGATTATATATACATTATATACGTGTACGTATATAGTATATATTTATCCTCAACTTTAACCAGCCTGGATTGATTTACGCCGTGTTTCCTTGACAATGATTCTGTTTTTACCGAGGGATATTGAGGCAGCACTTGATTTATCACCTTCGTCGCGTATTAGGGTATCGTTAACGGAAATATTTTGATTAAATCTCCCTTGAAAATGCTTACCGACGGCTTCCTCTTTGAGCTGGAAACTCTCCTCCTAACGACTTAATCTTCGTCCTCTATATTGCCTTTGAATTCATCGTTATTATTATTGATGTATTTTTTTTCTAAATTGCCACTGGCAGATTATAAAAGAATTACCATTTCCTTCTTACTTCCCCCAGTGATTTACAGCAACGCATGATTCATTGCTTTGGAGGAGAGAGAGTTCATTTTCTTTTGCTCGTCCGAAAAGGATCCGATAGTGCATAATTTTTATCGTGGAACAGTTTCATTTCCTATATTCGTCGTGATACCTTTTGATCCGAAAAATATTCGGCTTCGTCAGAGATATCTCGACGATCGCCAAAGTAGCCTATCGTATCCATTCCAAAAGCGTTATTTATCCGCTAATCTTTCCGTTTCATGCAATGAAAGGATATCCTTTCTCATTAAGCGAAACGATAAACCGTAATTAATGGATCCTCCGAGGGGTTTCCTACGTACATTAAAGAAAATGTTTATAATCTCTCCTTAAAGAGGGCGCGTCATTAAAATCGAATGCCTTTGGTTTTTTTTCAAATGTCGCGAATGCTTTCACTCGCTGTCCACCCTTCTACTTATTTCTCCCTCTTGGGTAACATAGTTCTTTTTTTTAAACGCAAATGGTTGCGTCGTCCAAATGCCTTCCGGTCGAACACTTATTCAAGTAAATGTTATTACTTTAGTTTCGCTCCTGTTCCGGACTGCTGGCGGAATGGGAGAATTTTAAACCTTAAACCTTCGCGCTCATAAATTTATGAAAGTGCTAATTCCCAATCCCTCCATCTGGTATTTAAATTGTTTCGCGACGTCGGTGTAGCAGCGAAAAAACGTAATTGCAACCGTGATTGCGAAATCCATTTTTCATTCCCTCCCCTCCCCCCCTCGTCCCCCACCGTAGCTCTCGCGGAAAGGGACGTGGGATGGCCCCATCCACTAATAAAAACACGACAACGCGACACCAATGAATTCGTTTTAATTATGCATTCACGTCTTTTACCAGCCTTTTCCACGCGCACTCCTCTCTCCCCCCCGCACGCCCCTACACCCTTCTTTCCTTTTAAAGTCTCTTCCCCTGCACTGAGTATCCTTCCGTCACGCCCCTTCCATTTCACCCACCCCTCCCCCCGCGTCCTCCCACACCCCTCTTTTGGTCGTCTCCTTTGTTTCGCCTTTCTTTTTTTTTAAATATTGTCTCCCTATCCCTCCATCTCCTTCGTATTCCTCCCTCTCTCGTTCCCGTGGCGTTGCCAACCGCTGATAAATTTGCCAACGGTACCATAAGAAAATAAAAAAGAGAGCGTGTGGGTACTGCTTACGTCTTCAGATTCTTCAAAACTAGTGCAGGTCTTCTCAGAATACGTCAAAATACACCCAATGCAAATGAATCTGTCTTTGTTCTTTTTAGTTTTCCTTCGCGTCTCTTTCTCATGAATGTTTGGGATGAATGTTTTCCGCTCGATAAGTTCCGCGTAAGCAATAAGTATTAAAATATCATCGTTGAAAAATTTTGCTCACGACGTCTGTCAAGTTATTCTTCTCATGCTGGAGCTAATGGATTCGGGGGAAAAAATATCATTCTCAATCGTGTGAAAAAGTGCAATTTTGATAAAAAAAAATAAAACAGGCATAATCTTCAATGTATTTTTTCCCCCTTGCGGTCGTTAACGATTTTCGTTCATCAGAAGTTGGCAGTCGTTGTTGTTTCCACCCACGCTGCACCCCTTCCCCCCCCCGTTTCTGAATTTCCCCTCGTCCTTTTTAAATAAAAGAAAAGCTTGCCCTTCTCTCCACCTCGCACCCCTCTCCCTCTTGCTGAAATCCTACGGCCCCTTCCCCTCCGCCCATCCCGCCCCCTCTCGCGACAGCTCCTTCGCCCCCTCCCCCGTCCTCCTCCCCTTCCCAACGGTTGAGAGAGAGGGCGGGGGGGCAGGGAGGAGACGATGAAACTTCCGGGAGTCATGCCGCTTTCAAAACATTCTACGCCCCTGTCCCACCACCCCTCCCCCTTCATCGGCCCTCCTCCCCACTCTTTCAATTCTCTCTCTCTTACTCCTCTCTTCCTCTCCAGCCCATTCCCACCCCCTCCGCACACCCCTCCCTCCTTCTCTCTCTCGTTATTTTTCTCGGTCTCGTAATCTTCCCTTTCTTTTTTTTTCCACCCCTCCCCCGTCTCGAATCGATTGGGATGAGACGCGGTGAGAGAGGAGGGAACTTGGAACCGATGCGTGCTAAATAAAAACCTTCGTCGACTTCTTCTCCTCCCCCTCCCTCCCCCCTATCCACCCTCCCTCACACCTTCCCAATCTCTTCAACCTTTTTCCCTCGTTGCCTCCCACCCCCTCCTTCGCAAACCCTCCCCCACCCCCTCGCAAATGTATTCCGTCTAGTCTTCTCTCTCCTCCCTCCGTTCACTTCTTCTCCCCCCAACCCCCGCGGTGCGAAAGTCTAATCCAACGGTCGTATGCATATGTATCGAATGATATGCTAGTTTAGGGCAAGGATTTGCGTTGCTTCGTCGAGAACATCCCCGTGGAGATCGTAAACAAATTGAACGGCGCCCTCCCCTACCCTCTTGTCACTCAATTTGGCCTATTATGGCAAGTCTGTCTCGGTGGGGAGGAGGGGCCGGAGGCGTAGTCCCTGGCTAATCAGTGATCGGCTCCCACCGGGACGTGAAGCCGTCTGAAAGCGAATCTCCTTGAGAGCGTTGAAGATTGTCCACGAGGGCCACGCCCCTCCCCTGTTTTGTTGAAATTACGAACTCGAAAACGAACGAAAGACGAACTTACTCGTAATACATTTCGCTGGAAGATGAAGGATATCTGGTACCAGCTTTCTTTATTGACTCTTATCTTCGTTGCAACATTATCTGAAATCTTCAACGTCGTCTCGTTCCCAAGCTATATTTTTAATAGATGCAACTGCCTTAAGTGCCCGAGGTCGAATAGCAAATCTCTCGACTAATCTCTAAGAGAGCTGAGAGACTCGCTTTTCAGTGATACTGTGAGCTTCCTCAATGGGCGATTCCGACTCAGCTCAATCCATCATGGTGTATGATTCCACGTATAACAATGCCCGACATATAACTACGGATCATTCTTATCTTCCAGTTATGCATAGAAATCATTTCTATTTATTTTCTGGAAAGATGTTGCTGAATTTGAGAGGTAAAGAAACAATCCGAATATGCTCTCTTGAGTTCCGAGAAAATATAACGGTAACCGTGACTTAACTAATCGTTTGAGGCTGCGTCGAACGAATATCGTCGATCTCTCGAAGCGTTATCCTGTTTAATTAGCACGCTGGAGTCGCTGCGTACCCACCTAGATTATGTTCAGTTTTAAAAGTGGTGACGTCAGACTTTGGACGGCTTCCGACTTCCATGTCGCAAGTCTCTAAACGCCAGCCTGCCTCTCCCTGCTTCTACTTCCTCCTGACTTTGAGACGTACGTCACGTCCATTTAAGGAGCTTACCGAGAGCCTAATCTGGTTATACAGTACGTATTGGCTTTCGCCGTAGCCGTGCTAGCCCATTCCCTACCTCCTCAAAGAATATAGCACAGACGTTTTTCATTCGTGCCATACCTAAATGGTATATTGCCTCCAACTATGCTGTACGTATGTGGCTGGGGAGAATGGTTTGTTTAATTTGTGCGCGGTGGTTTTCCGCAAGCGAAAACGGGATAGGAGACGAAAAGTGTGCCGATGGACTGAGGATGATGTGTCTTCATAATTGCGTTCGGTGAAGATAACAGCAGTTCAATGAAAACCTTATATCAATTTCCATCGTTTTCCTCTCGTCTCGCATTTCGAAATCCATCGGATTATTCTGACACATCTTTTCCGGGGGCATGGTTGTCTCTCCTTGGGGTCACACAAGGCGACTGACTGGTTGTTGCATTGCCTCGGAGACCCATGTTAAGGAAGTGGGGGTAAGGCGATTTCTGGGGTGATATGCCCATAGCATGTTGTACTCGGTCACTGCGGAGCCGTTTTTTTTCGTTAATTTGAGCGCTTGAGCGCATACATTGTGATTAATCTGCAACTTTCACTTTTTCCTAAGTTATTCCGGCAAACGGTGTTTATTAACTTTTTTTAATGAGGACTGTATAGGAAAAGGTATTGTGCGGAGGGAAGTCGGAATTTTTCCCTGTGGGCCATGATTTGTTCACTCCTGTTAGTTTCACTCGACGTTTTGCCTTTCTACGCAGCCCACCCTTCGTTTAACCGATATTTTGGCTCTTTTTCTCAAGTGCCACGCCCAGAAAACACTCTTTGGATTGGATCATTCCCAGCCGTGGAAAATGAAAGGTGGGTGGGGTATAAGGTGTGCATGACGAGGAGGTATCGGCAATAGTATTTTCTCGGTGCGTGTCCACGTGGGTGGGTGGGTGTGTGAGGGGGAGGTGGGTGTGTTGGCGGATTATTTCTGACACAGTGGTGATAATGCTTGCGTTGAGTTGATTTCCGGGATAATGTAATTTGGAATCTCGAATTCTCCCCGCCGTTGAGCCGGGTGAATGGGGACGAATGTCGAAAGTTTCATTGTCCCTCCGATCGGGTCAGAAATGTCTCAAACTCTTCCTAGGTCTGCGTATACGTTAAGAATTTCCGATGTTGTGAAATTGGGTCCCCCGCGAAGAGTCGTGCGTGCGAAAAGATGGTAAAATTTATAACGCGCCTTGATTCGTCGTAGTTATTCTTCTGTTTTCTTTTGCCGCTTTTGAAATTTGTTTGCAAGCGCCAGTTGCGGAAGTGGAAGCGTGCGATATTATATGGAAATTTTATGGAAACATTTGGCGGTTCGTAAGTCTGACTCCAAAGAAATTAAATTAATTGAATGTCAAAGAAGAAAAAGGTAATGACTGAATTCAAAGGAAAATAACTTAGAGACTCAGTACTCTCCATTGTCAGCCTTTGGGCATCAAGTTGTATCGGATTACTCATTTATAGGTCATCAAATCCTAACTCCTCGCCGTATTCGCCCCTTATAGTTTTTAATTAGCCACCTTTACTCCTACGGTTACACATTAGGACGTGATCCTTTTGCGCTTCTGAGGTATTGTCATCATTCAGAATGATGTTGAAATTCGGTGGTTTTAAATAATTTATTAGCCAAAGGGTACTTTGGACAAAGATTGAGTGTTTTTCTTAGAATTAAAAAAATCTTGGTATTTGCTTCTTAATTCAATGTGACGAGAAAGAGAAATATTAGGACTCTGTCGATGCCCCGGTGTAATGAAATCAATTGTTGGTTTTTGGGGCGATTTCATTTCAATTGGTTCTCGTACCGCTGCAAAGTTAAAATGTTATTCTCCAAAGATATTTTTAAAATCACCAGTTATCCAATAATTTTGCTACTAATAATGTCTTCAACAATGATCTCACCCCTCCCTCCCCCCACACCTTCTCGTAATAAATTGAATTCTTCATCACTTGTAGTTTATGTTTCGAATCGTGCTGAAAGATGGAAATTCCCAAGGAGCGGCAAAGATCAATTCAGCATATTGTTAGTAATATAACCGGCTGGTTCTAGACCGAACACTAATCATTTGCCATATTGCCGCATGGTAATCTCGGTTCTAAAGCGGGGGCGCCTGTATTTGGGCTCGAAGTTAACCCGCACGCGAGACCTCCCGTTTCATTACGCACCCGTATTATTCAACGTTCTTGGAGGGGGGACGGAGGGGAATCCGAGGAGGCGGAAATGGTTTTCCCATCGCACTCCGGCCGGTCCGCGGCCTCTCTTCCTCCTATCTCTTTCCCCCCTCCCCCCTCGGGGCTGAACCCACCCTCCCGGCTCCCTTCTTTTCTTTATATCCCCTGCTCCGGTATCGGTTGAACAATCACTTGCTTGTGTGTGTGTGCGCCTATAGCGCTCCTTCCCCCCTCCCTCACCCGATTCCTCCTTTCCCACCACCCGCCCACCCACTCCTCCTCCCTCCCTCCCCCCTTCTTCTCTCCGTCCTGCACTTCGCAATAGCTCCGTGTGTTAAGAGGTGGTCCCGCTTTCTCTTCCGCTCTTGTTGTTTCCGGTCCCAATCTTTCCCTTCCCCCCCTTTCCCCTTCACTCCCTCCCGCCATTCTTCCAGGAGGTCGGTTTGGTAGACCGTTCGGTTTTCGTGGGCGATCGGGGGTGGCGCCTGCGGTTCCGAAACTGATCGGACTTCATATCGACGGCTTCTCCCCCCCCCCACCTTCCTTCCCCATCCCCTTCCTTCTTTTCGTTGGCCCCGCGATTGTCTCTTTCGCTCCCTCCCACGAGACGGAAACGCCGAAACGACACCAAAACGGTGTCCTAGGTACTGCGGGAGACTGAGAATTTTTTTTCGAATCCTCCTGCTCGTTTTTTATTTTTTGATAAATCGGCACACATTTTTTCAGGGATCCAGGAAAAACTATCGTGCCCACGCGCGCTATTTTGTGACCTTATCTGTGTGTATGTGTATGTGTAGGGATCGATAGTGGAAATCGTGTTATATTACACCACTGTGAGAGCCTGAAAGTCTGGTGGGAAAGGGAAGCAATTTACTGGATGGCCGGGGAACTTTTATGCCGAACTGATAAGCCGAAAACTCGACGAGTAAACAAGAACATTTCCGCAGATTTTTAGGGACTTTTGCTTGCTATTCTTGACGTTCTTTCAGAAGATAGCCCGATTTCCGTAATATTTTTGTAATGTGGAAATAGGGAGTAATGTAATAACAACCATATGCAGGTCAGTTTGTCAAAATTATGGGTACATCCTGTGCCAGACTAATTTTATTCTCTTGAACCTGATCAGTATAACCAGTTAGTCGCAGTTCGAATCGATTCGACGATTTTGCATAAACGCTACCAATTTCTAAGGTGTTTCCAGTTCGTTTATTCATGCGAAAGACCCCGTCATGTGTGTGTGTGTGTGGAAGAAATAAATACACTATAATATGCAATTGTATGTTTTTTCCAACTATTTATGAACCTCAGATAGTCGCCGTTTAAGATTTACGAGGAGAATAGACAAAGTCAAAACTAGAGTTCGATTGCCTGAACTGTATTTTGACTGCGAGAGTTTTGTATGATTTTCGTTGACAGTGTTGCTCGACTGTGATACTGCCGGGTCAATGTCGTCTCATCGTCCATATTTTTTTTTTTAATTTCACCCTTATTTATTGATGATCCATCTGTGGTATCGCCTGCCACTTTTAACCTCTCTTAAATCCGTTTTGGCGCAGCAATGACAAGTTAGAGGTGGAAACGAATACGCTCGCGTCCAAATCCGCGGAAAAAATTCTAACGCCCGTAAATACACGAAAGAGTAGGTAAGGAGCGTTGAGGGTTGGTTCCATGAAATAGAGCGAACACAGCGGGGGTGGGAACGGTGTTGAAAAGCGCACTAACCTTCCGCCCTGATGTTCCTGGTTCGAATCTCGGTGGGCGTGATTATTGGTGGTATTCCCGTTCCTAATTGGATGCCACGCTGTATTTGGCGAACAATTACCCTCCCATCGGACGGACATGGCCTTTGGTTGACCCCACCGGCCCTTCCATTGGCATCATCGTCTGTATTGCAGTCCGAGGCGACTCCCTTGAATCCGCAATCAAGAACAGGCTGCTGCCGACGCCTAGGCTACCACTCACCCTTCCCCCGCCCGCCCCCTTCCCATAATTCCCACCCACCTTATAAATTGCCCCCATAGGCGCAAAAGCCTCAACCATAGTCGGCTTACTTACGCGTAATAACGGCCGCTATGAACGCCGCGCACACATCGGGAACGATTGGTTGGTTTCTTTTTAAATTTTCTTTTCGTTCATTTAAGTAATCGAACCGTCGAAAGGCTGGGTTGTCCTCAGCGCGGCCGCCGGGTGAATTCGTTGAAAACAATTCGCATTCCTCGAGACTAGGAGGGGAGGGATTTTTCAGATATTCGTCTCATAATCTCTGGCCGTTTTCTCGAACGCATTATATTGCCCGTTTCGGATGGAGGGGGTTGTGAGAAAAGGAGGAGGTGGGCGGCCGGTAGGAAACCGGCGACTCTCTCAATACGGGAGCATGATATAACGGGGAGAGTGGGCAGAGAACTCAACGTGTATTTTTCCCCCCTACCCCTCCGCCGCCGCCGTCGCCCGTGTCCCGGGCGGAAAGGCACATGCTCGCGTTCTCGCGGGCGGGCGGATCAAGTAGGCCTTCCGATGCCTGAGGCGGGGGAAGGGTTCCAATCCAGCCCCCTTCCTCCACTCCTCCTCCTCCCCTATCCCTCTCCGTTCCCCTATTCCCCGCCCTCGAACCGCCGCCGTCGATAGGGTGGCGGAGAGGCCGAAGGAATTCCGCTTAGGGAAAGGAAAGGTGGAGGCTTTTATGCATCGGCGGATAGTTATGCAACTCGGGTCCGCTATCCATTATCCCTTGGAGCCCCACTGTATTTTCCATCATTTTTCCTTTTCATTCCGTCCGATTTATTCCGAGAATCCATTTAGGCCACCCCACCCCATTCGCGAGCGGTGAATTGAGGCCCGCCGATGCGGTCCATCACCTCTCCCCGCCCGCCTTCATCCACCACACACGTCCATGGCAGACGAAAAAGATTTCGCGCACGCTCCAAAGTGCGACCGGCAAATGTCCTTTCGTATTTCGTAGGTCGTTTCCCGTTCCCGATGCGGATGTCGGAACCGGATCGGCGGTCGCGGATTAATTTCGGAAGTGTTTCGATTCCGTCGTTTCCTCCGTTAATTGCCGTGAGAGACTCCCGGCGTGTTCCGGAGAAGTCACTCCGGTGATGTTGATTCGGAGAAGCGAAGGGGGATGGAAAAAATTTGGCCGCACTCCGCAAAGAGGAGGGGTAGGAAGGATTGTTCATGCGTGAAACGGAAGTAGCGAATGCGGAAAGAGAGTGCTCTTCGTCTTTGAGACCAAGTCTCGTAGAGTTTTCATGTATTTGTCCCATGAGCATAGCCTTGGTCATTGACAATGCTACTCACCAGAAATAAAAACTTCAGAAAACCATTAATATTCTGTGCCAAAAATGTGGATTCGTTGACCTTATTTGTTCATATGCTATCTGGTTTTATGGAATAGTTACTATAGTATTTTCTTTGAGGTATTAAAACAGTGCATGATCCAAAAATTAAAGAGGTAGTAACTTTTAATTGAAATGACACGGTAAGGAAACTTCTGTTGAAACATCCTAGTTACATATCTTCCGTTATCAAATAATGGGCTATCAATTTATCCATCGGCAGTTCTCCAGGCAATCTTGTTAACTGTCAATCTTTTCATTTCTTCTCAGTGTTTCCCGATAGTAGGTGTACTTAACGATTTCTGTCAATTTTATGTGACAGTGTCCGGCTCTTTCACGTTAAATATCTAAGGTTAAAAAATTAATTAATTAAATGTCTTTCTTGTCTCGATTATGCACGTTAGATTGTACTGAGAGCACTTTTTTATTTTTGAGTTTGTATATGTGATCCGATTTATCCATCACAAACACTTTAGATTTGCGCCCGCGTCACTAATAACCTATATAAAGGACGTTGGTTTATGGACAAGACGTTTAGAGCTCTACCCTTTGACAAATATATTTTGAGCTCCCGTTCTGGTTTGAGGTAACACTTATCAATTTACTGATTGTACGCGCTATCAGCAATTTAAAAAGGTTGCTCAATCTAAGTGCCTTATCTTGAAAGTCGAAAACGGGATATTTGTTACGAATGCATTTCAAATATTGGCGTCGTTTCGCTATAAAGGCTTCATTCAATTTCGTAAGTCGTTCTATCCAGCTCCGGTTGAGTGATTTTAGAACTTCTACCCCAACAAAGTTACCTCCTCAACGAGTGTTACAGTGTTCCTCGTCGAATATTTGTCATTCACGAATTGTTCACTTTTTGCGCATCACTCACGTCGCCGATAAATGTTTAAAAGACCAAATAAGGCGACTGAACTCCCAATCCTTGGTTTAAATCAGTGGGGCAATTCTAGCTCATGGCATTTTATAGTCGTCTTTAGGTAGATGGTGCGTTTATTTCCTTATGCCGTTTGAAAATGAAACTTGGATTAGATTGTGAAGGATTCGGGTGATAATGAGCCAAGGCTTCAAAAATTCAAGGTCATCTTCATGTAACTGTTTTTCTATTACCGTTTTTACAGGTGCATAGTTAGATCTCGACTCGCATCTCGTCGAATATGAAAATCTAAATCTAAAGAATTATAAGTTTTCTCCTATTAATCAAATGGAAACATTCATTTCTTCTGGAATTCCGTTATTGAACACAATTTTCCCTGACTTTTCAAACGATGACCGAAACTGAAAATAAGATCATCCTCTCATTAAAGAGCGATTACTTACAGTTACCCTTGACGGGGAATGGAAGGTGACTGGCCACCGTTAGCCTAACCCGCCGTGATTGAACTCCCGTTGCTTCCGATTTTTTTGGAGCGGGATGTGCGATCGAATTGGAGATGGGCCCTTGTGGATAACTCGCACACATCGGTACTATTGCTTTCACGTCCACGTTTTTTTTAATTCGCACTGTGTTGGGAGAGAGGTTTCTCCAATCCCGTGTATTTTTTACAAATATCATTTGCGTGGAACAATCTGATGCCTTAATCGGGTAGATCTGTTACCAATTCATCGGCGTTCATGTTCGAAGGAAACAGTGAGGCCTTTGATTGTAACATCGACAGACCAAGGCTTCCCGATCAGTTCTTATGCGGTAGTCAATCCACTTAAAATGTGATAATTGTACCCTAAACCATACCTTGTCGCCATTGCATAGTCTAAATTTATTTGTGAACTGTCAATGTTTTCGGTAAAAATACTGGTAATTCGTGCCTAAACGAGAAATTTTCTTCCAAGTGAATGAATGGGTATACAGGGGCTCGATTTGGGTATTTCCCACCGAAAGAAGAAAGGCTAATATACTTTCTCCTTAAGTGTATACGATTTATTTCACGAACTGACGTCGAATGAGCCGAAGCTCTGTATTTTCCTCCGATATAATGCTGGCGGATTGCAATTGAAATGTTGGATAATCATAAACAAGAAATATCGGACTGCAATACAATAATGTTCTGGGGCGGTTAATATGATTTCGCATGCAATAGTGGATTCATCGGTGGTTTATTTCTTATTCGCGAATCACACCTGTTATAGAAAGAGCCTCGCTTAACGACGCCCTCTTCCTCCCAAGTTCATGGAGATGCTGATACGAGCCTCTTGAGGGATGCGGACTTAGCTGATTACAAAAAGTGACTAACCACATCGGAAAGCAGCGAGATGTGTATCGCTTGAGAGCTATTTCCCCGAAAACAATCTTCAGTGCGCGATATCTTCTCCCGGATCCGGACGGAGATAATTGATTGCTCCAAAGTTCGAAATTTGAGAAATTAACTGCGCATGGATCCCGTTCGGCTTGTGTCCTACCCACGAGATCAAGGTTAAAATGTGTAAGTTTCCTAATCCACCCCTTGCTTATACTTCGTGAAGATGGACTCGTAGTCCCTCTTCCGCGATTGTTTGCTACAAAATGTAAAAAAAACGCCGGAGTACAGTCATATTCTTCACATCCCGAACTTCCGAGAATTTTTGCCGATTATGTGTTGACTTACCGCCGAATATAGGGGCAGAATTCAAAGAGATTCACTTTCGCTTCCTCACTCGTAGAGTGGGGAATATCTAAGCTTTGAAAATCTACTTCCTCCCATTATCTTCGTGGATCCTTTGTTTTTATTTAGAGATAGGGATTCTCTAGTCCGATATAAAAGTGGAATGAGAGCAGTGTAGTTCATATAGTATATGTATAAAGAATGATAACAAAGCGAAAGAACTGCTCGAAGGTTATATAAAAAGCAAAAACAAGGAAGACTAGGGAAATATTTCTCGGCGAAGAGGACATGGTATAAAGAGATAAAAGTGTACGATAGCGTGATGGAGCTAGCAGGGACCTCTTCAAATAATTTCTCTGTGTGCCTCTACCATTGGTTGAAAAATTCACATAGGTATTTAATAAAATCTCCTCATTGAATCCTTAGAGACCGTTTAAGTTTTAAAATTTTCCATCGGAATTCGATGTACGTTAGCTATTGAAATTATTTCGGCGTCGATCTTTGGCGTTGAATCTGTCAAGCATCACGGAATTATTGAACAGTCGTGTCATTCATCGAAACGCATAGAACTCTCAATCTTCGTAACCAACGTCATCGACCGAATCGATGATAATGGCATCAAGTATTCAGTGGCAAACCATCGATTGCTATTCGATTGAACAGGCCATCAAACTATCCGAGCCCCCTCGGTATATGTGTATATATATTCATCATGTTTACATAGATATTTGCGACGAATGCCCGTTGGTGTGAGCCCTTCCTCCTTGGGACGTGGTAATCTTGAACGCACGTAGATGGCAGCTTCCTCGGGGGTTGAAGTTTTTGCGTCGGCACGGCACGTTACATTGCCGCACATGCGCTGCATTGTCTTCCATGTCAACACCTGTGGCCGGTTGTCAAGCGATTCACGTGAGGGCCACTCCTCGAGACTTGGGAGCGCGTCGGATCGCGCATGTCTCCCCGTTCGCAATTAGATTGGCGTTCGGGAAGCCGCCCATGACGTCATCGCTCGATTGCATTTCACGTGGCGGTGAACGGATTTTCATTCGCGAATATACATAAATATATAATATTTTAAAATCCCTTTTCCGGATGCTCTGGTAGAAATGCTCGGCCGTTGGCACTAATTCAGAATCTGCGACCGAAGGAGAGGGTTAGATGAGAGGGCAAGTGGTAGGGACTAATTTGTGACGTTTACGCAAGAAAATAAACGTAAACTCGCGAGTGGCTTGAGTGCAATCCTTATTTCTTCATTTCTTCTCCGTTGAGGGCGTTGGGGACATTGAAGACCCGACAGTCTACATTTTGGCAATAAGTGAAGATTTTGATTTCGCCTTCGCAATGGATACTTCAGATTTTCGAGAGGGTATGCGGTGTTCCGAGTAAGATACATCTACACAATAACCCGCAAGCCTTCGCAAGGACGTGTGGCAGGGGGTGGTAGGTCACCAGCCGTTCTACATGCATTCAATCTATTTCCTCATGCACCTGGCACTCCGCGATCACCCAAAAACCGCGTGGAAAGTGGATAACCGCGCGGTTTTCACCGGTAACGCTCAACGCTTAGCGTTTTGGCCAAATTATTGCGTGGATCTTGCTTGCTATTCCTGGCCGTCGGCCATAGTGTCCTTACCCTTCCCTGCACTTCAAAACTTCCTTTCGCTGATTGACACGCAGATGGACGGTCAATGACGTATGTACATTTCATGGAAGTTCTCCAAAGAATCGGATATTCCTTGCGCGTGGATAAAAGAGCTGGTGTATTTCAGCTCAGCTACACGATAATTTATGGCCACTCTCCTGTGCGGAACCACGGCGACATTTATTTTAATGTTCTCGACAACAAAGGAAGCGACCTCACCGCCATTAAAAATCGACATTTATGAACTTCTTTTTCAATAGAAGTCAACTCAGTAGGTATGACCCTCACGTTCCAGTCACGTCTCCCGTTACGAAAGATCCGGACGTAAAGGAAGGGAAAAAAGAAGGGCTGCGCTCGCTGCGTCAAGTATCGCTCGCATTAGCCCGTCACTCATCCGAATCGAAACGCTAGATCGATGTCCGACCTCGTCAGCCCCACCCTCCCCCCCGTGGTGTCTTTCTTGCTGTGGACATCCTCCCCCCACCCTCATTGCACACTCGCGACGAGAGGGAACACGAGATGCTCTTTGTGTTCCATACCCCGTTGTATCGACAGAGGTTCCCGGTATTATAGATCCACGACGTACCTCAAGTCTGCCCTTCCCATAGACCTCAGCCCCTAATAGCCAATCGGAGCTCTCGAATAGTGTTCCTAATAAGCTAGCATAATATTCTGATCACTTTAACACGCTGCCACAAAAAAATTAAGTCCTTTTCCTCACAGCATTGCCCTGTTTCACATTCACCTCCTTTGTGGCGTTAAACTTGATTCTAGCCAAAAAATACTCGTTTTTCTTCGCTTGCACGATTTATGCACTTACATATGTTGATGGCCTTGTCTTCATGAAATTGCAAATAATGTGCGAATTTGTATTTACGTATAACTGTGCACTCGCCATGAATAGATGGTGCCCCAACACACCCTGCCGTAGACCTTTGTATTATGTAGTTGAATTTTACATTCGTAATTTCTCATTTCTTTCACGTATGATAGACATTTTGGATACAAATTTGTGTGTGTGACACCATCTCTTGTGTAGATATAAATGCACCAGGTTTTTATGTAGATTCGTGACCATAACTCTTAAGTGTACTGAGTGTGCCTGACCCCCTACTGTACATTTTGCCGATAGCTTGCATGATATCATGTAGAGATGTATTATTACCTTCCTCCCTCTTTAAAACCGTGGAAGCCCAGTGTGTAGACTGTTCGACTGTTAACCCGAGCACCCGAGTTCGAATCCGGGTGAAGCCCCTGGACATCCTCTGCTCCACAAAAACGGTGTGATGTTTTGGGTACTGGATCGTACTGGTTATTACGGCCCAATGTAAGAAACTGCTCCCTCTTATTCTGATATATGAACTGAGTGCCCTAATGCTTAGTACGAAGTGTAGCTCTACCCTCACCTATCAAACCAAACATCGGGTTAATTACTGTGGTGGTAATATCCTCCCTCATATTCCCTCCCTCTGTCTACTGTCTTATATTGTCCACCCCACCCCAAGCTTCTCTGTCTGTCTTCATATGTCTCCCGTTCACATTTCTTCTATACTTTTCCGTACACTCCATTAGCCGACCCTCTCCGCTCGACCTTTTTCCTCAAAGGCCATGCCTCTCTGAACCATACAATGGTACGCTCCATATTAAAAGGTTTTGACTGACTTCTTTCCTTTACGTCTCCACGCACATGTCCCTGCCATCAATGCCACCCTTCACTTATCTTTCCCGAGGTAATAGGGGATGGATTAAGGGTTGATATTTTTGAGTGGTAGTGAGAGGTTCTGCCGAATGGATTGGTTATATGTTATCGAGAATCACGTTTTTATGTCGGATCTGAAGTGTTTGTAAGTAAAGATCATCGCCCTCCTAAGAATGGAAAGTGTTAAAACAATAATATTGTCCGCAACATGGAATAGTCGATTCCTTCAATCTTTTGTTTTAGCTTTCCGTGAGAATCTGATTGAAAATCATATAGTTCGAGAATCAAATTGTGTCAGGATTTTTCTTTCAGTTTTTATTTCAAGAAATTAAACTGAATAAAATTGAATGTTCCTTACCATTGCCGTATTAATGCCAAGGTCATGATAAATATCTAGAGGTGTTTTTGTTTAAGTTTCATCAATGTTAAATGTTAAAAAAATGTTAAACCAATGTTAAAAAAATTGATTGGCCTAATACGACAAAAAAGTTCGTGGGGGTTCCATGTTATTAGGGCACAGTGTCTAAGATAAGACGCCTTGACCAGTTTGGTCAAGGTGTCCAAATTTTATGACTGCTTTTACTACGGGATTATACGCGTACACCAATGGTTTCCAAATTTCATCATCATGTTTTTTTGTCATTTATTACTACATTTGTATAATGTTCCTCAATATGTTTTTCATCTGAATGACGGGTTGTAGCATAGTTTTAATTAGTGAGGCTCGAGTGCTATATTCAAAGAAACTAAATGTGTCAGACCAATGCTTTAGGGATAGTGACAGTTTACGACCGGTATTTTGGCCATCTTATGAAGAGTACTTTGGGAGAATACCATCGCCATGTTTATCTCTCCCCACTCTACCCTTATCCTGGACTATCCATCCCTATTATTCTCCCCTCTTCTACTTTCTCCTCTGGGTAAATAAAGCTCTCCCGAATTTATAAATTCCGTATTTCTTCCCCTCATCACGAGGCCAATCAACTCCCAATGTTCATTCGTATTCCCGATGTATACATCTCTCGTGTAAGATGAATATTAAGCACGTGGAATCTCCAAATCGTTTAGCTTAGGTATTCATCAACAGAATGATTTGGGTCCTTTTATGCGGAAGGAGGACGTTGAATTATCTCCAAAACAATCCCTTCCCCTATCCTAGATGGCGGTCGAAATTATCTTCTTGGAAGTATCGGCGTGCGATTTGTATGTTAAGACATTGCAGATCGATATACTTGTACTTAATGTGATAATTTCTATGAATCTACATTGTTCCAATCAAGTACATATAGTAAACACCTTAATTTTACTGCAAATCGATGTTCGATACTTGGGTGTAATTGAATAAATCCCGTCCCGAATAGAGGCCGTGGCATCGCACATCCATCAAAGTACGGTGATGCATTAACATCGCAGGTATCGGTACCACATTGTAAATCGCAGTATCGCACAGCCTCTCCCACGGTATCCACTGCAGCTTTCTCGGCTCGTTTTATATTTTCATCGAAGCGCAATTCATTACGTAAGCTTAACTAACCAGTATATTTGCCAACTCCTCCCTGGAACATCTCAGTGATTGCCCTTACTCCGCGGGGGTGGGGCAATCTTGACGGGTTTCCCTAGAGGAGAACCACCAGAGCGTGCGCAACACCCTTGTATCCACGAGGCAGGTCGGAGTCGAACCAGCGACCTCTTAGTATATCCGGCGGGCGTGTTAGCTATCACCTGACTCTCCCGGACGTCAAGAGTCAAAGGGGGTAGCGCCAGCGAAGAGTGGACGGGGTTGCACGCAGGTGGACGAAGGCAAATTCAGCGATGGGATGTTTGGGTGGGTGGAGGGATGCTATGGGGTTGGAGGGAGAGGGGTGGCATGGGGGTGCGGCGAGGGGAGGGTGGAGAGGGAGGGAGGGAAGTGAGGTCGGCTATTCCACGCACTCGAGGGAGAGAGATGGGCGTGTTTATGGAGGCAGGGCGTGTGACAAATGCCGGAGAGAGAGTGAGGGAGGGAGGCAGAGATATTACTGCGTGGGCAGCGAGGGAGGGACGCCATTCTTTCGCTGGCATCGCTTCGTAATGCAGGCGTCCGCGAGGGTGCGGGGCGCTATACAATTCTCCCTCACGCAGCGCCTTGCCGTCCGTCTTCCTTTTCCCCCCCCACCCTCCTCCCCCTCCCAACCTTTACCGTACCACATCGGAAGAATGCTCCGCCAAGAAGCGCGTGGGTGGTTGGCAGGGAAGAGGGCCCGGGGGATTTAAGGAAGGAAACGCTAGTGACGTGTGCGGCAGCAATTAAACTTATTTCTTGGTCGTCTCTAAGCCGTTTACCTCTCTTCGCAAAGACGTCTCCTCTTCCACTCTCAGCCGTTCTCTTTGATGGCTTGGAATTACATGGAAAGGATGGGTTTCTGAGTGGGGTCTTTGAAGAGAAATGGATTTTTGAAAAAGTATGCTCACAGAAAATAGCGTATTTTTAAAGTTTTCTAACTGTGCACCGGTCCTGTTTTCCTTCATCTGCGTGTTAGAAAAAAATTGAGATTAACGATTCACTCCATTGTGAATTTTTCATCTGTTAAAAAAGTATTTAACGGAGAATTTATTTAGTTTCCAAATGATTAATTCTAAGGTTTATTCAACAAATTGCGACTTCATGCTCGAGTGTCACCTCCTAATTACCACCTTTACCACTTCATATGCTTATTTTTATCTAAAATTCCATGTAGGCTTTACGAAGATTTGAACGTGGGACACTCCTCCATTCAATCCCAAACTTTTTTTACCTGTACGTCGCTGTATTACAAAGATTTTTCTAGAGTTTTCTATTCCAACACGAAGATTTTACTTGGACCTCAAAATCATTTTTCATAACATTTCTCCGCCGGCTTTCTAAAAGTCTCGAGATTGCGTTTTCAAATAATCCTAGGCGAACCCTTAATTGTAATACGACAATTTCAGAGTGTAAAAAATTATTCGCCTTTACCAGGATTCGAACCCGGATCCCTCGATGTCTGGCCGAGTGCTTTGGTCAATTAAACTAGCCAGGCGTCCTTTGACACTGCAATTTGAATGCCTGTGATATTGTATGTACGGTTTTTCGTCGCAACATCTTGTTCCTTTTAAACCCCGTAAATTTCGGAGTGTGAGAAGACGCCTCGGTAGCTTAATTGGCTAAAGCACTCGGCAAACCATCGAGGGATCCGGGTTCGAATCCCGGTCAAGATGAATGATTTGTACTCTCTGAAATTGTTGCATTGTAATGCGCATATTGCAGATGACTTCGTTAAAAGTTACTGTCGCGGCATCTCCCGCGGTTATTTGAAATTTTTGACCCCTTCAGCTTGACTTGGCACAAGATCTAACGAAGACAATCAAGACACGAATTGTATATTAAGTAGTACAGGTGGCACCCATTGTTTGAAAGTAACAGTAATAACTCGTCTCGCTTGCTTAGAGTAGTATTTGTTGCATAGCAGTTGTCACTAGTTTGCAAAGTTTTTTCATTAAAGTTATCTCCATCTTTTGAATCATGTACATAATGTAGTAGTTATTAGCTTATGAGTAACGTATAATTTTGATCATGTATGCCTGGTGTGGAATCAGCTCATAACGTTTACCATTGCGGTGGTTTGCAGGGTTCCGTGTGGATGTTGAAGTATTTATCTATTCATTTAGCGCCATTATCCTGGAAATGGCCCGAAATATACGTTTTAAGTGCCGTCGTCGCAAATTTTTGAGCAACCTTTATTTAATTTCATCTTGCTTTCATTATCTCCTCTGTTTTGCAATGTCTTCAGAGTTTAACGCTGGTGCTGTTACTATGTTATGTAGTTTTTCCCAAGCATGCGGATAAAACCGGTTTCGCCGGTTAAGCTGTGTCATAATCATTTTGCAGGTGAAAGCATAGGAAATGGAGGTGACACCAATAGCGTTCCTAAAAAAACAACAACCGTAGACCAGTCAAGTTTTACGTTATTTATCTTTTATTTTGTTCTTCTTCAATTTTAATTCGGGTGTCCTATGCTTTAATTTGAGTGCGGGGTGGCTCTTCTCGTTTCTAAGAACTGACATCACTTTTACTTTACGGCTATGTCTTCATTTTAAGATTCTAGGTCATTTGATTCTCCACACTCCGGGCCATAGTCGGGCTAATTTTTTGCCTCTTTCCAGAGCGGATCTTCAATCTCTTTGTTGCTGTTTATTGCAGTCGGCCAATAAAGAAAATTACCCCATCCTCCTCATTCTCACCGTGTTCTATGTCTCTCCATGATTTAAACAATTCGTTTTCTCTTCCTAAATTGAAAATAACTACAGCCGTTTTCTTTTTCGTCTATTTTTTCTCGCTAACTGAGATGATGACTAAATGATAACCTTTCAGATGTTGATAATAATATGTGCTATTTAATATCATTTTTTTAATCATTTTCCTCGTTTACCACGTCACAATTTACTCCTGAAATTGAATTGGGTGAGGAAATTGAGGAGTAGAGTTAACCTCGAATCGGATCGAAAGACTAATTTATAAATTAATATTTCGTATAGGCATGTTGGACGGGATGAAGGGCGGAAGGAAGTACACAGAGATGAAGAAGGATTTAATGTAGATAAGGTTGCTGGATTGTGTTTTGTTAGGAGTCCCAAATATTTTTTTGGTAGTTGTGTCCATCCAAAAACCTATCTTAACCGGTAGATTACCTTATAATAAATAATTTCGCATGATAGAAATGTTTTCAAGACAACACGCCGCAGGATTTAAATGATTAAATGTACCATAAGGAAGTCGGAAAAACGTTTTTATTAGTGGTTTAATTTCTCTCTATCTCCTGTACGAATAAATTAAAAATCTCAGGGTCAAAATAGACGATTAAGGGATAAGATAATGCCAACCAGTCCCCGTTAGCACAAAGTTGGGAGCGTCCATCTTTTCCTCGAAGACAGAAACCCTACTCGGGCCGCGGCCGTGATAATGGATATTTATTTATTTTTTTACTTTCTCTGGAAGGAAAACGCGAATCCTTTCATGGGCTTGCGGTGCGTGGGTTGTGTTGAGTAGGAATGGCGTCAGCGTGGGTGGAACCCTTCGACATGGGCGAGAGCCACCACCCCTTAAAGAACCCCTAGGCTCTCTGCCCCGGATGTGGTGGGCTATGAAAAGTGATACGGGGATAGGAAATCCGAGATGCCGAATAGCCCTTTCGGCCATCCTTCGGAACTCGACGGTAAGGAGAGGCACGATGTTCGGTGGGTGGAGAGATAAGGGGGACACATTTCGTGGTGCCGTCGACACCTCCCCGTCCACTTCACCCTGGCAACCTCCGGAACAACAGTCTGCCGGTGGTGGCGGTCGGTCTGCTAGTATAAGCCTTCAACAGGATCCAGAACAGGTCCCTCTCACACACCCGACACATGCAGACGCCAGGCGGCTGTTGAATGTCGTCCGTGGTCCCATTAAATTTAGCGTCACACCGTGTATATACTATATATATATATATATATATATATATATATATATATATATATATATATATATATATATACACATACAAAAATATGTGTGTGTGTGCGTATTTTATTTAGGCTTTTTCAGCGAAGCCCTAGAGTGCATTGATTGGGGTGGCATTTCCTTCCCTAATGAACCGTGGTTCGTCAAAAACATGCCATGGACGGGAAAGATTTTTTGTGCAAAATATAACGGGTTTCCTTTCATCTACTTGGCTGTGTTTTTCGGATCCCCGATGTGGAAGTTATGGGGGAAGGAGCACGTATTGATTTCCAAAACACGTGATGGTATTAGCTCCTGTTTATTTTTAGCCCCTCCCCCCCCCTGGCCTAACAGTTTCCGTTACCATGCGGGTAATTTAGTGTAATAGTTTGAAAATTGACGAGTACAGCATAGGGTTTCCTTGAAATATACATGTATGTAGTTTTGTTCTGTTGATCGATCTACGAGACACATCTATGAGAGTGTTCTATTACCTACATTTTCAAATCAAATTTAATATGTCTCATAAATACCATTTTTTAAAATGTTGTTAAATCGAAGCGTTTTATTTTCTGTTTTAAATTCAAACTTTTGCTTCCAGCAAATATTCAGTATTTGTTCGTTTTGGGAAGTCGTGACAATATCTCAAAAGGATGACCTCTACTCGCATCCAACACATTTTGTTGCCATTCTTTTGACTGGTCATTCACCCAATTGATTTAGATTTTCGTGAACAAAAATCGGAGAAAGTACATTTCTTTCTTACGTTCGCCATTATTTGTTTGTGTTGATGCTTGTTTGCCCCTTTGGTATGGATGGGTGATGAAACTTCTACCGTTTCAACAAAGCTTTTTTTTTAAAAAAAAGATACAATCGAATCTTAAATCCGTTGGCGTTTCGAATCCAAAAAGGATTTTCGTCTGGGAAGGAAAACGGTCGGTGAAAGAGATACCCAGCCTACGTGGGAAAAAAAGAATGAAATGGACGCGGGTCGGTGTCGGGAGGAAATGCTCGTCGATTTCAAATAAAACTAAACACGGACGCGCACATTTTTCCGATCCGTAGCCTCACGGTGTCCCACCGAGGCCCGCGGTGCGGTCGAGTGGTCCTCCTCCTTGAACGAGTCTGTGGGAGGGTGTGCGTACCCGGGGTGAGCCTCTTTTAGGCTTCCAGCATACGGGGTGGGGGAGGAGGCCAGGCGGGAGAGGAAGTGGTCTCCATTCCAAAAGAATAAGGATAGGAGGGGAAGAAAAAAAATCGAAGAGTAAGGAGGAAGGTCCGTCCACCATCCCGCTCCGAAGGAATCTGCCCCGTCGCACCTACTCTTCCGGAGCGTGGTACAACCTATATAAGGATTCTTTTTATTCTCTTCCGTCGACCCTCCCTCCCAACCGTCCCTCCACGAGTTCTTTCCTCCTCTTTCCATCCTCCCTCTACCTCTTTCTCTCTCCTCTTCTGCGCCTCCCTCCCTCGCTGAAAAAAGAGCCATCGTTTCTTAACCTCCCACCACCATTCTCACAACTCACCTGCACCCCGCAAAGACGCCTCCCCCACCTCCCCAGTCCGCCAACGGCTCCACCGCCTCTCCCACCTTATCCTGCCTCAGCTGGATTTCGAAGACGCGATTTTTTCCTCCCTCTCTGCCCCTCGCCCTTCTCCGCCTCTCTCGCCCTTCTCGACGCAGGTGGGGAGGGGTGGAATGCGTCACTTCCGGTCCCGAGGTGGTTGTGGCGGCGGCGGTGGCCCGCCTTAACGTCCATTCCTCGCCCCTCCCACCTGCCTCACTCCGCAAGAATCTACGGGCGGCCCTCCCTCCCCTTTAACCTTTCCCAGCCTCACCTATTCTATACATCTGCCGGGCGTCTTAGAAGGTTGCCTGCCTAGGACGGGGACCTATCCCCTTCCCCTCGCCTTCTTTGACTATTTCTCAGGGTACGGGGGGCAAGGGCGGTTGCTCCAAGGGGTTCCGTGATGTCGTAAACACCCTTCCTCCCCGGGTTCAGTATTAAAAGCTAAGTTGTAACGGATTTAATCTATTCGAGTTGAAGGGGACGTGTGCGTGTACGGGTTATAGCTGGTAGGAGTGGTTCTACATGGTGCCGTTATATTTCATTATTAGATAGTAATAATTGCTTGCCGGGGACGTTATGAAAAATAATAGCATACCGAACTCCGGATTCAATTCTTTGCAAGCTGCCAGAATCAACTCTGATCGCCCAACAACTGTTCCTATGATAGATATTGAAAGTGCCTTATGTCCGACTTACTTTTCGCAACATAAAATTTTTAGGTATTTTCGTTGTCATTCAATTTATCGAAAGAGTTTTACAGTGGTAACCAACCTCTCACTAGAATCAGGCGTGAAAAGCATTTCAATTTGAAATATTTACTCTAAATAATACGTTAAAATGAGTAATATTCAGTGAAATATCGTTCCCAGAAGATAGATAATTTTGATAATCCATCGCTTCTTTCATTTGGACTAAGTAACTTAGAATATTTACCACTGCCATTTTATTTATTTCTTCCATTTTCATACATTCTCTTTATATTTATTTGATTTGATCACTTTTTTAAATATTCGCAGTAATTCGATCATTCGTAACCGACAAGATGTCGAGAGATAACCTCTCTTTGATATTAATAAAACACCGGTCTAGTCCCCATTTGCTTTTATTTATACTGCGTAATCCCCTGGAGAGTGTAGAATATTCATGTGTCCAGATGAACTTGACCAAAATACCACAAGGCGACTCTTAGTTATTAAAACACTTTTAATATTAAACTGAATATTGGACGGTACAATATGTTTATTTGCTCAAGTATATTTTTTTCCTCATTTACTCTAGTAACTAGTCTGCAGAAACATAGTTTTTTTCGGATTAAGATAGGTTGATGCTGGTTAAATTGACACTTGTTTCGGCCTGTCCGACATAACTCCGGAATTCTGGAGAAGTGGGCAGCTTCCATCGGGCGTTCTTCCTAGCCTCACTCCATCACTTCCGAGAGGAATGCTGGATGGAAACAATGCGCCCGTAGTTGGAAGGAAGTCGGCGCCTCTCCCTCTCCGATAAATCTCGGCTAAGGCGTTGAATGCGGAGACCGTTGCCAATCAGAGCGTGTTCGGATTTTGTAAGATGTCGTTCGATCTATCGCCCCTCCAGAATCTATTTTCGTGCCCCCCCCCTCCCACTCCTTCCGAACCGCAGGTTATTTTTTTATTTCAAATTTAAACTTTTTTTCCTTGGCACTGGACGGATACGTGGTGCATATTTACATCTTTCTTCCTCCGGTGACTCATCTCCGACATTTGTCAAGCGTCAATCCATCAGTGGTTTGAGAAATTGTTTTTTCTCTTCCTTTTTTTCCAACTCGGGAAGCTGACGGTTACTCGTTTGTTTATCCTTTTTAAAAAAAAATAAGTAGCTATGGAAGCCCACCAGAGCGGTCTAAATTAATTCATTTTACGTAGTCAAAAAGAAAAACAAGGCATCAATGATTTCGACGTCTTTTGATATTTTGAACCCCCATTAATTACTGAAAATGGATGGAAGTTTTGCCCTGACGTGAGCTTTAGGAAAAGGAATACTTCTTCCCATGGCTGAAGGGAAACCAGGGGAATACGTTTTGACTAATGCAACGTCAGATGTCCGAAATAGAAATTTTCTCCGAGCATAAAAAGAAATTGACCTTAAAACGCATTGGATACAAGTTCAAAGACTTGAACCATGTTAAAATTGTATCCAAGTCGTCTTTTTGGAAAATGGTAATATTGGAAATGTAAAAACCTTTTCTTTTAAATTAAAAATATTACGTAAGGTTCATCTAAACCATTCAATTAAATACGTCTACAAATGTAGAAGGATACAGTTTTAAAACAGTGAAAATTAGCGGTGATAGTGTATGTCTTCTTGCTTCATTTAAGTTAATGTCGGTGTGGAATGATGAATGGTTGTTTACGATTATGTCCTTTGGCATTGCTTCAATATCTATGTGCTATTGCACTACCTGGGAATTGATTTCATCAAACGTGTAATCAGCGCAGGTAAATACATTGTGTTCAATTCTGCACATAAATCGTTCTTATAAGGTCAAATAAATAACATGAATGAGCCTAGGTACTTGAATGTACTTATCCTGGAATAAAGTGATTCGAATGTAATTTTTAACCTCATAATTTCTATTAGTTTCTAGTGTTTCGCTTAATTGATGTGAATCTTATTGGTGAGTTAAGTTTTTGATTGTTAGTATTCCGAGTCCTTCATGAGCCGAGGCGTAGCTGGCAAGCCTCGCTATGTTCACTTTGGAATGAATGTATGGAAAGCTTTTTGGGCAAAACATGACGAAAGCTCAAAATTAATTATCCATATTAAACCCATGATTTCTTAGAGTAAAGAATGACGAGCTATACGAAAGTGGTTGTCTAACGTTACAATTTATATCCTTTTCCCGTTATTTACTTCTCAAATCGAATGTGAAACAGTTTAACCTAAGCAGATGTTTTTACAAAGGGTTAAATGTTTGAAATTGGAATTTACTGGAATGCTGAAATAAGCACAATTCTGATTTTCTAAGATGTAAAAGAGCTTAATATGCGTTCTATATCACGGCCGTCTGCATGCAGCGAACAATGAACCTCAGAGTTATGAATGGTAATTCCTGATGGTTTGGGTGAGAATAAAAAATGTGTGCTCGAGTGTGAGTCTTAAACTGTGATATAGCCATGCACTCAACAATACTTGATGAGGTGTAATTACTTTACGCGTTTCGCTTTCGATTTCCTGTACTCCTCGTTCCGTACCCAGACACCCTTAGAGATTACATTGGAGCACTCTACCAAACTAATTTTCGGATTGTTATCTCTAAAATTCGTCTCAGATCGTTGCTGTGTGAATTCTCTTTCGTTTTTTTGTTCCTTTTTGTGTGCTTTAACGAATGCTAACTTATGTTAACACCTATTACCTTTTTTTCGAGGAGTGTCGGTATTTTTTTCTCTACGTAATTGACGCTCGTTTTGTATTGCTTTACATATTAGAGTTTTTTTATCGCTATTTTGTTTCCTTGTTTACGTGATCTTTCTGTAAATGCTGAGGGTCTCTTTTCCTAGAATTTCACACTCATAATTTTTTATCACCTTATGTGATAAGAGATTTATACAACCACCAGTCTTTCATGTGCGTTACCACAATATTTCGGGCTCCTTGAATCCCGAATGTGGATGCACACCCTACCACACACCATTTCGTTGTCCTGCGGTTGTGTAGATGTAGATCCTTCTACCTGTCACTCTTCTCTCCCCCTCTGCGTTCTTTCTCTCTCTCTCTCTCTCCCCCCCCCCCCCCCACGATTTATGGGTCGCCTCGAGCTATAGAGCTCCCCGAAGATTCATTTCTACTTGTTGGATCTCGCGCACCGTTCGGTTTTCCGGGTCCCCCGCAACAGGTTCCGGGACCCCCCCTCCCCCTCTCTCCCCCGCCCATCTTTCCTCTGTCCCTTTTTCCCTCTCTTCACTGAAAAATGAAATGGCATCGCCGAGTGGATGAGTGAGTGAATATCCTTTGGGTCAACTCTCTTCACCCTCTACATCCACCGCCATCCCCAGAAATTCCCTCCGTCCCCTCCCCGCTCGGAGTTCAAACAATTCCTCTCCCGGAGGACGGTGGGGCGGGCGGGGGAAATGGAAAGGGAACCATTTTCCATCCTTTTTCGTCGTAATTCTTTTATTTTTTTCGCCAAGTCCCCTTTTCAAAGCTTCACCCTCCTCTCTCTCTCTCTCTCTGCCACCTCCACGCCGACGTTGGCAGTGTCGGCAGGTAGGAAGGCGGCTTTGGTCGTCCCAGGCCGGTTGATATTTGCCCCTCCACCCCCAACCTACCTCCGTCCTGCCCACAAACATCCCATCC
This sequence comes from Hetaerina titia, assembly GCA_037158775.1. Classification (NCBI taxonomy): domain Eukaryota; kingdom Metazoa; phylum Arthropoda; class Insecta; order Odonata; family Calopterygidae; genus Hetaerina; species Hetaerina titia. The sequence goes on along the minus strand of CM073775.1, from coordinate 91,101,403 downwards.
CACTCAACTCCCGGCAAAGAAGTTGGGACGGGAGAAAAATTCTAATCCATTTCCTGTCTTATACACCCCTCCCCATCTCCTTTTTCCTCCAACTCCCTGGGCAAAACTGCGCAAAGGTTAAAAAAAAAATCCGTTCTTAAAAGCGTTTCGTTCCGTGGGAGTGTGGGTTGAGGAAGGACCCACGAAGATGCGACGTTGCCAAATCTGGCATTCCTCCTCCTCCGGCTAGACACGCCGGTCGTCGATTCCGAGTGCATGAGACAACGTGGAGGGTGGTCACATAAGGGGAGTGGGCAACTTGCATCAGCATCTTACCCTTAGCTCGGTCTATTAGTCCTTATTGAGGTATGGATGGGGTTCTAGGCACACGCTTTAAAGAGCGTGGCTCAAGGGATTTACGAATTCTCTTCAAGAAGTAGTGCTCGTCAAAAGGAAGGGCAGATGGCACAAGATCTCATCCCCGGATGGTTGTTTAACTTTGGTGTCGTGATTCTCGATAGTGTGAGCGAAAAAACAACATTTAAATATATCGGAGAGTGTTATTTTTCTTATTTTGCACGAGTCTCCTCAAAAGAGGATCGGAAGAGGTGAGGTTGTTGGGTCTTAATAATCTCATCGGTATCCGGAGTGAAGTAGGATGGCCTTTGGCCGTTGAAGAAGTCTTGGTCATGATTGCTCTCTTGGTTTGTGGAGAGTTGCCTCTATTTATATCTAGTAGCCGTGATAGACTTTCTTCTCTTTTTGAAACCAATCCTCCGTCCGACTGCTACTCCACTTGGTAACAGTCCTCTAACGATCAGTGCGTCAGCCATTTCCTGACCTTTCCGGTATCAAGCTCAGTGAGCATTGATGCTTGCCCTCGGTACGAGCTTGGGGTCACAGAACAGCCGCCGATAGGTCTGTAAGCTTGGGATCGCGCGATCTGAGTGTAAGCGCGCTCCGATTATGAGAAATCTCTAGATGCTCAAAATAAGAGTAGACGCCAGTTCAAAATGTTTACATTCCCGCAACTAAACGTGATTATGGGTTAATGCAGGCGTGGCTGACGTCATCCCGGAGGAATGCTTGTATGCTTTTTAACTCCAGTCAAAACAGTTATGTAATAGACACCCGGTTCGTCCAGTGTCCATGGCGTTTCTTTTTCTTCTTGATGCACTCTCAATCTCAGATAAGGGAAGGAGTCGTACTGGGAAGGATATTGCGAACTACTGCACACACTCCTAGGAAGTGTTGTTGCCACACACTTGGTTTTTCGACGTAGATTCGGGATGGAACGTCCGGCCGGAAATATTTGCCACGGGTTTTCTTTCCGCGGAGGTCTAACTGACCGGAAGATTTGGCAATTCTATAGTGCTCCTTACGATGTTGTATGTCGTCACAATGTGGTTTTCTCTTCGTCGGTTTATCCGTGACCAGAATCAATCACAAATCGTAGGCCTTGTAAACCGAAACTTTTGATTTTGTACATTGAGTGTATATATGCTATATGTAGGCTATGGGTACCCTCTAGCCCGTAACGGTTGCCATTTGTAAGTAGATATAGACTATTTTAGGAGGTGTTGACAGTATGTGTTGAAGATGGCGACAATGAGTACGAATGTATGGTACCGCGGAAGTGGGTGGAAAAAAATATGCCTTTTGGATGGCAACGAGCATATGAGGAGGAACTAAGTAGAAGAATGGTGCAAAACTTGTTTTGTCGTTGAGAACAATTTTGAAAGTCTGAAAAGATGAAGTAAAATTCCCATCCCGTTTATATAAACTTGGTGAAATAATTCCACTGTGCGTTTGTGATACATGATAAGCGTAATGTGTTTGTACGCATTTAATTTGAAGCACCTGCCTGAAGCATTTGAAGAAACATATAATGTAGGAATAATCACGTAGGAACATCGCCCCGTCACAGTGACGAAATAAACTCAAACCTTTTTAGGTGTTGGTAAACTTAGTAGTTTCAGACGTAATTTGCACCACTGTGGATTTGGGTTTGCATTTATGTGTTGGTTTTGAATGTGGTTTTTTTTCCTTTTTTGGGTGGTGACCTAACACCCCCCGCCACACGCCCATGCGGCGGCTTGCGGGGTATTATGTAGATAGATGTAACTATGTGGGAGTGATGTTTATTGGCAAATTGTGGAAACGTCACTTCTTTGAAACTAGTAGGTGTATTAGTTATTTTATAGTCGCCCAGTGTGGATGTTCTATGCAGCCGACACTCTATTGCTGGCACCTATCTACAGAAGCAAGGCATTTGAGCACTCCTGTGTTTTACTGGTGAGGTTAGCTTTCTCTGCTGCTTTGAGAATCACCTGCACCCTGGCCCGAGGGAAGATTGAAGGACCCCCTCGTGTGGTCGTTGGCCACGGCGTCCAACGGTGACCGTCGGAGAAAAAGGAGGAAGATATCGCACACTGGTTCACGGATTTCAGACACTCCTTATGTGGGCACACTTTGGAGCACCTGGTGGTGAAAAGAGGAGAAGAATGATGGATTGCCCTCGTCGTGTTTTAAAAGCCTGTCGTTACGAAATTTTTTTATGCAAGGGACCTGATTTTACGTTCCTCGGGAAAAGAATTCTATTGTGGGTTGCTCGCACAATCATAATTTTTATTCGCTTTTTTAAACCATTGTCAAATGATGAAACAATTCGTCGCATTTTCCCATGGTGAACATTAATGTGGTAACTTTGGCGATTCACTTGGGGTTCACGAGCATCGTAACGTAATTCATAGGTTTGGGAGTGCATTGGATTAAATTGATTAATTATATGTGAAGGACATGGGAGACGGAAGTAACCGCTTGAATTATTCGGCGTCTTTTGTAGGCATATCCGTTCTAATTTTTCAACTAAACAGAATCAGTTTAATTGTGGTGTAGAAATTATAATCTCCTCACGTGCAACTTCCCTATATTATTAGCGATGCCTAATTCGTAAATGTTAGTGCACCAGAAATGCTTGTTTTGAGGGAGTACTGAAGCGGACTTACAACTTAAGATCTTCGGCGAGTCGTGGCATCCTGCCGATTCCAGTAAGAACCGGATCTCCCGATGACGAAAGGTCGTCGTTGATTGCACAAATCATTTGTCCTCCTTTCGTAGCTCAAAAAGAAAGGGAAACTTAATCGAAATTGGAACTTATCCGAAAGACGCCCGGATACGCCAAAATGAAAGAAAATGGAAATTGATTTAGGTTGGTTGAATATCCCATATTGCCTGCACATGCACCCGTCTGTTTTGCGCAAGAGAGGCATAAGTTCTCCGCGAATTTCCTCCTTTCCCCGCGTCAACTACCTCCCGAGGCTCCTCCCACTCACCCGAATTAGTCCTGCATGATATTGAACTTTTATCCTCCATCCTCTATATCAAACAAGATGTGATGTCGATTCATCGATATCTTGCTGTCGAAATCTCGTTGTCTTATAATATCGGTGTATAGGATGCCAAATGCTAGTGGATAACACAATTCAGCGGAGTGATTCCAACATATGGTCAATCTGTGGGCGTTGCAGATTTCGGATATTGGTATATGTCGCCAATGAAATATTGGTGTCGATATAAGCCGAGGACGGGGTTTTTTTCACTTTCGAAATGTTGTCATATCAATATGACAATGTTTGAAGTATGCTGTACATCCTTGCGTCAAGGTGTTTTTTGTTGGAAGGGTCCCTCCCTATTTACGAGACTCGTAATTTGGAGTCGTTTGTTCTTCCTGACACTCTCTTACTGTGAAAGAGGAATTCTCCTCGAGCATTCTTCCTTTTTATTCTATCTCTCTCTGTAATGATCTCAAGTTCTCTTTTATTTTCGTTCTCTTTCTCTCTCTCGTTTTCTCCTTTTTTCTCCCTCTCTCTCCTCATCTCTCCCTCTCCTTTTCTTCCTTTCTCTTTCACTCTTTTTCTCCTTTCGTTTCTTTCTGTTTTTTTGTCTCTTTTTTCTCTCCTTCCCCCTCTTTTTCTTTCTTTCTCCTTCTTTTCCCTCCTCTAAAACTCTCCCTTTTCATCACACCAACTCCCTTTCTTCTTCTTCTTCCTCTTCCCTCTCACTTCGCATTCAAACACAAGACAAACCCATTTGACCAGTCCTTCACCGCTTGGACTGCCCTTCCCTCTGCCGCACACACGTCCCACCTCTCTTTCTCTCCCCCTTCCACTTTTTTGTCCTCCCTGCTTCATCCCCCGTTCCCTCATCATTTAACCCAACACCTCCCTCCCTGCCTGGAGCGAGCACACTCTCGGGGAACAGAGAGTGAGGGAAAGGGAGAAAGGTGGGTGGAACTCTTCCCTCACAAAGACGCTCTCTCTGCCATTATTACGTCGCTCTCACGGTTGTTGCGAGTCCTTTCATAAACGTCTTCGAAAACTGACGGCTGTGGATGCTGGCCACTGTGGAGTCCACCACGGTGAAGGTTAATGTGGAGGAAAAGAAAATAGAATAGGAGAACGAGCGAGTCGGTCGGTCTTCCTCCCGGTAGAAGGTGAAATTTATTTCTTCCGACGGGGAAGACTGGCTGGGAGTGTTCTTTCGTGGGCAGCTTCCTTTTTGTCCGATTTCAAGACTCTGCCGAATGACTCGTACGTTCTGAGCACGGAGTATAGCACAGCCGTGCGAGTATTACCCGTCATCGTTTTACGTGCTGCATTCGCTGTGAGACATGGCTGATTTGCGGTAGGATTGACCGGAATCTCTATAAAAGGTATTAAGGAATCTATGATACACAGGTATAATTCGACCAGTCTTTAAGTTTCGCCATAAATGTCTTACGTTGTAATCTGCGATCGCGAATTGGCTCACCAGGGGAAAAAACCACCAGTACGAAATTGAGATTCCGAGATACTGTCATGTAGTGGTTAATGGACTATTTTGAAATCCTTGCACATTAATTTCCGTCGACTAAAAAATCATTCCTTTTCTCTTTTCCTGCTACAATCTGTGATCGTATTTATTATCCTTACATAAGTATCCCGCCGAGAAATAGGTATGGTAGAAAAGTACTAAACATCTTGAGGACGTATCGCTTACTATGAAAGACAATCGCAATTACTTACATTATGGATGATTTTTTTTCTCAGGATTTTATATTTTTACGAAATTAAGACACAGTATAAAATTCTTTCACGGATCCTGCAAGCATATGTATGCACATTATTGTACACACATCACAAATTGGTCTTGTAAGCCTAAAAACGAAACTAGGTGTAATGAGATAAGACCTTGGGCTGTTTCCCTAACCGAATACCGTCCGCAACTGATCGGGGTTTGCCATTTGTCTTCTTGATGTAATTTTGGACTGTTTAGCGATTTTTCTAAGCATTAAATATTCCCGGATTCGCATTTTTCATTCCGTAAGATTTCATCCCGGAGCTCCCAGCCGCCAAATAATTATGAAAGACGAGTTGCGAAATCGGCATCTCGGCGGCGCCTCGGGGACCAAACACCAATATGCCAACGCCGTTAGCGCGTCGTTAGAATGCTTCGGGAAAACGTTCGCCTCGCGAGAACAAAGAAGGAACGCAAGGCGCGGGAGGGTAGGTAGGTGTTAAAGGCGGAAGGGTTGACTACGGTGGCGGAGGGGCGGGAGGGAGCGAAAGAGATTCAATGAAGGCGCCGCAGTCGTAAGAGGTTTTGAAACAAGATTCTCCTCCTCCTTCCGTCATTCGGGAGGGAGGAGGGGAGAGGTCGAGTGGAAGATGGGATTGAAGGAAGGAGACGTGAGGGGGAGGGGGTGAGGTAAGGCGGCGATCTGATTGGCTGCCGAGGCCGGGCCTCGCGATGCTCGATTGTCATTCCTCGCCTCGCTCTCGAAACTGTACGTGACACGGCGCGTTGCGTGTTGGGGGAACGTGTGGTGGTGGCGGTGGGGAGGAGGGGGTGTGGATGGCAGGGGTTGTGGTGTGGGCATTCTCATCGGGTGCGACAAGGGGGAGGGGGGGAACGAAGGTGAGGTGTGTGCGTACGTTATGTGGTCGCGGTGCGGGGTGCACCGGTTGTCAAGGACGACCCCTCTTGGTGCCTCCGCCGCCGCTTTTGAGGTGCGTGAGGGAGCATTAACCCCATCCTCATCTTTACATCTCTCTCTCTCTCTCCCGTCGGTGCTGGCCGCCGCTCCCTCAGGAGGAGTTTCACAGCTCCTTGGGTGGCTTACCCGCTTTGCCTGGATTTTACGACGCCGTATCAGCAACGCGTGCCTCGTCCCGAGGAGCCAGGGTTGGGTGGGTGGAGGAGTTTTGTTATAAGGGGTCCGTTGGGAGAAACGGAAGCGAAGCGGCGAGCTAAGCACCCGCCGTTGCGCGGGGAGGGAAAAAGCTGGGGAGGCGGGTCTAGTCGGGAGGGTGGCCGTGGTCAGATTTCCGGCGTGCTCGAGAGAAGTGCCTGCACCCGTTGAACCGAATGCAAATTGAATTAGCTTCTCCGTAGCCTGTCATGCTTAGTTTTGGACCGACCGTAATACTCCAATGCTGTACGTACGGTATGCCTTCGAAAATTTCACCTGCTCCTCAAACCACATACATGAATGCCCGCCTGAAGTAGATGATTTCTGCTCCTGTGTGTTCCAACGGCTAGATGTCCATTGCATAACTTGAGTTGGGCTAATCCGAAAACAAACACAACTTGTTAAATCGAAATGAGGTTCGAACCCTCTGGACTCTTCGATTCGTTCAATTAGTTCATCATCCATTACTGAATGGTCCATTTTCATTATTTACCCAACACACTCCCTTTCGTGCGTTGCAATTTGATCGTCCAGAACTAAATACGGCAATATTTAAATTGTGTTCTCATCACAATTCCCTCTTCTGCACTGCATAAACCGGTTTCTAAAGCGAAGAGCACCATAATCCGGAGATATATACATATATATATATATATATATATATATATATATATATATATATATATATATATATATATATATATATATATATATATATATATAATGTAAATTCACTAATAGTCATAACAAACACAGAAACCAAAACACACAAAAGAGGGACTCACTGGTTCTCAAATTATTATATATATATATATATATATATATATATATATATGTCCAGTGTAAAGGTGTATATGATTCCAACACCCAGCAAAATTTAAACGACGATACTTTCTCAACGATTGAAGTATGAACGAATGAAGCACGATTATAATTAATACCAGGTGGTATTACCATTAGTAAACCTTTGGTAATAATTAAGTAAATATTTACTAATGATTAATATTGTGAATATGCTTATTCGATTGTAATGTACGACGGCATTTAGTTTTATAGTGGCCCTTCTCCATGGAAATATTAATAACATTTATTTATCATAACAATTTGTATGCATGGCCTAGCTTGTTCAGCCAGAAAGGCATCCCTCATATCGCCATATTGGAAGATACTGACTCAATAAAATTATTGCTAGAATAACAAATTATACTTCATACTGTCGCAAGTTTGTACTATAGTTCTCAAACCGCGAAATTATATCGATTATTTATTGGAGAGCTCCTGAGGATCAACATTGTCATTTTTACGGATTCGCAAATTCTGGAATTTATCAAATTTCTAATTAATTTTACATTTATTATCTTTCGCAAAACTCTTTAAGTTTGGCACACGTCAAGCTTGACGCGACTTATTCCTTGACCAATGAAAAGATATTTTAATACGCCATCTGTAATGAAACGCTTTAACAACTTCCTGGTTGCTGTGAAATATGTAATGGCTAAGTAGATTGCTCATTATGTAATTCATTGGGGAACATATTATTCGTTATCTGCTGTATTTCCATTCATTTGGTTGTTAATGTTTTGAGAGTAGTCCACTTCATGCATCGAATATGCAAAATTCATTCTAAAGCTAATTAGAGTTGAACAATTTGCCCTGGCGCTAGTATTATTATTATAGTTGCTGAAATAAGCTGCATTCAGAATCATAGAATTAGGTAATCTCATATCGCGCGGGATGTTTATTTATCAAAGTAGAAATGAGTCCAGTATTACATGCAGGTCGTCCGTGGGTGATGTTGTTTTTCATTCCTACGAGGCAGTCAAAAATAGTTATAACCACGCGTTCGCCTGCGGGAGATGCCGTTTGTTCCGAACATTCCTGCTCTGATAGTGGCTTCGTTTTAGATAAAAGGAAAATAGGCCCTGGCCGGAGGATGTGAAGTCCCCGCTATTGTAAATCCAGGAACGGGTCATCTGGGAAATCTAGATAAGCTCTGGCGGTGTTCTTTATTTGCGAACACGGCTTTTCGAAGTAATTTCCCAATCGCTATTTCCGAGTGGTGGGCTCTTTTCGATAGCGCCCGCAAATAAAATAGCACAATGTACGGAAAATGGCATATTTTGTTTTAGTTTCTCATTTCTCTCCGCTGAGGCAGTTGAATCGATGGATGAATGAAAATATCACCATTCCATGCGAAATCATTCATGGTTTATTTTTGGTTACTCCTTATGAAGTGGGAATACATGGCATTAAATTTTACTGCGTGAGTACTTTTTCTAGAATGTTCAGTTTTTTTACGGTTCCTGTCGTGCCACATTTGTCGATGTTTTGTACCGAATGACTCATATTGTTGATTAAACAAGTCACATGACATTCTTTCGATGTTTTTTTTACGGCTTAAAATCTGTCGGTGTATTTTATTGAATGAGTATGATGATGAAGAGTTATGTGATTCTATTTTTCCATTTCGAAATGCCGTATGATTTAAATCGAGCAGCTTTCGAAGACTTTTTGATATTGTGATATTTTGATGGCACCTTCACGGTGCGAGAAAAAAATCCTGGAGCTTTAGCATCGAGGGTACACTTGTCAGGCACTTGATGGAGCCATGACTTCACGATGAGTCATTCCCTGGCACATCAAGCCGAGAGGGGTCATTCTCCACAGTTGGATTATACTTCCTCCAATAAGTCTTCAATCACCATGGTTCAGATGGCCAAGTCAACAAGTTGAAATGAATTGGTGTAAACTAGCTCCTTTTTTCTGTCTTTGCGAAATCATAATTGCGTACCTAAAAACCTCTTGCTGAAAAATTATTTATAATGATGATAAGAGAGTGTCTGCTGTTCCCAGGCTTAATTAAAATTAAGATTTTATCCGACTCCTCCGTTATATTAAGGCAAATCGATGACTAGTAAATGGCGGATGTATGTCAATCATGTGTTGGTGGAAAACTGTAGTAATTTGTGTACCTCAGCAGGCTCCCCTTGCAATACTCGTTATTGTAGGAACTTATTTTAGGATAAGAATATTACTGACCTTTAAAGGATACCGACGACTCCTATCTTATAAATTCCCGGTGAAGAAGAAAGTTCGACCTTGACTTGTGGGGCGATTAGTGATGCGTGGTTATTTATTAGTGATGTTTATTCCCTGCTAAGCCTTAGATATACATCAATCATTTTTTGTGTATAATCCAGCTTCTATGATGGCTTTTGAATGAATTAGGTTGTCTCCCATTACTACTGAAAACATTGATGTCTGACGCAAATGAAAAAATAGACAGGAGAAACTAAAATCCCATTTTTCATGGCTCTCAGGAAGAGCTCTAAATCATTTTAATCGCCCGTCTCTTAACCCTTCTTATTTAAAAATGGTAAGATGTGAGCCCCTGAAGCTTGATCTAATCTGACCTTTTTCCCATTTCAAGGGAGGCATGTTTTAATTTATGATTTTTATTATGGTAAGGGTTCTCCTATCGTAACAGATTCTTCAGCATTCAGAAGCATTTTGATTGGCGATGGAATGCTGAGGCCTTTAATAGAGGGAAGAACGCGAGGCAAACGAGGAAGGGGCAGAAATAGGATGGGCATGTTGGATGTAGAGAGGTATGCGTAATTGAGGAACAGCATATATGATTTCGTCGAAGTAACACGGAAGTGTTGAATAAAAAACTTGGACAGCAACAAACAATATAAGAAAACATAAAAAGAACAATCACACGTTATTCCTTATTAATTTCGACGGAATTTAGCTCCGTCTTCATAAATGAAATAAATAAATGTTTATTTATAGATACATACACACACACATACCAATAAGAAACAAACTAATAAGAACAGCAAAGATGTTGTGTAATTACGAAATTAAATTTTAATTATTCTTTTCTTTCAGGTGATTATCCATGATTTCTGCTTTTCTGGGTGGATTGTGATGAACATTGGTTCTGAAGCAGTTTTTTAATGCCCTGCAGCTTTCTGGCTTATTCTTAAGGTATGTGTTTGTTAAACATTATAAAGTTTCACTTCCGATGTGCATATAGTAAACCAAATCGCATGGTTCTTTTCGCAATTTATTTGCACACAAGTGGGTTTCTATTTAAACGAAATTCACTATTCTTCGTTCGCTAATAAATAAACCAAATATTTTGTTTTGCGACCAACTTGAAGCACCTTCCTTATTCTGACTGAGCACTTCAAATACCTTGATAGTGCATTTTCATCATCATTGCAACCCGCTCGGAAGTTTTTTTTATCGGTTTGATGAAAAAAAAAGTAAAGGCGTGACTTGCGTCTTCAAATTAAAAACTACTCCAAAACAATTTTCAACAGGAATCTATGAATGCGCAATTTGTACGAGCTCGTATGTTTTCAATTCCTAGAGTATTTTGCGAGCTTTGCAATCCAAGAGAATTTTGGTGGTATCTTACTTCGTGATAACGTTAAATCATAGAGTTATCAACTAATTGCGTAATTATGTTCAATTTTTTTAAGATAAGGTAATCGGCATCTACAATTATGTTTGAATTAGCGAGTTGGAGAATGATTATTTTGACCGTAGACGGCTGCTCCATTATTCACAACAAAATATATACTTAGGACTCATGTATTGATCATTCGTTTAAACCTCTTCCCAGCATTTTATGTCTCTTTTGCAAACTTTCATTCATTCGTAAGTGTATAGCACATGGCAACGATATGATTCCACTGAATATCGTCTGAGGCAGTTTTACTTGATATTTTACATGATTTTCGGGTAAATGATGAGTTTATAAAATATATACACTTGTATTCGCTGATTCTAACGAAATCACTCTCTATCGCCCGAATACATTGATGTTTTTATAAAAGTAAGCCATTCATTAATGGTCGTCTATCAGAAGGTAGGAATATTCAGGATATATAGAAAATCTGTACCGTTACGGTTATTAGCTTCACCGTTGTCACAAGCCCAACGCGTCGTGCACAATCGCTTCATCTTATTCCGTTCTATTATTATCTTTTCTGGACTCGTCCGTGAAGTTTGTGAGGATCGAGGGATTATATAAAGTAGCTCAGAGTGTAAAAGCCTCCCCGATGGCAATATGTGCACCTTCGCGTTTCTTTTCTCCTGCCGATGAGGCTTAATCTCCCGGGCATACATTCCACCCTCTCTCACTTAGACGCAGGGGGCAAGCGACGGCGTAGCGAAGCGTAGTCACTGTTTCGTCAGAACATGACGAACCCCCATTCATTAACCATTCCGCCGGCTCCTCTTTGACGTGCACCCCCGCGATCGGACCCCATCGGCGGGGGATTGTTCACCTGCCGCCGGGGGTGGCGAAGGTGAGATGCGGCCAATGGTCGCGAAGGACGCCCGCGGAGGAGGACCTTCTGGGAAGGGCGGTCACTCGCCGTGGTGGAGTGGAAAGGGGAGGAGGGTCTGAATTGCGGCACGCAATCTACGCCCGCGGGTGCGGGGATTGGCGCCGTGCGTGTCACGTTAGTTAATGAATAGCATCATGTTTTGCCTGGCGTGTTCGTGAGAGTGTTTGCGGTCGGCAGTTATTGTATCCCTTCCGCGGCAGGAAGTGTTTTAAGGCTGCGCTTTCGGACGTTTTTCGATGTAACGCTTCCGTCGTGTTCGAGGGTTTCAAGAGTTTCTTTTCTTTATTTTAATGGCCCGTCAATGGTTTGAAGACGAAAATAATGGAGGTGGAATTCGGGTGCATGATGGCACGTGTATATATACTCATGATCTGTGCACGTTTTTGAAATAATCGTGCCCACTGAAGTTTTATGTTTAACAGCGAATTAGGGGGTGTATCATGTTTCGATTTGGCGGAAAAGTCGTCACATTCAGTAATATTTTGCTGTTATTCCTGTGGTTGTTTTGAAGTCAAGTTACTGGAATGTGAGAAAGATTAAAAATAATGTTGTTCGACCCTAAAATATCTGAAACAAAGGTTTTGATATCTCAGGGCTGCCATTCAATATTACTATCGCTATTTTATTTTACATCTATCAGAGCTGCTGTATATTCGAACCCTCAAATGTGGAAGTTTAAAAAATTTTCGGCAAAGAATAGGTTCACGTGTTCCGAATATGAAGTTAGGTAAATGCTCGGAGTGGAATTGTTTTTACTGTAGGATTAATAACTTGTTTTTCAACCTTTATTGGTTTTAGTTTGATGGGTAACGGATTATCGATTTTCCTTGCGCATGGACGACGTCGTTTTGTAGGCGTAACAAAGTATTGGAAACGCCAATGGACAAGACCCTTCCTAAAGCACCTGCTATTTAGGCGAGGGGCGGAATTTCGATGCGCTGCTATGCGCTCTCATTGAATTAGCTCAACTTTTGTTTTAAAGAGCAACCATTACCCAACCCCGTGCGGAGTCGCTATATTTATGGAAGCTTAAAATGTGCAGCAAATTCCGAATTACGCGAAAAAATTGTTTGCTTCGAGGGAATAAAGCGGGGGTTTACTGTATTAATTGATACGTGGGTGAAACAATAATTAAATACAATGTACATCGAATTCATATCTCGGGCCACTGGCCATATTACGTAAATTTATTTTTCAAATCTGAGGATGCCCATCCTACCAGACTTTAATGGTCAATTAAAATTAACTTCGGTCCTAGCTGCAGATAAAAGACTAAAGGTGAATTGAATGTTTCGTTTTGAACTGAAACCAGCAATGATTAATGAATGGATATCTGAAATGAGATAATTGCTTTGAAATTACATTTTGACGAATTGTTGAAGTAATTTATCCTTCCGTCGTACACTTGCGGTCTTCTTGCTTCATCCTGACTGGAAATCTGGAATTCGAACGCACGAGATTGATTTCGTCTAAAATATACGTACGATTTACCCAAGGAAGGCTTTTATTTTATTGGACATCAATATTGGCAATTTATTGGACATCTTCCACAAGTTTTTCGATTAAGATTTGGAACAGAAATGTAAGTTATTATTTACTGTTACATGAAAACCATAGCCATTAAAATTCAATAAATAAAATAATTTCGGCTCAAGAGTGTTCAATTTGAGTGAATTCTTTTGTGCTGAATCTTCCCTTTCGGCTATCAATAAATTATTGAACTCGTCTGTACTCTTGGCAACACAGACATTATATATAATCGCAATCATGGACCATTTCTTCCCATTCTGGTTTGGTTATTTGGACCTTTGAAGACCAATAAAAATACATGTAACATAAAAGAAGATAGCAATGTTGTCATGTGGACATCATTTTGTATTTGTGATAATTCTATTTTTTCTAAGGTCAACTCGACATTTTGAGAGTAGTTCAACCCTAGAAACATGGGTGTGCTAAATAAATATAATATTGAACCCTGATGAAATCCATAGGTTTTTCTTTTGTCATTGGTGATTAAATTGGCATAGGTGTGTTGAATATGTTTTGTGGAACCTTTAATCAAAGTGCACCCATAAAAAAATCGCGAAATAATGAATTTTAAAAAATGGCCTTTTTCTTCGGTTAATTAAACATTCGATTTGTAAAATTCCAAATGGCCGCTCAGAAATAAATGGTGGCTATTCCTCTGTTTTCGCTCGATTTGTAGCTCGGTTCATAGCCAAAAAAAAGTCCGTCGAATGAGCTGCATTAGCTGAAGGGGCACATGCGACCGACAGGTCACGTCTAGCTATTAAAAGGCCCGCTGAGCAGTTCGTCATTTCATAATTTGTATCCTTTATGTTAATAAAGGGAGGGTAAGCGGGGATCGAGGGCGCTTCAAAAGTTTCCTCCTCGTTTAATTAAATCGACGTGATTTATTTTCATTTGTGTCCGCGCATTCGAGTGTGCGTTGTTCCATTGAAACATAATTCCCGCGCGTGGTAATTCTTATTCTCCTTTTTTTTAAAAAGCGTCCCATTTTCGTCCTCTTGAGCGCTCGTTAGTTTCCACCCAAAAACTTTTATGCATTAATTTCTCGGGCACAAAAGTAAAATTCGAAAAAAAAACGAGAAAGAAAAATCTTTCTCTTTTGTTTCCAATGCCTCACCTGTGATGGTTATTTTGGGTGAGTATGGTGGGGAGAGGGGACTCCAGTGGGTTCGGGAGACGAGGGAAGGTGTGGGAGTGGGGGAGGCAGTTCATTGCCCTTAATGGCCCTTTCCGAGTATTATGTTTTTATTATTTCGTGGTCCTCTGCCCTCATCCCTTCTTCTTCCCTCAAAAACCATTACATTGCCTCATCACGCCCTAAACCCATGCCACCTCTTATGAAGAGAGGCGTCTCCCTCTGTGTGTGTGTGAGAGAGAGCGCGTGGTTTTTTTCTCTACTCCCACAAGCCGACAACCCCGGCGGAATAATAATGGCCATAATATGCGGCCTCTCCCGCACCGGTCTCTCTATCCAATACTCTCACCCTCCCGACACCATTGTTGCGTGTCTTTTGCTGCGGAAAGTGCGACGAGTGATTCTCCTCTCCACCCCAACCCCTATTCGCCGCACCCGGGTCTTCTTTTCTCCTCTCCTCCCCACCACCTTGCTCCACCCAACCCTTTGCCACGCTTGCTTAAGGATGCACGAGGGTGTGCCTCGCAAGCGACCAGGGGGGGTGGGTGGGAGAGGAGAGGGGGTGAGGTTAGGGGGCAGCCAGGGGGCGTAGGTCGTTCTCCTCTCCTCCCTTGGGAGCTCCTCTCTTCGCGGTCATGGCGGCCGTTGGGGTGTGGGGCAGGGTCGAATGTGGGGAAGTGATAGTGGCGAGGCGATAGAAGAAGCCTTTAATAGGGGGGTCCCGTCCAATATTCTCTTCCCACCACCTCCGCGGCTTACTCCGGAAGGCAAACAAGAAATATGAACACTAAATTCAATAAATTGAACATATATTTTCAAAATAACACCATGGGGAAGCATAAACTCACACATCCCATTATATGAATTGCGTCAAATACATTATAAGTTGTACCTTATTTAGTTAAGTTACGATCCAATCAATTAGTAAGGATTAAAAAGGTGTATTCAAAATATACAACCGTGATGCATGCATAATGATATTAGCTACAGTTTTTTGGAGGAATTAAATAATATTTCAGAGTGTCTTTTAGTGTGACTTTTTTGTTTTATTTATTAGTAGGAATGCGGTGTTCGAAATCCCTGATGGAATTTTAAAAGCTATATTATCCACCAGTAATAGATTATTCTAGTTCCGAAAACTGGTTTTCAAGCCCGGATGAACGTCAGACCATGAGGTTCCTGTAACGGTAACCTCTGGAATATCGCAGTTAGAGCTTATGCTCATATGTTCACTGATATTTCAGGACTTATCTATTAACTATTCCGTCCTCGACTTAATGTCACGCCTTTGCACGAAACTCTACCTAAATATATATTGTCTCACCTGTCCATTTAGATGACTATGGTATTTCATATATGAAGCCGTATTAACATCCTTAAAGTTTACTGCAAGTCCTCCATTAAGTCGGGATCGCTTTTGTCGGGTTCCTTCGGTTCAAATGTGCGAATTTAGGGTGTGTTCTTCTATCCAGCATCACACGGCCTGTTGCAAGGAACCCCCCTCCCAGGTTTTAGGCTGTGACGTAAAATATGGACCCCCCTGGGCCTCATCGGATTCTGTATTGAAATCCCTGCTCACGAGTCGGTGAGTAGATCTGGGGTCCAATGCGGTGCCCGCGAAAGGGACTCGCGTCGTCGGAATTAAATACCGCGTCCCTTGAGCACAATTCGCGATCCTTCCCCCTTTTATTGCCATACCCCCTCCCTCCACCCGCCTCGCTCACCCCTCCTTTGCGCCTGTCACATTCTTTCGCCTTCCCACAATCTATTAAAGGCCCCTCACTTTCCCTCGACAGGCCGCCGCCTTCCTCCCTTCGCCCCCACCCTCCCATCCCCGCCTCCCTTCCGCCCCCGTCGACGACCCCGTCTCCGTTTTCGCATTCGCAGTCTCCGGAGAGCCTCGGTGCGTGCCTCCAGCGACCCTTGTCCCGCGCTTCCTAGAACGGCGACGCTCTTCGCAAACCGCGGCCGCCTACGCAGTTTTCTTCCCCACACCACACTCCTCGTTCCGTTCGTCGTCCGCTCTTTTCATTTATTCTCGCCATAATCCAATCCCCCATCCTATCCCCATCCCTATTCTTCGTCCCCCGCGCTCCCACGTACAGCAACAAAAGCTCTTAGCGCACCCACGCCTTCCACGACGACGCAAGAGGAGGCTGATCCCCCTCGCGAGTGAGACCGAAGTTCGCGCGCGGTCGTGTTTCCTAAAAAAGATGCCGAAAAGAGTGAAGTCGTAGACTCGGATTGGTGGCGTGTATGAAGTTGAGTTGCGCGTGATATGAAATGTGCTCGCCCCGTCTCTTTTTCCAATCCATTTCGGGGTCCCTTCATCTTTAAATTGAAATGACAGACTCTTAAATGGATCGGAAACGATAAAACCTTTCGAAGCATCGCTAACCCTTTTTTTTACTGCTTTAATCGACACGTTATTTTTCAAAGAAGGTTCGAAGGGAGCAATTAGACCTAATGATACGATTTAATGGTCTGGTACACGTACTTGTAATGTAAAATTGAAAACATTTACCTACGTTTTGCTTGTATTGAATATAATTTGTATTGTTTTTATACTCTTTAATGATTACTAATCACGAGGAAACATTGTTTAAATGTCCATCTCTTCATAATAGCCTGTCTGTCCTTATGGTGAAACAAGTATGGACTTTTTCGCTATTCCCACTCCCCGTCACCGTAAAAGGTCATTTGAGTTACATAAAGTTGTCATTACTATTAGCAAATGAATTTAAATTAAATTATTGTGATATATTTACAGGTACATTTTTTATTCTCATTGTTTTTATAGTTTTTGCAAGCATATTTTTAAAAATAAAAAAATAATAAAAAGAGTTTGAAATAGACGTTGGTTCTTTTTATTACCCATCTAGGGTTTCTGTGTAGGTATATGTAAACAGCATTGTTCGTAATTTAGTATAAAATTAATCTTTCAATTTCTTTGATCTGTGGACGGGCTGGAATTCGAGTAGTTTGTCGAAGCGATATGAAATAATCTTTCGAAAAATTCTTTTCCCAAAATTATTAATATTACCGATGGTCAATCGTGTTGTTTCCGGCTCTTGGTTCCCACGCTAAAGCACGCCCCCTTGCTGCCATGGGTGTCAGTTGAAAATTTCAGCGAATCGACATTCAAGTCATCCCTGGGAGACGACTTATTATGAAGTGTCATGTGCTCTCCGCCTTACCAGTCTACTCGTCCTAAGGATGGCCTTCTCAAGGACTTCAGTGGTAATTAACGACGGTTCTGTTGGAGTGAATCGAGGAATAGGAGACGTGGTCGCGGGGCGGCACTGCGCCAGATGCCGACGACGGGCTCCTCAGTTTCCGGGAAACGTAGCCATTGGTGTGAGTCCGTGAGACGGGGGAGTTGGGGGCGGAGTTCCCTCCCTTCCTCCGATCCGAAAACCGTCGACCCCCGTTCAGATCGAATCGCGTCGACGGCACTTGTGAAAGGGAACCAGTCGTCATTATCGGGACGCATTTTGTGCGGGAAAGTCGTAATGTCGAGTCGTAGGTGAAGGTTTTTATGTCTCGTTTGCCACGGGTTTGCTGCAGCGGATGACGTTCCTCATTGTTTCGCAGTGCCTTTATCGAATGTTTTTTTTCCTTTCCGATTCCGCTTTTTAAACATTCCGGCCACGGCGGTTTGTTTCTCCGCTGAATCTTCGTGGTGTCGCCGTGCATTCTTAAGTCTTCACCTTCCTGCCGCTTGTGTTCTTCGTTTTGCTGCCTTATTCCTAGCTTCGGTGGGAGGAAAAAAGTGTTAACTTTGCTCACTTAAGTGATGTTTTCGAGTAAATGGCAAATAGATACCAATCCTAAAAGTATAGCAGCTAGACGGATGGAAATTAATTGGCAATCAATTACCTCTAAAAAAATGCTTAGTAACTTTTTGGTGTGGCGAACGGAGGTGAAGAGAAGAAAATGAGTCATTTTAATGAAAAACTTCCCTCGAAAGTGCTTCAGTTTCCCCACTTAATTTATGAGGATCCTTTTCATCTGAACTGTTTTATCTTTCCGGAGCAGGGAAGAAGAGTCGTTAAAATTGTAGATATAAAGTCGAGTCCGTACTTCAAAGCACATGGTCTTTTTAAGTTTACTCATTATTGCTTAGGGTAAAGTTAGCATTCATTCATTGCTTTTGTTCAGGCACGGAGATACTCCCAAAAGTTGATATAAACAGCTTACGTTTTGCTTCGGGCTTACGTTTTATATGCGCGTCAAAGTCACGACGGGAACGTTGGTCGCCGTATTACTTGGAAAATGAGTATGGAGTCATCGTTCTCACATTACGTTCTTTGTCCCTCATTATAGAGACAACGCACTCAAAAATCACGTGCTAATGGCAACGTAGTGCCTAGCAACGGCTTCCTTGCCGTCGCATTTCCAAAAACTCTCGTCTCGCAGATTTTTCTGAGATTTAGTTTCATAGCGCCAAGGATTTTTATCAAGTCTGTTCAAAAATATTTCCATTGACGTTTCACCAAGCCCATTAACAAAATAAAAGTATCGTACTACTCCCCATAGTAAGTACTTTGTCAAGGAAGGAAATGGTTATCACTAACTGAAGTTTTCAAGTTTAAAAATACTCACCTCTTCCGTGAAAATTAAAATCGAAATAGTCAGTCTATGATTTAATAAGCTATTCAAAGAAAATGAGTTTTTCAGTTGCAGTTAACCCCGAAAATTGCCGTAGGAATTGATTTTAGAGTTAAAAAATAATAAAATTTTTGTTTATTTTTCAATTTGTGTCAAAAGTTTCCATGGAGACACTCGAGACTCAATTTCGCTCCTCCCCAGGGGGTCGCGTAGCCCCGTCTCTCTGTAATTTGGGGGCCCCACCTATTTCCTTCATCCCATTGTCACACACTATTAGCTCATCCGATTTTATTCGGATTTCCGAGTTGACACATAAGTCGTCGCGGGACGTAATCCACTCGGCGGGATTTGGCCCGCTCCCATTTCGATATACTTATTCCATTCTTCTTCTAGCGCCTTTTTCCCCCTCCTTGCGCTTCCTGTATTGCGTTCCTTCTTTATTTCGGTCGCTTTCGGAACATATCCCGCCACTCTTTCCCCCTATTACGTGTGCTATCGGACATCTGTTTTCTTATGCATGGGAAGTGTTCTGACGAAATGTCTTTCCGTGAACTGAAAAGGATACACGGACCCAAGCGGGCGTGACACGAAAACGCTCGCGGGATCCCGCTTTCATTTTTTTCTGCAAAAGCATTCTTTTTAAGGACTGTCGCGTTTGGTTTCTCGGTACTTCTAATTCTTTTGCCGCCTTTCCCCGGATGTGGCTTTCAATCCCGGGACACTTGATGCGACTGAATAAGTGGATGTATTTTATTATTTTATTTCCTTCATTCGTCAATGGTCACGTAACCAGTAGCTCATATTTGCTGGCATTTATAAATATGGCTGAGGTAATCCTTTGAAAATTTACATTTAATTTTCTTCTTTTGGTGCAATGATTACATTTTAATTTTTATGAAACCTTTGGAGGGGAAAGCAGTTGGGGTTTTAATTTATGTGGTTTGCATCTATCATTCGACCAGCTGCACTACTCCACCCGGAGATTTATTTGATGGGTGAGTATAGAGCTCATCTAGTGCTAATCTTCAGCAAAGTGTGAGATGCAAGCATTAGCAGGGTAGAGGGCTAAGTTTATTTCCCTGTGGCACCTTTGGTTTTTCAGGAAGATCTGGTAACCGGAAAATCACATAGCTTTGGTGAAGGTTAAGATGCTCAGAGTCGAACCGGAGTCTGTAAGTCATTAGCCAGCACTCAGCCCGCTAGAATACCACGTTCTATAAACGAAGAGAAAGTTAAATTTATAGTATCCTTATTTAATGATTTAAGTAATTTACTGTCGCATTAAAATTAAATCATGCGAGTGTAATCGTGAGAAAATAAAAGGGCGAGTGGTTTTTTGGATCCCATGGAAAAAATAGCCATCCGCGTGCAAATTTAATAATTTCGAAGTTTCGGCAGACCTCTACCTACGGGGGAAGAGTGATTGCGTGTATCCGAAATCATTGGCTATTCTAATCAAGCGACGAAATTATGTGAAGCTCCTTAACAACCACGGTAATAAGGGGCAGAACGTGTGAAAATTGTTTCGGAAAAGAAGTTCAAATACTTTGCGATTTTTGTTTTTGCGAATTTTTTGAGCTGTTGAAAATGGTATGCAATGGCACCTAATCGGTGAAACGTGCATCTCGCTAATTTCTTCATCCTTGCTGATTCATATCGCGTTACTTTTAGGTTTCTTAATCGCGATTTCATCGGAAAAAATGTTCCGGAAAGGTTAGCTACTGCCGGAAGAGATTCGCATATTCCCATCTTCCTTGCATTCCTCTCACTGTCCCCCAATTTGCTTGCCTTAATTAGGCATATGCCGCGCGGTGAGGAGGAGCACAGGATGCAGTCAAGGGTCACTGTTAAGGGGAAACGAAGGATCGAGGAGCGTTGGGGGAGGTGGGGGGGATGGTTTGTGATGCGAGCATCAAATGGTTTTAATGCGATGGTATTCACAGCAGAGCTTCGGGGTTGACGAGAGATGGTCATTGTCATTCACAGGAGAGGGAGCTTCCTCGTTTTCGCTTTGCACCGAAACATGTCCATCCAATTTCGTTCCCCCTCCCCCCTGCCTCCCTCTTGTACCACTCACCCTTCATCCATGTCTTTTGGCATCGTTAGGGTTGTGCATTTGACGTCCCAGTAACGGATTCTTATCAAGTATGAGGAAATAATCGACGAAATAACTCAAAGGGACTTAGTGTCAATGGCTTTTATGCTTCAGGCGTCGGTACCCTAACAAATTATGAAACATACAGGGTGCGTTCCGAAAGTAATGCAATAATTTTTTTTCATTAATTTCTTGAACAGTTTTGCACAAACATTTAAAATTCTTCAAAGTACTGTCCTTGGGCCTCTACGCATTTTTCAGCAACTCTGCCATCACCGGTATAGGTCCTGGAAGGCGTATTCGGAGACCTCTTGCAAAGGTCTTCGTCACGGCTCTTCTATGGACGAAAAAATGGGTTCTTTTCAGGGCTGCCTTAATCCGAGGGAACAAAAAGAAGTCTGCTGGGGCGACGTTAGGACTATAGGGGGAAGGGGGTAGCGTTGGCAACGTGTTTGGTAAAGAACTCGCGGACTCGTAGTAGCGCGTTGTGGCAAGGCACGTCATCGTGATGGAGTTGCCAAGTAACGGAGATGTCTTTTCTCGTCCTGATGACCCTTTTAACAAGTAATAATGAGAAACAGAACAGTAGACGACAATTTCAGTTCTTTGGAAAACATATTGATACTCAATCGACGGTCAGAGTCCAACAATTTTCGAACACGAGCCACATTGTTGTTGGTTTTGCTATTTGAAGGCAGCGTTGTTCGTCGTGAACCTCTTCCCGGCCCTTTTCAAAGGCATTCAACCACCTCTTAAAAACCTGTATATATGATCGCTATAAAGTTAAAATAAATCTTTCCATTCCTCACCTACATCGCACTCTATACCTATACGGTCATATTCCTTCAAACCGCAGCCTCACCGTATATTTCCAGCGGCGAACGAACTGGAACGCCTTAAAAAATCTACGCATATGTCCTTTTTAAACCTTCATCCCACACTCCATGCCTGATACATAGCGAATCAGATTGAAGAAACGCATGACATCAATTGCTATATAGGATTCTTAAATCATAATGTCTCCACATAATTTTCTACAAAATATTTCAAAAATCAATTAAGTAAATTCAGTCACGGAAAATATTAAAAATATATCAAAAGTCCTCCAATAGCAGCCATTGAATTGTCCTAGGGATGAGTTAAGGTGGCAATAATCGTCTCTGAAGAAAATCATTTGAAATCTTCTGCTGTGAGTATTCAGTTGTGCCGTTGGGTAGTAATGAAAAAAATGAAGGAATGCACGAGAGAAATGACCGCCTCTCCTGTTACTGATAAAATTGGGTTATTGCGTCGTAAAATATTTTCAAAAAGTGATCGTTCCCTTTATGACATAAAAGAATGCCTCGGTAAAAGGCTGTCGCTTGCAAATAGGTCTGCTTATATGACATTGCACTTCCATTAAGGTAGTTCATTTTGAGGCCTCCCGTTCTGGAAATACGTGCGATTCACAAATGATTCAACGTTGAGCAGTTCTATGACTAAGTGAAAATATGTAATAAGTGTAAATAGGTAAAGAATCTTACCTTAACAATGAATTCTTAAAGGATTCTCCCTTCCCTAGAGCCTTAATTCTCGTAGCACCTGATCGATTCTGCAATTGCAATTTCGTTACAAACTTGTGCCTTTCGTATTTACTTAAGAATATCGCAATTGTACAAAACTGTGAAATTTCGGAAAATAATATAAATTGCACTCGTATGAGGGAAGTAATTCTTTAATTCTTTTGGTGGGCTGTTAATTTAGCAGGAGAAGCACATACAGCTGCGTTTAATCATCCCCATAAAATAAACTCCGTATCGTTGACCAACTCCATTCGTCTCAATCAGTTATTCACACTTTGGCCTCAAGTATCGTAGGAGATAGGGATATTCGAGAGCTCTGGACTAAGATATTTCACATCGCCATGCGATGTAAGTGAAAGAAAAAACAATCATTTTAGGGATAAAATTCTTTGGGTGGCCAAGCATTTGCGTCATTCCGTGAGGTGCCGCCGGTGAAAACATCACGGGCGGGCGATTTCCTTGGAAACCGCGATAAAGGGCCGCACGGCAACCGCCGTGGCGTTTGGAGAGTGCCCATATCGCTGGAGATTTATCTTGAGGAGGTAGCAAAATAATGATTAGCCTGGGGAGGTAGAGAAGGGGGGGAGGGAAGAGTTACCGGATGCATTCGCTAGCCTCTGGTCATGAGCGACCGCAAAGGAAGAAGAGAAGTTTATGATGTTTCACCACTTAGCTGATTTCTTTGATTATAGGCAATATGTAAACGTCGACAAGTACGAGAGTATTTCGGTGAATAATACTCCACGAAAGGTAAAAGAAAAGCAGACATTATCAATGCTACACTTCAATGTATAAAGACGTAGATCATGCCTCAAGCTGTCATTCTTCCTGGAATACTTGCTCAGCCCGAGGACGAGCTAAATATCCCTCCAAGTTGGCCATGCGAAATGGCAAATCATGCTTCGCTTTTAGGAGGGGATATAAAATCACAGATAGGCGTCGCGATGCCCATTATGCGCTCGTATCTCTTACCAATAACGCGATGCTACTGGCTTTAATTATTTTGATGTTGACCGTTAATGTGTGAGATGATTCAAAGTTGCAATTATCACAAAATAAATGCTCCTTCCCTTTCCGATTGACTGGTGTATGTTTAGAGTCCAAACTGCTGTCGTAGTGTGGAGAATACACCGAAGGAAAGGTATTGCTTTAGCCTTTCCACATCTTGCCTTCGGCATGGATCATTACAAAATGTTCACATCAGTTATTGCCTCGCTCACTTGCTATTGACAGACGGAACTGTATGTAGCGGTCTTTTTTGTCCAGAAACAATTAATGGGCGGATTGATTCCAGCCTCCACTAACACATGTACATGGGAATCTGGCTAGCCTTCGCCGTTAGGGTGTGATTACACACCTGGCATGCAACTTCAAAAATTACATTAATGTATATTTTTAAAACTTGTTTATGTCTCACGGATGTGAATAATAATGTGTATGAAGTTAGCACTAGCGGACAAAGATAAAAACACAGAAACACAAAAAACAGAAAAGAAACACGTTTTCGAATTTTCGGTTGTACAAGGCACCTTTCTTAGGGAAGAGATGGAAAGACACCTCCTTCATTCAACTTTCATTTTCGGTGGCTTGTACCATCGAAAATTCAAAAAGTGTGATTCTCTTTTCTTTTTTGTGTGTTTCTGTTTTTTGTCCTTGTTTGCTAGTGCTAATTTCATATACATTATGTATATATTCGAGTATATGTATACATAACTCAAATAATGTATCTCACGCTTACAAAAAGTAACTAAAGCTAGATGAAACGCTGGATGCATCATTACATTTGGTGTTCGATGCCTTCAGAGTTGTTATTGCAAAATATAGGGTTTTCTGTAAAAAAAATGTGTAGGTATGATATGCCCTATACCAAAAAGAAGGACGTAAAAGAAGGAACCCATCAGAGGGTGAGGTATTAATTCAAAATAAATAGGGAAGAATGAAGGGCTGCGGTAAACCATTCTTAGGATTGAAATGCTGTACTTTCAGTTCATTAAAGAAACAAGTTTATTCTCATTTCAGTGATTGAAAATTATAATGTGTAAATACATGGTGTTCTTAATTATTTTATTGGAACGCAGGGTATGTTTATTTATAGGTAAAGCGAAATCTTTTCAGCCATGTAACTCCTGTCGTTTTTGACATGTATTCTTAGAAATTGACTGCTACTTTCCATTGCTGACTGTCAATGAGTATTGATTGAGATAACGTTTACAAATTGCATAGATCCATGAATAACCGGATACTGGCCTCATTCCACACTAGGGATCGCCTCGGCCGTTGCAACAGACCTTTTATGAGACGGCAGCGTAAGCATTTTTTACGAGGGCCGCGAGGGGGGGGGTGGGCTGGGACTACTCTCCTGCCTCTTTAGCATTCCGCCTCGCCTGCCTTCGCATTCGCCGCCAGGGGTCGAACGAGGGAAAGGGAAAGAGGGCCCGCCTCCGACGCCGTTGGCGACGCCTGCCTCCTCTAGTGGGCGTGGCTCTCGGGTTAATTCGCGCGCTCATTAAACAGGAGCGGCCGGAGGGGGATTTCTGCGGGGGTTCGGCCGCAAAACACGTAAATCACCGCAGTGGGATCACCCGCCCCTCGATTTGGCGAGTTCGTCCAACCTCTCTACTGCTCGCCTTCTCGCGCGCCCCACTCCGAGCGAACTACGTACGCCCCCGAATCCCCTCTCCCGGCCTCCCCCAGCATTTGAGGAGACGGTCGCTTCTGCGCCATCTCGTGGTATGCTGCAAGACGGGAAAATCCAATGAAACTGCCCGGGAAATTAATAGTTAGTCATGAGCGAGGAGAAAAGCGTAAGTAATTAATTGATTGAAATGTGCAAACGTACTCGTTAAAGAGTTCTGAGTTTGATGGGAAAAGGTACTCGAAAAAAAAACTAACATGATACGAAGTAGCTATAAATCTCCACTTGTTTGAGTTGCAGGTTTGCATACATAGGGGTATCTTTTCAAATCAAAACATCACAATTAAATTTAGCATTACTAAAGAAAAATATAGTTTAAAAGACAATATTTACAAGAGACAAAAACAAAATTAAAAAATGGCATCATTTTCATCTTGCATGTTTCAACATTATGCATTCTACCAAGCCTTGTTTTACTTTTATCTGTACTATCAGTAGGGGCCTTTTTAATTTTCTCAATAATGACTTATTGAAACATGTGTAGTTATTTCAACAAACATTCCACAATTTGTCTCCTAATTCCACCCATAAATGTCAGGTTATTTGATTTGTCTCCCATAATTTTTTAACAAGAACAATTAATTACTTAAAACCCTTTTGAATGCAAAATATTGGTATTTCATGTCTCTCCATCTCTCTTAGCTTGCGATTTTGATTATAAACGTTTTCATTTTGTATATTACCCTGAAATAAATTTCAGCATTTATAATTTACTGGATTTACATTTCTATAGTTAAAATATTAACTATTTGAGTTATTCGTTATCTATTGCCTCACCATTTCCATTATTCGTTAAATGTAATAATTTTTATAGCATTTTATGGTTTACTTTAATCTTTTTCCTGATTTTTTATTCCAATTACACTCTACACAGTGAGACCATACATCTAAAGAATCTTACATGGTTGATCATTATTTCGTTGTTTTTTGTTGCAGTTACACTTAATTTACTAAAACTGATGCATTTTCTGATGCACCAATCTGAGTTTATTATTTAATTCTGATAAATAATAATATAAATTAAAATTATCATCCAAATTGGGAAAAACTCCAAAACGGAGGTAAATCAGTTTTAATTTCTTTCTGGAGCTGTTGCTGAATGTTTCCTTTCGTTTTCATATTCTGCTGCGACTTGTTAATCCTCCACGAATTCTAGCGCCGCAGCGATATTTTCACCTTTTTACAAATAATCTCGTTGAAACTTCGACCTTTGTTAAACTAAAAATGGCGAAAATGAAGAGAAATTCGAATCCTCGGGTTTGAATATAGTATATCAATCCTCCGTGTAGTTCGTGTCATTACATTAATACGTGGTTTAAGGACTTACTGAACAATGTGAATTAAAGTAAGAAACTCAAATCTCCGATTGATGAAGTGTATCATGTGCATGTTGAAATTCTAGGTCTTTCATGCCCTGACTCAGATGCATGCGATATCGGCAACTTCGTGCATTGATAATTGGGAGTTGGTGCATCTTCGCAGTTGCAAATCGGAGCGCATCAAATATGCCGCCGGTTCTTAGCCCTAATTACGTCGAGGACACTAATCACTTTCCGAGTGTGAGAGGCGATCGGGCCCCTGACTAGAATCCAGGGGTCCTTGACCCTGTTGAGAAAACGTTCCGCACTTAGGTGATAAATTCGTAATGCGACTGCACCGCGAAGAAGGAAAGTGAACCGCATCAGTGAGAACTGAGCCGTTCGGCAAAGACACACGAGAATTCCAAAACTAGCCTTTTTATTGATCAGAAGACGACAAGCCCACATTAGGGAGCTTTAACTCTCGTTTTAGTGTCACACACGACCGGAGTAATGCAGACCTGAAGGATTAACTGAGAGAACTGCAATGAACATCAGTAATATTGCTTCGTTTGGAACACTTAGACATGGCTCATAGGTATCTTAACTTTTTTCTTTTACAACTCTCGCATAATGCATTTTATTGTTTTGTCGAATGAATGTTAACTCACGGAATAAATTGTAGTGGTACTTCTCGAGAAATTTATATTTTCCTTTCTCTGAGGAGAATATAACATTACTAATTCATCGGGAACTGGAGAAAGAAATCCCGAAATGAGACTAGTTTATTATCCCCTATCAAACAGCACAAGGGGAATGAGTCTTTTGTCCCTCAGGGCACCCGAAGTTTTTTTTCTTTTTGCACGGCATCATGATTAAAACCTCGAGCGCGGCAAATACTCCGAATCCCCAAATATTAACTCAGTTATAATCACTTTTATGAT
This sequence comes from Hetaerina titia, assembly GCA_037158775.1. Lineage (NCBI taxonomy): Eukaryota > Metazoa > Arthropoda > Insecta > Odonata > Calopterygidae > Hetaerina > Hetaerina titia. Next base: position 91,073,956 of record CM073775.1, on the reverse strand, counting down.
CCTTTCGAATTTTTCGGTGCATTTTCGTCGGCGTGCGATGCTATCGCTATGGCTACCGCCGCTATTACTTCGATGTCGTGTGGTGGGCATCGAAGAGGTGGTATCGCGGAAAATCGCGCGGCCACTCTTCCCTTTATACCCAATAAAAACCCTCCGCCCCCCTTCCCTCCACCGAACCACCCCGCGGCCCACACTCCCGTCCCCTCCAACCCACCCCAATCCCCGCTTCTCGCCGCGGGTGCGTTGTCCTCTGGCCCACGATAGCTTGTGGGAGGCTGGGGGAGGGGGCGGAGGGGGCGAAGGAGGAGGAAGAGATTAGCTAGCGGCCTGTGGTGATGGCTGGAGAGGAGGAAGGCAAATAGCCATGCCCGTTACGTAAACCGACGGGGAGGGAGGGATGGAGGTTTGGAGGGATGTGGTAACGCGGGCGGGGGGCAAGCGAGGGGTGGTCGTGTGAGGGGGAGGGCGGGGTGTGTCGAAGGGGAGGGAGAGAGAGAATCCCGGATGCAGCGAACACCTTCCCCTCCTCTCTCTCTTTCTCTTCCCTTCCATTCCTTATCCTCGTCCCGATTCGAAAAGAAGGGAATCATCCATCGAGGGATGACCGGCCCACGACGTGTTAATTCGCGTTGTGAGGCAGTCGCACTGAGGTGGTTAGCATCACAAGGGAGAGGGGAGGGTTATATTTTTCCCTCCTTGCCCCGTACACCGGTAGGGGGTCTCGAGGGGGCGTTTTTCGCGAGGGGTTGGGGTGAAAGAGGAGGGGCGGGTGCGGGGTCCCGCTCTCAAAAGTGGCGGTCGGGGTGCTATGGGAGGAGATAGGCCCCGGGCTTTGCGAGCGAGACGGTTCCGCGGTCCTTTTGAGCCCCCCCCCCGACCGCCTCCCCCGCCGCTGGGACCCAAGGGGGGAAGGGGTTGAGGAGGGTTTGCCTCTCGTGGTATGTATGTGTGCTTTGGATCGTCCGCTCCGTTCCGTGGAAAACGGTCCTAAACGCGAGAGATGAAGGAAGCAGTCGCTCCGCGCCATTTAGCCTTAATGTGCCCGCTGCAGGGAGAGGGAAGGAGGGAGAGATAGAGAGCGCGGTGAAGGACCAAAAGCTTTGTCCGACGCCGGTCTTCAACCCTTAAATAATCTAAATTCAAATCACCAGCCCCCTCTTCCCCGTCAAGGATATTTCGCTTTCGCTCAAACGACACCCGGCGCGTCACTCCGATAATTCATTGTTCGTATTTGAGAAGAGATTACCCGAATGTCCGCAGGAAATAACTCAAGAGATCATCATCAGGATGACCGTGCATAGTTTTGAAAAGAGCTTGCCAAAACCGAGTACGGATTGTCGCCCGTTCAAATTTTCCTCGTTTGAAACGTCCCTGTTATCTCAATGTCCGAGTCGCCATCGTGGGTCTCCTCGGAATTGCTTGCGCCGTCTCCCCCAACGGGACTTTGCTGTCGTTATCATTATTATTTGACACTTGATTCGCCGAGGTTAAGCCTCTATGAACCTCCCTTCCAAACAATCTCGTACTCAGTTGTACCAATGTATTCGAAATATTTAGTGGGGCGCTCGTATTCAGAGAACGTAAGCGGCGTGACCGTACCTAAATAGATATCAAGTAAATTTTTTAATCGAGAAGAGTGAACTGGTTTTACTGTTAGTAGAAGGCTTTCCGTAATGGAGAGAATGATAGGAGTGTTTAATTATGTTGAATTCCGCGTTTATGTATAATCAGTACGAGAAATGTAACATAGGTTTATTAACACATACACGCTCTCTTAACACTCGGAAACATATAGTATTTCCATTCGTGGATGAATTCTCTTCCCGTCCTCCAAGAGAATACGTGTTGAAACACGTGCATTCACGAGAAAAATCACCGCGTCACAAAAACTCATCTCTTGAGGTTTCTTAGATTTCTGATTTTCCCGCATTGCTAAATTGCTGAGGCATGGGGACCAACTCACTTCCTTGCGGGTGTAACGGTCCCTCTTTGGGATTTATTACTGGGACTCCCTTCACAAAGCTACTAAGTGACATATGATTTGAATGAGTGGCATGCAGTTAAGGTTTACGATGGAAAATACGATTCCGCTACTATTTGTCATGCGAATATTGAAACCGGGCGTGGTTTCCTAGCGGTTATAGCGCTCTACCTGGGTCTGTCTAGGCAGTCGATTCTCGGTGACTTCGGGGGCCTTTAACTTATCCCAAGTCATGTGATATTTCGGGTCTTAGAGCTTTCTGGGATACCATAGGTGGCACACAGAGAGAAACTTACTCCCCTTCCTTGGCATGTGCATTTCACCAATCGAAGGACCCTACGAGATGAGGTTGGTTATCACTCGTTAATCCAACCTTTCGCTATGTATGGAGCAGTTAGTACCCATCTAATTACAGGCATAGGTTAATTTTTTATTAGCCTGTATCCCAAATATGTTGCATACCAGTAAAATCGAAGTATTAAGACAATCAGGAGAAGTGTAATCACGTGAGAGATTAATCTTCATTTTAAATTTTTTTAGTGTGAGATACGGGATAAGTAAGACAATTTTTCATTGGTGATTCGACGAATTTGTTATCTTATCTGATGGTTCGAAATGCTCACTTTATACTTCACCTGTATACGATTATATTTAATCCCTTGATTCGACTATCCATTATTACTCCTTGCGCTTTTTCGAATGGGATGAAAAATTCAGTCCGTGATATAAAATACCAACGCGTAAACGAATTATTCATGAGGATGTATCTTCACCAGAAAAATATTTTATGACTCATGTTAAAAGAACATTCAAAGTAATTTGTATATCGACGCGGTGGCGAGCGACGGTGTATTTCTTTTATGTTTGTTCTCCTTTTTTTCTTATCGTTGATTTTTATTGAAGAAGCGAGGCACAACTAAGTATATATCATTTAACCTGGTTTTCGTCACCCACATCAAGCACCGCAAAATCTGTGATTTCACTTTATGGGAAGCATTGGGAAAGCAGCTCGAGTGAGACATTTTTATCCATTTGATGAATTCGCTAATTCTATATTTTTTTGTTTGTTTCAAAGTGAATTCGTCAGAGAAAACGATTCTCATACGTTACTTCATGCAGCTGCGTGGTAAATTCCTTGTTCTTAAAGAGATATACATACATACATAAAAAATACATAAGAAAACAAAGGAGGAAGTAATGGTGATGGTGGGTGAGGAGAGGGGGTTTGTTGAGAGAAATCCTATGGAGGCAGGAAAAATGGATGAAAGGCATATTGAGCGGTAGTGGGATGTTGAAGAAGGTAATAGAGGGGAAAATGTTAAGCAAACGAGGAAAGGCCAGGAACAGGATAGGGATGTTGGACGGGATGAAGGGAGGAAAGAAGTACATAGAGATGAAGAGAGACCTGATGTAGAGTAGGTTGTTGGATTGGGTTTTGTTTGGAGTCACAAATTATTTATATATATATATATATATATATATATATATATATATATATATATATATATATATATTTATTTATATATGTGTGTGCATGTTCGCCCGAGTGCCCCGAGTGGCTTCATTTCCCTTCGAACCGCTTGCTTCCCCCGTGACTGGTATTGCGGGCTGGGTCAGTGTTTCCTGGGAACAAAATCTCATGAAAGGCATCGATTGACAGCTTTTCAAGGAGTTGATATCGTGCAGTTACCGTCTCTTTTGTCGTCGCTTATACTCATAATTCGCCCCCAAGATCCTCATTTACTATTTTTGCAAGCACACGATCGTTACGCTCCTCAATGCGCGTCGTCCCTTTCACTTGCTAATTCGACTCGGGCCCCGCGAGTTCCCTGGGGGCCGCATGCCACGAGGCCTCAGAATGCGGAGGGGCCTCGGGCGCACTCTCAGGCATCCGTGGTGCCGGCGTGTTGGCTCCCTCCTCCGCTCTGCAAAATAACATCACCACTTCGCCCGAGCTATTCAGGCCCTCCGACTCATCGTTTTCTCGCCAAGTGTTTATAGTTGGTCGTAAACCCGGTCCAAAGCGGAAAATGGAGATTGCTGCGGACGGTAACGGGGGATCATGCTCATTTGATGGAATGATCTGCAGTCCTATGCAATGAGGCATTTGAAGCTGCACCAAGTTGTGTCCCCTCGCTTTGGAACTTAGGGTCAACTATCCGTTGTAATGTATTTCATTTGGGGTGTGTCTTTCTTTAATTATATTTCATTTCATAGATACCAATGGCAAATACATTCTCGTCTAATGCTCGGTGTGTCCACGCATTAATTTGTACTGGGTTGCCCCTGTTTTCGTATTACTACCCTACGATTTATAAAAAAATGATGAGCATATCCTATTATGCGTGTACGTACTCTTAGGTTGAAAATTCATACCAGTCTTTGGCTCATTGTTGGGGAGTAGGGGAGAGTTGGGTATTTCAAATTTGAATCGCGAAATAAAGACGTGCATGTATGCATGTGTGTATGTATACATTATATATTTTTCTTAAAATCGCTTGAACTTAGAAAAATCCGGAAGACGCCAATAAATTGGAGTTAGATTAAAATCGAATTTTATTGTACGTAATATCCGTTCAATTCACCGTTTTCTGAACCCTGGAAATGAAATCTGAAGGAAATCGTTTAGTGCACGACGATTTACAATGAATATATTTCGTTACAAAGGACTCGGGAGTTTTGAGTAGCCAACTTTGTTTGCTTCTTGCGATAATTCGCTCTAGATAATTCAAAAATGAGCGCTTTTTTGCAAGTTGAACTCATATTTTTTTTCTTCTGTAAAAAAGAGCATGTCAAAAGTTCATTTTGTTTCCAGTAAGTATTGCCCAGGTCTTATTCCTCGTAATCGATTAATTAGTTTGTACGGAAGTTGAGGACACATTTTATCTGTTGCATGACTCCATCACTATTTGTGTGCTCTGTCTTTGCACCCTTTAGTCGTCAAAGATGGCATCAAAAAATTCTATGGACTTAGTTGACACGAAACACTCTAGTGGAAGAAAACTGCATACTCGCGGAGCTGGTTCTAAAGAAGGCAAAGGTACTGGACGAGATCATCGGACGCATTAGTCGCCTGTGCCCGCGTGGGCGTTTTCTATTCCCCTTCCGTAGTAGCTTTTTCTTCTTCCCGCGTTCGAGTTTTCGGAGACTATTCCGTGGTCCACATCACCACGAGACCGCACTAATGGTAGGGAGGGCATACGGTGGGTGGGGGACCCTCGACAATGAGACAACCTGGGAAGGAAAAAACAAAATAAACTCGCCTTCTTTCTCCCTCCCTCGCCACGTATATAACTTCACGGGGACACTCGTGGAGTGTGTTGTGGCTGCATCATTTAATTACTATCTAGATAGACATTAAAAATGACAAAAATATTTCTAGGTAAATATGATAGTGTTTAATAGTGTAAAAATTTGTCCGGATAAAAGTTGACAGATTTCTAGCTTCATCAAAATTATTTATTTGCAAATAAAATGTTGTGTACTACGTTTCCCTTCGAATTAATTCTAATAATGTATGTAATTATATCAAGATAAACAACGTCATTGGTCGCATAATCGATTCCGAACCAGCACCATTGGTGCGGTTAATGGGTTTTCGGGGTCTTACGGATGGTATCCGCGTGATCTCACTTGGAGCGCCTCGCAGCAAAACGTTTCGAACGGTTGGTGGCGGATGAAGGCGACAGCGGAGGGAGGATAGAAGCACCAAAGGGGAGGGAAGGAGGGTAGGGGTTGGAGGTCGAAGGGGGAGGAGAGTCGGGGAGAGGGGGAGATGGCAAACGCGCAGGGTGGGTTCGGTTAAACGGTGATTAAAACGACGGAGGGAGAATGGGCTCGTTTTAAGGCCGTAGGTGAAAAAAATACCGGGAAGAGAAAGATTTCCTGAAGGGTGGAGGAGGCGGGGGGGCCGAGGGAGGTGGGATGGAGTCGACAGAGAGAGAGAGGGGCGGGAGGGCGTGTGGAGTGGGGGCTCCGAAGGCGAGGTCGGCTCTTTGCCTTTTGTCGACCCACGACAACTTCCGCGTGCTTCGTCCCATAAGGACGGACGGACGGCCTCCGCGGTTTCTCCCTCCCTCCCCCGGCCAACGTCGCCCCAGGACGGCGACGGGCCGATATGGTTCTCGCGGCTGAAGGCAGCGGGCGTTCCATTTCCATCTGCATACGGCATGGGTTCCATCCCACTTACCTCCCCGCATAACTTAAAATCTCCTCACCCTCAACCCTCTCTCTCCCTTCCTATCCCTCGCGCTATTCACTCTCCTCGCCGTTGTCGTCTTCCCTCTTCACCCAAGGCGAATTCCGGTACGCTCACGCGCGGTGAGCGGTTGGGGAAAAAAACCCGTGCAAATGTTTATACGGTCGTGGTTTGGTCCATCGGGGAAACTATCCTGATGAAATGACGTTTTCCCTTTCGGCGAAATAGAGCGAAAGAAGCTGCTGGATGATTGGTGGAAAAATCAGATCACTTTGCTGTACCGGGGATGTTAACCGTCGCTGAATAAATGGAGACTTTCATAGATTTTTATTTCCTAGCTATTTTAGCAGGGCCAGTCTCGGAAACACGCAGGAAGAAATTGGGAGCATATTTAACAAGTTCTGTTTTCACTCAGTCCTTCGACAATATCAATAATTTCGATTTACGTATATCGAATCATAAATTTATTATATTTAGCTTTACCTTTTGGACTTACGGCTTTAATAGTAATATCTACATGTTGTGCCTAAAATGAATGCTTCGCTACTTTCTGTACTGATGGATATAGTTACTCTGGATGAAAATTTTCTCTATTCCACTTCCCTGTAAATATCGCATGCTGAACGAAAACGTTCGCCGAAGTGCGTCCAAAAGCCTAGTTGGGAAAAATGCAATCTAAGTGCGGATATCGACGTCCGATGCTGAGGCGTTCGTTTTTACGCCTTCTCTCCTTGAAATTGCCTCGGCGCAACTCTCAGTCGACCTGCACCAGACCTCTGGCCTCTCATCGGTGACGATGGAGTCGGCGGCGGCGGCGACTGCTAAACCCCGGAAGTGGACGCCTTGGATACCATTCTTTATTTCGAACTGACCCAATCAAAAGGTTGTGACGTAGGTTCCGTCGTCCTTGTCTCTGGATCCGGCCGCCATCCATCACTTTCATCGGAGGGAATTGCCACCGCCATGATCGGTTTTAATTCGCTGCGTCCTTCGTCGTGCGGATTGCCCTGTTGACTTATTACTTCAAAAATATACGCCTGTAGCAACAACGCGGCTAATTCAGTCCGAAATTATCGCGGAAGCTTACTCTCGAGAGAAGTTTTCCTGTTGCTACTCGATGGGGTGAATTGCAACCGAATTACTTTAAATCAATTCGTGCGTTTTTATGTTCATCGTTATGAACACCAATTACGAACGCGTAAAATCACTATGTATTTCCATGAAGCATGTGCGAAGTATTTTTTTATATCTTTATGTTTTAGCCTGTTTTCTTGTCTCTTTCCAGCAGTATGGTAAGCAAGGTCAATTTCAATCTACATTGGTTACTTTGAATTGAGAATTTTTGGTTATCGATTTGAAAAAAGCTGGTTACTTCAGTTAACATTAAAATGCTCTGAACCATAAATGCGCCAATTCATAACATTGGAAAGTATTCCTTAATCTTTTCAAATCCTAAATAGTTCATAAAACGAAAGCCGTGGTATAATTTTTAGAGTGAATGAGTTGTATTGGAGCGCATTGGGTTTAAGTTCAGCAATTTCAGTAGCAAAATTTCAATTTTGTGCACTTCATTTGATGTCCGAAGTCGTCGGGTACGGTTAGCGGTATTTAGACGTGAGAATGATACTTCAGTGGCCAGAGTCGGGTGTTCATTTAGCCAAATAGGTTATTTGCACTTATTTTGAGGTCGAATAAATTAATTAACGTTGTATTTTGAGTAATCTTACCTTACTCACGTGCGCTATTATCCACCGCCATTCGCTGCTGCTTCTTCCGCGAGCCTTTGAGGCGGCGTTCTCGTTTCGGTCAGTCTCGGAGGTTCGCTTACCATCAGTTGGTAATAAGGGAAATCACGATGAGGAGAAAAACCTGAATTGAAATAGGCCAGGAATGACGCAAGCGGTGGTTCTTCGCACCATTTCCTACTTGAGGAGTAAAGAGGGTGTATTATTTTCGACAAATCTTTACTTAACTAAACGGGTAGGTAGCGGAGTCGAAAATAAGTTGCCCGAAGAAGCGGAGAAAAGCGAACTATACTCCCGGCTAGAGACTTAACAGGGCTCCTCTTAGCAATAGCGGTCTTCGGCTTTCTTTCTCTTCGGCGTTCTTCGGATCTTTCGGATCAGGAACCACTTGGGATTCTGATTAAGATAATCAACCTTCACACCGATGTTGTTGCCCAAGGTTTTAGTGTTAAGGGCCATCCAGTGGTCACTTTCCACTAGGAGCATGTGATCGAGAGAATTATTGCTGAGATAAATTAAAACAACTATCCCATGCCCTTTTTTATTTGTATTCCCTTGGATTCATTATCGGATTAAAATCAATGTTTGATGTCAGTATCTCCCTGGCTGCATTTTTTTTAAACTCACAAAAGGAGAATTTTTTTGTGTTTGAAGGTCGAGCGTACTGAAATAAATTTCCTGAGATCATTTTTATTATTTTTCTCTGCTATCATATGCTCGTACCACCGGTCGCAAGTTAAAATTCACGTTCACATCCACCAAATTACCTGCCCTAACTGTTATGGGCTACGGGATGTGATTTCAGGCTCACTCACTGGACGCAAGTAAGGCATTTGAATTGGGCTATCACCTGCACCCGTCAGAGAGAGAAAAAAAATTTCGATTTTATTCCAAGGAAAAGCTAGGAGGTAAACTAAGGTCCTGCCGTGTACAACGCCCCAGTGTGTCCTCCAAGAGGAGATACTATAGGCCATGGATTTAGAAACACGCCCAAGTGACGTGATTTCTGTGGCAATAGCATAGGGTTTCTGACTTTGGCTGCTGGCGTGCGCGTCTAGGGCGGGGAAATCGTCAGCTAAGCAATCCGCAATGGAATTTTCGTGCGAGGGTTGATGGGAATGAATTGAATGCCTCTCGATCACTCAAGGGGGATAGGAGATCGTTCGATGACTCTGTCTGAGCTTTGCTGCCGAGCAACAGGTTGGGGATTCCTGGTCCCGGAGGGCATTGAGGGGGGGGGGGTTAGACTTCCCTGCGGTCGGCCACTTCGTCGCACGCGCTCCCAAGGGCAAGGAAGACCTCTTGTCACACCGCCGGGAGTCAATTTGTCGCCGTGATCCCTGGGAGGAATTTTCAGCGCATTCCGACTGCAGGTGCGTGGACCCGTTCCAAGAATCTGTCACTCCGATCGTTCGCACCTCTCGCTTCTTTTGTTCCGCACATATCATTCCCTCCCTTCCCCTACCCTATCCTGCCGTGGCTGTCTTCCATGCCACGCACAGGATTCCAGTCGGGTGTCTTCACTTCCAAAGACCCTCATGCTCACCCATCGGGAGACACTCCGGAGAGCTTTTTCCATGTCCTCCATTGAAATTTGTAATCTCGTCCTGAGCGATGAAATTGGAACGCCATAAAGCTGCGCTAATGCGTTATCGAGAGCGAATAAATACTCTGAAATCATTGCGTTTCCGCCTGGACCACCTGCCTATGACATTAATGATGGGTGGATCTAGTGGTCGAGTTGAGATACTCTCTTCATCTCCTTTAAACAAATTGTGAATCTCATTTCATAGCGACCTGCGAGGTTCATTGTACTTTTTTATTAAAGCGATCTGCAGCAAAACTTTTCCACAGAATAGGTATTGAATTTATTTAATGAGCCCTGAATGCCTTTCCATTTTTGTGAATGATGTATCTACTTAAACGTTCTATTCTCCTCCTCGTGTGATGAAGGAAATTGAAATTAATTCGCAATTTTTTTCCATTCTACTTCCTGATTTCTCTAACGCCTTCAGGTTTGTTTGAGAGTTTCGTTCATATAGGTTAAGTTTCAAAAATATAATGCTTAAAATGTTTTCTTTGTGACTTTTTTGCTCATATTTTGTGACATATGTTGTGACACTCTCGATGCATGAAGTGTTGAACTTCCGCGAACGCTTAGCTAAAATAATAACTGAAGTTTGCACAAGTCTGCTTTTCCTGAACTCGTATATTGCGAAAATTATGTGGTGTTTTAATTAGATTTCAATTAGTAGATTTTCTAGTCCTTGGCTAAAAAAATATTTTGAAAATAACACCATATCATCTGTAATGAATGAATGAAACTGTGACTCGTTCTGACGTGAAATGTGTTCCTACCCCCTAAAATTTCCGATTATACTGGTACGTTTAGAAAACCGTTATATTGTGCAAACCGATTTGCGGTGTCATTGGCACCGTGCCACAGCATGTACCGTTCTTTCCGAGGCGATACCAAGAAGAAATTATTACTCCGTAAAGAATCCACGCGACTAGCTTAGGTAATTGACCGTAGTTTATACATTACCTTCTGCGTTTATAAGCCTCTTGGGAGTTGGCGAAAAAAATGTAAATTTTCATGTCCGTTCCGCCTCTGCAAAATGGCTCGCTGAAGGGTATGTTTACGCTCGGCAGTCCCAATTTGTTTCGGGGATCGCACGTATGAGAGAGATTTCGACCGAGGAGCACCGGGCGAGAGTCATGCTCTGTCTCCACGCGCGGACGCCGTTAGTGCATTTAGTCTCGTCTACGGTGTCCCACTCGACGGATGTCCCTCGCTATTATTGACGTCCACATCCAGCAAGTTGACGTCTTGGAAAAGCCCTGTTGATGGATTCGCATTGCCAAAGTCACTCGCTAATAATCATTGGCGTTAAATTCCCCCTTCCCCCCCCATCCCTACCTGAGCTCCTCTCGTGCCATCGCCATTATCTCGGGGCTTTCGCTCTGCTGGGCGAAAGCGTGTGCACATTTGATGCAAGGCTGTAATTAAAGTGTTCCCGGTCGCGTAATCGAAGATCTTCATTTCTGTCGGCGCCATCCATCCGACGATGTGGGTTGCTTCACCAATTTCGAATGTGTTATATAATTGAAAATCTTGATAAAATTTAAGAATGGAAATGCATTATTCATTTTTTGACGCGTCAGATGCATCGGATAGTCATAAAAATAGACTTAAAGGCTTAGCGTAAACTATTCATACTTTCTTAAAACTTTCTGCTCTTCATCATTATGTCATATGCATGTATTTATACATATAATTATGTACAATGTACATACATATAATGTATGAATATGTGTATATATTATATATATAAAACCATAAACACAGTAATCAACCCGAAGGTCGGTTTATAAGGTGATGGTAGAGCTCACCCATGTACCAAGCCCGACGGCGTGTGAATATTCACACATCAGGGTAGGGGGGCCAGTTCCTTTCCCTGTGCCGGTTATGGTTTCCCAGGAAGATCTGGTACCCGAAAAATCATCAAGCTTGGGTGGAGCTGCAGGTGCCCAAAGTGCCTTGCCCGGGAATCGAACCCGGGACCCTCTGGTCAGCAGTCCAACGCTCTACCCGCTAGACCACCGCGACCCATTATATATATATATATATATATACATATATATATATATATATATATATATATACATATATATACACATATATATATACATATATATATACATATATATATATATATATATATATATATATATATATATATATAATTATATGAGGGACTCACGGGGTCTCGAATTTTCGGTGGTGCAACCACCTTTCTCAAGAGGAGTTAGGAACAGAACTTGAGTTCTTGAGGGTGAACATGATGCAGAAATAGTGGTAGGCAGTTAAGGATTGACGCACACATTTTATTTTGTTATCGTAACATGTATCTAATGTTCCCGTCAAACTTTCGAATGGAATGGATGTAAATTATGATCCTCTCGTACACCATTTTGGTCACCCTCGCCGGCCTCTTGGTATCAAGCACGGTCTTAAAAAAAAAAGTCATCGGAATAGAGATAGTTAGATAGAGATAATCAGACTCGAATGTTTCATGTACGATTTGGAAGCAGCAGAATTTTCGTCAACCCTTCTCGACCACGTTAAGTTCATGACTTCATGTTTTTTTTTAATCTCTCCCGTAAATGTTCGTTTCATTCCGTTTGTCTCCACCCTCTCTCACATTTGGGGTCGTCATAGAGACTGCTTTGGCGCCATCTCCAGCCGAGATCGTGACGGATCACGCCAATAAGAGTCCACGAGATACGACAGCTGCTGACTCCGCCCCCATACCACCCTACTCCCCCACATCTCTCGCTCTCCTTACCCGAAGGCCTCCCGACAGAGATGGAAGCCTCCCGATGGCAGGAAGGGAGGGAGAAGTTCCCCTTCCTCAGAGTATACACCCAAGAAGGTGAGGGGGTCCCGGTGTGAGTGCCTACTATCTCTTGTTTCAACGACCACCCCCCTCGGGTCCGAGAGGGGTCTTTACGTTCGCGAAAATCTATTTTTGATCACTCCGCCACTCTCGCTACCTGGCGCCCAGCCCGGTCGCCGGAGCGAGGGACGGAGAGCGAGAGTGTGGCTGCTGGTTCGCTTGAAATCTGCGGAATCTTTTGACCGGGACGAGGGGGGATGGAGGGAGATGGCCGGAGTTTTTGACGGGGTATTCCCGAACCGGAAGTCCTCATCGCCCTAGTTGGATCCATCGCTCTACCCTCCCCGTGTTTACATCCCGATGTGCGAATTTTGCCAGCTCGGTTTTTGAGCTTCGGGTCGAATTTTGTCCTCTACCACCCGCCCAAAGAGAGGATCTCGACCAAGTATTGTTGTTCCTGTCCCTTTTGTGTTTGATAAGCAAGTCAACACGAAGTATTTAACGACCATCCGTCCCCGTGAAATCTTTCGTTTCCCATCACGCCTCTATACCTAAGGCCGATGAGGGAAGATAAACTGCGTACGAGTACATGTTAGCTCTAGGACAAGTTTCTCCGTTATATAAATGAAGAATACTTGTTTGTTTACGTGATAGAATGTCATATTTAAAATAATAAGTTTTCAATGAGAAATTATTTGCTTCTCATCATCCTACACCTAAAATAAAAAGTTCTTAGACACGATGTGGCCTGCATGCTTGTATTATTTATATAATATTGGCAATGACTTTCGTATGGGCCAAATCTTTTATCATTTCTCTGTGACTGTGTAAATAGTTAAATGTTAGGATAATGTATTGCGGGAACACTGATGAAATTGGTCTATCAAAACTAAACTATAGACATATATATATATATATATATATATATATGGACGGCACAATATAACACAGAATAATACAGATAACACGTAAAAGGACACTCACACTGTAGATGATTTGAGCTTGGGTCTGACCTGAAGAAGGCCTCGTAGTAGGCCGAAAGCTCAAATCATCTACAGTGTGAGTGTCCTTTTACGTGTTATCTGTATTATTCTGTGTTATATTGTGCCGTCCAAAAGTTATATTGCTCTCGTGAGTACTTCCGCATCATCGATATATATATATACTGATTGGTCCATTTTTGTATTAAATAAGTCCATGGTTCCGAAAACATAACTTTTGATTTTCAACATTTATTCTATCCTAAAGAAGAAATATTTCACCTTATTTAAATTTTCTTTGTTCTCAATATCAGTTTACGATTCCTATCGGTGCTCCTAAATTTGTGAAACCTTCGACATCATTCTAGCATAGCAAACTTCATTGGCTAAACCGAATGGACCGCTTTCCTATGAATCGGAGAGTATATTTCCGAAAGAGAAAAACCGTTCCCGGCGCCATCAATGTAATTTTTCTCTCTAAACTTTTCAAGAGTTGAACGTCTTGAGATATTAAAAAATGCAGAATTGATGGAAGAGCGTGAGTACTTTTCAACGAGTCGTTGTTGGTAGGTTGATTTTAATTTACGGCTGAAAGGACCACAGTATCCTAACGAGTGACTGGTACTTCAAGAGGACAGGAAAAATGGCTAATGAGAACGGAGCCCTCGACTTATATTATCCTTGTCCTTGGTGAAGAAGTGAGCTTTTTGCGTTTCATGTGGAAATCTACTGCTTCTGCTAGTTTTTATAAAACTCCTTGATGCACCTTGCTTTGCGAAGATCATGTTGAGGATGTAGGATCAACGGCTAATCTTAAAAGCCATTTACATGTTTGGGCTATTAATTTTATTGCTCTTAGCGTAAAATTTACGTTTCGTTTCTTCTTCCGCCTAATCATTCTTGGCAGCATTAGACTTTGTTTATATCTCAACACAAATTAAATAAAGATTTTCTCAAACTTGTACGAAGTTGCGATTTACCGGTTTCATCCTTACATTCCCATAATCGCCATTACATGCTTTGTATTCTCTTTTCAACGAATTTAGGAGATTGTTCAAGAAAGTAATTTATTAACGGCTTTATTCGACTCGAGTGAGTTTTGTCACTCTGTTATTCATTTTCGCTAGCTGGAAGAATACGTTCCTTGATTAATCGACGGACGAATTTTCCTTCTTCTTCCCCGCTTATTTTTTTTAACTTTAATGGGAACGAAGAGTTTCGGCGTGAAAAATGAAAATCGCCCGAGGACCGCCGCGAGCAATTATTAGCTCCTATTTATGGCTTTCAGGCGAAGCGTATGTGTCCTAAGAGGCTCTCACGCTTCAAGTAAACTTTTTCGGGTTGGTTAAGTGGTTTAGGGGGTGGTACCTTGAAAAATTCGAACACCGCCGGAACCCTCTGCATTATTTCCCTTTGATCATTGGTGGTTTTGCGTCTCGGTAGTCATTTTTTCTTGCCGTACGTCGTGCCTGGCTGACTTCAGTTGATTCACCAGCGACAAAAAATCGTTTGTGAATTTCCGTTCCGTTTCTTTCGATTATTTTGCTCCATTAAAAAAAATTCTCTTAATTTTCATGCCAACCTTCGTTTCGTTCTGAAATTTCTGCTCATGAAAATAAAATATTTCTTTTCCCTTCGTACTTTAGCAATTGTAAGAAATGTAACATCCTGTTCCGATCTTTAATTTTCGTTTCACTACAAAAGTAATTACAATGTCAAACATTTTTATGACCCTTATTTATCAACAACTGATCGTTCAATTGGAAGTGTGCTTTTACAAAGTCTTTATTCCGGCGTAATTTTTTAAGGGTTTATAACCCATAGTTTTTGTGTAAAAGTTCTCTTAGTGTGCAAAATTAATAATAGGCGTAATATTTATGCATTTTATTCTTCCAGTCCTAAGGCTTAATGAAACAGTATGTTTGGCTCTGTTAATATTTCGCTTAATGTTTACATTTTGAAGATGACTTCTTACGGTTCGGTGCTGAAATCGTCGGTCCGCTTACCAAAACTCGTTTCACGGCATTTATATTTCATTCTTTAAGTGGCATAACACTCCAATCTCTTTTCATTGGTTTAGGCAGGGGAGAGAAATTAAAGGATTACACTAAAAATATTTTTTTTGGATTGAGTTGGTGTTGGGATCATCTCAGTTCTTCAAGTCCCCGGCGACTGACTGACCGAACGAAAAAGAAAGAACTCCGGGGTTGGAAGTGGCGGGGAGACATAGGGATGAGGCGTAAGCAAAAAGAAAAATATCGAAGCAAATAAATTACATTTTACGAAATACGGAAATGATATCCCGCTATCCCGTTGAATAATGAAAGCCATCATTTCGCAATCTTTTGACGCGGTGCCCAAGGAGCAAAAGCAAAGCTTCCTGCGGTGATCATTTATTTCTCATTGCTTTCCTCCTCCCACTTTAACCTCCAAGCCCTTCTCCGTCGCCTCGACTCCCTCACCTCTCCCCTCCCTCACACTCTCCCTCTTCCTTATGCTTCGTCTTTCAATCAAAAGACGTCCATTAAGAATGGAATGCAAGACGCAATCTTTTAACCTCTCTTCCCTTGGAGACGACCATGCGAAGCAACCTTCTTCTTCCGCCTTCTCCTTTTCCTCATCTCTCTCTCTCTCTCTCCTTCCCTCCCCCACCCCCTTATTCTCCCCCTCCCACCCCGCCCTCCCTTTCTACCACTTCTCCACCACCCCCCTCCAACCCGCCGACGATACTCCTACGCTCCTCCTACCCCTCTCATTTGACGCTTTCCCTCCCTCTCCAACTCTCCCCCCCCTCCGCCACCAACCCCTTCCTCTCCCATGACCGTGCCGTGTTCTTAAGTATTTTAAAAGATCGTGCCTCTTAGCATGATGTCCGGATATATCGAAGGCACGCCCCGTAATGCCGACGTGCTGTACTCTGAAATAATAAAGTTTTTTTTCAACTTTTTGTCGGCCCGTGTTTCTCCGGTGGCAGTAGCCGATGGCTGCCAAAGTATCCAACAAATTACGACGTTCAGCGCAATAAACTGTGTTTGAGGACGGGGGCAGAAATGCCTCAATACACTCGATATGCCTTCGTTGGGATTTTCGTCTGACCGTTCCGACTAATGCATTTTCCTGTTATGAGATGTGTATTCCGTGGGTACCGAGCCACAGATCATCGGCGATTTACATTGCGTAACATCTTAAATCGATTCTTGCAATGGATTCCCATCAACTTCTTCATATTTTCCATCGGAGAAGTCGAATCATGGACCCTTCCAAAGTGAGAATGGATGTTGCCCACCAAAGGAAGGTATTATCAAATATTTCCTTAAGGGAAAAGGTTTTCTTGTATTATTAACTATTGTAAGTCGTGAAAGGGAAAACATCATATGAAATAGTTAAAAAACGAAATAAATTGGAAGAAATGACTACCTACGCAATACTGCTTCCAAAAAATGTTAAAAACGCCGTTTTATACGCTGTCGAATTTGTCTTTGACATCCAAAATTAAAGCTGATTTTAGGTCCAGCAGAAAAACATGTAATGAGTAAAATATTAAAAAATCTAAATATTAATGTTAGTTTTTATCTTCCTTAGAGGAAAGTGCTGCACCACATACATTCTTAGATGGTATTATGCCATCAACGAAATCTACGGAATGCCATAGGGGTAAAAGTAACACCATATTGAGCAGACACTATTTTTGTTAAATATTAGCACGTGTACTTTAACGGGCTTAGCATTCGGCCGGACATCTAGGGATCCGGGTTCGAATCCTGGTCAAGGCGAATGATTTTTATGCCCTTTGAAATCGTCGCGTTGTTATAAGTACGTGTGTTTAGTTAACATCAAGGGAAGGAAACCAGTCAGCCGTGCGCGACTTTCCTACGGAGCATGCGTTGTTGACATTTCTCGCTCTCCTCGCCTTTCCTCCGCGGCATCGATGCTTGGGTATCGGCATCGGTGTATCGGTTTACGGAACACCCCTCCCTCCCCCGCTCTTAACCGCTCCCCCCTCCCGATCCTCCAAGCTCCCTCTGTATCATTTGACGCCTCCCCAACCCCTCTCCATCAACATGTGTTCCTTCCCCTCTGCCTTCCTCTCTGCTTTATACAAGTCTCCTCCTCCTCTCTCCCCCTTCTCTCCATCTTCTCTCTCTCTCTCTCTCTCCGTCTCTCTCTCTCCCGGAAGAACAGTGGCTCCTATCCCTCAAGGAGGAGCTCTGGGGGATGGGGGAGGAGGGTGGGGGGAGTGTGACCTTGGCCAGACGGGCTGAAGCGCCGCCTAGCGCGCGGGTGGGAAAACTATGGGCCCCAGCCCCCCCTTGCCTCCCTCCACGCCACCCTATCTCTCTTGCTTCCATCCCTCCCACCCTCTTTCCTCCCCTTAGCCCTCGTGTGTCCTCGGCATTTCCTCTTTTCTCGCCTTCTTCCTCTCCCATTCCTCCGCCCCTCCCCGTCCCACCTCTTCCCCCCAGCATCTTGTCGGTCCCGGTATTCGCCTCGACAAATTTTTGCCCGTCCTTAAATGTCTTGTGCACCGGACAGGCACCCCGCGCGCACTCCCGGAAAATACAGACTGATAGGCGAACGCTTTCATCGACGAGAAATGGAGACCATCAGATCCGCCCTTAAATTTAACCCAGCGACGAGAATTCTATCCGTGGTGTAGCGTATGGAAAATTATGTGAAGTTGGTGAGGACTACGTGAACGCATTAGCAAATATCGCGTTCTGCACCAAAGTAACACGAGACAAATATGTATCAGGCGACAAAAACTAGGTAATTCAAGACTTCTTCAATGACCCTCCTATCGGAAACCATTCGGCGACAAGTGGGGGTTGCGAAAATTCTTGAGAGAGCGAAGTAGGCAGTCACAAGTCGAATGCAGTGTGAGCACATTGCGTTACTTTACAGGAAGTGATTGCTCGTTAATGATTTTTATTCGGTGGCTCCAAAAACAAGTCCCCCGATTTTCACTTGATCGCCGATTCGCGATTGGTTCGAACTCAGTGTAGTAATGTCTTCCGGAACCTTGCTACGAATGTAAAATGATTGCATACTTGTATACCGGTGAGTAAGTACTCCTATGCCTCTCATTTATGTTCGACAAGGAGATTCATTTAATTTATCACTACCTGTGCTCAGGAGAGATCGGCTCAAGGAGAAGTAGTCGAACATGCTTATTTCGCCTCTGACCTTGCTCAAGTTAATGAAAACAGATTAATTCCTCGCAAAACCAGCGTACCAAAGCATTCTTCTCCGAACAGTATCGGTGATAAAGGATCCTATGGGTTCATGAAGTCATCGATTTTAGCCGAATTTTATGTCATGTCCTCGGGCGGTTTTACGTAAATCAGTTGCGCGCGCATCACGTTCATAGGCCACCAGGAACGTTCTTCCTTTCGACGGTCCCCTTTCCGCCTTCCTTCCTTCCTTCCTCCTCGGCTACTCGGGCGCATGTCCCACCGCGATAATTTTAAACGCTCGCACAATGTGACATTACTGCGCGCTTGGCATCCACTTTTTCATACGCCTCTCCTCTTTCATCGTCACTTCCTCTCTCTCAACGTCTTCCCGCATTCCCCTCCTTCTTTCCCTCCTTCCAGACGCTTCCCTGCCTCTCCCACTCACTCCCGACTCCTCAACCATCGGGACTCTCTCAAGTCACTGACCTTAGAACCGCAGTTTTCCTCCTCTTGTTCCTTCTCCCTCCTCCCTGCACCTCCCCCCTTTTTCTCTTCCAACTTCCTCGTCCATTCCCTCACTTTCCCTCACTCCACACGCTTTTCTCCATCTCTTCTTCTCTCTCCCTCTCTCCTTTCTTCCCCATCCCCTCTCCTCACGTCACTTCTCACGAGTAAACCCCGCCCCTGTCCCTCCGTGAGCGAGGCTACTAGGTTACATACATCCAACCCCTTCCCTCCTCCGCCTCAACTCTTCTTCCTTCCATCATCCTCATCCCTCCACGAGCATATCTCTCCCTCCTCTCTCCAGTAATTTATGTCTGTTTATCGGATCGAGCATTCGGTCGCGAGGGAATGGAAGAATTTTATAATATAATCCTGCAACCAGGGCGTGGCCGTGCTGTCGGTTTATTCCTTGCAAGAGAGTAATAAACTCGTAAAAATTGGGATATATAATGCATTTGTTGAGTGTGGAAACGATCAGCGTCAACGATTATTATCAATACGGAGATTGGTTGCGGCTTTACACTCCATTCTCCTCTCACTCAACTTTTTTTTGTCTATAATGCTCGGTGTTCACTTGATTTATTCCATTCCTGCCTCCGCGCGAGTTTACAAAGGAAACAGTGCCTTTTGTAATCCTTCCCATCCGGTATTCCAGCTGTCATTTATTTCATGGACAGGTAAAGAAGTTAAGAATATATCGGTTGAGGTTTAATCTTTACACCTGGCTACGCATGCATAGAATGTCTTTCGTCCCATGCTAAGACTCGGTGAAAATAGTGGCTAACCTTCAGACTTCCCACCGTGAGGGCCCGGGTTCGAATCCTGGAGGCGGCAGATTTTTTTCAGTGGTATCCCGATCCGTACTTGAGGTGCTTTGTGGAGAGCACTATGAGTGAGTACGATGTCCATCAGAAGGGACGTTAAACTGCCGACCCCTTGGCGCCTTTCGACAAGAGTAGGCTCGGTCTAAGCCAAACTTAACTCGTGTTCTTTTTAACTGACTGTGATTTACTCTATTGGAAAATATTCTTACAAAAGTTCGAGGCTTGGACCCATTGCAATTGACGAATTGGAAAAATTACCGAAGGTTATGCAAGAGCTTATTAAGGCGGATTGGCCTACTGAATGAACAGATTCATCAACCATTTGCTGAATTTTTCGTTGTCTTTGATGACATTACGCGTCCCCTCGTGTTAGTACTCTACGTGTGACAATAATTTATTGATGCACATCGTTTCTGTATTTTACGCATTGCCTCCCACGTTCGTTCATGATGTACATTCCGAAATTCTTTAATCGCATAACACGTTTCGCTTTTTCGTGACGTCATCAACTTTTTTCCAAATGAAACGTGGTGACTTATTTGCCTTTTGCCCGTCCCCCTTAAATAATTTCATAATTCCGCAACGTTTAATTTCAGACCAATGTATTTTCCCAAACATTATATTAACGTAGTTAATTAATTAATTAACTTCCCTCCTTAAGGAAGTCCGAAGGAAGGGTCATAATTATTTTCCGGAAATGTGACTCTGACGAAAAAAAGGATGAGCGAGTCCCACTTTAAGATCTTTCACGCCCCAGCCTCAGTCCCGTCTAGGGTCAAGCGCGGATTCGCAACAGGCCCGAGGGAATATTGTTAGAATTAATTGTCCGCTTTCTTGAGCGATCCGCTCTTTCACGCGAATTCTCCTACACCTCCCGACTCGTTTTCGCAAAAGGAAGTGCATTTTTTTTATCAACATACTTGTTTCGTCTCTCGCGCCTTCCCCTTCCTCCCATCCCCTCTCCTCCTCTCTCATCTGGAACTTCCGAACACGTGACACATTACGTCACCGCGGCTGCCCGGGGATGCTGCCGCTTCCCCCACCCCACCACCACCCCTATCATCCGTCTCCTCCCTTATTCGAGGTCCCACTCCTCCCCGACCGCACAACCCCTCTCTCTCCCTCCCACTCCCTTAATTCTCCTCCTCAACCCCATTACCCCTCATCGTCGACTTCATGTCGACCCCCTCCTCATCACTTCACCCCCTTTCCACATCCCCTACGCACTGCACTCCCCCGCTTCCTTAACCCTTGTTCCTTTGCGGACGGCTCCATCATCTTTCGCCGTTCCCTCACGTCGTTTTTTTCCCTTTCCCTTATCATTCTTCATTCCCACTCCTCGCACTTACGTGCGCGGGATGGAGCGAGTTAGCGGCACGCGGAGGAAGCGCACATTTTAAGTTTTGAGTCGAGTCGAAAACGAGCTAACGTCATGCGCAACCCCTTATTACTGGCGTCATTGCAGCTGCCATGTTTTTATTTCGTCCCCGCGCCTTAAATTAGCCAAGTGCAGCGGCGATCATCTGGCGAGCGGAATTGATGTGACTCCCGACCGCGGCGCGGGAACTGTGGAATTTTTCACGACTGCGCCTCGTCCAGTTGTTGCCGAGTCGAAATGGCCACGTCTATGCCGATTTGTTTACCTTGATTTTTCCCGCTGACCCCCCCCCCACCCCCCGTTGGATGTTAATTACCTTTGTTTCCCGTCGGAACGTGATAGATGATCGCCGCGAAGCGTTTCCAATCGCTTGGTGAGTGAGCGGATCGTTTCCAGGAATCTGCCTCCGTGATGACGTTGAATCAACCCCCGAGATTACAATCTCCACGAGGTACTTCATCTCGAGCAACGGATATCTGTAGCCTTCCTTTGTAAATTATTTCGTACCGATCCGTGTGAACAGATAATAATTTTTCTACCAGCAAATTTTAAGAGTCCCCCCCCCCTACCAGTAAGGTACGGTTTTTGTTATTATGACTAGTCAATCGGGTGAATTTTGGACTATTCTGAAAACTATTGTGTCCTGTTGTGGAGTTAGCAATTACTTCTTCTCATTTTATACATATTTCGCTTACGTGATGACATTCTTCGGTTTCCCCATGGTTTCTGTCTGGACCCTTTAGCACCTCCACACCTCCGTCCACTCAAATTCGTCTCTCTTTCATCACATCTTTTTTACTTAATGCTAAAAAAATCCCCGTCTCATTCAATAACTTTTCTGCCGCCTCTTAATGTCCTCCACCTTAACTAATATTTCGTCGCTCATCCTTTTCTCAGCGACCAAACTTTCCAAGTCACTGCCCGAATAATTTAATCCTTCCACGTTCTTTGAAATAGGCGCTCATCCTTTGATATTTAACGTCTATTTTAATACGACGATTACCTGAAGGACAAAATCTTGGATCTTTCTATGTAATCATTTTATTTTATAATTTCTGTTTGCAGGTTTGTTCTCTGAAAATTATTTAATATTTTTTTAGAATGAATTGCTTGAAAACTCTTCAATTGAAACGGTTTTCTCGTCCCTTTCATTCCTAAAACAGCAATCTGTGGTTAAACTCGGCTGCCGGCTATTTCGTATTCGGTTTCCTTTTCCGCTTTCTTTAGTGGACAAAGATGGCTTTGTTAGCCAAAACAGCTAGTAGCGCCGCATAAAATATTTTCATCTTTTGTTTGTTCTTTCGGACGCTGGCGCTTTACTTCCGCGAGATGTTGCTTTCAAAATAGAACCGCTTCAATTAAGACTCCTTCCCCTCCGCCCCCTTCCCCACCCCCACCTCCCGACAAGTGTTTTGCCAAAATTTTAGAATTGGTGTCATGCCTCTCACGATCCATGGCATCTTATAGCTACAGTTTTAAATAGACATCGCCACGATATCCACTCTTCTTCAAAAGACACGAGAAGAGCGAAAAATCGGAATAAAATGCCTCTCATTATTCTATTCGAGAAAAATCCGAAAATAGTAGTCGGAGGAAAATGGCGTGTTCGAAGAATGCCGTGAGGGCTCCCCAGCACTATTAACTGGATGTTTTTCCACTGATAATCATCGCATTTTGTGTATACCTCACCAAATATGGCGTTTAAAGTTGGACGTAGAATCATCTCGTTAACCGCGTTAACCACTCCCCTCCTCTTACTAAAAAAGGAAAACCATAATTGGCAGACTCTTGTTTCAATTCTGGATGTGTTTCGCAACTCTGAATATTCTGAAATATATACGTATATTTACTCGTAATCTGGCTAAATATTTACGTTTTAACGAGTCGCTACATATTTTTCACCGTACAAATAAATTGAACTGCATTAAATATGGAAAATTCGTCGATTCAAAATTTCTGGCTTGCGATTCGATGACATCGTCGAATGAATATCATACCTTTTTTCCAAATTTTATTTATAAAATATAAGGGAACGGTTAGTCCTTGAGGTCAGTGGTCAGTGATATTTCAAAGCTGACATAGGCATAAAATCATCATTAAAGTGATGGCCCTGACCTCTTGCTTTTTTTGGAGATATCTTAAAGTAATATTTTGACTTAAAATTGCATTTTGGTGTATTGTGCTTACCACGGGCTCTGTAGAAGCCAGAGGCATATCCGGGGTTCATATCAGCACTCCAGCAAAACCAAAGGGAGTGCAAGTTTATGGGCATCAGATCTTACTGGGGAACCGCAGGTGGCGGAGGGAAAGGCACTGCCCCCACCGTGAATGCGTCAATTTCACATGGCGTAGGGCTTAGTAAGAGGCGAGTTCTAACCCCACCATCCATCAAGTCGACCTTAAGATTGAAGAGATCGTAGTTTTGGTTTCCCATCGTGCATCACCATTTGCGTCTTTTCTTCGTGAGGTTAAAAGGAAGTACACTCATTGCTTCTCGTGATAATTTGGCTGCAGGTTTTGGATGTGACAGTTGAGCCACGTGGATGCGTTGATTACCGACGAACGGAGAGTTTTAGCGATGGTAAGGATACTTATCCTCTCATGCACACGCGTTAACAGTTTAATTCGAACCCCATTTCCTCATAACTTTGGGCATCCGCTCCAGTGACGGGATTCCTTTATAAGAAAAGGTCGGAGATGTAATTAAAGTGCGTGTTAGAAAAAGAAAACCTCGGAAGTATTGATTACAAATGCCTTGGTTGTTGTTTGCCGTTGGACTTCTTCGGACTAACGTGTGATTTTGCACACAAGCGACACATATACGAGTGCCTCATCCATATATATGTTCATGAACGACTTACTTGTCGACTTGATTATTACATTAATGTTCAGCTGGAAAGACCAGAAGAGATCTCGACGAATACGATTATGTGTCACCTCGCTCAAGAAGTATCGTGCGGAGATAATGCCCTTTGAGGTAGCACACGTTTCCTCTTTTGAAATCCCCACTATGATCACCATGTTGTTTCATGCGTCTTTGATTGAAGTACTCTACAAAATTGTTTCCCAGACCAGCAGATCAAGGAATTATGTTTTTCTATCGAAAGATATGTTGTCACAATCGCCAATTAATGTAGATTTTAGTGAGATTTTAATCTTCAGACAAGTTGTTCGAATGACATTGGATTGAGTCTATTGACCTCGAAACTGCATTCAGGGTGTCCGAGAAAGTTATGGAAAAATTGGAAATCGATTCTTGCAACAGTGTTATTTATGCAGGTTTTAAGGCTGTAGCTGATGAAAGATTATGCTGCCAATTGGTGTGCTTTGCTTGGTTTCCTTCTTTCTACCAATTTCTATCCTCCCTTTTACTGGCTGGCGTCGTTCGGTGTCAATGATGTATTCATTCCTCTGGACCCGAACTCTCCCAACATTTCGACCACCGGATTCGCCCCTTAGCCCCCTTCCCCTCCTACCCGCTCCCCATCCCCACCGCGCCCTCCCCCCTCGCTCACCCCCCCAACAGTACACAGCGAACTCCGCACCCCTCCTCCGGCACCGAGCCCTTTCGCGGAAGTGGCGGTCTCGGGTTCCCAAGGGCGTATGCACACATCTCCCCGCTCTCTCTCTCTCACCCCCCACAACATCAGTTTTCTCAGACGTCCCACCGCTCCTGTCATACCTAACCTTACCTTACCACCTCCTCCCCCTCCCTTCGCCCCCCAACCCCCTCCCTTCCTCCCGGTAACCCCCGCTCTTTTAAAAAATCCTTCACCTTCCTCTTCCTCCTCATTCCTTTCAAATATCTCTCTCCTCCTTCGCAGTGCCACGGCCTTCCTCCCAACGTTGCCATGTTTATCGCTTATTTCTTTCGCCCGGTGCCTGTATTATATTTTGAAAGGGGGGAATGCTTATTTCCATCGCAGTTCCTTTGATTAATCATCGACAGGTGTGAAAAAAATCGACATACATATGCATGCGTGTGAATGGGATGAAGGGAGGTAGATTGTATGCGGAATTGAAGAACAGTGTAATGCAGTGTGAGGTGTCATGTTGTCTTTTTGGACAGAGCTTGCAAGTATAGCAAATGATCAAGACGTGTCCATTCAAAACGTACCTTAAACGGTAAACTACCAATAATAATATCGTATATTATATGTATTTTTCCCCGCTATTAGTCCCGGTTTTTCAGTTTCCCGGATCATTTCAAATATGTAATATGCTATCGTAGGATTGGTGTGTGGCCAGTATGTCCCTTTGCATTCTTCTCTACTTATCCGTTCATTCGTTAATACCTCCAATCACTGTCTTGAGTATTTCCTTTCCCATCTGTGCTCTGCCACTCTGTTATGATCATTAACTTGTTTGGTTTTGTATTGCGAGGTACTCTCTTCGACTTCTTTACCCAGAAAACCTTTGTTCGTGTATCGTACTAATTGATATCAATGAGCGATTTCTTGAAAATGTCTTTTGCAGAGCAATACTCGTTTACAAAATGCTTACAATTGTAAGTGCAATTATTTCAATGCGGTATTGGTTCCAGCATATGGGAAAACTGTAAGGATTTCTCTTTCTGGACCTAGTTTTCACAGCTCTCAGTGGTTATGAAAATAGTTTTACAAGCCCCGACAAAAGCGGATCTACATCCTTTTAACTTCAATTCCGAGTCGGGATCACTGCTTTCCTCCTCCGTTCCTCAACCGACCAGTGTTGCCACGTCCGGCGATTATGTCGTCGGATTTGTCGACTTTTTCCTGATTGCCTTGCCTTACCGTGCACGGAGGGAGAGATGAGGCGAGGATGATCTTTTATGGAGGAGGGCAGGCTTCCCACGCGTGCCATTTTGGTCAGAGCAGTTCCGGTTTTGCCTTCTCTCCTCCGGGTATGCATTGTTTTGATCTCCGTGGCTGGAAACAGTTCGTATGAATAATCTAGCGTTTGCATATCCCAGTCCTCAGGTAAATTCTCATGGAAAGAAGAACAATAAGTATGCATGCACCAATAATATAATTTTCATGTTGATTGTGTTTACACAATTGGATAGCTTGCAGTATAATTTTGTCGACAAATTTTTCGTACTTTGTAATCTTAAGAAGTGGAAGATTGTTGTTTTCTTTGGAGAAAACTTGAGGAACAAATCTTCACCATTTGCTCTTGGTTATACGCCTTAATTCACGAGTCAAATTTAGTTGCACGTCCTCCTAAATCTCTGAATTTAAATAAACGGATCCAACAACTATTCAAAAATATTTTCAGGAATACAATGCATGTCTAAAACTTTATACTTTTTTAACATGCTTTGGTTTCCTTTAAGATCTTTCCCATCGGAGGTATCGCGAAACCCTTTAGCGATGGTTAGAATTCCAAGACATGACCTCTCACTCAAAGTATTCGAGGTTCTTCCGGTGTTTTGAAGGAATGACGTCACTTAGACTGTTTTTTCTTTCATTTTTTCCAAGTCCTCCAAACTTTAGTTCATTTTTTTCTTGACGAATGTAAAGACGTCTTCCAGAGCCTATTGATCTTTCTTTCAGGCTTCTCTTCTTAAACATTGAGAAACCAACCCCGTAACCGTGCAGATTTTAGTTTAATGCCTACTGGATGTATTCTATTTGCCGTGTCTTTAATTTTTTGTGGCAGGTCTCGAATCCATTTCGACGAATTAACGCTTTCCCGATTCCAGACGATTGAACAGAGATTGAACTGCGGGGGGATTGTCGGGAAATCCACGATCTCTGGAATCTCAAAGAGGAGCTGAAAAGATTACCCATAACCTTTGGAAATAAAAAATGGATGGATGGAAGATCGCCGTGGAAATTATTTTGCTGAATAGCTTTGATGTCATTTATACTTTAATTTTGGTCTTTCTTTCTTCATTCTATTACTTAATTTACTTTTAATGATATTCATTTTACTCACGAAGTTTGTAGTCATAAGATGTGATAAATTTCACTCGTGAAGGAGGGGGTTTCCTCGTATTGAATGACAGTGGTTTTCCTTTATTCCTTTGATTCCTAGACTTTTGCGTGATCGGAAGGGGGATCGACGATTCTTGAGAAAAGGTTAATCGGGTCCCCCTATATTTTTGAAATCTCTCTTGGGATTTAACTGTAATGACTGTAGGCTTAATTTTAACGCTCAAGCTCTCACTCTGAAATACCTGTATGAGCTAAAATATTGGGGAAGTATGGCAAGAAATGAGGATTTTTATTTTCCAGCCAGTGTATTCCTCATCTTTAGTTGTGTTGCAGGATAAAAGTTACTCGTGATTACAGGCACTTGAAAGCGTAGATATTTATGGCTGGATGATTAATCACTGTTCCCATCTCCCTCTCGTTTTGAGAGAGCTACCGTGGGCTTTATGCAGCCACTACGTATTTAGCACTTAGCGTTGGCGAAATGAAAAATTGCATGAAGTTGGTTTTGCTATGCATTAATGATTGAATTCCGCCTTACAAATGTATGACCCGGTGTATTTCCTTCATTCAATCGTTTTTCCTCAATTATTATCCAGTGGCCTATCGTTAAAGTAAGGTTTTGGATGGAAGCAGGACTGAACACCGCTATATTTCTTAGCCTCGCCGAACAAGTCACACAGCCTGACACTCCTCCGCTCCACAGAGGAATAAGTGCATTCATAGTAACACGAGACTCGTAGCTATGAAAACATCCCTCGCGTGTGAGTTCGATTTTCAATGAAACATCGATCGGGAATTGAACCACGGACTTTCCGTCGTTTTAGTGAGGATAAAGGCTCGTGGTTCGAGTTTAGAGATTTTTTGTTTTTATAAAAATAAAATTGCCGTGTGTTTTTTATAATTCGACCAATAATTTTTATCGACAAATTTCCTCGGGTGTCAACGTTTGCCACGGATAGGAAAACTCGACTACGGTGGCGCGCGTGAAGAGCCCTTCTCATTCTCCCTCCCCTCGTGTCCTCCCCGTCCTCATTTGTTCACTCTTTGTCGCCCCTGCGGGCGGCGCACTACTGCCACCTTAGGCGTTGAAAACGTCCTCGCCCGATCCCCTCGTCGTTCGGACGTGGCCAGAGGCTGGCCAATTGGGCAAGTTGGCATCCGTGGTTCGTATCGCACCTCCCTCCCCTTCACCCCAAATGTCCGTCTCCAATGCCCATGGCTCCCCATCCGAAATTCCTCTCAATCTGCCGGGGCGGGCACACTGGCTGGGGGACGGGCGCTTGCATGTGGGGACGTTAACCGAAGGGTTTAATACCAACTGAATAGATTGGGGGGAAGGGATGGGAGGATTGGATGAAAGGAGGATGGGGACCACCGATCCTTTTTATTTCCTTCATTGGACCTCTGGAATCTTCCTTCTCTCCTCAGCAGCCATTATTCGAAGCCGTCGTCCGACGCACTTTCTTAAGATGGAGAGAAGCGAGTACGGCCCGGCAGGGGGGGCTTCGAATTGGAACTGCTCGATGTAAATTGAATATCGCAAAGGTGTAGACGTATCGACGTCGCCGTTCCTATGTTCGATGCAGCGTCGTATCTCACCGCGTCGAGTGTGCGATATCACGGATCCCTAGATGGTTCGATTAGTTAACTCCTCCCTTTTCCACTGTCTTCGTGTAGACTATATTGACATACGGTATCTGTTCCTCCGATATCACTCCATATACACGTTCTTTATCACCTCAACTTTTGTATCGATGGTCGTGTGTTTTGAATGGAATGTCACTGGATCGCAGTGGGGTATCGTCCGGTCTGCTTCCAGCCTGGAGATTCTGGAGGGAGATGGAAGCGCCTTAAACAACGCGAATAGACATGGGGGAAGAAGCTCTCGCTTTGGCTTCGGTCACGCTCCTGGTGATGGTGCTGCTTCGCGGGGGCGTGTGGGTGTCCTCGCGAGTCGAGTTGGGTCCCCTCCAATTACGCCTCTTCCCCCTCCCGCCCCTCTCAGGGCCCGCAGCCAATGGCGTCCTTTGCTTACGCTCCGTGTCGGACGGGGCCGTTTCTCATCCCGGCGGCAGCCAGAGGCGATGACATTTTCTTCCTCGGTGACGACGCAGCACTCGGGGAGGGAGATATTGAGAAGTGTCGCCGATGCTTTTTGATGCACGCGCACCAACCCTATCCCCGCCTCCCTCCCCCCATGCGCTGTTTGTGATCGCCAAGAATGCGCTCCTTTTAAAAGTCCATAAACGTTCCAGCGTGGATTGTACACGATTTGTATAAAAAGTTTCGGTAACATTTTTTCCTGATGTGTGCGTGAAGTACTGAAATTAAAACTGTCGGTTCAATGTGCGCATGATCGCAGATCGTAGATTGGCATTGATAAGATGAGAGTGCACACACCATTGTCACTAAAAATTTAGCGATGCCAAAGATCTACGCTGCGCTCGTCCCGAAGGTCTTTGGACGGACGACCAATAGCAGAGCCGAGTATTTGCCTGCAAAGACTCCTGCAACGGCATCGGAACGGCATCGCTTCCCCAACCCCCGTACAGTCCCGACTTGGCACCAGCTGACTATTTCGTATTCCCAAAAGTGAAATCCTCCCTTAAAGGATACTACCAAGAGGACCTTAGGTGTCGTCAAAGAAGTTTCCCTGAGTACCCTTATGGGCCTTCCGGAATCCGCCTACTAGGGAGCCTTCGAGTCGTGGAAAAACCGCTGGCCAAAGTGTGTTGACCCTCAAGGGATGTACTTCGAAGAATATTGAGGCATTGTAACAATATCTTAAATACGTAAATCAATTTTCCCGATACTTTTTGTGCAAACCGCGTCTTTTCTGGCTTGAATTTTTCAACGAGGTATATAATCTCATCTAATTCCACGTCGCTCACTTTCTTCCGCGTGGCTTCACGACGGTTGATTCACTTCCGGTCGGAGTACCCGTGGTGATGAAACTAAGCTACATTGTAGTAAAAATGTGGAGCAGCTACTAAGATTCCCGGAGAGGCGGTGAGACCCACCGAAATCACGACCAAAGTGGGGAGAAAATAACGACCTAACCAACAGACTGAGGAGCGATGCCCAATGGGACCTTTCTTTGAGTACGTCATTTTTCGGCTCCACGTAGGAATTCATCTGCAATCTTAATTGGTGGCGTTTCCTAGCAGTCGAAGAGCGTTGTCTCTAATTCTAACGCAACTTGTTCTCATGCACCCGTGGATGCGGACAAAGATTTATCGTCCTCCGTTGAGCGGTAATTTGTGAATTAACCTGTCCAGCAGTTCTTTCGCATCCGTGCTGAACTTCTAATCGCCATTCATTCGGTAGTCTTTAAATTCAAAGATTAGTTTATTACTTTCTCTTTTCTTTCGCTTTCATTGTTGTTTCTCGTGCACCTTTATAATACTCTTCTTCTCATCTCTCTCTATTTGTCTTGTGGTCTTCATCTTGTGACTTTCCATCGTATGAAGGCATTTTTTCGCTACAAGTGTAGGCCGTTACCGTAAGTCTGGCATTTTTAATGATTTTGTGAGTAATAATTTTTTTATTAATTTAAATTCGTCGATATTCCACTTTCTCTGTTTGGTCAATTATTTCATTCCCAATTATCAAAATTGTTAGATTTATTCCTGACATTTATTACCTATCCCACCTGCTCTAAAAAGTGAATTTATCGTTACTTCCCTAAATTGAGGAATGTCATGCCTTTCTTACCAAGAAGGTTAGATTCTCGCCATAGATATCTTCCCGCTCCACCATTTCATAAATTTGCAAAAACCGCAGTTCGATAATTGAATATATTTTATGCCCATGGAATTCGTCAGATATTTGTTCCTCATTATGCTAAATCCAATCAAAGACCATATACTACAATTTTCACTTCTGACGCAAAAGTGCAGATTTTATTACTTTTTTTGCTTAATAAATTGATCTATAATGACATGATTAACTATTTTTATGACCTCAACGCCTTGAAGGATTAGAGGTCGATTTGAAATAATTAATTCGGAACGAAGTACATTAAATCAACCATATTCAACTTTTTTTCTGTTTATTGTTCGCGTTCGACAGGATTTTTAACTTGGCTTCGTTTTGTGTAAACCATCAAGAACAAAATTAGTCCGAAAGATGTATCACGTCATCTGCCAGGGACATTTAAACGAAAGTATTAAGTCAATCATTGTGGCTATGGAATAACAGTAAGATCCCTGGGGGGCTATTGTTGGTTGCCTCGATCCCCCTCTCCTCCCGTGGATCCAGAACTGACGTCACTTCTGCCCTCTCGTCTGCATTCATTTTTTTCCTCCGCCGGCATCCTCCCTCTCGATCCGTTATTCTCTCCCAAAGGAGCAACCTTATCACGTCCGGTTCCTCCATCGTGCGCACGCACGCATGCACACAAATGGCTGTGCAAACACACATACGTACATACTTCGCCAATGGGGTGAAGATATCAGTGTAGTAAACTCTTCAACAATCCATCTTCTCTTTCCGGTCCCACTTCTCGAAAAACGTGTAGACTATTCTTCTCTTCACGTTCTTCCCAAGTTCAAAGGCAAAAGTGCGCATTTTGAAATATCGATGGCTGATTCACAATGGCGATAAACTTGTGGGGATCAGGATAGGGCAGTGGTACAGCCTTCCCGCCGAGAGGGACCGTGTTCAAATCCTGGAGGCTACAAATATTTGTCAGCAGTATCCCGATGCCTATTTGAGGTGCTTTGTGGAGAGTACTTTGATTGAGTACGCCGTCTATCGGAAGGGACGTTAAACTGCGGACCCCTTGGCGCCTTTCGACAAGAGTAGGCTAATGCCGACGGCGGGTTTCTCTCCACCCTTCATTTCCCACCCATCCCTAATGGCGCAAATGACCTTAGCTGTCGGTCGTCTCCTATAAAAACCACTACTATTAAAATTAAGAAAAAAGCTTTGTCAAAATGTCTTGAAAATATTTTTGTATGAGATAGATTCATAAATTTTCATGATGGCTAGTAATTCACTAGGTGTCCGGTCCGCCTTGGGAGAGAGAATTATATCGTCCCCTCCTGAAATTCGGAAGGGCAGACAGTTCCCGAAGGTTGGCCTTCGTTGGCGATGAAAGACCTCTCCGGTGCACGATGTGGTCCTCAGGGGTGACCCGAGCCTGAGATAAGGAGAGTGCGGAAGGAATGGATGGCCTTCCTTGGTTTAGTTTTACCTTCACTGGCTCATTCACAGGTTTTTCATTTTTGTCTCCCTCAATTTCAGTATTCTACGAACCCTAAATTAATGTGAGATGTTTGTAATTAGTCTTCAGATTATTCTCATTAGTACCTTATACTGGTTACTTACCTATCTAATTCTTAGATAACCTTCATCATTTATCACTATGATATAGTTTGTTTTCTCTCCTATAACTTTTAATGTTTCCGCGAAAATGAAAAATATTAGCATTTGAGTCGCGATTGAGTTAAGGTGATGCCTTAGATCCGTCGGAAGAGTCGTAGATCTCGAATGATTTCCACGTGTTTTTGTGAAATTATAGCTCTAAAGTTCATAACTGCGTTTTGATCCCTTTTTTTAACCCGGGAAGAAAACGTTCACTTTTCAAATAAAAACAGCTGTATTTGGGTCACTCTGGCGTTAGGCTCCACCCCTCATGACAGAATATTACAAACAAAGGATTTATTCCACTGTTCTTCGTCATTCGGGTGATTTCCTGCAGTCGGCTCTTCAAGTGAGCATTTCGTATGCGCTTTCGTCGTCTCCGTTCGTCACCCGTTTTCCGAGAGTTTTGAAAGAAAAATCCGGAGCGTACGGCGAGGATTGACTCGCGTCCCGAGCCTTGCTCTTCCCCTCTTTCGACATTTCCACATTCTCAATACCTTCCTCGCTTATCCGTCCGCGCCCGTCTCTTGAAAGCGCCACGCTTTTTCGGCCTCAACTCCCAGAGCCGAGGCGGCGGGCGGTGTGTCGAAATAATTGAAAGTTGCCGTCCCGCTCTCTCTCCTCCCTCTCCGCGGTCTCGCGGGAGATGTGCTCACCAAGTCCACCAACGCCACGCGGAGAATCACATCATCGCAAGAGTCAGTCAGGTCAGTTATCGGCAGGTTTTTTCCTCTCATCTGTGTTTGTGTGTGTATTGTTCGTGTGATTGCGTGTAGGCTCACATAACCCTCGAATAGAGCGTCCTTCCCCTTAGACTGTCTACGTACGTTTCCGCAGGCCAAATAAAATGCATTATTCATAGGATTTAATATTCAAGATTGAGGATATTACTAAAAGGTGATCCCTATATGAGCGTCTACTCTGGAGGAAGGTATTGATTACTCGAATTGGTGTAAGATGGGATCTTTAAAACGTTCGTCGTCGTTCGGACGATTTTTGTCAGTTCCTTCGCTTAGCTATGTTTACGAAATATTTAGTATTCATGACATCCGAAGTTTACACTTGGGAATGCACGTAAATTGTGTTTACAGTTTTACCTGTAGCCAAACATGAGAGGTGCTAAATTGTGAATAGAAAATCAAGGCAGGAAACGTGGTGGTGAGTGTATCATATCGCGGAGTGAAAAAAAGCACAGAAGTTACCATTTCAAGAGCGTTTCGTAAATGTTTTCAGATAACAGCTGAAGCAAGTCAATACGTTGCGACATTTGTCAGTTTTCAGTCGTTCCATCCGGTGACGTATCTGAAGTTGTTGGAAAAAATTGCTTGTTTATGGAACTTCCTCGTGTAACAGACGAACGCATTTGCACGTAAAAAAAACGCTTCCATTCGCGTTCCTTGCACAAGCTCTAAACTCCAGAGCACGACTAGAAGCCGATTTTGCGCCCCTGATGAAAGAGCAGCGTCCGCCACCGCAGGCATCGCCGCCGGTGTTTTGCCCCCCTTCCAGAAGTCCTCCGCCCCCCCTCTCTCTCTCCCCCCCCCAACAAACGTGACGACAACGCTCGGCCACTTTCGGGTGTATCCATCTTGACGATCTTCGCCTCCCCCCCCCCACCACCTCTCCGCCCTCGCTCCCCGGCCACTTGATTTGAGAAGTTGTTTCAATGAGGAAGTGTGTCCGCCAGTCGAACAGTTTCCGGCCTCTAATGACGTGTCTTTCGTTGCGGTGCCCGGCGATGAATCGGGAGAATATCCCTCCTCCTTCTCGCGTCAGTCTAGGCGGCTCACTCAGGAAGGCCGAAGGGGATCGCAGTGCACTGGAGCGATTTTGGGCCGATTCGTGCGTAATCCAGCGGTGATGAATGGAGGAATGAGGGCAGAGGTTCCCGTGTGTCGCTTTTGAAACGTTTTCATTTATTTTTTGGCGAACGAGACGACGATTGCGTGTGGAAAGGCAAACGCCGTGCGACACATTCGCGAGGAGCTGGCGCCCACATCGTATTCATTTGGATCACGCGCAGTCAGTCAACCTGAGTTCCAGTATCAATCGCTTGAACTTCAAAGGTGCGGGGAAACGGAGGGTACATTCAGCTGGGAAGTGATGAGGTTCGTTGAAAGATTATCCGAGCTGAGAAAAATGACTTATGTCCTGTGTTTGTGACACTCATCACTGATGTATTTCATATTTTCTTCGTACGTGGGTTGAAATGTGTGCGTCATATCCGGTGGATAAATTTCCTTTAAAGATAATATGTTATGAAGGTTATATTCGTTTATTATTTTGGATCGTTCCGTATTCTTTTTTCGGCTTCGAACATGATCGCACTTTCAGTACTGCAGGGCAATCATAGCATCCTCTAGACTAGATCCATATTTCTCTTAGAAGTTGTATAAGATACATGTGGCAAACTTGGTAGCCATTATTTCCAAATAGTATGGCTATGTTTATAATGGATTGCCATCAAATGTAAAACGCGTTAACTTTGTGGAAGAGTCAAGTTTTCTGTAATGACTGTCCACGAAGGTCTACGTCAAGTCGGACGAATATAACTCGTTCAGAAATTTTTCTTCAGTGTTATCCAACGGTAATCAAACTGGTTGAACCGAGGAGGAAGCGTCGGGACCCAGGAAATTACAGGGAGTTTATCACACCCCCTCTACCACCTCACTCCCCTTGAGTAAATTGGTTTTTTCACGCACTCCCGATAACAAATGAATCAACATTAGCGGTTGCCAACCCCGCCGGGCGCGTCCGTTTCCCCCTTCTTTGGCGCCACGTGTGTTCCGCTCCCGAGATTGGAGCGGAAGTTATAGCGGGGGCGGGGGGATGGGAGAGACGGATGAGAAGTGGGAGTGAAAAATATGAGGAGGATCCGTGAAACTAGAGCTTGAGTGTGTGTGTATGTATGTGCGTATGCGCGTGTTTGTCAGAGAGAGGAGTGGGGAGGCGGAATATGCTCTCTTCCGCGACCGGGATTCGATCTGGACCGTTAAAAGTTCAAAAGTTTGTTCCGTGCGTGGTCGTGTGTGTGTGTGTGTTGTTCTCTGTGTGATTTCGTGTCGGTGTGCGTCGGGTAGGTCCTTCCTTATTCGCCTCTCGGCAGGGCGTTGTGCGGAGGAGCACCTAATCCTCCGTGTGGCCTCCTCCCTTCTTTGGGCGGTGGAGGATGAGGAGGCGGAGGATGGATGGAGAGCTCTCCTTCCTCCTCCCCCGCCGCTTCTTCCCTCCGCAAGAGCAGACTCGCACATAACACTCGAGACTACATACACTCGCCATCCGCTTCCTGCTCATCTCCTCTCGGGTCGAGAAAACGGTGTCCACCGCCTCGAGGCTCCTACATCACTCCCTTCTCTCTTCCATCCCTCCCTCTCCTCCCCACCCTCCTCGCCCGCTTTATTCCTCGCAGCAACGCTCTCATCGCCTGCACACAATCCTTCTTCTTCTTCCCGCTCCCCCCCACCCCCATCACCACCTCCGACAACATGCGTGGATGGCCTATTTTGCATTCGTCATGATCTTCGACGCTGCTTGGGGCTTGTGCAAAGGGAGTGAGGATCCCCGTCATCCTTCCGTTTCTCCGGAGGGTGAACTCCCGACTTTGTGGTCCTTCGCGTATGCATCTTCATACCGGCGGCGGATATAGATAGAAGCATACTAAGTAACTAGCCTCCAGTGGTAGACCATATGACCTTTATTGAAACTCTGCGGAAAAAGTATTAGGGATTGTTTATACTTCGTACATTTACTTCCACGACCAAGCGATTTCAATTGCCTCCTTAAAATATTCATTCAATACACTTTTTTTAATATCGCTTTTCATTGATTTGTTTTCATTTCTTGCTCCACTTCATATTTCTTCGCGTATCTCAGTATTTAGAGTCTAAAAACTCATTTCTTCCTCCCAGCTCGGAAGTCTGCCGTCTTGCTCATGGAAAAAATTCTTTTCCGAGGAGTCCGTGGCTCTCCTGGCCCACGTACGTATGATTGAAAAGAAATTTTCGGGGTCGAAGAGGGTAGTCATTAAATCAGCCTCGAAGTTGGTGGTGGTTGAAATGTTGGTAGACAGTGTTCCGTCGTAACAAAATAGGATTGTGGTTCGCTGGATTCGGATGTTAGTCGCGGTCGCCAGCTTTGCCCCCGGTCGCATGCAACACTTCCTACTTTGCCCCTGACATAAAGTGGACATTTTTATTAGACAAGCAGAACACCTCCAATCCCGCTCGTGAGAGGTAAATCTCCTCGTTCTTTTTTTTTCTCTCGTCCCTACTACTACTACTACCTGTTGATCCGGAGACTTTTAATTGCTTATTTCGAAGTTAGAGCTGCACGTTTTCGTATGCTTCGTGTGACCTCGGGTGAAAAAATTCAGGAAATTTTGTGTGCCTTCTCGATAATTGGACGACGTTTGCGAATCAGGTCAGATTAAAAATACTTTGGTGAAGGTTAAAAGTAGAAAATATTTCACTAAAGATTTAAACGGCTGCATTGAGGCTTTTTAAGCTCGATTTTTTTATAAAATGTGTTGTATCCGGCGTAACTTTTTTTATCCAACAAAGAGGAATGAAATTATTAAGTTTTTAACCCCAAACACTTAGTGAAAGTTAGCGGGATAAAAAAAGTCGAAAATTTCATTCCAATCGATTTTTTATGCATGAAAATTAACGGCTTCCAGGTGGAAGTTAGGAAAAAAAATCTTACCGTAACCATGGGCTATGGAATCTTATTGAAAGAAAATAATGTGTTTGAATCGTTGGTTTTTTGACTTATGCTAAAGGTGACGGATTATGTTGGCAAATTCAACTAGAAATTTCAATGTTACGTGCCTTACTGTAGGTTTATGTGATAAAATGTTATGTCGTCGACGATTTTGGATCGGGTAGGGTATTTCATATCTTAACCCACTCAAATAGAATACAGTCGCGAATAATACGTGTAACCCTGAAAACCTCCGCGATAATAATCAGAGTAATTGTTCATTATAAATATTATGTGGAATTAAATCGACCGGGAGTTCGAATCGTCGTACTTAATGTTTCCTACCGCTGTCTAACATTGTTGTGAGGATCTTGAGATCTATCATTTGCTCTTATGTCAGGTTTAAACACAAATAATTAGTATTTACGAAACGTTTCAAGTCGTGCACGTAACCTTAGTGCTTCCGGTGGCTTCCCACGTGGCTACCCAACGATAATTTGACGTGTTTTGTTTCTTCATAACGATTCTTCATGAAACTGGCAACAATAATAATGGTTAATGTTCGATAATCGATGGTTCTCTGACTGTATTTATTAATTAGTCACGTTTGATTACTCCCTAGCATATTCCTTCGTACGGGCTCTTAATATCCCCTCCTCTTCTTCCCTCATCCGCAGAACTGCCAGACTGCGCGGCCAGAGCGCCGTCCTCTCCCGTGGTAGGGGGCTCTGCTAGAGCCGCCCCCCCGACTCACCCTCCAAGACGGCCTCCGCCGCCGGTAGGATGAAGCTGCTCCCGCTGCAGCTGCCGCCCGGCACGGGTGCAGACCGCTTCACCATGCCCATGGGGCCCTTCTCAGCCGCCTCGGCCGCCGCCGACATCCTCTGGCGCTACCACGCGGCCGCCACTGGCATCCCGGCGTTCCCCGGCACGCCACCGCACACCCGCCTCCAGGCACCCCCTCACCCATCACAGCAGCAACAGCAGCCTCAGCACCAACAGCAACAGGCGCCGCCGCCCCCCTCGCCCACCCACCAGCAGCTATCGCCCGTGGACTTCAAGGCGCATCTCCCGGCGGGGATCGAGAGCGACCCCCGCGCGTGGTCCAGGGAGGACGTCGGGACCTTCCTGAGGTGGTGCGAGAAGGAGTTCGACCTGCCCAGATTCGACATGGACATGTTCCAGATGAACGGTAATTGGGCTCACGTTGCTTTGGTCAACAGTTCATTTATTCAAGAACTCATTTATTTAAAAAAACTAATCGGCTATACATAATCCCACCCATGGGCTGCGTCCTTGAAGTGGTGCTTCTGTGATCTCGGAAGGAGCGATGATAATTACTCCTAGCACGGTCACCCCCGCTAGATAGGGCTTGATAGTCCTGTTGACCCCTAGTGCTGCACTGGCAAGAACAATGATTTTGCTTCTGTCTAGTAGGGTCACCCAATAATTTTATTTGATAAAATGAAATATTAAGCACCTACTTCGACCAATTGTTTAAATAACAAATAATATTCTTCGACACAAAGGTCTGATGGATAGACCAATCTAGGTGAAAAACATGGCACTAAACTCTACAGGGGTCAAAATTAACACATTCAGTATAGGGGCGGGTTTGCTTTCTCTGGGGTACCAGTACCAGTCTTACCAAATAATTCTGTAGATTTGCAAACCAAAAATCACACAGCTCACGATATACTTGTCGTTAACCCGACGTTGGCCTAAGTTCGACCGAAGATTAGGCAATAATGTTTCGTTTTATTTGTGTATTTTCTTAGCACGTGCAGTTCACTGCCCAAATTATAGCAAAATGCGTCATTGGCAGTCAGTAAAGATGTAAAACCCATCGTTTCCTCGTGATCGCTGACGTCAAATGATGGCATCACCATAAAGTAAGGAATGCACTTCTTCATTCAACGGAACGCCTGTTCGAGTTTTTGTTTTAACCTTCTCCAAAACGCAATTTCTCTCAGCGCATGTTGGGAATTCAGACTTGCACACAAACAGTAAAACCACTTGACGAATTTAACCATTCTTCCACATGCGAGAGGCTTCAGCGTCATTAAAGTAAATTAAGCAAACAAAATTAATAGAGTCACACTAGGGTATATATTCTTGCTGGGCGAGCATGCCTGCCCTGCTCACTGGCACAAAATACAGGCTAGGGGAATATACCATCCCTCTTTCACGTTGTCTCCTCTTTTCATGATGGGCAACTCACGCTTTGAGGTATACGAGCATAAGTTGAAGGTGTAGTTGCAGGCTGAAGTACCCAACACAACGTAGCGTAGACACTGTGCCGATTTGCCTAAACCAACCTTCTCCACATTCCTCCCGCAGGCAAGGCAATGTGCCTTCTGACCAAGGGCGACCTTTCGGAGAGGGCCCCAGGCGCCGGGGACGTGATCCACAACGCCCTCCGCCTCCTCCTGTCCAGGAACCAGCCGTCGACCCCCACGGCGCTCAACCTGCCGTCCCCGCCCGCGCCCCAGCACCCGCCCACCACCCCCACGTCCCTGCACCATCCCTTGATGCACCCCTACCACCACCTGCCCTCCTCCCCCGTCACGCCCACCTCCGCCACCGCCTCCTACCTCCCGCCCACGTCAACGCCCACATCGGCACCCAGCGCGGCCGCCGCCGCCGGCTGGTCCATCCTGGCCGCCGCGGCCGCTTCGACGGGGGCCTCGCCGTCCGCAGCCGCCGCCGCCGCTGCAGCCGCCGCCGCCGCCTCTGGCTCTGCCTCCTCGAGGATCGTGGACGACTTCCACACCTACGGCCACCACTTCATGCACCAAGGTGAGGAGAACGACCTCTCCCGTCGAATGTCGAACATCAACTGCATCGCGGTTGAATAATACATATATCAGTGCTGATTGAAACAATATCAACCTCGGAACGTCCCATACAGTCGTTTTACTTTCCCAAACGTTTTAATTTTCCATTTAACTTGCCGTTGTTAAATTAAATTAACATTTTTTTAATGTAAAATTCTTCTGAGAGTGATGCCGAGTCATTGAATTTAAGACCAGGACAATGAATGTGGAAAACAAAACGGAAAATTACTGAGTCACTCATTTTGAAATAGACTTTTGGCCATTCCTTGTTACTTAAAAAATCATAAATGTTTGAATCAATGATACCGTATATTAATTATTCTGAATAGAGACGCTACATGGCTGTGCTAAATCAGTGATTGAGGCGTCGTAATTCCCAATTGTTGGTCTTGTAGTTTAGTGCTCTTTCTTTTGCTTCCTCTATATTTATCTGTGTAAATGACAATCTCTTTTCACAGATATACTAGTAGTTTTAGTTCACAGTTCTTGAGAAAATAGTACGTAATAATTACTGGCCTTAATTCACTCTGGGTAATTTTGTTTTTTAAACGTAAAGCCAGAAGATTCTTAAGACTTGATTTTCTGGTTTAGCTTCAGTCTGTTATATTAATTTTGAATAATCATATTGTCTCATCACCTCTCAGGCCTTCTAGAAAAAATCTCATCAATATGACCAGATACACCCAAGGAATTATTTGTCTATTGTTCTCGGTCAAAAAAGTACCGATTACAAGATTTAGGAATCCTGCTCGGTTTTTCTCCAAATCATATGCAATACTAATTAACCATAGTAATGTAATGAACTAAATAATATATTTAATTTTTCATTGAAATCATCTGCGAGATCAAATTCTAATTTGAAATATTCTCATGAATGTTTGCAGGCAACTCTGTGACCCTTAGCCCAGCTCCCTCCATAGACAGCCAGTCTGGCAGCAGCCCCACCCAGACAGAGGCATATGGCAATGGCCAGCAGCATGGATATGGTATGCCGCCCACATCAGCAGCTAGGGGATCCGCCGGTACCGGAAGTGGGCCCTCAGACTCTGAGGAGGGTGATGATGATGCCTTCCCTGGCAGTGCAACAGAAAGGGCTAACAGTCCAGAAGGAAGTCACCAACGAGTAGCACCACCACCACCCCCAGCACCTCACCTACCCTCCTCACCGAGCACCAAGGCACCACCTACAAGACTAAGGGAAATCGTGCAAAGTTCATCTGAGACACCAGAGCCTAATACAAGTGAGTATACCCCGGGATAAATGTGAAAGGCTATTTGTAGGGATATTCATTTGCTCATTTATGGGCAGAGTAAGCTCTGCACAATTACAAAATCCAGTCAATTATCAGATATTGTGAACCATCAAGTTATAGAAAAGTGCAAAATGTGAGTCATGACTACTGATTTAATTAGAAGTACTTATGCCTAGAAAAAAGTAATGTGCTGAGGTGCCAAAATAATTGGTAGTAGAAAAAATCCATAGTGCATGAAAAAGCAGACAATAATGAATGGTCATCAGATTACTGAGTACAGATTAGAACTGTGCAAGATGCATTTTAAATATTATACATGTTATAGGATGTGCTTCTGTTTTTTCATTTTGTCTTAGCTGCTTGTGATCAGAAACACTGAATGAATATTGTAAATCATATCCATCTAGTAAAAATTCCGCTTAATAATATTGTTTGCATATATTATGGGAAAAAGTAATTATCAAGAAAAATATTAACATTTCAATTCTATGTACATTTTTTATTAATACAATACCTAAATGCATAATAAAATTCCTTTTACAAATAATTATCAACAAGCAT
Organism: Hetaerina titia; assembly: GCA_037158775.1. NCBI lineage: Eukaryota > Metazoa > Arthropoda > Insecta > Odonata > Calopterygidae > Hetaerina > Hetaerina titia. The sequence continues at coordinate 91,032,138 of CM073775.1, read as the reverse complement.
CGGAGGTAAAGCAAGCCTCTGCAAACCAATGCCTCTTGGAAAATTCAATTTTGACGAGCTTACCAAATGCTAAAATATATGAAAAGGTGAGGCAAAAGTGAGCCATGCATGTATCACTTATTCTACAAAGAAGTTATAGTGATTTTCAAGGTGACATGATAATATTTCAAATCCCTTAAAATAATAATTTGAGAAATTGAAGAATTTGAGTTTCAGATATTTTACCAAATGTCAACTAATCTTATTAGGAAGATGAATAACTACGGAAACTGATATGAAGTCTCGCATGAGGGTTTAAATTTCTTCCATCCATGTCTTGTACTGTCATTGAATGAAATGATACAGAAAATGTATCAATGTGCACTGATGAATTATTTTTCTTTCTCTCAATCCCTAAAGATGGCCGGCTGCTGTGGGACTTCTTGCAACAGCTTCTCAATGACCCGCCTCAGCGGTATGGCCACTTTATTACGTGGAAGAACCGAGAGACTGGTGTATTCAAGATTGTTGACCCACCAGGACTTGCAAAGCTTTGGGGAATCCAAAAGAATCACTTGTCCATGAACTATGACAAGATGTCTCGAGCACTTAGATATTATTACAGAGTCAACATCTTGAGGAAGGTTCAAGGAGAGAGGCATTGTTACCAGTGAGTATTTTTGGGTGATTTCTTGCAAATACTCTAACAAAGTCTCTTTGTGCTTGCTGTCCCTGAATTAACTGAATGATTGAATTCATGATTGAGATATCATCATAATTTTTATATTTTACCTGATTTTTAAGTACTGCTTTGTTCTTAGTTTGTCTCTAAGAATGATTGAAATTTGACCCATATAATAATGGTGATTGGTCATGTAATGGTAATAGATAGTAGGCATGATGAGTTTAAGCTCAGTGGCCCATTGTACTTGGCTTGAAGCTTTGCTCTAATAATTTGACTTGATAATAAGGTTGTGGCGGCTATAGATATATTTGGTGTCCAATTAAAAAAGTAAATTGCCATTATAAAATTTGATAGATTGAGGTGATGTATTATTGTGAAATGGGAGAAGGAAAGACAGCAGCAGTTGAGAAGGTTGTATGTTGTTTGCCTTTTGAAAAAATAAATTTCCATAAGCCCCGCACACAATTATAAAAGGAATTATTTCTTTTCTGTAGGTTTCTCCGAAATCCCAGTGAACTGAAAAACATCAAGAACATCTCCTTACTTAGACAACAAGTCGTCAACAGCAATGGCAACAGTGCCATGAATGACAACAGTGCATGCCACATTGGTGGAGTGACAATCACCATGAAGCAGGAGGCGCCCGAGTCTCCTGAGCAACACAACTCTCACCCTGCAGAGGATGATGAGGAGGAGATGGCCACCGATTTGAGCCTCGGTGGCGTGGACACCCTCCTCCCAACCGACCTCAGCGTGGGAATGGCATCCTCCAGGTCATCGCCATCCTCCGGGGCCCTCTCTTCTGATGATTGCGACGAGAGTGGCATCAACGGCCACAGGGATGGCGATGCCGCATCCCGTGGGAGGAAGAGGAGTGAATCTTACCTCCGGACCCCCAGTGAGGTGAAGAATGCCAAGAGCATTTCTTTGCGTCGGCAGCAAGCAGTCAACGGCAATGGGGCCATCAGCGATGGGAATGCATGTCACATTGGTGGTGTGACCATCACGGTGAAGCAGGAAGCACCCGACTCGCCTGAAAACCACAATTCTGAAGACAATGAAGAGGTGATGGCGACAGACTTGAGTCTAGGTGGTGCGGACACTGACACCAACAGTGGAAGGGGATCTATGAGGTCACCTTTGTCCTCGGGAGGTCATTCGTTGTACAATGGTGAGATTGGTGTTGCTCAGGCAGATATGGCCTCTGCAGTGCATAGCATTAAGAGGAGTGACTCGGATGTAGAATGAGATGGACACGTGTTGAGTTGGGATTGTTGCTATGAGGACGGGTTGGTTTACTCATTAGAACCCTCCTACGTAATGTGATGACGTAATTGTCGAAACTGTGATGTTTGACGTGTCGGCCAGATGTGTCATGACCTTGGAAAGGCAAGAGTTATTTAATTATCTTGCAGAATGTCTATACATAAACTGCCATTGTGTACAAAAAATTTATTTGTTATTTTTGTTTGTAATATAGCTTATACTGACATAAGAATTCTAAATGGGGCCAGAATTTTGTTATAGAAAAACTAATTAAAATGTTAATGGTTAAAAAAAATATATTAAGGTTCCAGTCAGGATTTCAAAGGGTAAAGGTTGTATCATCTAAGCATTCCACAGGGTTACTCTCAAGATCTATCAATTTTTAGGTATCGGGATTACTAAAAGCAAATGAAATTTTTTTTCTTAGTGCAGATTTAAATAAAAGAGATGTTAAGGAAAACAGGGAGGTTAGTAGCGGCGGCCCACAGGTCACACGCATGCATTGGTGAAGCTAATGTGTCGCCGAATCAAACTTTCCTTTTATCCTGGGATTGGTGAAAGTGATTTGAGTCGTAAGTGCTCTTTTCTGCAAATGCTTACTCAATGTGCCATGATTATGTGGTTTTCCCCCCTCCGTCTGTCTACCTTCATCCTCTTCATTTAGAGACACATTTGATGATGGACCAGTGGAAACACTCCCCATCACATGTGGCAAATGAAAAGGATAAATAAAGGTGATTCCCCCTCTATATGTTTCATCATGAAGCCATCAGTAAGGTGGTGATTAAATGGGAGAACTGTCAGAGTGTGCAAGAATGTAAGTCTTCCAAGGTGATTCACTCCATTTCGGAGGTTGTAAATGCAATGTGTGTGAAGGAGAGAGGAGTAAATTAAGTTGGGGAAACTGGAATAAGTGCAGTGAGTGTAAAAGACATAGTCAAGGCTTTGAAGAAGAAAATAAAAAATATAATTGATGATATCATAATGTAAAAGTAGGTGTGTTAAATGGCTGAATGAAGTGCTAAGGTCCTTCCTTATATGCAAGTGAGCACATGTCGGCTGTATGTTTCTCTGTGATCTCCCCATCTTGTGGGCCTATTGGTTGGCCAGGTGAGCTATGTATGTATTTGCATGTTCATCATAAATTGTGTAAGATGTAATTTGGTGTGATATAGGTAGAATATTAATACATAAAATGAAGAAAACTTTGAAATGCTACACAATTGAAAAATCTTATGGCAGTGTATTAATTACAGCACAGTAATTAATTGTTGACAATAGAAAAGTAGGAAAGGTTTTACTTTCCCTATTATTTAATGTACAAATTGACTAAGGAAGAATTGCTCTATTTGGAATACTGCAAGGTATAAAAATTTCTACTGTGGAGCAAAAGAAGGAAATTTCTAGTTCTATTATTTTTCTGAAAATCATATTTATCTATGTTTCACTAGTTATAACAGTCATTGCTGTCCAAGAAGAGTGAAGAAAAACCATTCTTGCAATTAATTAAGTTACTATTTAAAAATATATAATGACAGATGTACTTTCTAGAGTAAATACATAATTTACATATTTTAATAATGTCTGCATTGCATATATTATCCTATTTCTTGTTTAGTCCAATTTTTGCTCAACAATGGAATTAAAAATTGAAACTGCCAGTACATTTTTACTGGTATTATTTATGTTTGAAATGATAAACTCACAGTTTTTAATTAAAGACTCAAAATGCTTTAATTGGCCTCATTAAATTTCACACCCTTGGATTATGTGTACAGGATGCCACTTGTGGCACTAAAAGAATTACCTGACCTCAATGGGCTTGAAATAGTTGGAATAATAGCATTTGGCATAGCCTCTCATCCGTTATGTCTCATTGCATGTTATACTGGGTTCATGTAAAATACTGTGTATAGTGCTGCTTTGTTAAAACAAATACTATATTTTATACAGATAAATTGAAGCACCAATTAATTGTTAAACAGAGTTCTCATCAAGAAATGCAGTGGGCTAAAGGTATTTTCAAACTGTGGCTCCATACCATGGCATTACATGCTTATGAGCTCCAAAATCTGCCATAGTTATATTCTGGAAAATTTCCATAAACTGTAAATGCATTTAATCATCTCGTGAGAAGGGGAATAAATTATTTCATTATTGGATGCCAGTCTGATGAGATTCAGTTTGCTGGCATTATACTCAATGAAAGATAACTTTTAATGCTGGTGCCATGTTTTTCTAGCTTCGTTGTATGTATTCTGTCAAAAGTATTCTAAATCATTGCTTCATTATCTGAATCAGGTAATGCCCAGCAGATGTTTAATAAAGTTTCTCGGTTTCTCAAACTGAGCTGTTGACAGCTTATGCTAATTTGCATAATTGCTACGAATTTGTGTGGAAAACAGAGCAAGAAAAATTGTATTGAAAAACAAGAAAAGATCTCAAAAAAATGGCGGCAGCAAGTTGGAAGATGTGTGTTGTTTTATAATGAAAATGTGAAAGAAATTGGATCTTATGCTCTGATATATTTGTAATTTGTATAAAGTATGAGCAGCTTATCATAATATTATGGAAGAAATTTTCATATATATTGAATGTGTTGACTTTTGTACATAAATACACTGTTAAGGAAGTCTAATTTTCCGCATCAGAATAGTTATTGATTTTTAAGAATGATTCTGTTTTTCTTTCTTTCTCAATCCCAAATTTCAAAATATGAACCAGACTAAAATATTTTAACCGGCTGCTGGAAAACTTGAAATTCCAACTTTCGAGGTATGCTATGCACAACAATTCGAATATTTGGGAATATCATAAAGATGCTGAGTTATGGGACTTTTGGATCCATCAATACACAATGAAATATAATTACTAATATGGCCCTATTTTTTAAACATACCCATATTGCTGCATACATAAAATAAATGAACCTTTCTCACCATGTTTATATACTCTGGTTTTGAACCACATATGATCAATCATGTTGGTCATCAAAATTACATCTTATCATTCAATTCAAGTGGACTAATATTACAGTCAAACTAAAGGGTCATTAATTTATTTTACCAAATTAGTGGGTAAATTGGATTCGTAATGTTCGCCTTTTGTAAAAATATCAATAAGTCACGAATGAAAAACAAGGAGCTAGTTTGCAATAATGGAGAGAAAAGTTGAACAGTTGTATGTCCTTAACACAAAAGAGCAAGCATGCACATATCTTTTTTGTTATAATAGGAAGGATGTCATTTGTGTAATTCAATTTCCAAAAATTGTTGGCATTTAAAATAAAGATGGGGTAGTCCAGTGGGTAGAGGAGCGCTGAGCTATTGATCCGAGGTCCCAGGTTCGATTCGATTCGAGGACTAAAGAATCTGAAGGTGCCCAGGATTCTCTTCAATCTTTCTCTGATCTTTTTACACAAACCCATGAGAGGGTGCTGGGAATCTCTTCTGTAACGTAAGCTTTGGCACAAAGCAATAAGAGAGTGAGAATGAAGAGGGATTTTTATCTCATATCTGGGGCGCATCAAGACGCCGGGTACCGAATAACATGCCGGCTCCCTCATGCTTTGGAAATTTATTCACAAGAGCATTATTGATGTTTCACTTCAATTCTGATCAATTTCATTAAATATGTCAACTGTTTGATTTTCGACAATGTATGCCACTTTGATAGCCCGCGAAAATCGAATAAATTTGACTGATTAATCTGTTACATTTCAATTCTTATCAACTTCAGGCCTCTACCGATTTTGTGTAATCCTATTTTATGCCCTCTCAACATTAAGGGCAGTCCCCCCTCTCCTCCGAAAGTCAAATCACCCGAAAGCCGACCTTGGGTATCCCGCTGCCTCCTACAGGGATATACAGGTGACCTGTAATTATCTCCCAACACATTTTATTTGTAGATTTTAACGGCTGGGTTATTTATAAAGCATAGCGAGTGGCATTTATGAGACCACGAAAAATATGTGGGGAGAAAGTGACCATTAAAATGATAAGGGTCTAAAATTTAACTTGCCCATGTTGAAAATTTGTCTGATCTAATTGCGAAGCTGCTTCGAACAGCTGCTGACTGAACGGTAGAAAAATGTGGAAGGAAAATCGATTAACCACCGCTGCACGAAGGAGGTGAATCTGCTCTTTCTACATAGGTGACGATTCTTCTTGCGGGCTCATGATAGCTGCTTCTAACTTTCGATTATTAGCGGTTCAAAAGGGCCCTCTACAGGACGGTAGTAGTATGGTACGGCGGAGGTACATTTAACAAGCCTGTGCTACCTTCCTTCGGTTCCAACAAGCGCACCCTCTCCCCAATATACCCCAACTAGCTTTCACGTCAAACTTACCTCCTCCCAAATATGTACCCAATCCCCTCCACCTTTACCTCATGATTTTCCTTCAGTCCCATTTCTGTTTTCAGTGCGTTAACTAGCGTGTGGATGACCTTCTCTGCCGTGTACTTAGCTGGGATTATGTTTTCCTTCAGGAATATAGGCAAGTTGTAAGCATGTATTTCCACTTTATGAAATTTTCCTATCATATTTATTCGTATTCGGACCTAGTACCAACAATTTTACTCTTCATCTATTTAGTGTGTGGCGAAGGAATGTTGCGCTCGCGAGTAGTTATGTTCTGAACTTAAATGCACCAATTGCTTATCGGACTAGGCCACTCAAATCACTTTAAGGTGAATGGTCGTTCAATCCTAAGATTGGTTGACTGCAGCCCTCCATCCTACCCTATTTGATGCTTATTGGTTTACTTCCTAGTATTTTTTGCAATGTACTTTCTTCTTTATTTTCCCCATGTATTTATCCCTTGGCCTTCCTCTTGGGACTTTTCCCTTTATTTTTCCTTCTATTATATTCTTCACGAATCCATTGTGCCTCAGGGTGTGGCCAATCCATCTGGTTCTTCTTTTCTCTATGGTGTTCCATTAAGTCCGTTCTTCGTCGATTCTTGTATATAGTTCTTCATTTCTTATGTTATCCGTCCATTTGATCTTACGCATCCGCCTCCAGCACCAGGTTTCGAAGGCTTGTAGTCTTTTCTGGTCTACTTTTCCGATGGTTCATGCTTCTGATCCATGGAGTGCCACACTCCATACGAATGTTTTCACGTATTGTTTTCTCGTCTGTAGTTCTACCTTCTTTGAACGTATTTTCATTGTGAATGCTCTCTTAGCTTGAGCTATTCTTCGCTTGATGTCTGTAGTACTTCTTCCGTCCCATGTGATGGTAGTTCAAAGATAAGTGAAGGAATCCACTTGCTCTATATTTTGTCCTTTGAGTGTGAATACTGTGTTCCGCTTCTCTCTTCCACATACTAGAATTTTATTCTTCGTTTTGTTTATGTTCATTTTGTATCTTCGAAGAACTTGATCCAATACGTTTAGTGACCTTTGAAGAGTATCCTGGTTTTCTGCTATCATTCCAATATCGTCGGAGAAGCGTAGCATATTTATCTATTCACCATTGATCCTAATTCCGTTTCATCCGATGCCTTGTGCTTCTCCAATTGCCTCATCCAGGTAGATGTTGAACTATGCAGTTGAAAAGTCGCATCCTCCTTTGTTAATTTTAGCCTCTATATGGCTTCCATATCTCACCTGCATTGTGGCTACTTGCTTCTTGTATAGATGATTGATTATTCTTCTGTCGTTGTAATCTATTCCGAGTTTTTCCAGCAGTCCAAACAGCTTCTTCCATTCCACATTGTCGAAGGCTTTCTCCAAGTCCACGAATGCTTGTCCACATGTTTTGTTTCCTCTATCATGATTCTCAGACAGAGTATGGCTTCCTTGGTTCCTCTGTTCTTCCTAAAGCCAAATTGGTTTCCCGATAGGTTATCTTCAATTTTCCTTTCCATCCTTCGACATATTATTCGTAAGTATTTTTAATGCATGTGACACACGACTCGAGGTTCGGTGTTCCTCAGATTTCTCTGTGTTCGTCTTCTTTGGTATTGCGATCATCACACTCCTTTGAAAGACTTCCGTCATTGTAGCTATTTTTGATTATTCCATACAGATTGCTCTTGTCTTTGTTTCCAAGTGCCTTGATTGATGTCTCCGTCGATTTTGTCTTCTCCAGGAGTTTTGTTTTTCTTGAGGTATTTTACTGCTCTATCGAATTCGCTCCTCAGTATGTATGGGCACTGTTCTTTTGTCATCCGTTTCACTATCGTCCTTCATCAGGTTTTCTTCCAGCGGCCTCAGGCCTTAAGTAGAGTTCCTCAATGTATTGCTTCTTTCTACTTCTCTTATCTCCGTCGTGATCCATGGCTTCTTCATGTCAGCTCTCTTACTCACCAGTTCTTACTTTCTTCCCCAACTTCTGCGATTTCCGTCTTCAGTTCATCTCTCTTCGGTGCTTCTTTCTCCTTCATCACCTAGTTTGCTGTACATGGTCGTGACGAATCTTTCTCTGTTGCCTTTTTCCCACAGCAATTTTGAGTCCCATCTTGACTCTTGTTTGGTCTTCTTAATTTTCTCGTATAGAAGTTGGATCTCCATGATTAGTAGGTTATGATCGATATTTATGTCTGCACCGAGGTAGCTCTTGCACTGATTCACCTGGTTTTTGTGTCTCCTTCTTACTAGTATGTAGTCTATTTGGTTTCTTGCGATATCTCCTGGCATCTTTCATGTGTACCTCCAGATCATCACAGTATCATCACAGATCACTTTCCTTGATGTTAATATTTCCCTAACTAACAACAAATTTCTAACCTCCGTACATACTAAACCTACTAACAAACAACAGTACCTTCATTTTAACAGCTGCCACCCCTACCACACCAAACGCTCCCTCCCTTACTCCCTCTCTATCCGCGGGCACCGCATTTGCAACCATCCCGAATCCCTCAACACATACCTCAACAACCTTCACCATTCCCTCCTCCAACGGGGATACCCAGATTCTCTCATTCACAAAAAAAATCCTAAAACAATCGTACACCCCCAATCCTCCCTCAACCACAGACTCCCACCCTCTCTCAATATGCACCACCTGCTTCCCTGGCATCCAGTCCCTTAAATTCATCCTCAAAGACCTGTACCCCATCCTCAAAAATCACAACGTTTCGTCCAACCTTCTTCCTAAATGCCCTTCTGTTACCTTCAAACGGCCCGCCAACCTATCAGATCTCCTCAAATCCACCAAGCCTCTTTCCAAATCCCCTCCCACCCCCAGAATCACACCCACTCCGTGCTTGCGAGCAAGATGCAAAACTTGTCCCATTTTCACCAGTCCACCCCTCTCCATCCCACCTTTTAACTCTCTCCCGCCCTTCCCCCACTCCTCATGCACATCTCAGAATGCAATCTATCTTCTGATTTGCAAACTCTGCCCGGCATTTTATATAGGCCAGTGCTCTACACCCCTGAACCTCAGGGTGAACAATCATCGCGCCTCATGTAAAATCCCTCTTCCCCGTCCGCGGGTCTTCCCATCCCAAAACATGCCTCCCACCACAACACCCCCTTCAGCCACTGTTACAATGTTTCCGTGCTAGCATCCCTTCCCCCATCCGATAACCCTATAAAATTAAAAACAATGGAATTGGCATTTATATGGCTGTGTAAAGCCTATCAACATCCGGGTCTCAATGTTGTTCACTAAATGGGTGGGGGGGGGGCTGGGGTGAATGGAAGTGGATTTGTTTCTTGCGAGGTGGTGGGACAATTTATTCATCCGCATACATTTTGTCATCCTTGTCCTGGGTTTTGACTTGTCGAGCCCTTATGATGACTTTGTGAGTTGATGCCTTGGTCACGGGTGTTATGGTATCTGTGGATGAATTGTTAGTTTTCTGTGTCGCTTGTTACTATTTCCGCATTCTCCTTATTCCATCTCCGCTCCCCTCTGGCCTCCCTTTCCCCCTCCATAACCTCCTCCTTCACCCCTCCCCCACCACCTGTTCTACGCTCCGCTTTCTCCCCCTCCACATACCCCTCCTTCACCCCTCCCCCACTACCTGTTTTTCCCCTCTCCCTCGTCCCCTTCTCTTTCTACACCACGTACCCTTTTCCTCAGTCATATCTATCTTCCAAAGAAGACGGAGTTCGATTCCATCGAAATTAGCAAGATATTATTGTGAGTGTTCTTTTTATGTGTTGTCGTGCTGTGTGTTACTGTCTACGTTTTGAATATTCCATGAATTTTTGTTCCAGAAAAAGTGAAATTTATCTCTCCGTTTACCTCGGATGTTTGCACTCAGAAAAAGCATTTGCTATATGTTCAAGTAACTAGTCTGATTCTGTGATCGTGACGCCACTAATTTTACGTAGGCCATGCGTAAGTTAGATACACGGACCTAGTCGAGCCGTCAAATAGAAGCTGTGTGTGGACATAAAGGGATAGTCGGTGTGTGGAGAGCTGCATCAAACCAGTCTTTTTATTGAGTGTTGACCAGTGTTGTTAAGGTCGAACAAAATAACCTTGGTTGCATAGTAGATTATTTTTTACACTAAAAATAAGTTAAACGCTTGAGTTAGTAATTTGTTGCCGGAGATTTCCAGTGCCTCAATCGTATCGTATGCGTACCTCAAACAAAATATGTATCACATGAAACAAGTCTAATGATTTGGCAAATTTCCGCCAATTCTTAAATGTGTATCAGAAATTGCTTTTCATTTTCACGTTTATTATAATTCTTCTAGTAGTCATGGAATGGGGCAATGTGCAGTATTCGTGAATGTACGCTTCATATTTATTGATATGAAACATTTAAGCGGTAGTTTTTATGGGAGTAGACCGACAGCTAAGGTCATTTGTGCCATTAGGGATGGGTGGGAAAGAAAGGGTGGAGAGAAACCCGCCGTCGGCATTAGCCTACTCTTGTCGAAAGGCGCCAAGGGGTTCCGTAGTTTAACGTCCCATCCGACGGACGTCGTACTCACTCAAAGTGCTCTCCACACCTCAAGTAGGGCTCGGGATACCTCTGAAAAATATCTACCGATTGCAAGCTTTGAACCCTCTCAGTAGGTGGGCCTGTACGTTAGCCACCGCACCATACCGATCCCCTTTGATGTGCAATAAGCTTGATAGTCTTCCACGTTCTATTGTTATTTCCGAGGCCGAAAATGAAAATCATTTTTCCCTGATATTAATTTCTTCACGTAAATAATACCCTCAGCTTTCTTCTGCCGCAAGTTAACATTAAAATCTTCGCCTCATCCCTTCTTTATTGCGAATACATTATTGTAAAAATTAATTCATTGTATCCAAGATCTCTACCCGTATTTTTAGGTTATTAAGTAGTAGGACATTACTTCGTGTGTGAAATGGAGCATGTTTATTTATCCTCATGTTCTCTTTATTCGATTAATTCGTAATTATTCCATTCCCCATCGTTTTTTAAAAGTGGACGACACAGTACGAGTGGTTGCATTTCTTTTTCCTTGGTTAAGTTTTTACCTTTTTAAGCTGTCTGTGTGCTGTATGGTCTCGATTTTTGATTTTTTTATACAATTGGTAGATACGTACGAGGGTCATCCGGAAAGTAGTACCCGTTCGTGAAATAAAGACACAAAAGTAAATATTAACAAACATAAAAAATTTTATTTGAAAGAGGATACTTTAAACTACTTCTCAACATAATCTCCAAGCAAATTAAGGCATTTGTCATAACGTGTGACAAGTTTCTGTATTCCTGCTGCATAGTCCTTCGCCGCCAGCTCATTGAGATACAGGGTCACTCCTTCTTTAAGTTCTTCATGCGAGGGACCCATCTTGCACAAATTTTTGCATAATGCAGATGGTGTTTAACAATTTCATGAACAATTGTTCGAGAAACATTGGGAAAATGCTCACAGATGTCATCAATTGTGACGCGCCGATCGTTCCTCACGAATTCGTCAACTGAGCTCACCAGTTGGTCTGTAATGACAGACGGTCTCCCCGAACGCTCATCGTCGTGTGACTCGTCCATTACATTGTCTCCATACACCTCCTTTAATTGGCGATGAATATCACATGGGCGAACGTTTCTTGCATTGAGGAATTTAACCACTGCCCTCACTTCACAACTGGCGGCGTTCTAAATTTTTTTAAACATTGTAAACAATCACAGAAACAACACAGGCAATGCTAACGTCACGCAACTTGGCTCAGAGAAGGCAGACAAGCCACTGAAGCTATCTGACCTCGTCCAGCGGCTACTCGCGTCGTCAGCACTTCATGCGGCACGAACGGGTACTACTTTCCGGATGACCCTCGTATATGTATATTTGAAATTACCTGCAATCGCACATCATACCATATGAAACATTTACATTGATAAACGCTTCTTTAAAATACAAAAAGGCAAACTACATTGGATCGTTCACGATTTTGACTGACATTTTTTTCTCACGTTTCCCTAATTGTTCTTTTCCTGAATTCCAATGGGCTTTCCTAGATGCTTTCTTCCATTTCACCGCTGATTTTACGAACTTGTTAGAATTTTCAACAGACTTTAAGGTGCAGTTATGTTGCTCGCACCTAGTATCCATTTCTATTCTTCTTCTTCCCTCTATTTAATCTCACCGTCATTTTTTGTAGTTTTCAGCTGCTATTAAAATCTCTTAGCTCTCCTTATAATATTGAACGAAATATATTTTTTACGTAAAAGGACGCCTCGATAGCTTAACTGGCTAAAGTACTCGGCCGGTCATCGAAGGATCCGGGTTCGAATCCCGGTCAAGGCGAATGATTTTTACACTCTGAAATTGTTGCAATGAAATGCATGTTAGCGGACAACTCTGTTAAAAGTTACTGCTGCGGAATCTCTTGCAGTTTCTTGAAATTTATTATTTCTTCATTTGTCTTATCGCTTCAAGAGTCTTCATCTTTCTCCATCGGATCCTCTGCTCTCTTGTATTCGCTAGTTGGTATGATCAGACCCTTGGACCAGACCAGATCATCTTGGAGTCTCTCCTTCCGTTTAGAAATCAAATCTGATTTTCAATACTGTCAATGGATGTATTCCGGTTAGCTGAGGGAGTGAGGGAGCGAGGCCACTGGCACCGTAAAGGATGTGAGATTTTTGACATTTTGTTCGATTGGAAAAACTGCAAAATTTCCATTTGGCTTACTTTTCTTCGTTCTAAATTCAAAATCGGGGTTCAAAATTTGGGGTTATAAGATACATATTGTGATAACTTCAAACTATTTTAGTGCCGTAGCTACTACGCCCATTAAATTCATGACACCATGTCGGTGTTCGTGATTGAATATCATTTTCTGATACCTTGTGTTCCTGCCAATTATTGATCGAATGGGATTATTTATTTTAATATTTTTATTTAAAATTTTTCAGAACTAGAATTATCATCAATCTGGGTGGATTGGATCATTCAGGCACCCTATTCACCCTAATGGCTTTGCATTTACAAACCACTTTATTAAAATCACAAGCACCCAGCATTTCTTGTACCGGAGATGGATGTTTTGACATCGAGTCAGTCTAGTTTATAGAAATAAATTTTCCTAGTTTTTATGTAAACCATAGTTTCGCTCATGTTCGTTAAAAGGCATGACGTCTAATCGACGTTTTTTTAATTATATAGACTTGCTTGAAACTTCAATTAAAGTCCACAAGAATAATGAACATTTCAAGTAAATAAATTCCAAGAAACTGCGGGAGATGCCGCAACAGTAACTTTTAACGGAGTCATCCGCTAACATGCATTTCAATGCAATAATTTCAGAGTGTAAAAAATCATTCGCCTTGACCGGGATTAATTTTAATTTCAATTAAATTCAGTTTATATTGCGATACGAGCAGTGGATGGCTTCTATTCACGGTCAGATTTTGTTACTTTCATAAAAGAGTGAAAGCGTAATTTCATCATAAAATTTAAATATCATGTATAAAATTAGTAGTCGTACTGAATTAATCAAATGGTTTAATTCTCGTAGTTATGGTAGTTTGAAATCGTGGTAGATTTGTCTGTCTGCCAACGATGTTAAGGTGAGAGTAATACCGGAATAGAAGTTTTATTTGATTTTTGTCGATTTGCCCATCTTCAAGCAGTGCGTCGTGATATTGGTTTGTGTGTGCAGTAAGCAGTGGAAATGAATCAGTTTGTGGCTGTCTACCATTTGAGGTACAAAAACTGTTTTTGAGAAATTTTGCTAAAAATATACTATTTCATGAATGTTTTTGGATGGCCGCAGAGACTAACGACCCCTGTATTTCTCAGCCATGATTACCTGGGAACAACGTGACTCTCCAAAACTGCAATAAACCTTCATCGATTCCGCGAACTTCCTTCCTTCATTCCGTCCAAAATGCCTATACTTTTCCTGCCCCTTCCTCGCTTTCCTAACGTTCTCCCCTCTATCAAAAGTCTTTAACATTCCATTGCCAATCAAAATGTTCTGCATCCATTTTTTCTGTCTCCTTTGGATTTCTCCCAACAATGGTCTCTCTCCCCCTCCCATGCCTAGTACTTTTTTGATTGTTTTCCTCTCCTATACTTTACTGTTCCATTCTTTTCTACACCCACATCTCAAAGTCCTCCATTCCACGCCTATCATCTTGCTCCAACATCCATCTTTCCCCCCCGTCAAAACCACGATCCATATCCCATGTGTCCTCATTGACCTTTTCGTAATATTCTTACTCAACGTCATCAACTTCCTCAACATTGTAACGCCTTCTTAGCCTTTGCACACCATCTCCTTCTGTCCGTGCTTCTTTGAACGTCTAGGTCCAAAACACATATAAGTTAGTCAAAATGTTCCACCTACTTTAGTTAATGCTTCGTTAATTTTAAACTTTATTTTAGCGTTAATATTTCTGAAGAATCTCATAACTCTTGTTTGGTTTACATGTGGTACATTAAAAATGGCACCCTGTAAGCCACCGCTAGGGTGTGTGGTAGGGGATGATAACATACCAGGCATGAAACATGCAAAATGTAGTTATTTCCAATTGTTAATTGCTTTTAATTTAATTTAAATATATAGATCATGATTACTATAGGTTTATGCAATAAAATACTTTTACCCCCTTTTGCGGTCTCATACAGTTTTATGGTTATCGGTCGTGGGAAAAATAAAATCTTAAATCTATCTGTTCTACACTTAATCTCTCTAATTTCCTTGACATGATCTCTCCTACCGTAGTGCGATGGGGTTAATAATACATTTTCGGCATTATTGCTAAAGAGAAATCCTTCCAAATTACGCAAGAGATTTAATCTGTAATTTAACTTTCGCTCCATAAGCGATTCCCAACCTAGCTCCTCTAATGATTTTGTTACGCTACTTAATAATAACAACGTTTTACAAATCTAGCTCCTATATGCTGCTCGCGATATGATTTGGTAATCAATCAAGCTTAGTTAGTTAGTTTTGTTAGGGAGGCGACCGACAGTTAAGGTCATTTGCGCCATTAGGGATGGATGGGAAAGGAAGGGTGGAGAGAAACCCGACGTCGGCATTAGCCTACTCTTGTCAAAAGGCGCCAAGGGGTCCACAGTTTAACGTCCCATCCGACGGACGTCGTACTCACTCAGTGCTCTCCACACCTTAAGTAGGGATCGAATACCACTGAAAAATATTTGTTGAATTGAACCCGGGACCTTCGCGGTGGGAAGCCTGTACGTTAGCCTCCGCACCATCCCGATCCCCTCAATCAAGCTTCACGAGGAACTGAGCACTAGCACGAGTACTAGCAGCTAAATGAGTCCTAAATAACGAAGGATAAAAATTGCTCTATAATCTTCTCGTAACATTTCTCAAAAACATTTACTCCAGTTCTCCAGGAATCCTAATTGTTTGCTTAATTGACCACATTCCCTGAAAATGTTGCACCCAGGAGAGGTCGTGAGTGTTGGTAACGCCTAAGTATTTAATCGAGTCTACACTTCCTATTTCCATACACGCTATTAAAGATATGACAAGAAAATTACTTCTTGAATCACGAAAGTTTCAAGAGAAATGGAAGGATAAGAACTGTATAGTAAAAACATTAAGCCGCAAGTTTAGTCATAGAAAGAGAATAAGCGTACATCGATAGTGTAGGACCAGGTATATATTATTTCGGAATAGAAAAGTTATAACGAGAATTGAAACCAAATAAGGCTAAGGGGTTTGATAACACCCCGTGTAATTACTTAAAGGTGTAGAAAAACGTGATAGAATTAGCGCTATAGTCTAATTTCTACCCCTAAAGAGGAATGAAAAAGCGTTTGATAGAGTGAATTGGGAAAAATTAATGCGTGTATTGCAGAAAATAGGAATGGATTGGAGGGACAGGAGACTGATCCGCAACCTGTACATGTCTCAGACTGCTCAGGTGCGAGTGGGGAACGGAGAGTCCGGATGGGCAGTGTTAGAAAGAGGTGTAAGGCAGGGTTGCCCATTGTCACCGGTGCTGCTCAACGTATATGTGGAGGAAATGATTAAAGAGGCATGGGAAGAACTGGAGGTAGGAATGAAAGTCGGAAGGGAATTCGTAAAATCGGTTAGGTTTCCTGATGACCAAGGATTAGTTGATCAGTCAGCCAAGGGGTTGCCAGCATTGCTGAGTGAATTGGAGGTTCAGTGCGATAGATACGGGATGAGAATCAATATTAATAAAACAAAGGTTATGCGATTTTCCAGAAAGAAAAAGGCTAAACTAAACATTAAAATAGGCGGGGAAAAAATAGAGCAGGTAGAACAGTTAACGTATCTTGGAAGTGTTTTGGACCAATACGGTCAAAGTAGTAGGGACGTAAGGAGAAGAACTGCACTAGACAAGGAGGCTTTCTCAAGGAGGAGAGAGTTGATGACGGGGACGTTGAGTAGGGAGGTTAAGACAAGACTCGTACGGCGCGGAAACGTGGTCGCTGAAGCAGGAGGATAGACGTAGATTGGAGGCTTTTGAAATATGGGTGTGGAGAAGGATGGAGAAGGTGAAATGGACCGAAAGGAAAACAAATGAGGAAGTACTGGAGATGGTGGGTGAGGAGAGGGGTTTGTTGAGAGAAATCCTATGGAGTCAGGAAAAATGGATGAGAAGTGTATTGAGCGGAAGTGGAATATTGAAGAGGGTGATAGAGGGGAGGATGTTGGGCAAGCGAGCAAAGGGCAGGAACAGGATAGGGATTTTGGACGGGATGAAGGGAGGAAAGAGGTACATGGAGATGAAGAGGGACCTTATGTAGATTAGGTTGCTGGATTGGGTTTTGTTTGGAGTTACAAAATGTTTATTTGATAGTTGTGTCCATCCAAAAACCTACCTTTACCGGTAGATTACCTAATAATAATAATAAAGAGGAATGAATTAAGGTGGAGATTTTCTTTAGAATAGTGTTCTTTTCCACCCCAGAAAAGAGAACGGCATCCGTCACTTCTAAGAGGAAAAAGAGTTCTTTGTTACTCTCAACAATACTCGCCTTGGATATATCCTCCAAGAGTGTTCTTAAATGTTTTAGCGCTGAAGTGTTGTTTTAATTGTATAGCTTAGGGGCTGAGGGGCATGACCCAAGTTATTTTGGTATAAGACCGAATGGAGAAGGCAGAAGGGAAGGTTGAAGACTTGTCAAGGGACTTTGGAGGGACCAAATGGGATGCAGTTGGCAGGGCACCTTCTCTCTCACCAGTTATTTTTCTCCATTCCTTCCATTTCTCCCGTCTATTGCATTTCCTGTCTTCTCTAAGCCCTTCATCAACACAATTCGTTGAGAGAACATTTGTGATAGACAGTGGATTGGTGCTGTTTGGTGTCACCTCAATGGGATTGCTACAAGAAATATAGTCATGATATATTTTCATATTGACTCTTTGACAGGAAAAAGTTTTGAATTTAGATTTCTAATATCCTTGTTGCGAATCATGAAGATGATTGCTCTGGACAACTTTGTTCCCCTGAATACTTGTAAATTTCCACTAGATTGGCCATTAAATAAATAATCCAATGAAAGAAATAAAGAGTTGACCTACATGGGCAAGAGGGTATTTGTTGTAATTAAAAAAATGTTTTTTGATCAGAGTTAAACTTCAATAAGTTCTGATTTTGAAATTCATTGCCATTGACTTGTTCTACAGCTGCTTCTGAATCCTGATCGTTGCAGAAAAACAGTGGTAAGCAAGCAAGCAGTTGTGGGGGCCGCATGTGGGCAGTATTCGTGGCAATGGTGGTGAAATTTTGAATAAAGTAGGTCTCACTATTGATTTAATAAATCCAAATATATAATGATTGTTTATCACTTGATGCCCATTGTTAAAAGTGTTCAATTAAATTTCTTTTTATCCTAGTTGAGAACAAGCGTTTCATGAAAGTTCATAAGTTATAATTAAAATTGCTTCTTTGGAATGAAATCATAAACATTCTATTTTTACGAAATATTTCTTACACATGAGATGTAAAAGGTGGAAATTTTGAGTAAAAATTCAGGGGCCGACTAGAACATAAGATTAACCAAGATTCAGGCAGATAGTATGGTGAGACCCGGGTCTGGGTTCGATTCAAAGTCATGCCTCTATGTCATACCCTCAGCTCCACCCAAGCTGTTTTTTTTCGGGTACCAGATCTTCCAGGGAAGCCATAACCGGCACATGGAAAGGCACTAACCCCCCTACCTTGATGTGTGAATTTAACACCCAATCGGGCATATTATTAAGTGATTTTTGTGTTTTATATCAGTGTTGCCTAGCATCCAAGTATTTAGTGGTTCTTCATGACTTGGCTTGATTATTCTTTTGTTTTTATAATGAATAGATTTATCCCTATTTGATGTAATCCAATCTTTAAGATCAAACATGTAAATAAAAACTTTTCCTATCTATTTGTGGAGTAATGAAATGCTTTAAAAAATATTTAACAGGCAGCCATTCATTGCTGCCTGTTAAACTGCCAGAAACCAGCTGCAACCGATAGACCAAAGGAACAGAAACGTAGGTAGGTGCCTGTGGTTCAACACATGAATTTCAGCTGATTAAATTGAAGTGTGATTTAATGTGTTGAATTATTCAAGCTGGAAAAACAGTAAAAAACACCAATGAATTTATTGCAATTAAGTAACCATAGTAAAGAATCTGCTATTGAGTGGTCCTTCGAAATGGTCCTTTAAGACCCATGAAACCCAAAAAGCCTTCTGTAATCACTCACTCAAATGTAAATGGCTTACTTTCATTTGATCTTTGTTTCAAATGTTTCTTCCAATTACCAGTTGCCTGGTAAAATTTTAATGTTCTCCAATGCTTTCAGAGGCTTTTTCTCTCCTCTCTTTTCCGCTTTAATTTCTCAAGGTCCAAATTCCTAATCTTCAAACTCGATAATTAAATCTAAATGGAGAGGTGCCATGAAATATGAAGAGCATTGATTAAATTTTGAAGTAATCTCGCATTACCTACTCCTACTTACGGTCACATTTTTTGTTTTTGCTATTAAGTTCCCAAAAAAATTCGCATCAAATTAACATTACAATCCTTCCATTGGTATAAGATATTATCTAGTTCTGTAATTGGCTGGTAAATCTGGTCCAACAAATTCCTTATGCCGAATTTTTATTAGATTTTTAATATGAATCCCATTGATAGATAAACATAAATAATTTAAGAATATGACGTACCAAGTGACGTATGGAGAGTCATGTTTTATGTTAACCGTGGCCCAAGTTCGAACGAATCCCATAAAGCCTAAAACGAAAAAGACAATGTATGCATTGTCTCTCTTTCGTATGAATTTTGTATGGCCATGTAACAATTGAATTTCGAAATTACACGTTGGTGTCTCTAGTGGGAAAAGTATGTATTAGGATGTGCTGGTATTTGAGGAGATTTCAACTAGTGAAGGCATGCGCCATCTGTTGGATGAAAGCTCAACCAATTAATTAAATAAATTTTTGTTCATTAATTTCCAGAAAAGTGTCACCAGAGATTTTGACGGAAGGTTCAGGACGCCGCGAGGGACCAGGAAAACAATTAAATATTGAATATTTTTGTGAGGAGGGCTGCCATTTTTTCCGGCCGGGCGGCGGGCCGCCGGAAAAAACGGCACCCCTCCTCACAAAAATATTCAATATTTAATTGTTTTCCTGATCTCCCGCGGCGTCCTGAAGCTTCCGTCAAAATCTCTGGTGAACATTTTGTGCATATTAATGATTCGAAAATATTTTGCAAAAAAAAAAAATTCGGTCGCAAAAGAGAATCGATGTAACATACGTTATACCTAGTAGCGACTCCGCAATCCTCCTCTTATCCCCCGGGCTACCGGGTTACTTGTGAAAAGTGGTTCGGAACTTTTATTTGTCCTGCAAAACTACGGACTTAGCCGATTTTTCTCAAAATCAATCCGATGAACTCAGCAAGGCTCTCACCCGGCGAATCCAAGGCATCCGCCTGCCTCGACGCCTCTCTCGTCTGGCGAGGGGCTCTGGACTTAGAATATTTTTCGCTGGGTGGCCTCGGGACTTGAATTTATTTTCTCGGGGAGGCTTAGCACCTCACCTTGGGCCTCACGGTACCCCGAGACGGCTCATGAGCGGTTGGCCATCGATGGAGCTACTCTTTTTTGAAGCGTGAGCCGGTTCTTGGAAAACATTCGATACCATGCATTTTCGCATGTGATAGACCAATTAACTCTAATTATTGGACTTCGTTCAGTTCGTTGCATGACATAATTTTTGACCCGGTGCGAGCAAATGCACCTCATATGTTTACAAAATCACGAATTACTTTAGAATTATTGTATAACATTTTAGGCTACCAACGTAAGTATTAAGGCATCTTTTCATATTTTACATATGCCACACATTTTTTACATATAGTGAAGCTACTTCTTAACTACTACATGATAATTAATTGAAATAATGCCTCTCTCGCGGCTTTTTGGCATTTAAACAATCAGTTCGATAATTTGTTTCGAATAGATATTTGCATGTAATGCCGACATTCCATTCAAGTTAAGCTCTCTACGTACAATTCTGTTTTAATTCGTAAGGAAGTGAATAACCCGCATTGCCGAATTATGGCAGAGGGTGTCAATATATTCAGACTGCCATTGTTCGGAGATATTTAAAATATAATCATTTACTCTAGGTAACACAAATAAACATTTTCATAAAGTGTTAACCTCAGGAAAAAACATTTTTTTAGATGAATTCCTGTATCTCTAATTCTTGACAGCATATTAAGGGCAGATTAGTCCTTCAAAAGTTTCACAAAGAGGATGATTTAAAAATTAGACAACATTCAATATTGTTTATTTCATCTTTATTGCTCATAAATACATTTGTTGAGATAAATGTGTATTAGAAATTGTATAAGTATTCCAAATATTTTTTATTAACCAAAAC
Organism: Hetaerina titia; assembly: GCA_037158775.1. Lineage (NCBI taxonomy): Eukaryota > Metazoa > Arthropoda > Insecta > Odonata > Calopterygidae > Hetaerina > Hetaerina titia. Next base: position 91,010,930 of record CM073775.1, on the reverse strand, counting down.
ATTTACTGAAATACCCTCAGTCACTATTCACAAAGTTAGTGGTGGAGGAGTTTGTCTATTCAGAGACCTCATTTAAGGCTGACAACTACATGAAGTGCACTTCTTCAGATCCTGACAGCACTGTCCACCTTGGCACCAGCAAGGAAATGGGCACCTTTGTTCTTATTTCCTTTGGTGTGAAAGATTGCTGATCAACCTTGATTCCCATGGATGGTCCTCTTCTCACCTAGTGCACACATCCAATGGAAGACCTGAGGGAAAACATTTGAAATATGATGAATTTAGAGTTTATGGTTTTTTAAAACTACTTTTAGGATTAATAAAAATTGGCAATTTTCCACAAAATAAAATTTTAATACGACCGGTTTCGATGTAACTACATCATCTTCTGGTGTCTAGACCAGAAGATTATATAGTTACATTGAAACCGGTCATATAAAAATTTTATTTTGTGGTAAATTGCCAATTTTTATTAATCATGATATTCTACCATACCATGGCTGAAATGTCTCTTTTTACTTTTAGGATGTTTTAAGCGTGTGTGTTCAAAAGGGCTAAAGAAATATTAATTGGTTTAAGATTGAAAGATTGGTTCCCCTTTAAAAATAAAAAAATTGAAACTTGCACTAAATTAATACATATGACCACATTGAAATATCAGAGATATTAAGCTTTAATTAAAATGGAAATGAATTCCATACAAATGGTATTTTAGTGAAACCGATACAATTCATCTTGAACTTGTATTGGAAATTATTTGATTAACAACTGCTGCTGCTTCACTCAATTACAACATTTTATTAATTCATCTAAAACTAATGGGTAGAGCAACCTTTGAATGAATATATCTGTGGTAAACAATGGTTAAGAATGGCTTGCTGAAATGAACTTAAGATCATTACTCAAATACCATGTAAGAAATTTGAATCTAAAATACATTAATATGCTTGTGCATGTTGATCAAATGAATTTTTTTAAGCATTCATATTTCAAATATGCCAAAGTATATTTAAATATTGGCATATGAATGTGGAAATTATAAGATTAACTTAAAATAACAATGGAATCTCTTCTTTCAAGAAAAGAGAAATGAAGTACAATGGAACATGGAATGATGTCTATTTTACTGTATCAAATAGGTTTATTTAATGGAAAATCACCTGGGCTAATAATTAAGTTCACAACATGTTTTTACAAACTTATTGATGGATTCATAATTTTTTTCTAAAGGAGCTTTAAAAGCTGCTTAGCCTCCCCTTCTACCCTCCTCACCGACCCATGAGAGCTCCCAAAAAGGTGACCTATTAGGAATCAAGGAATGAAAATAATTGGGGGGGGGGAGAATGAGGACAGAATGAAAGTAAAGGGGTGTGTGTTGTGCGAGTCCAAGGCAGGAGAGGTGGGAAATCAGCAAGAGTAAACAAGGATATTTCACACTAGTTATCAATCATAACATCTACCTTGCTTAATATCCTTCAACAGGGGAAAGTAGCCCTGATTTGAACAAATTGTGTTGTTTTATCATGACTTACAACAGTTGCTAATGCCAGTGGATAAGCAGATATTGGAAGCTTGTGAGATGAGAAAAAATCAAATGGGAGTGAAATTAAAATAAATTTGCAGCATGGTAGGGGAGAGGGGAGAAGTTTTTTGGGAATAATTTGAAGAAAGTGAGAATTATTACAGGGCATATTGACCGAAAATAAAAATTCAATGTGTGTGATAGAAGGGATAATGCTGGGTATGTGAGGTAGAAAGAAATAAGTTAAGTTTAATGTTTTAAGGGTGCATCAAAAGCAACATTTCTGATTGCAACATTGTCGATTAATTTAAGAAAATAATGCTCATAAGTAAATTAGAAGGCAAAATGCAGGGAAAGAGTTGATACTTTGGACGAAACTGAAAGTAGATGTTAAACTTGTGTGGAGAACCCGACACCTAGTAAATATCACAGCTTTGACAGAAGTGACTAATGGACATCACAGGAGGAAAACCACTAGTAAACATCAAGACCAGAATGTCAACGAGTACATCATCGAAGAACTTGGGGATGTGGGGGAAATTTTTTAACCATCTGGTGAAATCACAAATTATTTCAAAACCAGAAAAGAATGAAACAAAGAAATTGCACATACAGTAACTAAAGGAATAAGTGCCCAAATAATATTTTCACTGTCCACAGACCATACATATCATGTGTGTAAAATATAAGAGTCATCAAACAAAAATTTACAAAATACATTTGGGCAATATGAACATTATTAAAAACGAGTTTACATGTTTAATTATACATTGTAATTACTTCTTGCCGAGGTTTCCATGGCACCCACGTCTTCAGGTCAAAGTTATTTTTTTTGAAGCTTTCTTGTCCGCTTTATATAGGGCTGGTAGTCAAGTACTGTGCTCTAATTGGATAGTCCTTTTCAACGCACCATTTAATGGAAATCCATCATCCACGTTGATACTTCTTGGTCTTAGACAAACAAGCTTCGAAAAATATCTTTGACCTGAAGATGCAGGCAGGATGGCCAGCAAAACTATTGTCACCAAAAGACAACCAAGAAAGAGAACCCAGAAATTCAAAGACAAGCATTACAATTATTTGTTATTTAAAAATTTATTCAATGAAAAATAATACTTCATTAGAAGGAATTTCTCGAGTTTCAATTTGAAACCACAATTTATCACTCATTTCTATCGAGTTTCGTATTGTGTTTTAAATTATGACACCCATTATCATTAGGGTTATATGAAATTGCTGATTTATGATAACTTATGTGGATGTTACAATTTCTAGTTGAATATGAGTGAATATTGCTATTTGCAACAAAGATATGGGTATCATATATGATTAAGACAGACATAGCAAATATATATCACATAGATGGAATGGTAAGAAAATTTAAACTTTTTTAATAAATGCCTATATGGTTGAAGATAACATTTTACAAGGATACAGATGATCCCCAGAACACTATTTCCTATGACTCCCTGGAGAAAAAAGAATGATACATAAGTTTTAATACCTCTAGAGACTTGTGCAGGAACCAAATATTGTACATCTAAGTGTGCAGTTTAGAACACTAGGCAAAAATTGACAATAATTAATCCATCTCGCAAAAGGTGATTCTCATTGAAATAATTTTTCAATACAAAGAAATGATGAAAGAATGATAAGAGCAACTTCAACATGACACTTTCATATTATTTAAGATTAATTTAAATTTTCATTAGCTTTCATAATAATTTATTTATCTCCTTGAGAAATTGATCAAATTCTTGAAATAACATTCTCTGTGGGGAAAAATAATTTTGTTAAATTAATGTGAGGAGTTAAAGCTAACTCTGATTTTACTGAAATTATTTTAATTTTAGTTTAATTTTACCCTTTTAAAAATATATTACCACAAACTAAGCATGGGGTTTGGTAGTCCAATGGGTAGCATGTTGGTTTTACTGCCCTGGAGGCCCAGATTTGATCTGAGTGATGCCTCTTGAGAATCTCTGCTCTTCATCCATGCTGTGGGATTTTTTGGGTAGCAGATCTTCCTGGGGAACCATAGAGTGGCACAAGAAAAGGAACTGGCCCCCATTATCACCCTGTTGATTAGTGAATTTCACATAAAATTCAGCTTATTACTAGGCAAGGCATATCAAAGCCGAACTAGGAGTTTATTAATGTTGTTGGATAACCTAAATGAAAACAACATCTCAGTCAGCATAAGCTTAGTACTTACTATTGTTTCACCCAAATCCATGATACTTAAGGCAAATTTGAAAATCAAATTATTAAACAAGAGTAAGCACAGTGATTAGCACGAAGATTGACTTTTATAAATATGAGACTGCAGCTCACCTCACAAAGGCCTAAGACAAAGCAGAATACCTCACACCCAGTTGCAAAGGTGTTTGGCAAATTAGGGCATCATGCCAAAATTAAGGAATGGAGATAAGGCAGTTCATTTCCTCGGGCTGCCTGTGGTTTGCATGTTGAGCACCCTGAAAATAATAGAATAGAATTACGGTGAAGTTTGGAATTTTCCAAAGTCACCAGGAATCAGACCTGGCCCTTCAGAGTTAAACTGAATTATCTAATCCCTTTGCTACCACACCTCGCAAAATAAATAATTGCATACTAAATCTACATCATAAGATTATGTTAATTTAACAATAAAATTAGAAAAATGACTTTTTTCAATAAATAATAACATATCAACAATCCTGCATCATTGGGATGATTATAAATTGGGCTTCTTTGGTTACTTTTTCGATTGTTTTTCCAAAGATGTGATGCTTTCAACATGGGCTATCCTACTCTCAATAAAAATAGATAATTTGAATCTGTAATGCACCTTAGGTGTCAGAACTGATTAATACAAAAAATCTACATAAACTCACTTCATTTGGCAGATACTACATATTTTAGAAGGGGTCTCTCAAAATCTTTTGCCACCACCAGAAATTGGTGCCATATTTTACAAGTAAGTTTTTATTGTGGAATGATTTGTTAATTAGGTAAAATATTTCACAATAAAAGGTAAAACACTTAACAAATAGTAATAAATAATAAAACTTAAAAAATATATTAGTTCAATAAATAAAAGTTTAAAGTTGGTATTGGAAAGACACTAAAATACCATCACTTCACTTCTCAACCTTGTCAAAAAAGAATACCTGACACCACATGCTATAATAATCCTTCTGTTCCAAATTTATTCTACCCAATATCCCAAGTATATTCCTTCAGTCACTAGTCTTAACTAACCTCCTCTCCTTTAATGTACTCAATATCAGGCTCGATTGCATGAACATTTATTTTTAAATGAAAGGAGAATGCGAGATGTATTTCTCACAAAACTCTTATTTGTTACATCTGATTTCAATACACAGGCATCTTAAGGCACCCAAGGATTATCACTTTGCACTGAAACTAGTTGTTGCAGATGTTAAGTTTTGTGGAAAATACATAGTAATCTTTTATTCTCGGCTCAATCACAGGGTCAACGTTTACACCATTTCTACATTACTAAGACAAATTATAAATAATTCATCATCGTACTTATAATACTGGGGAAGTGAGTGAAAATATTTGAAAAATTGTCTCCGAGCTAGAGCAACCTAAAGTTGTAAGATTTTCCCCATATTTGCTCCTCTCGGCAGCAGGTGGAGATTTTTCCAGGCGATTTTCCAGCAATAGGCCTAAGATTAAATTATGGGGGAAGCTTGACATGTTTCAGCCGAGGAGCGACCGACCTCATCTGAAGTGAATCTGCAGAAAAAGCAATTTAATTTTTTTTTTAAGACTGACAAAATTGAAGAATTGGTGGCCGATTTCACCGATCTCCAACGCGCCGGGATGGGGGCTTTGTTTTCCTTAATTAGGATTCCTGGGAAATACATTCCAGTCGCTCACAAACTCGAGGCTAGATTTGAGCGCACAGCCTCTGTGATTGGATGGCGAGCGCAATACTTATTAGGAAGTACGAAGGAATGAACTACAAAATTCAGGTTGAATTTTTACCCGCTTAACACGCGATCGAATCAGCAACCCCTCCCCTTTTCGAATCACATGCCCAGCGAGAGTTAAACCAGAAGCTAATAAGGTTATAAATTTTGGAGCGTCTACAATGACGAAGAATTGGACGTGGCAAATCGAAATTTCAATTTGTGTGCACACAAGAGTTTGAAGCTACCACGGCCGTGATTGCAATCTCAGTATTGCCAAGGATCGACAAAATTTGTAATATTAGGGGAGGTGCCCAAAAGCAGAGGTCATTAGCGCCATTAAAGGTGGATGAGAAAGTAAGAATTATGGAGAGAAACCAGACTTCGGCATTAGTCCACTCTTAACTAAAGGCACCAAGGGATTCGCCGTTTTAACGTCCCAAACGACGAACTGTGTACTCACTCAAATTGGTCTCCCCAAAGCACCTTCATCGTAGGGATCGAGACAACTGAAAAATACCTGCCGCCTCTAGGATTCAAACTAGGACCCTCTGGGTGGGAAACCAGTACGTTACCCACCGCACCATCCCGATCCCCAGTGATGACAATTACGGGACCATCATTAATACCTCCTCGGGGCAAAAACCAACGACAATGGAGCCAAGCTAAAGATCGGATTCACCGCGTACCTCAAACCTTTACTCAGTAAATGTATTTTTTTTGGTTGACTACCTACGTACCAACAATGCAACCGACAATTTTAGACAGTGGCCCTAAGTTCTAGATAATCGAAACCTGACAATTAGAAACTTGATACACTGAACACGTATATGATGAAGCCTAATCTACCACTTTATGTTTGCACGTGGGCTTGTATTAAATGGCCACTCACCAATGATATAGAGCTGCCCGTGATTTCGACCGCTTAGTCTTCTCCAGAGTAGCTCGACGATATGCCCTCGCGGGTTCCACGAACTCCGGGGTAGAAATGAGTCTACCAGCCTCGGGCGACTGGCTTGTCCCGGCTCTCAAAGCGAACTGGCAAGACCAAATGCCCGTCAGCAAGTAAGGGGGGAGATTTTGGGGGGGAGGCTAGGGGGGTTTATTGAGTGGGATACTTCGCACAAGAGAGAGTAAAATCGAATTGGGGCGATGGGAAAAGAGGTGGAGGGAATTGCTAGGCCATTTCAATTGTGAAAGTGCGCATATCGGGTATCTTCGCAGGGTTTTGCACTGAAGAGAACTGGAGTCCAGCGGTTAACTGCTCCCTTCCTCGCCATAAGCTGGAGCGCCGAGTGAACGTACAGCTGCCTCCAAGGCCACTAGCCAACAGTGCAATTGCGTGCCCCTCCAGAAATGCGCGCGCGTCATCAAACGAGCCATCGTGTAACCATTCAGTGAATACAGACTTGGGTCTCATTGTTCGTCCATGACTATACAAATACATGCCGTAACACCCATGTAAATAAGTGAACCCAATGACGATGCTAATGTCTTGCGACCCGGAGAATAATTTGCAAGTTAAAATTAAATTGGCGATTAATTGCCGTAAGAAAAATTTCATAAGGAACTCGGTAAATAAATGTGACACGAGCGAAGAAAGATACTTGGATTAGCTACGAGTTCGGGGAAGGGTGTGAGAGGGAAGCAGAGCCTCAGGGTCGCTGGCGGTTTGAACGGCGATAGAAGGGCGAGTGGGTCATACTGTCGCTGGCAGTTTGCATGACGATGCCTCACACATGAAGGATATATGCAAAAATAAAAAGGTCGCAATAGGAGGTTTTCCACTGTTGCTCAATAAGTGAGGGTGAATGAAAATTTCCTAAACTACTGACGCCTGCATCTCTTATGTAGGTATTGACTTATAATGCAACAATTTCAGAGAGTAAAAATCATTCGCCTTGACCGGGATTCGAACCCGGATCCCTCGATATCCGGCCGAGTGCTTTAACCAAATTGTTATTGTTGCATTATAATGCACACATAGCGGGTGCCTCCGTTAAAGTTACTGTTACAGTTTCTTGAAATTAGGTATTGACTGTTTGCATTATTCTTCAATAGTATGAACATTAATCTGTTGCTGTACGGAAAGTAGATATCATCAGATTCCAATAAGAATTTCCACATTTATATTCCCAAAAAAAAGTAAAGAGCAACCATTCTTATATTTGCCCATGGAAAATATAATATTTATTTCAATGCCTTAGCAAATGACTGATTTAAAAATATTTATACATTCGAGGTACATGGAAAAATGCATTTATCGGTACATGGATACTATACATATTTTGAAACCTTGTAACTCAAAATAGTGACTGCAAAGATATCTTCCCAGTCATAACCAGTAACAATTCATGTTTTCTTATTGCATTCTGATCAAGACACATGATAAGTACTATGCTATGAAACTAAATATTGTGAAATCCTTATTATCAATAATATTAATGTAAAGGAAAAAGGTTTGTACGAACTACTGGATGTCCCCGATCTATGGTCAGAAGTGTTCAAAATCAATCCGAACCCAAATAGTCTTCACATTTGTTTTTCATTCTTTAATCATCTAATCCACTAAATAATTAATCATGCGATCATAATTAATCATGTGACTGAGCATCATCAAAAGTTGACATGAATAAAATTTAAAGATTTACTAACAGCAGACCATGAAAGAACTGTTGAATATATATGAAATATTAAAAAAATAAGTTGTGCTATTTAATGTAGTAAAGGTAGTTCATGTTAAACCATAATAATCTTTATTTCACAATTAGAATACAAAATTTGTTGACTAAATTATGATAATTATTTGCATATAGGTAAACCAAAATCAGCTGACTATGCCTAGGTGCACCTGATTCAACCCAAGATGCTGTTCACCTTACTCTTGTTCCCACCTATATTTAAACAAGTGAATATAGCGATAAAATTTATGTATACACATATCTCACCCAAGTTTATAAAATGGTGCCTTATAGTTACATAAAAGTATCATTTTCAATATGTGCTATCTGAAGAAGCATACCAGCCTAAAGTGTGGTGGTAATTTTCCAGTTTAAAGTAATGTCCGTGTCTCTGACTAATCCAAAATAAATACCCGAGTACCAGAACTTTCAATAAAGTTGCAGACAGTGTAGAGAAAGTGACAGACTCTCCTTCCTAGAATATGTAAATCTAGCACCCTCACTTATCAAACCCACCAGAGAATTGACTACTGTTCTTGGGTCAATCTTGAGATTTCTTCGCTTGAAGTTCACAAAAAGTGGTTACTCCAATTTTAATAAAAAATGCTCCAGTGTGATAATAAGTAATGACTGTATTGAATATGTATGCATTAGATAATGTTGCTGATAAAGGGATAGGAAAAATTCTTATCATTTATAGTTATGAATAAAATTTAAAATACTAAGGAGCCAAATTTTTTAACCTACTTCCTCCAGACTTGAAAAGCATCTCCTTCATATGCTTTTAAGCATAATCTTAAAGCATACCTGCTTATTAAACCTTTGGAATCTGTGGATGAATTTTGTGCATTATGCAAAGAACAGTGTAAAATATTTTGTTAAATTTCCTTATGTAAAATAAATAACCATTTTTCATGCGATGCAGACTGAGAAATTGATGCATATTTTTTATTTTATGACAAAACCATGCTGAACCAGCCTATAGTGAAGAAAATATTACTATTATTACTAGAGGGCATTGATGTGGATAATATGTAACATAAGAACAATCATCATCTAAGAAACTTGATATTTTGTAAGACCTCAAGAAGTAATGTTTCAGTTGGCTGGTCATTAATTCAGTAACATCATACCATAATGTTTTAGAGGTACAATTGGTCAGTTAAGGAAGAAAAACCTGAATAATCACGCTATGTGGAGAGTAAATTTTGTGGTTACGTAGCAGCACACACCACCACCATTTATTCAGCCAAAAACTATTGAAATAGAGGTGGTACCTAGCTGAAGCAAGCTGGTTGAGTCTTTAATTAGCGGTATAAGGATGATGAACATAATCCAAAAACTCACTCGCTGTAACAGTAATGAATGTTTAATGTTCGCATAGAAAGCTATAGATGTAATAATCTGGAGTTAGCTATTAGCATCCTTGTCAAGTTCAAAAGACAAAAATCAACTTTAAAATCATTATTTTTCTATTAACTTTATTAAAATCATTCCAATTGGCACAACCTCAATAAACCCTTGCATTCATTCAAAAAGAAACATCTTGATGGAGCAACAATAAATACATATCAAATGAATTAAAAAAATAAATAAGTAATGGTATATTAACAATACAATTATCATATTTGAACAGATGGGTAGCTTGATGGGTAATTATAACACTTCTATGCATCTTTTCATATGATTCAGTTTTGCCTTCACAACACTACATAAGTTCAGGTCTTTTATGCACTTCACCCCTGTCTAATGAAAAGATTCATTCACTTGGCTGGCTAGCTTTCTATTAGAGAAATATTTTGTAAATCACTCTTCCCTTGTTCCACATTGTGAGTTTCATCCCAGTCTCCTTCAAGAAGAGGAACACTGTCTTCATTTGTTAACTCTTCAGCTGAATAAGCACAAAAAAAAAAGAAAATTTTGAAGAGAAATTTTTGAAAGTAAAAAGAAATATGCTAGTAATACTTCACATGGGTATGTACTATATTAACATAAACACAGTAATCAACCAAAAGGTCAGTTTGGTCGATGATGGTAGAGTTCACCCAGTACTAAGCCTTACGGCTTGATAAATTCGACATCAGGGTAGGGGGGCCAGTTCCTTTTCCTGTGCCAGTTATGGTTTCCCAGGAACATCTGGTACCCGAAAAATCACACAGCTTGGGTGGAACTGAGCATACCCAGAGAGACTTGCCTGGTAATCAACCCCAGGCCCTATGATCAGTAGTCCAATGCTCCACCTCTGTACTACCACAACCCCATATGCAGACCGAAGTAAAAGTAACAATATGTCTTTCCACTCAATTTTATTCGGTACAACTAGCATCAATGAATCAGCATCACCCGATTGTACTGAATCAATGCATCAGCGTAACCTAGTTGTACCGAATAAAATTGAGTGGAAAGACACATTGTTACTTTTACTTCAGTGTACATATGTGGTTGCGGTAGTCTAGGGGTAGACTTCAGTGATAATGGATTTTCACAAAGTTAAGCCTGAGAGCATCGAATATACCCATATGTGCTATATTACGTTAAGGAATACTTTTTGAGATTTAGAATGAGCATTTAGAAAAATATAAAATGGATGTAACTGGGGTGTTGTCAGAATCATATTTTTCCCACAGACTTCAGGCTTTTGTCATTAAATGTAAATGTCACTTAGGAATATTTCCAAGTTAACACTTTGGTGAGATAATACAATGGAGAGAAGAATTTTCCACACTTGACAGCCCAGGATTATGATATAATTTCACTGAGAAAATTGATTTATAATAACAAATATTCCTAATTTTATTCAATCCCAATTTCTATATCTAGACATTATTATTATTGGTAGCCTGCCATTTCAGGTGGGTTTTGGATAAACACAAGACTGATCATCGCCACAATTCCCAGCTAAAAGACACAACTTGACATCCCACATTGCATTAACCTATGCTTCCATTTTAAATATTTCCTTCCTCCATTCATTCTGTCCAACTTCCCCATCCTATTCATGCCCCCTTCATTCTCCCTTATCACAACAACCCATCTTCTTGATGTCTTCAACATCCCATTGTTGATAAAAACGCTCTGCATCCATCCTTCCTACCTCCTTATGATTTCTCCCAATGATCCTCTCTCCTCCCCCACCATACCTCTCTCACTTCCTCATTTGTTTTCCTTTCAGGCCACTTCACATTCTTCATCCTTATCCACATTTCAAAAACCTCCGTCTATGCCTTCATCCTGTTTCAATTACCATGTTTCTGTGCTGTACCAAACCATGGTCCATACCAAAGTTTTGGCAAGCCTTCTCTTAATATTCTTACTCAACATCCCTGTCATTAATTACCTTCTCCTTTGAGAGCTCCTTTGCTCAATGCAATTCTTTGCCTTATGTTCCTCCTATTTCGAACAATTTGGTCCAAAACACTTCTGAGATACATAAACTGTTCCACCTGCTCCAGATTTTGCCCTCCCATTTTAACGTTTAACTAAGCCTGTCTTGTTCAGGACAACTGCATAACCTCCATTTTATTTACATTTATCCTCACCCCATACCTCTTGCCCTGCCTTTCCAATTTGTTCAAAAAAGCTTGCAACCCCTTGGCTGACTGACAAACTTAAGCTTGATCATTAGAAAACATAACTGATTTTCCCACTGACTTTCATTCCTATCTCCAGTTCTTCCCATGCCTCCTTTACCATTTTGTCAACATGTACATTGAACAGAACAGATGATAATGCACATCCATATTTTCTCCTCTTCTTTAAAGTGGCCATCCAGGGTCTCCATCACCCACTCGCATCTAAGTAGCTTGTGACATGTGCAGGTTGCAGATAAATCTCCTATCTCTCCAATTGACTCCTCTTTTCTGTAATACATTAATTAATTCTACCCAATTTACTCAATCAAATGCCTTATACAAATCAGACAGATATATCCTAATTGTATTTTACGTTATTCCATGATAGTATTCAGTGTCAATAAGAACAGGTAACAATGGACACTTATGTCTTACTTCTCTTGCCAACACTCCTCATCCCGACAACCCATTCTCCAAAGGAAAATTGAAATTTTATAAATAATAATTTAGTCCCAGGCTCGGATACAATACAATTGCCAATAATGAATTACTACTGTATTAAATGTTTTTCAGGACCAACACAAATAAATTAAACTTTTGTAGCATGGATTTGAAGATAAACAGTAAATTATACAAACTAAAATGGGATTTTCAAGTATTAAGGGATTAGAGGAAACAGTTAAAATATCTGCAATGACAAAAGAGGACTTAATAAACTATGTTTTATGCAATGAACAATATCACTGCCCCTTATATGATACTTTTCCAACACCCTGAAATTCTCACAAATCAATAATAGTTTGACAGTTAGAAAAGGTAATGAGTATACTACTGAATAAAAAAGCAAACGCAATCCCCAGACTTTTTTGCATGCAGTTATCATGTTCTATGGTGAAAACTTATGTTTTTAATATATTTTATATGTAGTTCCATTCAATCATTACAAATCTTAAAACCAGTATTTGATCAATGTGAACACAGCATGTGGTAATGGTCAGGAAAAATTATCAAAAGAGTTTTCAGACACTTATAATTAAATTCATTAGAAGTTTTAGGGACATTATGAAAGTTCAGGACATTGTCCTAATTTAAGTGAACTAAACAATGAACATTGACTATTAACCATTTTCAAATCATTAAGATGTGGAGTCGAGTCAAATAAAATTTTAGCAAGTTGTGATGAAATAAAAAGGTACCAGGATGTATCTAAAATTATCAATTGTGCATAAATCAATAGGCAGAAGGCTAGCAAGCACAGCTGATAGAGTAATAAAATGAAGCAAGTATGCTCTTGTAGGTAAAAGGGAAGTCAGTATATCAACATAACCTGCAAAAACTACTTTTAGCAAATGACTAATTTTTAACATGATCTAATGTGACCAACAGTAATAGAAAGGCAAGACCATAGTGGTCTCATGGAATATATTGAAATACACTTCACAAAAAAAAAAGGTTTCGGCACTCAAACTCTCTTCTTATAAATGGTAAACTTAATATATAATTGCAATGTAATCAGTAGCTTATTTCATGTGATTGTCATGAGCTAAAGAACCTAAACAAATTTTATTTGAAAGTCAGTGACATCCTACTAGACATAATAAAAATTATTAAATTTAATAGCTAATTAAAAAGATATATATATATATATATATATATAATCTTGAAAATGACGCTCTCCGGCGACGCACAAACACTAAGATAATAGATATTACACGCACAGAAACATAAAAGAAGGACACTTACAGTAGATATTTACGTTTTGACGGCACGGCCGTCGAAACGTAAATATCTACTATAAGTGTCCTTCTTTTATGTTTCTGTGTGTGTAATATCTATTATCTTAGTGTTTGTATATATATATATATATATATATTTGTGTATATATATATCTATATTTTAAACCATAAACACAGTAAACAACCCAAAGGTCAGTTCGGTAGGTGGAAATTCACACATCAGGATAGGGGGGCCAGTTCCTTTCCCTGTGCCGGTGATGATTTCCCAGGAAGATCTGGTACCCGAAAAATCACATAGCTTAATACATATATATATGTATAAACAATTAGTAATCAACTGAGTATATTAAAAATTTGTTACTTGGAAAAATTTTGTTTTCAAATGCTGATCGATAAAAAGAAGGTTAATATGGTCACACCTGCACCTTTTATAAAATTAATATTGATTAATGTAGCCAACCATTCAATGATGAAGTTAAAAATGATACATCCCAAAACATGTCTTTGATTCAAAAGTACATATCGAGTCGAAAATGATTCCACATTCCCACTCATCCTTTAAACAGGTTTGGTCAGAGCACAAAAATGTCATGGACCTTCCAGAATGTGAGCACAAGACCTACAAAGTACATTTCTTTCAACTTCAGAGGCATAAGCATTGGAAGACAAGGACTAAATGGAAAAAAAATTCACTACAGATTCAATTATCTTTCATTTCATTACCAACCAAAGTAATTAACCCTAACACTGGTTTAATATGCAAGGATAGAGCCCAATGGCATGTGACTTAACTCATTAGGGGGGCTATTTCTTTCCCCTGTGCTGCCTGTAAATACCCAGGTAGATTTGATACCCGAAAAATCACAGCTTGGGTGAATGTGCCCATAGGCATTACTTGGAATTACATCTGGGCCCTCCAGTTAGTGACCAAACACACCTACCCACTGGAAAATCACATACCCCTCATTTTATTAATAGCATTATCTTGAAAGTCACAAAATATCAATGGTAAAATATGTTTTCTTAATGTATTATGGCATCTTACAAATGCATTGCCTCTACCCACAAATTGGAATCCTAGGTGCATGAATGCTCTTTTGAATCTGGACTCTATCTAATGTGGGTGGTTTTCTTATGTCAATCCCTTTCATTCTGATACAAAGATATAATCAATGTCTAGTATCCTAGAAACCCCTGCAATATTCCCACATAGCAGATTTTATGGTGTGATGTAACATAAAGAGGTCATATTTCATATAAGATAATGGAAACTTCTAATGTGACTAATTTAAGATATTTATAATCAGTTTATCCACACTTAGCAGCTGTAGATGGAATGTTTGCCACATCAATGCTTCTTTGAAATTCTTACCCTATTGAACTAATACCCAAGGGAATTGTTGTCATAATATTACATGTACTTAGTAAATCAGTGAATTAAAAAATAATTCGCATTAATGTTTCATTTGCAGATATTCAAGGGACCATGACATCCAGAACAAAGACATTCTGAATGACAATTTTCATTTTTGGAATGGTTAGAGGCATGACAGCAGAATGGCAGCCACTTCTCTCAAATTTTGCCGTGTTCAACCAAGTAATAATCCTTTACGATGCAGTAGCAAATGGGACATACTCCATGGTTCACACAAATTATGAGAATATATTATAATATAAAAAGAACAAATAAGAATGTTTCCCAATTGATAAAGATAGATAGAGAAGCATACATATGGATACAGAAGCTTATACCATACCATGTGTTGACAACATGGTTGAATACATCAACCATATTGAAATTACAATAAATAGCATCACAACATCTTTAAAGCTAATAAAATAATTTATCTGAGCAAGATGCATGAGTTTTATTTTTCATGTTTAGCTCAAAATTATTCAAAAGTTTTCATTTCAGAAAGATTCTTTCTTTCATCCTCTAGCCTAAAATTGCTATCTAGTCCATGTTGTTAATTTTTTTGGTGCTCAATACAAACTTCTGAATTTGAAGACCACATAAAAGTCAGCTATTAGTGAATACCCCAAGAAAATTAAATATTTCCATAAACTTAAGAATATGTAAGCATCTGTATGTTTTCCAATAAATTTTATCAATGAGTAGATAAGACAAAATGGAATAGAAAAAGACAAAATGTAAGAGGCTAGGTAAAAAGGGTGTGAGCTACTTCACGTATCTGGCTAGCCATCATGAAACTTTCCAAGTTCTACATAGGAATTTTTCAATTTCCCAGGTTTCCTTAAAAAATGGAACTGATCAAGATTTCCAACAGTGGTGAGGGGGCCGCGTCTAAAAATACTTGGTACCATTAACCAACAGATCATAATGCAACAATTTCAGAGAGTAAAAATCATTCGCCTTGACCAGGATTCGAACCCGGATCCCTCGATATCCAGCAGAGTGCTTTAACCAATTAAGCTACCGAGACGTCCTCTTACACTCTGAAATTTTGGGGGCTTTAAAGGAACAAGATGTTATGACGAAATACCGTACATACAATGTCACAGGCATTCGTAGTCGTGCGCGACGCGCCACAGTCCACAATGTTAATAAAGCCAATTTCCTTTCCCAACGGCCGGATATCGAGGGATCCGGGTTCGAATCCCGGTCAAGGCGAATGATTTTTACTCTCTGAAATTGTTGCATTATAATGCACACATAGCGGATGACTCCGTTAAAGTTACTGTTACAGTTTCTTGAAATTTAACCAACAGATCTCTTAATATTAACTCACAAGTCCAAGAAAAATACTTAAGTAAATGAAGTTACGAAAAAAAGAAAACGAAGTGAAGTTAAGTGCATACAGAATGTCAAAATATGTATTTCCACCCAAGAGCAAAACAAATTCATTCATCATGTGTCATAAGTAAAATAAATACACAAAGAAATGGATGGTTAATATCATTAAACATCTCTGCCTATCATTATGTACTTCTTTACCACCAGGTGGAAGCTGGCAGACTTATTATGCAGCTCAAAATGGAAGGCAGGAAGTGTGCCTTCCAAGAATTAGACTAGAATTGTTTTTACTACCATTCCCTGAGTTGCTCGGGGAGCATTATTCCACGAGATTTTCAGGTAACAAGACAGTCAGATACAACCTTTATTTTCATAGCAAGTGAAATATCTTCACTGGAACTTCCAGATATCCTTGGAAGTTTACCTTTTTGGTTGACAGTCACCATTCATTGATTCGATATTTTTTTTAAACAAATTTCTAAATTTACATAATAATTAAACTTGGCAATATACTACACTTTTTGAAATTCTGAAAAAATATTGCATCCTGCACATTTCACTTTGGTGTATCCTGGGGAAGAGGAGGAATTTACAGTCTCAAAATAGAATGTCGACCATTGTCTACTCTTATACAGCTTTCATAAGCCTGGAGAAATTTAGAATGCACATGCTTAAGTCCAATGGCAGAGTTGTGCCACATAGAAAAAAAAATTTGTACAATATGTTTCACTAGCAAACTCACATCTACTTTCATGTGTACTACTGCATGGTTTTTGCGGCATGTCAAATATCACAGGTGATTATTTGAAATTAAATTTAACCATACACAAATTCACATCAAAGCACCTCAAAACATCACCCTAACACTGCATATGAATATCACAAAGCTTAGTACTGTAACACTGCAATATAATAGTGCATAAACATTAGACATTAGTTAATTCATCACAATCTAAATTAGATCTGATGATAAAGGTAGCAATGGTTTAATGGTGACCTTTTCTAGCCTTTCCCCTTCTTTGCTTGAACACTCATCTGATTACTCATCGATATCCGCAAGTAAGGATTTTAGTCCACCATAAGATTTCGTACACACCAAAGAGAACCATGAGCAACACTTGGAAAAATGAGTAAAACCATTATTTTAAAAATGCAGTCAGAAGCTTAGATAAATTCTTAACTACCACACAATAGGCGAGTATGTTACCAGATTTATATTGACATTTATTTATTTCAAAGATAATTTTCATCTTTTTCGCTGTTCAACAGAATAAAGTAGTGAGTATATCTATAAGCCTCATCAGATTAGGATATTAAAATGAAAACAATCTGTATTAAAAGAGTATGGTTTACGGCAAATTTCAATGGTATCATGACCAGTCAATAACCATGGCTAGTATCTAGTTGTAAAATTAAGAAAAAACTTATTTCCCAAATGTGCATTTTGGGAAAGAAATATCCTTTACCATTTTGTGTGCAACTCTGTACACCCACTCATAAATATTAAGCTCTAATTGCCCCAGTATTACCAACTGCAGGCACTTTACTCACAGAAGCAACTAAGCCCTAAGAAAGAGTACTTGATATCCAAAATAAGTCAACCCAACCGAAAAAGGTTCACTGATGAAAAACTTCAGCATAAGAAAAACAAAGAGGATAGCAGTGTGCTAATCTCTGTTTTAAAACACAAAATGGCAAATAAAATCAAATTTAGAATTCAATTGTCACTACCATTAATAACTCTTTGGCATGCTAAAACGTATAAAGCAATACTGTGGATACTAAGATCAACCGATAGCCACTCAAATCAAGATGAAGAAAGAGCAGCAAGGCATATTTTCAAGCACTCAAGAAGAGTAAATAAAAGAATAAAAAAATATTAGCCCACCTCTTGTCAAAAAGCATTATTTAACAACCATCCCCTCGATTATTAATTAATTAGTAACCTTGAGAAGGAAATAAAGAAAGAAGAAATGACAGCAACAGTCACAGTTTCTTTCATTCTCTGTGTATTTCATTTGTTTACACTGCGAATCCACCAAACACTTTTTAAGCAAAAGTCATAACAAAACAATTCAAATTTTAAAACTTATTGACTAATTATGTAACACTCCTCAAAAGTATAACAAAAATATGAGCACTGTTAACTTACAACACAAATTCATTAAAGGGGACTTATTTCAGCCAGCTTTTGATCTTAACAGGGATTTTTCTTTGGATATTTAACAAGTCTCAAACCTACTAAATATATCTGACATATTAAGGCATGGTAGTGACACCTTGAGCAGTTTGGCAAGAAGTGTATAAGAATACTGCAAGAAAACAACTTTGATTACTTCACATATTTTACGTTCTTATACCACAGGGCTATTATAGACATTCTACAGCAACACTTTTTTTTACAATCAACTCTTGAAATAGGAATGTCAGTGAAAATAGCAGGAAGAAACTAGGACTGTGTTATAGCATAAAGGTATCACAAAGGTAACTCAAATTTATGTTCTCCCATTTACAATGCTTTGCCAATGGTTTTAAGACAGCTTATACAGGTTAGTCTAAAGCCTTGATGCATAACATGTCATAAATCAGCTAAAATGAAACAACTATTTCTATATACAAAGGTACTTTGCAGTTAAATGATGATGAAGATAACTTCAACAGAATATTCACTTCTAAAATGACATGAAAGATCTAGAGCTTCCAAACCAGAAGTTGAGAAATAAAGCTAGCCTTTTAAATGTTTTTAATGAGTAAAAACACTACATTTTCAAAAATATTTCAAATGTTCTCACAATAGTATAAAATTCTTTCAATGCCTGACACATTGGATGATGTCTACATCCACAAAATATGCAAAACATTATATACTACTAATTACAATGAGATTACACATCTCAAAAACCTCAACTTCATTCAATAAAATAAATAACTTTTATTGAATATTTACATACTTTGCTTCCCAGAGCAAAATTCTTAGTTATTACAAAATCAAACATAAACAACAATCTTATTATCACCAAGCACTTGGATAAAAAAACTTCAAATGAGAGCTAATATGTCAAACTAATGAAAATGTTGAAAAATAATGAAAATTTTGGATGATAGGATTGAAGAAGTGTACTCTGATGTAACATGTAATGGTATGATTAGATACTGATTAATTAAATAGGGCAGCATGTAAACCCTTCACCATCAAAGTCACCAAAGGAAGTGTAAGCCCTTAATGGTATTAGGATCAATTCTACCACTGGGTTTCTTCCAAGGCATGAGGTTCTGGAGAGGGAGTACAAAAATAAACAGCACCAAACAGTGCCACATGCATTTCAACTAGCATTAAAAAATAGAAGAATAAAAATAGACTTTCAGTTAATATATAAATAATTTAAAAAAACCATAAGAGAAAAAATGTTCAAATCTCTGAAACTCAATATCCTTTCTTTCAAAAAGGCCTGGACAAGGAACAAATCAACTGTCAATATTCCTGACTCAAAATCTTTCCCACTGTTCTTCACAAAACAGGAGGACAAGAACTACACTAAACCATCATCATATTAAGTTCGGATTCGAATGCACAGGGCCAAGAAACTATCGTCTTGACAACATGAATAGTTTAATTAAACATTCCAATTAATTTAAGGTAAGACTAGGATTACAATCATTACTGAGGCCTATGCCTCTGATCTCGTGTTTTGCTACGAGTGGCCACCTTTGTAGAAGATGATGACAGGTTCATACCATTCTTGTGACTCGATGCAGAGCCCGGAGATGAGAATGAGGAACTTGAGGTTTGGGAGGAGTATGCACGTGTGGCACTGCGGACATTTACATTCCCTGGCATCTTAAATAAGTCAATTTTGAGGTGATCACATATCTCCAGACACACTTGGGATGAGTACTTTAGCAGGTCAATAACGGTCCATATCTGGAAGAAAAGGGTGAAGTGGAACCAACTGAAAATCAAACTAATGGACTTGAATCATACAATTAGATTGACTAGATTAGATGAAAAGCAGAAGAGTTATGCTGCCAACATAAAAGTAAATGCTTAACAGTTGGGATACTGCAAATTTAATTTGTGAGCTCCTTGTGTGTCAATATTCTTCATATTTATTTATTTATTATCGACTTAATTGGGCGAGGTTGAGACTAAATAGTCCCTTCTTCCACCTAACCCTTACATTACATACATACACTACATTGAAGACAATTACATACAGCCAAGCCCTGGATGGAGAAAAATCCACCCAGACGGGAATCGAACCCGTGACCTCTCAGTTGGTAGACGAGGACGTTACCCCGCCGCCACTGGGGCCGGCGGGGTAACGTCCTATGCAATTTACAAAATGCTAGTTTAAGAAAACTTCATTTAAGTGGTTGCCCAAAAACATCCTCAAAAAGTAGGATTCAAGACATCCTGTTAGCCAATCAAGATTTTATTTGATACAAAATTCATTCATATTAGGTTTATTCACAAACGCACAACTTATTCAGCTATAAACAAAAAAAATGTTATTTTCCAAAGGTCTTATGAAAGTGGACGATATCTGCTACTCAAATACTTGGAAAGGGATGAATTTTATCCATAAAATTATTCCTTACTTTGAAATGTCTTGTATGAGCAAAGAAGCATATGGTATGCTAAGTTACGAGGCTTGTGTCTTCCTTGCTCATAGTTACAGCACTCTGCAATTCAGTTTTGGATGTTACTACATTTTCAGGCACTGAACCTGAAGATGATGTAGTAGCATTGAAACCAGTTGTATTAAATTTTATTTTGTGGAAAATTGCCAATATTAATTAATAAATTAATAAGTGTTTACTCTGTAGCCATATTAACTGTGCATCCTACTTTCAGTTTTGAATTTGAAAAGTAATTAGCTAGGGACCTCGTCTATTATTTGGTTTAGTGCCTCAATTAACCAATCCATAAAAAAATGTCAGGTCCCAAAGTATTAAATTAAATCTCTTAATACACCTCTACTTTAATTTTCCAAGAAATCCTTCATGTGGCCATATCATCATACAGTACACCATGGCAAAACAATAATAAGCATTAAATTAGGAAATACAAGTTCATACAACTGACAATCATAATTATCAACAATTAATTCAGCACTTTTCTCACTTACCAAGCATAACCACAATACATTGTACTCTGCAATATAAAAGTTGAAATACTGATTGAGAAACAGCATTGAGGGACCCAAAAGAGCTGAATCCAAATATTCCATTTCATTTTTAGTCATGTGTGCAACCTAAAAAATATATCAATATAAGCATTAATTGCACATACAATAAATTGCATATACGATAAATTCAACATAAGCAACTACATTCATTCCTTAGAGAGCTCAAACGGTCATCTGTTGCGAGCAATCACATCATAGAAAGAAGAGTAATATATCTCCTTATTTGGCTTGTTCAGCTCTGACTGGATATTTTACAAGAGAAACTGTCAGAATTACATTCATTAAAATCAAATTCAATTAAATAGATTGTACTAGTTCCACATCATATTTTGTATCATCCTTTTTTCACAGATGAAGTGAGCAATTAACTTGCAAAATGATAAATGGTTTCTTGATGTGTGTATTGTGAAACCTGCTTTAAGCAGCCACCACTGGGATCAATATACATTGGCTTCTACCAAGTTGTTCATATTCCCTGAGCCCACGAAAACATTAAAGAATACCTTGTTGCCTTACCAATGCAGCAGGGGACAACAATGATATTTAATATCTCAAAGACCTTTCAAATCTAAAATAACTTCAATCAAATGCAATCCAGACATATGCAGCTTTGAATGGCTTTCATGAAACTATTGAGTTCCTTAAAGACTTTAAATTGCACAATACAAATATTTGCATGCATAGCGATTCTAACATGACCCTGTCTTAATTCAGAAGGGGGAAGGCACTATTTCATTAAACCCATTATACAACCACCAGGTTGTGAAAATATCCTCAAATACGTATGTGATTTCAAGAAGAGACAAACATATAATTTTCTTGCCACATATATTAATATCAATTTAAATTAAGATTCATATCTTGAATTTGGCTATTATTTTGAAAATTTTATTACAGTGACCATTAAAATAATAACACAATTACTTTAAATACCTATGACTAGGAATAAACATCAATAACATAAAGTTATTGTTTTGTCGAAAACATACTGACCATTAAAAAAATAAGGGACCACCTATCTTGTCTTTACATGATTTTTGTCACCGAGTAAATTATCAAGCAAGTCTCTTAGCCCACAAGGGAGATTATATTTCCCAAATGTTAAATCTATTTTACAATAAGTTCCTACAAAACTTCTCTTCTGACCCAGCAGAATCAGGTTTATTCTTTTCCCTACTCTATGCCACTTCTGTTTTTGCCTTCTTTTACTTCACTACTCTTTCTGAGGCAAACTGTGTATAAGCCTTGCTGAACTGTCTAATGAGTAGAATGCAAAGGTAGACCAACAAAGATAAGTAACAATGCTATATGTCCAACATTTTGTTATGCTTAGTGGCCTTAATTACCGAAATAAGCAAATATGATTAGCATTAACAATAAACTGACAAATACTGGAAATATCTGGACAGGACAATACATGAATATCCTAAACATTATGCTGATCTAACTAGCAAAAGAAACAAAACCCATATTTTACCACATTGACATTTGAAGATATTTTAAAACAAAATAATAAGGAATTGATGTACACACCAAAAAGAACTTTTGAAAACATTTACCAAACAAGGAAAACAAAGAGGTAGGTTTATGTTTCATGCTTGTTTCCTAAACTGGCCTACATACAAACCCTGAAAACCTCAGCCAAATTGACACCACAGGTTTGACAGATTTTCTTCGTAAAGAAGTTGTTGTTACAAATAGAGATTGAAATGCAATCTCCATTATGGCATTCCCTTAATATGCGAATTATTTATTTATACATTATTTTCCCAAATGGAAGGCTGGGGTGTACAACTAGGCTATGAATTAAGATGTGATTTTCAAATTTTCTCACAACAGAGTCTAATATTATTTCCAACAGTTTGTAAAAATATTAGTGACATTTGTAGAGTGAAAGTGCCAAAACATTAAATATTTCATCAACTCTCACACTCCATTGCATTTAATGATATAACTAAATTAGAGTAGCTCTAACTTCAATATATTATGTATATGAACAGGATCTCACTCACCACCAAACGATTTGTGACTTTAGATGTGACCAAGCCAAAGGCTAGTATGTATAGAACTGGATTGTTTTCATACACACCATCAATACTTTTTCTATAAATTATGTATGCAGGAACAATCACTAGCCCAAAAGGTATAACTGGTGATAGCACACTTGTGCCCTGGAAAAGAGTTCATAGCATTTCATTGAATAACTGTCAGATGTATCACGATTTGAAATAGGTTTCATTCAAACTACATTAACGTAAACTTTGCATTTACAGAAAAAAGAGGAACAAAAGATTAAATGATTAGGAAATGAACAAGAAACGACAGAGGAAATAAAGATAGACCAATGGTGTGGAAAATAGGTGGCACAGTCAAACAAGGCATGCAGAAAAACAAATGCTGTGGAAGTTGGTAACAAAAAGACCATTACTAACCCCTACATGAAAAGCCTTAGGAAACTGGTAAATAAACGCAAGGAAGGAAAAAAATATACAGGAGTAGGGTCAAGTAAAGCATGCACAAGAATTGCACTCCATAAATGGATGAAGAAAATAAAATTACTACCCTCCAAATGGAAGTGCAAATGAATTAGGAAATAATTGTCAGTGGGAAAGGATATAAAGGTCACTGAGGTGGTAAAATGCCTTAAAAGAAATGCAGTCAAAGACAGCATGCACAAGAAACACACTTAAAATAATGGATAACAAAAAGGTCACTACTAGCCACCAAACAATCAAGGTCAGGATGCAACGAAAACCTCAAATAAGAATACCGCCATAGTTATCTCCTTTTAAGGCAGGAGTAAACATTAGCAGAAAGAAACAAAAGCATAAAAATTTTTAATAAGTTTTAGTAAAACTTACGGCCACAGTGGACCCATTTTTTCCTACACCACCCGTGAAAATGACCACTATGTTTGCCTGAGCAAGTAGGATCGCAACCAATAATGCCACAAACATTGGTATCAATTTCATTTCCACATCAAAAAATGGAAGCTGCTTGAAAACAGACAGAAATATTTATGAAGTTTTCTTTCTATTAGGAGAGAATAAGGGACATACCAATGCTGCAAGGCCAGGAGAGAAAAGTGGGTTAAACTCAGTGAAATAGATGCTTCAAATGTTAATGCCAAAGGACAAAAATGTTCATGAAGAGCCTAATGAAGAATCACAGCACCTGCTCCAAATACATCACCAAAGAGAAACACTTGTAACAAATCTACTCTTAGATAAGTGCATAAAGCCTACTGATTTAGACACTGCAATCATGCAAACTCTAAAGCAGAGCGTTCTTTGAAGAAAGACTTCATTTGATCAACTCCTAGTGTCAAACTAGAGGTCAACTTACTGCCACCGTGGAGCCATTTTTTCCTACTCCACCTGTGTGAATTGTTTGGCAAAATGTCAAAAATATGTGGGCATAGCCAATGAAAAAGACAGCACAAACAGCTTGTGACAAATGCACTGTTGTAAGTGGTATCTATTGGAGAGAAACAAATCACATTTAATTTAGTAGCTATTTTCAAGTGCTATGAAACACTGATTTCCCATGGATACTAAATCTACATACACATTAAGAAACCATTGTGCTGATCAGAGATAAAAAAAATCCATTGCATGCTCCTTTTCTTATTAATTATGCCAATTTTTTGTGCACTTTTGTGTTGCGTGATAAAACATAATGTTAAAAGAAGTCCATATAAAGCAATGAGAGTCCCTATGGAACTTTTGCCAGTCATCTCAAACACATCTTCCTTAAAATACCATGTCAACATGAATAAATATAACCATAAACAAAAGGCAAGCTGAGGTTTTAAGGCCATAACTCTCCTTCATCCCAAATAAAACTCCAAGGTCAGGTGATCACACTGAAACAGAAATTGGATTTACCAGGGATTCATTCAAGAGGGAGCGAATCATGCAATAAAAAGTTGACAGTTATTGAACCTGAGCATGCAAAAATCAACTCTATTTTCGATTTAAGGGCCGTCGAAAATTCATCGTTTATATGCACCAACCAAAGATTTCGTGGCACTTCAGAACACCTCTACACAATAATTTCCCATCTCAAGCTTGGTATTGTGAAAACTATAGTAACACCCCTGAAAATGTATTATAACAACCATGGGTACAGTCAAAGGTATGAAAGCAAGAGATAGAAGGGATTTTGAAGAGGGTATATGTGTGTAACGTGGCAGAATCTCCATAGACCTAGATGAAGTGAGGTCTGGGTATTAGTAGAAGTTGTTAGTCAGGTGGTTTAAAATTCATTGAAACACGTTGCCCACTTACAGCCACTGTTGATCCATTTTTTCCTACACCACCATTAATAATCACATTAAAACCATTGTAAAATGCCATTCCTGCACACATAAATGTGAATACAGCCATAGGTAACTTAATTTCCACCATTAAATATGGAATCTGCCAAAAAGAATACATAGAACATTTTGAATTAATTTATTACACATTTTGGTATTTGTTCATTATCCAACTGCATCAAATATTTTCCCAGCCGCAGTCCATCTACATGAAAGACAATGGTGAAAGTCACTAAATACAATGCTTATCAACAACCAATGTTGAATGTTGGTACATCAAGACTTGCACAGCTAACCATTACGCACTAGTTGAACTGAATAAGCATGCTCCTTCTCAAACAATGTAAAAATTATGGCGGGCTTTCAGTACAAATAAGCAAACAATGTGGGGATATTACAAAATAGTAATCAATCTCTTGAAGGTGAAGATAATAGAAATGCATAATTAGATCAAATGGCCTTATTCACCCATTTTCTCAGAATTTTAATTCCTTTAATTTAACTAAACATGAGTTTCTCATTACATGCAAAGTAATCATACATAGAATATAAATGCAACAAACCCTCAAATGCTATTAACAATGTTTTTCTGAAAATCATCCCTAAAATACTTTATGAAGTTGGATAATGAACAAGTGCCTATAACGTTCAAATGGATATCACTTATATTTTAAACTGGCCAAGGCTTTTAAAAGTGAAAAGATGATCTTGGAGATTACTTTCCTCAGAAATGCCCGTGACATATATACGTACATATTTTTTTCTTTACATGAATAACTTGAAATTGCTTTAAGAATTTTAACCTTTCTTAGTCAGAATTGTTGCTAACTGGACATACAATCGTGGACATACACTGCAAAAATATTGCCACCGGATGGGCACACAAAGTACTTTGGGTAAAATTCCAGGACAAGACCAACACTTACTTTTTCAAATTGTTTTTATACAGTTTACAAAATATATAATCTCATGTAGCCATAAGAAACACATTGCCTCTCATAAAATATAGTCTTAAATTCTACCGAGAACCAATTTCTTCTTAAAAACAAGCACTATACTTTCTTGAAATATTTCTTTACATTATGAGGAACATTAGTATGGTAAAAAAAGAAAACGTACCAGATGAAACAAAGCTATTATAAAATCGCTGTTGGGAGAATGTTTCTTTTTATTCTGACATCTGCATCATTTTAAAAATTGGCATTGAAAGTAGAATTTAACAACATAAATACATTAAACGCAGACATAGAAACACTATGCATTGAAATTAACACGAAAGACAAGAATTGACTATAACAGTTAAACTAAACCAGAAAATAGATTTGGAATAATAATGTTCACTGCTTAAGGGAACTTGCAGATTCTTAAATTCATCTAAACAACAAAGTTTTTAAAACTATACTACCATCTGAAAAAACAAGCATGCATTCACAGTAAAACAAAAAAATTACAAAAAGAGCAGTATTTATCATGAACTCACTTCTTAAGACCAAATCTAAACTTGGTATACCAGCCCTGTAAGCTTCTGAATTTTCTTTAAACCATCATGAGCAAGGCTTGGCCTAACTAATGGGATTTATCGCAATCAAGACCTTATTGACTTAGAAACCATACTTAATATTGGCATCACTATAGCTTAAATATATATACACATACAGTGGAGCCTTGCCTATTAAGGACCTCACAGAACAAGTGATTTGCAGAGTGAGCAAAAAATATTGTGAGAAAGACTTGGTTGACCAGTGAGAAGGTGAGGGGAAGTCCTGGAATTAGCACATGCTGCATTAGTCTGTGCACTGTGTTTAGCACTCATTCTGCTAGCATCTTAGTGTCACTTGTGATCTCATACATTTTTCCAAATTGGTATTCAGACATATTATTTGTGATTCGTTTGTGTGCAAAGATTAATAATTTTGCAAAAATGTTTCCAAACAAAAAGCGAAAATAAGACAGCAGCAAGAGAACAAAAATAACCATAGAAATACAAAGTAAAATCATTGAAATGAGAGACCCAATTGTGAGCGTGACCTATCTAGCATGCACATACAATCAATAGACCTCAATGATTTGCACTATCTTCAAGAACAAGAGCAAAGTGCTTCGAAAAGAGTGAAAAGAATAACTACAATATCTTGAACGGTTACGTATTCCCAACAATTGAAGGTTCTCAAATGGATAAACTAAAAGCAATGGCAATGTAAAACATATTAACAAGATTATCATTTGAGAACAGGCAAAAGTCATTTTCGCTAACCTCATTAAGAAAGTGAGGGTAAGAAGTAAGGAAAACTTTAAACTTCCACACACTTGGAAGTGGTACACGTGGCTTAACTGAAACATATATTTTTATTACAATCCACCAAAAGAACCAATAGCAAATCTGTTCTCAAAAAGTCAACACATGGAGAATCCCTTCATCAGCCTTGCACTGCAGAAAACTGTAAAATAGGTCACCCTTTTATTTGCAATAATAAATTCAAACCTTCACTTTTTACAACTCAGATACACTACTTTGAGATATTCATGGACACTCCATTAGGGTTATTCCAACTTCAGTTCTTACTGTAATTTGTGGTTTCTCAAGTAGCCATATCCATTCCTCAGAAAGCCTCCACTTAATATTTGTTCATAGAGTACACAATTCCATAAGTTTATTTGGACAACATGGTTTCCTACCCTCGGAATTCATCCCTTAAAAGTCCCTCAAAGCATAAAATCATTTCAGCACAGGTCATCAGAGGCTGCATCCCTCTTTCATTGCCTGGGTTACAGGTAAGACAGGTACTTGCAAGAGGCTTGTATTGCATTGCAAAACATTCATTCTACTCATCATCCCTTCACGGCAAACTCCAGAAAAGAAGCTGGCTTTCCTTAGAATGGAGCTTACCAATGGATTGCTGCAGATCTAAAATCTCTTGAGTCACCACTGCAGTCAATCCTACATATACCCAACCAATATTCTATGATATTAAGTTTGATAGTATAGTTTGAAAAGTCTTCTGTTAATAAGTCCTAGGATATGTGAATTATGGAACCATTCCTGTTCACAATGATACGTATTGTATCCCAAAAATATCTGGTACCCAAAAAAAACTCTGCTTATGGCAGGAACTACAGGAGGCACTACCCAGTTTAGAACCCATGATTCCCTAGTCCAAAAGGTACTACCCACTACATGAATACATCACCTTCTGCTTGATTAAAAAATTATATTAGTTTAGACCTAATTACCCATTGCTGGTCACCTGCACATTCAACCTCAGGCTAAGCAGTATCATTTTCTTAATTCTGGTATCAAATTTATACAAACAAAATAGCAATGAGTTCAAGGAAAGGTCTTCAGGTAATTTTCAAAAGGCTTGCTTGCTTTCACAAGTAGGGGTCAGTTTCTCCAAACTTAGCATATATAACCAACCACGGTTATCAACCTGAAGGTTGGTTTGATAGAGCCCACACGATACTAAGCTCTGGTTAGTAATCCAATGATCTGCCCACTGGACTACCACATGCCCTTCTTATGGCAAACACAGCTAGTTTAAACCATTGCCTATTGTTTGGCACTTTGAAAGACATATCTTTAGGTCTTTGATTTTAAATATTATTATACACTGTCAATTTTGTAAGTTATCTTCTGGAGAAATCAATTCCAAGATATAAATGTAAAGTTCATCTTATACAAATCTACCTACTTAACGGAATACATAGTTAAATGCATTACGACGGAAAATATGTAAAATGAGCTACAGATCATCCATGTGGTTGGTAAAATATAATGGAAATACCATCAGAAAATTTACACATTGGGTTACCTCAACTTAGTGGAGCTATTATCACTACTGTATATGCAAAGCAAATTTACTAAAACCAGCTTACCGTAACATACCCTGATGGTTCCTTTATTGGATTAAAATATCAAAATGAATTAAGAAATTTATGCATGTAAGTGAATAGGTAATAAAATACAATTAAAGTAAGCAACAAAAAAGTTCTTTAAAACCTTTAATCTTTAACACAAAGACACCTAATCAATCACAACCAAACCAGTATTAAATCACAAAGGGACAAAAGAATACAGTTATCAACAGGAAATTAATATATTTACAAACAGCCCTGGCAAGTTTATGTTTACTAACTGCGGTATTTTTCAAGAGATTTGTTTGAACATGAGTACATTTCTACATAATTCACTGAAATTTTTATTAAGAACAATACAAGATGCAATAAACAGCAACACTTCTGGGACTGGCATTGGTTGCATTTTCTCATACATGTTAAAAATTAAGGACTGATTTATGCTCTCATAATCAAGAAAATTGATAAAAAATTTACAGAAATACAATCTTTTTTGGTAGTGAAATGCAGGAATATTTTTTAACTGCATTTTTAGTAACAAAATATTATAGTATTTTTATGTCTTGCAGAGTGACAGACAAACCTCTAAAATTTACTTAGAGAGACAATTTTAACGTTAAGTAATTTCCTTAAATCCAATTACTTATTTGTCACTAAATAATACACTCCCTCCATTTAAGAAGGATGGGGCACGATAAAATCCTGTTCCAGATAATGACACCCTGCATATCAGAACTATCAAATCTCTATTATAGTGGTCAACATAAATAGCACTTTGAAATGTGAAAATATAAAACAAAACATAAATGACCGCTGAAATTATATTTACTTTTTGTAGCGATAATGTAATTTTCAAATGTTTAATTCCTCCCTTGATGATCAGCTAAGCGAGGATTTGAAGTATCAATATAGCATTATTTTAACAATCAAAATTTCATTTAACTGTCTGACTAAATATATTCCTTCCCACCAATAGAAGAGCAAAAATTATGAACAATATTGATAATCCAGGTTTATGATTATCCACTTTTTAGTTAATCTAAACTGGAACATCTGGAAATTCACTGTAAACCACATACTTTATGTTAGAATTCATATCCATGGAAGAACTAAAGCCAAATTAAAGTTATTATTAGTAGTAGTGATAAGATTTTAAGTTTTTCAGATGAATGTGAAAATACACTAAACATAAGATAAAAAAATATTATTAATCGACAGCATTCGCTCCTGAGAACCATGGGTAGCTTTGGCCCATGCTGGATTGTAACCTGCAACATTCAGGTTAGCTAATGAGCACAATATTCATCAAATTAATTAAGTCAACCATGGTGATTACTCTTTTGCATTCCCATTAAAGTAAATGACTCACAGAAGACTATTTTGATTTTGCCATTCCTTTTTCACAATGGTACATAGTACTCTCCACGCCAATGAAAGCTATTAATTATTTGTTACAAAAAAATACGTTTAGAAAGATCACTCCACGGTTTTGGACCATTATGTGAACCACCATTAAATATAATATTCAAATTTTGATAACAGAAGTAACGCAATTAATTTGCCATACAAAATGGGAGTGGATTTGGCAGTATAAAAACCAATGTGAACTGTTGGCAAGTACTCAAGGACTCAAAAAACTGGCCTTGTACATATAAATAACGCATTAACGAGAAAATGGCAAGTGTGCCATAACATGATCATATGAAAACAGTCTTTTGACCAAGAGCAGGATTGCTTTATAATGAACGTGTAGAGGATATTAAAATAGGAAAGAATTGTTTTTATAATTTACCTTTGTACTCCAAATACTGGAGCCAAATACTGCTGATATCAGATGAATGAAGATTATTGTTATTTGGGCTTCTGTAACATCCACCTTCCCAAATCTTAATTTACCTACAAAAAACAACCATATAGAAGGGGTGTAATAACGACCAACCAGTAAAACATTTGATTACGTGCCACACTTACCAGAAACATAGGTCTGCCAATGGGCACAATAAAAGAGAGCCATCGCGCAAAAACACTGAAAAAACATCCATGTTGGATAGTAGCCCAACTGCACCGATATGCAGGCAGATACAGCAACAAACACTTAAAATGAAAGAGAAATCGTGAAAAGCATGCTATACACTAAATATTAACTAAAATTACGACTGCAGAACCTCTACACAAGCACTACCACTCACCAGTAGATATTGAGTCGCAGCCGTGATCAAATAATTCCCCCAAAGGAGACGAAGTACCAGTTCTCCTCGCCTGCTTGCCATCAATTGCATCCAAACTTTGATAAATGAAAAGGCCTAAGGCACATACGAAGAAAGCCCATCGAGGAGCCTAAAACAATAAAAAAGGTTCACTATATGTTATAGCATGTCACACACTGTTGGCAATACCACATGGGTTGATATATAACTTCCCACCTCGGCTTTGGCATCGGGGCTGTAGATAATTAAGATGAGAGTGGTCAAAATATTCACAGCAAGACCAACAATAGTGATGGTGTTAGGTGCAACAGACAGAGGTACTTTGGTGACCAGCCAACTCCACCAAGGATTTAACCAGGGATCTAATAAACTATCACTTGCACAATGGTATTCATGTTCACCCAAACGTCTGAGCTGACCTGGAGATAGCAACTTTCCTTTGCTGAAAAACATTGTTATTCCTTTTGATATCAAATGTTAGTGGCACTAAGTACAATTTACATAACGCTAACACTGTTTCCGAACCGTATACACAAACTGATCTTGACAACTGCCCATAATATGGCTGAATTCGCTGGCATTCATTATCACGCCACCTGGCGAATGGTGTGACGCGTTACGTTTTTGTTACAATAGAATTCATTTTGCGCGAATTCTATAGATTTAAATTGCTTCAAAAAAGTATCCAATTATCATTTCTTAAGAATTCCTAGTCAAAAATCTTTTGAAGTGTGATTTCAAATGGATAAATATATGTATATTAAAAAGTGGCTTACAGGAATTCTTATGTGCAAAAGGTACAATGAAATCATGCATATTATTGGAGCTACCATGAGTTTCAATTCGTAAGATGTTGATGGGGGACGTGGTAGTTCAAAGGATAGAACGATGAGCCATTGAAAGGTGGGCTCGGGGTCGGCTAGGGTATCTTGGCACTCCTAGCTTCATGCAGGCTGAGTGATTTTCTGGGACCAGATCTTCCTGGTAAACCACAGGCGGCACAAGGAAATAGAATGACCACCATTCCCTGATATAAGATATTTGGCCTCCTATTGACCGAGATTAATCCTTACCAATTGAAAAAATCTTCCATTTCAAACCCTTACCAACAAAACCACTCTTTAGCTTAATCACTGTGGTGGCCAGCATTTAATATGTACAGAAAACATAACTCTTCTAGTGTTTACTCACAAAAGTCAAAGAAACTTGGACTTTGTCCATTCTCTGACCAAATATGCTTTGCCATTCCTTCAAGTAGACAATAATAGAGACCAGAATCAAGAGATAGGACCAATATGTAGGGCCAGTATTATGCTCGACTTTGAGTTTTCAATCAGATTAGAAGGAGAGCAAAGTATAAGAGTCACTCTACTGATATCGCGATTTAAATTAACGACATCCCAGTTAACTTCGTTTTCACTTCGACATGTCATATTTATGTCAATAAAATTTTTATTTCTTCACAAAAATGATGTGTGGTACTATTTGGCAACTATATATTGCACTAAGATTTCCAATGAACGACTTACAACGTACCGCCTCATCGAAAATCCCTTTCAATGGTCACATCTTGTGACTGGTCATTATAATAAGTAGGAAAATGAGAAAATGCCGTATCAATGAGAGTAGTGTTTCACAACCTATTTTCTGACCGGGGGTACCCATCAGTATGAGTCAATATGAGGGTAGTTCAATGAATGTTAATAAGAAATTAATTTTTCTCACCTTCTGCAAAACTTTAATTTTATGTTATATTGTTTGCTTAATGTTTGATATTTTCCCATGCAAGGTACAAATTCCATTGATTTAACTCCAATATTTAGGTAGCTGTTGCAAGTTGAGACGTGCTCAGATCGCCTATGAATGCTTCTGGTGGTGAAAAACTTTGGAAGGAAGGTGTTTCTTTACGTTGGAGAACAGGTTGAAATAAAGGGAGTATGAGGAATACACCGAACATTGATTTTCGCGAAATATTCAGTAACAAACTTTGTGATGCGCTCGGGCATTATTGTAGTGCAGCATCCAGCATATTGCTTTAAATGTGGCCGTTTGCAATTAATTTGTCCTTGGAGAATTTTCAGTATATCCCTATAGTATCCATATATACTTGTGTGTGCTGGCACGACATACTGGTAAACCTTACCGTAAATATCGAAAAATGTAATGACCATAACTTTCTCAGTGGATGAACGGATTTTTTTGGCGTTGGTGATGCAGGAGGTTTCCACAGAGAACTTTGCTACTTGATCAGATCGAACAAATTAAATGGATAAAATGATGCAGCTAAGTTTCATCTGCAGTGATAATCCTCGAGAGAAACTCCTTATCTTCCTGTCCCATCAACTTCCATTGCAAAGAAACTTGCACGTGATCGTATGGTTATTTGAATATGTACAATCTTGGAACCCACAGCGGACAAGTATATGGAAATCTCATGAGCAATTTTCTGGTGCATACGTGTGGCTGGTACCTAACTAATGAAAATTTCAATTTTTCTCACAGTAATTAACGTTATTAGACGATATTTTCTCGCAGTAGTGGTGTAAATTCTTACTTTCGTTAGAGCAGTGACTGAAGCACCGGGTTCACCTTCCTTTGAAATTGATTGTCTTCCTTCTTTACACATTTAAAACCATTTTCTAGCTAAGGCATAAGTCTCTCCATAAGCCTCCTATAGCATTATACATGTATATACATATATATACATATATTATACTATAGCATATACCTGTATAGACCGACGTTGACGATTTGTTCCGGCGAAAGCAAAATTTCATTGTAGTTCATTGCTATATCATACCATTGTTACCGTAGGCTAGCTGAATATGTTTTAACTTTTAATGGGTACCGCTAACACAATTCTAGAGTAAATCAATGAAAAGTGGACATGCTGTGCGTTACACATTGAGCTAACAATGTAACATACAATTTGTCCACAATAAATTATAAGAATGAGAAATTATGATTAGCCTACCATGTTTTCACTTATTAGTTAGTTCACTTAATTAGCGCTAAATGTCTTTCGGCGAAGACTTAATTTGTTTCTTCCGATTGCATTACGTAGTTGTTTGGTGAAATTCGAACATAATAATGAACAGATGATAACATTTGCCCATTAGATATTGATTTAATATACGACCGGTTTCGTTGACCGCTTACTTATCTTTACAAAGGCACTTGACTGCAGTTTGTACTTGAAGATGATGTAGTACATTGAAACCGGTCGTGTAGTGAATCAATATCTAATGGAAAAGTGTCATAATTTGTAAATTATTTTCTTCCGATTATGTGAGTACCTGGTTAATTTATACATAATCCATTATTTCCCGATGTGAAACTCCCATTTAAGAATTACTGAACGCATCTGTCGTCAACCCACGACCAATTAAACAGATGATTATAGATACATGTACTTTTTCTAGTGTAAAGCGTGACAACACAACCAAAGCGAAAGTGTCTCTTTCTACTTCGAATACACTATATTATCGTAAACATTCGCAAAACCCCATAACGCGCAACAAGAAAGCATAAGTAATTGCATTAACGAGTTAACGAACGAGAGTGTAACCCGATCAGCATACTTTCGTACAATGTTCTGCGTTTAGTTAATGTCACAGAGAGACAACATCAATGAAAAGACCTTTCCTTCAACTTTAGCGTTTCGTGTACGCATTTGGCAGAATAATCACGACCTTGACCAGCGGTTGCTTTTCGGTGCTATAAACAACGCTGCGGAAACGCTTGTCGCGGCGTTTCGGCATTAAAAAGAACGCCGCAACAAGCGTTTGCGCAGCGTTGAAGCCCACTCCACTAACTCCCTCGCCCACACCGCCCTTTCCGGGTTTGTGATGACGCCCTCGGTATGCGCTCGGAAAGTTTCCACTCACTACTACTCGAGGCCGACCCAATTATAGGATCGCTGTTTTCACTCGAGGCCCGACTGACAATGAATGAATGGCATCGGAACGGCCACATGAAATTCAATTTTTGCCAATTTCTCAACACTCTGTTTGAGTCTTTCCTAAAAGCGGATAGTAAAACAAATAGCGTCACGAAAATTGTCAATTTCTTCGTCATGATCGAGTCATCAATTTTTCTGCTCTCACATATTAATTCTCGATTTTTGACGGAATGAATGATCGAGTGGAAATATAATTCCGCCGAACTTTGCCTAATTTACTAGTCAGTTATCCTTCCGCCGTGATTCTCATAGAAAGTACTTTTTTCCCGAGAGCAAAGACATAAAGAGACTTGTCCCGTCAGTCGGCCAGAAGACTGCAATAAAATTCCCTTTTATAGTATTATTTGACGAGGAGTATTCATTCTTATCGAACAGCTTAATCAGGTATTCCATGGAGGTCGTGTTATATGTATGGCGAATATTTTAATATAGGCCCTACATTTTATTACTAAGGTGATTGGCGTTCACTCCTTGAGAAACGGTCAACTTTAGGGCTTTAAACTTTATCACAATGATCCACTGCCCGTAGTTCGGATTTGACATATGCCATTGTTTTTTTATGCTGCCCGCAATCGCTAATATTAATTTTTCTCATGAAACGATATTTTAATTTCCACGTTATCATTTCTTTATTTCCAGATAACCTTAATTAGTTGTTTAATTTGATTTAAATGTATTTTTTTGTTAATTATGCACTTACTAGCTAAAGTAATAAGGGCTCGAGCACGAAGTTTTCCGATTTTATTAGCAGTATCTGCCGTGTCTGTCGATAAAAATTCGTGCGCCTTCTGTAGTGACATCACTTCTCCATTATCTGCCTCTTTCGCCGAGTCACTCTGGCAGGGCCATTGCTCCTTCCATCTATGGGTGTAAGAATTTATGTGGGCATTTCTTTAAGCCTTTGGAAATATCACTTGCTGGCTTTCATGAGAGAATGTGACAACATTGCTTTCGGAGGACCATCAGTTCCGCTCATTTTGGACTCTTGTGTACACCAAACCGCTTTTGGCATTCGTAGAAAAATGTGCGGCTCATCGGACAATGCAAACGCAAAATCCGGTCCCAATGCTGTCAATAACAACCGGAAGATAAAAGTTAAAATTTGACGATTCACAAGTTTACGCGAGGAAAGTTATTGGATATCCACCTCTGAAGGAACAGTAAAAAAATTGAGTGTACGGAAAAAAAACAAATCAACAAAATACCAAAGCCAACCAACCAATTTATAGAACAAGATATACAATTCTGAAAGATTCTGATCTATCACACAATCATTTATTTATTTATTTTTATTTATTTTAACACATTATTCACATACAGCAGTAGCGCCAGTTTACAGTGAAAAATATAACAAAAATATGAAAGAGCATAACAATAACAGCAAACAACGAGAACCGAACATGGGCTGGGGAAATATTTAATTTGTTGACAGGTGAGATAAATCTTGGCTGTTGAAATTGTTACATGATAAATGAAAAAGATCGACAGTGTGTGTGAGGGAGTGACTTTAGAAGGGAGGAGACCTAAGAAGACCTAAAGAAGACCTAAAGTCAAATTAGTAACAGGGAATTCAAGGGAACAGTTGGTGCGGTGGCTAACGTACATGCTTCCCATCGAGAGGACCCGGGTTCAAATCCTGGAGGCAAATATTTTTCAGTGGTATCCCGATCCCTACTTGAGGTGCTTTGATGAGAGCACTTTGGTGAGTACGACGTCCGTCAGATGGGACGTTAAACTGCTGAAACTTAACTTGGCGCCTTTCGTTAAGAGTAGACTAATGCCGGGTTTCTCTCCACCTTTCCCATCAATCCCTAATGGCGCAAATGACCTTAGCTGTCGGTTACCTCCAATAAAAACTAAAACTACTACTAATGAGGAAAGTTCTTAAATAGATTGGATTCGGAGTTCTATAAGATGTTGCTATCACATCTTCTTCGCAGACACAGAGACACTGAACATGGCAGGAGAACAAAAGGAGTGAATATGTATGAATGAGTATTGCATGAATCAACATTTTTAACTGTCCCATTTTGACACCACTCGGTATTACGAATGAAAATGTCCTCGAGCAGATCCCATTTGCCAGAGCTGCCTCTGACTGGGGTCTTAGAAGAGCAGGATACAACATATCTTGCTCCAAGTGTAATGGAATTCTTGGCGAGGGCATTCCATATTTTTCTTAAATGTTTTTATGTGATGAATATGAAATGCTGATTTAATATCTCATGTGATCTAACAAGCCCAGTGTCCGATATCGATCACTTGCTTTCTTCTTCAACAGCTTTCTTTTAGTGGCGTAATTCGCACGTGGGTGGTGCCAGCTCAGCGATTCTGCATAGACCCACCCAAATATTGAACTATAGTATATCTTCCAGCGTACGTTTCGCCAAATGTCCTGATCGGTCATCTACTACTACTATCTCGATTGGATATGGCTAAAAATAACCTCGTTACCTGTTCACAGAAGAGGTTCAGCCTCAATTAAGGGAAGAATCAACCCCAGCCGTGCTCTTACAAATGGGCAAATGATGGGTGAGGGAAATAAAAGAGGAAAAAGAAATAAATAAATAATTCAAATTAAATAAAAATAAAATAAAATGACTTAGGGGTAGGTAAAGAAAGTGATTAAACAAAAAAATTAAATAAAAATAGCATTAAAAAAAGAAGTGAAAAAACGCTCTGGTTAAGGTGTACTAGTTAGCATTGACCCTCGCCCTTATCAAGCACTCCCACCAACTCAGGGCTTACGAGAGAATTAACTCTGCGCCAGCGGCCCACCAATTGCACATAATAAAATAAAATAATTCCAATTAATCACGCACTCTCGAGCTTGGATATACTATATAGCATGGATCCTTGCTTGTCTCAAGCACTCCCACCGCGTGCTTTCGAGAGACCTCTCTGCACCAGCGGCCCACCAATGTTCCACCGCCAAGGTTCAGCCTCTCTTGTCCGAGACCTGGCGATGTCACTGGAGGATTGTAAAGACAGCGAGGTTTTTTCCAATTGATTGCTGCTCTCATATTATTGAGTACCGTAGATTTCTGATGTTATGGAATACGAAATAATACATTTCCATGCTACGTGATCATAAATTTTCCATGTATTTTGATTCCCTACCGATTGATTAAGAGTATCACAACGTATGCAATGTTTTTTTTAAATTTCAGTTATTTTACATGCAGCAGAGACAAAAAACATTTGCCTTACTTTTTAAAAGTACATTTTTCAATTCATGCATACAAATATGTTTTGAATACGAGCATAGTTCAAACTGACTTCGTTGCGTACAATATGGCTTTCCGCACACATTCCCACCACACATTTTATGCAGATAAGAGAGAGGATTTTCTGATGAATTTTATTCAACATGTACGAAAGTTCAATCCGAGACACGGAATGTATCACTCATATGCGAAATTATCAAACTCATCCCTCCTTTTCTTGATCGTCGGTAGCGGACTAGATCCCAGGTCGCGAAACAGTTATTCGCAATTTACGCGCAGTGTTACGCTTTCCGCTCAGGACTACACCAAACTCCGCGTGCACCACCTGGGTTAGTGCATCCCCCTCCCCGCCGGGCTAACCCGTTCCCTACGGATGAGTCGGGCGCGTCCCTCGCCGCCCCCCTCATGAGAAGTAAGACTAGAACCACTCCCAGCCCCCTCGACCGCCTCGCATTGCCGTAAAGCTCGTCACATGACCTGTCTCGTGTGATCATCTGCGGCTGCGTAAGGGCTGCGCCGTGGGGAGAACACAACTCGCCCCAAAACCACACGCGAGCTTCCTCTGCGCTACGTGTGTGCATATATATGTACGATGTAATTGAGACAGCACATGCTGCGTAGAAGTACATTATGTATAAGGGTATCTTTCAAGGAATCTCTTCGACGAAGTTATTCTCGCGACACCGATTTTTTCATCTGTCATTGCAAAGCATTCGCCCGTAACACGTATTCAGCTTCTGATGTTGAATTTTCGCTGTCTTAAATAACTGTTGGAGATATCGTGGAAGACCTTGATATTCTAAGCCCCGGTGACTGTAATCTCAGATACTATCTGTAATTTAAGGCATCTTAGATTGAGCATTTTCATGTTTATCTCAGAAGTACTCGGCTGATATTGTTCAATGACGCCTGCACATATATATTTTTTAATTTCTGACATTGCTGCGATGTTTTCTGCAAAACGGAGTAAGTTAATTCCTCCTCTACATACCTTAATTCCTTTCATGTCCATCCCTTCCATGTTCTTCTTTTTTGTGTCTCTTAAGGTATATGGTGAATATTACTGGCGAAAGGTTGTATCTTTATTCATGTTTACTCCTTTTTCTCGCGTCTTTTATTCGAGATGTAGCAATCTGGTTCTCGTGTTACTCTCTAGTTGTAATCCATGTTGAATGTTTCTCGTAATATGAAGCCTTGTTCCAATCGACATTGAAATAGTCCTTTTCCAAGTCTACAAATTTCAAGTGCATCGCCTTCTTAACTTTTATAATATTTTCTATCAGTCTTCTAAGACACCCCTTGGTCTTCTATTTTTCCTCTCTGCCTTCAATTTTTCCCACCATTCTTCGGCTGAATGCTCATGTTAGCGCCATTGGCGCAGGCTAGACAATGTCCCCTGCTCTTAACATTTCTCCCTCCTATTTTTCTTTTGCGCTGGAATCATTACACTTTTCTCAAAGTCCTCCTGCAAATTTCAAGAAACTCTAACAGTTACTTTAACGGAGTCACCCGCTATGTGTGCATTATAATGCAACCATTTGAGAGAGTAAAAATCATTCGCCTTGACCGGGATACGAACCCGGATCCCTCGATATCCGGCCGAGTGCTTTAACCACTTAAGCTACCGAGACGTCCTCTTACACTCTGAAATTTTGGGGGCTTTAAAGGAACAAGATGTTATGACGAAATACCGTACATACAATGTCACAGGCATTCGTATTCGTGCGCGACGCGCCACAGTCCACGATGTTAATAAAGCCAATTTCAAACACGTTCCACGTTTGTCTTAGACTATTTTTGGTCCTTTCCGTCTTCAATTATTCCAGTCAGACTTTCCTTGGCTTTATCTCCGAACTCTTTGATACTTTCTTCATTGATTTACGTGTATGACAAGCTTCGGGATCCTTCTGTTTTCTTTTGAGATCTTTCATTGCTCAGTCGAAATCGCTTCTCATTGCATTCAACACAACTGCTTTTGTTCATTTCGCCATCACCTGTCGATAGGCCATCTTCCAAATGTTTTGGTCCTTGTTTTGCAGTTAATTATTCGATTTACTCATTCTATCCGTTCTCTATGCCTTCATCTTCCACTAGCATATTCTTACTCACATTTCAAATGATATGTTGCTTAGCAGTGATACTCCGTGGTATTTCCACTTTTTCCACACACATTCTCCACTTCAAAGAGGGTGGTACCGAGTGACCCTCCTTAGAAAGTCCCAAAATATGATCGGTGCAATACAATTGAACAGTCCCCCGATTATCGCTGACAACTGAAAAATCCTG
Source organism: Hetaerina titia (assembly GCA_037158775.1). NCBI lineage: Eukaryota > Metazoa > Arthropoda > Insecta > Odonata > Calopterygidae > Hetaerina > Hetaerina titia. The sequence goes on along the minus strand of CM073775.1, from coordinate 90,969,701 downwards.
CCGCGTACGGAAATCGAATCCAGGACGTCAACTTGGGGCAACATAAGGTTAGTTACCTTACCGAAGTGATTATTCCCTCCACCGATATAATTCAATTGATTCCTTTTTATTACCACCGCTGGTAAAAAAGACAGCAAAATGGTGGACAGTGCATAACTTGAGTAATTTAGTTATAACTATGTCACTCTTCTTTAAATTCCGATAAGGGTGTTGGGAACTAAAAAACCGGAAGCAGGCACATCTCTCAATAAATTCACGAATAACTGTCCATATTAAAAGAGTTTGCAATTTTCCGCAGACTATATCACAGTACAACGCCCTGTACCTGATGATGCCGCAAGTCGGTGAAACTCGTTGTACTGTGAAATAAGGCTGTGGAAAATTACAACCTCTTTCAATATGGACATCAAACAATTCCAAAAAGTGAAGCCTGAAAGGGTAAAGTATATGCATGAATAGCTATATAAGAAATACTTAAAATTTTGATTAAATAGATCTGTCCATTGATTTGTAGATTCCAAAAGAAAGTTTCCAAGCCTTGAGTCTTTACTCGCGATCATACTAGAATGTGTTTTGTCACCCAACATTGAGGGATTGGTGTACTGATTTAAACTGATCTGTTTCATTTACTTATTATTTAGTTGAGTCTCGCGTCATTGCTTAAAAGTTTATTGGTTTCACGACTGTAAGAAGGAAATGAAATAATTTCATTTCCTCAACAACACTGATTACACCGAGTTTACAAAAGGTTTTATAAATAATTACCACCCTACTGTTACGCTCATTTCAATGTGCCAGTTAACACTAACATAATAATAATAATAATAATAATTTATTCATTTTAAAAATGGTACAACCATATTAAATGTCGTCAATATAAGTATTATTTAACATATAAACATACTTTCTTAAATGTGATGAACATTGTCACAAAAGAATTCATCCAATGAGTATAGTGGGTGAGCAAGTAACCAGGTATATACCCTATTCTTGAAACTCTGGATACCATCTGATTTCAACTGAGTAGGCAGATAGTTATACAGTCTTATGTTCATATTGTGAAATGTGTTGTATGTTGATGACAATCTACAATAAGTAGTATTTAGATTCGATTTACCTCTTGTGGAGTAGTTATGGAGGTTGGATCTTAATTGATAAGTTTCTAGATTAACTTTCACATGAATCAGAGCCTTAAAGATATACAAACAGAATACAGTCATGATTCCATACCTAATAAAAAAAGGTTTGCAGGAATCACGTGGTGGTATATTAGCAAGAGAGCGAATAGCTCTCTTTTGCAGTAGCAAAATTTGTTTAACATGAGGGGAATGACCCCATAACTCAACACCATAATTCAAATGACATTGAAAGAAGGCATGGTAAAGTGTTAAACGATACTCATTTGAAATGAGAAAGTTGAGCTTTCTTAACATATAAACAGCTTTACTAAGTTTATTACAGGTCTGACTGATGTGAGTCTCCCAATTAAGTTTTGTATCAATATAAATTCCTAGTATTTTAGCAGTTTCAATATCAGTTATTTTTTATTTAAGACTGCACACAATATGCTGAGTTTTGTTAGTATTTAATTGTAAATGATTAACTTCAAACCATTCCTTAGCCTGTTTTTGGGTAGCGCTAGATCGTAACTTTGCATCTTCTAGATGTTGACACTTTTGCACAAAAGTAGTGTCATCAGCATATAAAACAGATCTAGGTTTCATATTACAGGGCAAATCATTAATCATGATGATGAAAAGTACTGGGCCAAGCACAGAGCCCTGTGGTACACCACATTTTACTTTAAGAGCTGCAGACCGACAGCCATCAAGTTCAACCAATTGGTGGCGATCATCCAAATATGACTTCATTAGTTTCAATGCAACTCCCTTAATACCATAATGTTCTAGCTTTGTTAGTAATATTGAATGATTAACACAGTCGAAGGCCTTACTAAGGTCACATAGTGTCACTGAGACTGATTCCTTTTCTTCAAATGCATTAATGACATAATTAACTATGGACTCTACTGCCAAAATTGTAGATTTCCCAGATCGAAAGCCATACTGGGATTTGGAAAAGAGATTATTTAACTCAAAAAAATTACATATTTGATCTTTCATAATAGCTTCAAAAATTTTACCAAAAACAGGGACTATGGAAATGGGGTGGTAGCTAGCTAAATCATCTTTATCACCTTTCTTATAGACAGGCACTGCTTTGGAATATTTTAGAGCTGTTGGAAAATCTCCTGCCTCAAAACATAAATTGACTAACATTGCTAATGGTTCTGCAATTAGCACAATAATGTCCTTTATTAGGGAGTTAGAGAGACCATAAATATCCTTACTGTTGGATTTTTTAAATTTTTTAACAGTCGATATAATATCAAGTGGAGTAACAAAATTCCATTTAAAATTTAAATTATTCGGAGGAAGATTTTGCAGCATATTACCAATATTGGCAGCATCAACTTTTCGAGAGAACAAATTGTCTTCAACAGCTTTTAAGAAAAAATTATTTACAGCATTTGGGGTGAAAGGAAGATTTTCTTTTCCATTACCATGACCAACTTCTTGATTGATTACACTCCATGCTGCCTTTTGTTTATTTTTTGCATTCAATATAAAATCCTTGTAAGCATTATTTTTTGCACACCTAACTAAATTATAATAATCTCTTTTGTATTTCAAGTAAGCCTCTTTGTCATGCCGGCTTCCACTGGTTTTGTAAGAGTGGTAGTAACTAAGTAAATCATTTCTAAGAGCTAATAACTCCCCAGTATACCAGAGATTTTTTTAATTTTTAGTGGGGATAGAGTTTAGAATTTTTTTAGGAAAGCATTGCTCAAAAATGCCTAGGAAATTACCTAAAAAACTTGAAAAACATGTTTGTTCTACAGAGTCTGTGCAAAAACCATGCCAATCGATACAAGATAGAAGCAGTTGGAAACTCTCTAAACCTTCTATTGTTATGGGCCTCACGATTATGGTTTTACCTCTATTTGGGTATATCTTTTGAGTTATTTGAGTATTAAAAGTATACCATAAGCGAGAGCCTCTTCGGCGTTAAAGAACGACTCTGTCACTGCTGGAGATTTTACTCCACCCGTCATTTACAAACAAAAGCATTCTGGTTACGACAATTGACTTGCTCAACCAACAAACCTCATCAACTATACCGTAAATATTTATTTAAAAATTCAATTGATTTGAATGAGTGCAATATTTTTATTGAACTAAAAACCTTCACAACGCCATCTCGAGGCATTCTAGTGGATTAAATTGTCTCGACAGGTTTCTCTTCGTATTCCATTGAAATGCGAGAGTCAGGCGGTTTCCTACTCGATTACTAGAGTGGGCGTCATTGTGGTGGACAGGGGTAAACTGTTGCAATGGTCTCAAACTGTGTGACACAGAGGATCGACATCGTTTTTCTGGGTTAATAGTCATTGATACAGAGATGACAACAACGTTCGGGGTATTGAAAATACATAAGATGAAAAATAAAATATTTTTATAGAAAATGAAAACATAGTATGACATTCGAATAAGAAAAAGAAGGAAAAATATGTTAAGTTAGAAGGACATTAATCTCCCTCCCCAGCTCACTTAGGGACGGTGATCTTTGTTACCTATTCTTACGAGATTTCTAAAAATATTAATTTTATAATATTTAACTGTATTAGCACATCCTTTAATACGCAGATACGTTATTAGTGCTGCAATCAAAGTCATTTCTTTAAAATATTCTGTAGAAGCGAACCCCAAGGCCCTGTACAAGTAGCTTCGAGAAACAGGCAAGAGGATCGCAGATCACCACTATGCCAAACATCGAAATAGGATTTTAAACGCCAGAGATCGTTTACCTGATTTCACAGTGGACTTTAAATCCAATCGAGTCTCCACGGAAGTATTTCCACGTGAAAGAAATCATATCGCTGAGCGCATCTTTTTTACGATACTTACCCCTGTACGTTGATGAAGTTTTATTTTTCTACGGTTTTCTTAATCGCCAAGATAACCATGCAGTGTCTTTATATAAAGCGTGTGATACCTCTGATGCAGTGATTGCGTCACGAAAGGGCGAGACGCTAGCTAGATCAATTGCCGTCAGGCAGGTAGCGCTTGAGGAAATGACGGAGTACTTATCCAGCGGCCTTGGGTCGCGGCAACGTAACGCCGATAGACCTTGACCCATTAGGGCAGCTTGAATGAATACGTTTTAAGGAAATTAAATATTTCAAAATTTTTAGCGATGGACTCGACAGACCGTTAAGTTTCTAATGAAATGATAAGAGGACAGAAAACACGAGACGAAAAAGAAGAAATGGTCGTACATGAATGCTCTGGATAGAGTGACGTGGAATCTCCGCATAGAAATCTGTACGAGTCTTCGGCGAGCGTGCCAATTTCCTCTTTCAAAGGCTGTAAGAATGAAGACGGCGAAGTATTTTAGCACGGGGAATATGCTGTTTTGTAATAATAAAGGTTGTCTCAAATCATTACTTTTAAAAGCTCCAAACTTTAAGAATACTAAGTTAACACTTCACGGAAGTAGAAAGTTTATGTTATAACCGATTGTAAAACGATTGCTAATATCTTTTTTAGCTCAATAAAAACCACACGTGAAGGAAAAATAGAGGGTAAGAATAACAGAGGAAGATTAAAGATGAACTACTAGAAGCAAGTAATAAAAACAGTCAGGGCAAGGAGTTCCCTCATCCCAAGATTTGCAGGGAAGAGGACAGTTTGAAGAGCTGCAAAATACCAATCCTTGGTTTGATGACGAGCATGTTTCATACACACACAAATCCACCAAAAATACACACGAAATATTAGTTTTAGCAGACATGCGCAGACATTAATAGTATTCAGTGGTTTTCAGAACAATAAGGTAATAGAGCTTCGTACTTCATCTACGCATAATATATTCTCCATTCACATGAGCGATATTATACAAAAACTAACTCTACATGGTTTCTGTCCATCGTAACTTCGTATCTTAAGAAGATTCATTAAATGGCCCTCGCCATACTTAATAACGACATTTACCTCTAGGAAAAAATGCGACAAAAATATATCTACGTTAACACGAGGGTGAGTCAAGCGAAAGCCTAGAAACCACGTAACAATTTCGAAACATCGTGCCAATGCCAACTTTCGTTTCCCACAGTGATAGCAATGGTTTTATGAGTGGCCCGCAACTGGCAGCATTATACGAGAACTCAAAATTAGTGTAAATATAGCCGCTCCACTTTCATCGTGCACCACAGAGAAACAGTGATCTCTCATTCGTTTATTCAGTGGTGAAGGGCGGGTGAAAGATATCTAAATTCATGAACAAATGAAAGTTCAGAATGGTGATTAAACTATTTCAATTTAGCAATGACGCTTGGACTATAAGTTCTTCAACGTGTCATTTCTGTATCAGGCTCCCCTCAACCAGGTCAGGCACACACCGTGTTTTTTTAGAGGTGCCCGTGAATTTTCAAAGTGCTGAAATACTTCTGTCGTATTAAAGGGGTCTACACACGAAAATTGTATGAATGAGAACGATCAGTATTGAAAAAAATTACGAGATAAAAAATACTTAAGTTCCAAGGTTTTCATTGGACTCATAATTGGTCGAAAAAAATGGAAAACGTTGGGACCCTTATTATCGCGTAATGAGAAGAAATGGGACTCTTTCCTATCGCAATACATTTTTGCAAGTGTACACAATGTTACATAGGCAAGACTAAAAATATTGCAGACTAGTATCAGTGGAAGACGAAAAAAATCGTAATCAATACTATTAAACGCATATGGAGTTTGTAGTTAACTATTAAATTACTATTACAATAGTCAAGCAGTTTGTTTCGCCCAATTGAAAAAAAACTATTCCAAATAATGCTTTTTTTCCGAATCAAAGCCGCAATGTTTTTCAGATATATTAAAAGAAAGAATATGAACTTCAAAGAAAATTACCGACGTCACAAATAACTTCAACTGTTCTAGAGATTTCAAAATGTCCACCTTTCATTTATTTAAAACCATAGAGTTAACCAAACCTAATCTGGATGAGAAAAACGTATGTAAAATGTGATTCCGACTGTCAGTAATAGAGAATTAAATGGCGAAGTAAGTAAATTGCGTCAATTATTTTTTCGAATTGTGTATTTTTTATGTTTCTTTAAAATAATTGATCAATAAATATTTTCAATAAATCAAACTTTGATCAAATATATAATATCTTCAACATATTTGTGGATATATGTCTAGCAGAATTGTTTCAGATACAATCTCGTTTCGGAAAAAAATGTATAAAACTACTAAGATATTTCAAACCCTTCGTGAGCCTTTTCTCAAAGCGTGCGTGTGCGTGTATATAGATACTATATAGGCGCACACCCATGCACACAAACAGGCAGAAAAAGTGTGTGATTGCCTGGTCACATCCCCGGCATCAGCCCGCTTTAGTCGCCCAGGTGGAAATATTTGAGAGGACTGTAAAGCTCAAGGCCATTATTACCTCCGTTTGTGTAAACATGCCGATTTCCAAGGCTGGTCTTTCTAGTCGGAGATAAGAGCAGGAATGAGTTGCTTTACGGTTTAAGAAAAATCTGTAAAGTTTCTGGCATGCTTAACTTCAGCTTAACGATTCAACGTTAGAGCCTTTTGTTTCGGCCGATTTTCAATTTAAGCGATTCAAAGCAATCACTCACGCTATCTCTTATCAAAGCCGCAATAGTGTTGATTGCGTACACACACACCACGGGCGTCCTTGCCGACTCATCCACAGATTGTGATAAAGTATTAGCAGCGAAAAAATTGAGCCATCACATTACAAGATTGCTTTATCATCGTAAATAGTTTATATAGAGATCTTACTTGTCTTGTTCCTATCACATAAATGGTTAGTGTGTTTTGAAATACAATCTTAATTGACGTTACCCATTCTACTGGCATTGGTTTTATATCAAGCTGAACATTCAAAACGTTATCAAAAAAGGGAGACTAACTACGCACAGATTTAAGTAGTAATTCGTTTTGGAGTCGATATGCCTTAATATGGAAAAGAAATGATAGGGGTTCTCAGGGCTCTCAGTAGAAGGTTATTTTGCGTAATTTACTCATATGGGTGCAAGACCGATCGAATGCGTCTAGAAACCTCTTTCGCGAGCGTAGTCTCCGAAATTTTTTTCATGAATGAACGGCTATGACATTCATTCATGATACGAGCATTGGCGAAAATAATATGGAATCCACCTAAAAACTTAAATGGGTTGGTAATTGCAATTTCAATGTCACGCCAAAGCCGCACGAGGTAGGAAGCGATTCAGTTGGTTATGTTTCCACCATTGTTTCAATTTATAAATTATATATTGGGTCGATGGACGATGCTTTGATCATTTGTGCTGTGTTTTCGAGAAGGTGAAATTTGGGCAGGGTAATATCAATAGGACTTACGTTAAATTTTCTAATATTTCAAAAATATCTATTATGATGATTACACTTTTAAGAAAAAGTATTCCCTATTTTTCTCTTTCCGTGGAAGATTTTGCTCCCGGTGGACTTTGGTGATTTCCTTTGGTGGATTGCAGTTAATATTACGGCAAGTAACAACTGGTTGTATTGCTTTGAAGGTGAGGAGATAAGAACAGCCAACCATATTGAGTTACGCGCTACAGGCAATACAAGAAAGAAAAGACTTTCCTTTAAATGAGTTTATGCCAACACGCGACTTGAAAACGATAACCCATCTTCATGGACAAGCGATATACTCAGGCGTTTTATATACGCAGAAGAACATTTTTTATCATAACCTGTACCAACAACATTCAGGGACAATCAAGGAAGAACCTAAACGGATGGGGTTTCTGTATATGAAATGGTGCTTTCATACACATTGGCTAAAAAGTAACAGTTGCTATTCGTAGCTCTGCCGTCTTATGAAGGTGTAACACGACTGTTTAAGAAAAATAGCTGTGCAGCGATTTTGATTCCATTTGGAGTTTCCGTATTGGCAAACCATAGAGTAGGCCGCTTTGCAATTGTATCGTTGCATTTGATTGTGTTGTAATTTACATGATAGATATAAAACTGCTACGAGCTTAAAGAGATGTCCAAACCAGCAATTTTGGGGAACATTCCTTTTTTACGTGAGATTTGTGAGACGGCAAAAAACATGAAAAAAATATTACGATCCGGCGAAAAAATTTAACAATTGTCACTGGAAAATATACAGCCAAACGATTATTCACCTCTATCCAAGTATATCCTAATTTCATCACACCTAATTATACGATTTCCTAATGGGTGTACTTTTCTTTTAACGTTCGTTGGTACTTCTTCATCGTAAGAGGGCTTTAAGAGTATAAATAGACCTTGGTGAAAGGAGCAATGGCGAAAAGGTTCTGTTGGGTTAATCACATGAGTTAAGAGCTTTCCAGAATTAGTTGCAGACGTATGAGCTATTCTAAAGTTTTCACAGCATATATAATAGGTAGCGAATTCTAGGCTCCATCAGTGATACAACGGGAAAAAAATGAACTCTGCCATTTATGAAAGTTTCAAGGTAGTTTATAAGTTCACTAAAAACAATAGTAATTGTAATAAATAAGAATTAAAAACACACGCGCCACGATAATACCAATTATTTGAAATTCCAAATCAGTATTATTCGTATTATTTTAATTAATAGATTAATGGCATAGCAACTGCAAACAACAATTCGTGGTAGTCCCGGGTATGAACATGTCGAAGTCCTATAAATAAATGAAAAAGAAAAACTTTGTTTCAATACACCACTTTATTTCAGGTACGGCTAGTTTCGACGCTACGGCGTCATCCTCAGGTACAAAGTTTAAAGACTGAGGATGACGCCGTAGCGTCAAAACTAGTCGTACCTGAAATAAAGTGGTGGATTGAAACAAAGTTTTTCTTTTTCATTTATTAAAATGAACTTCCACAAAGTTGAGGCTGAAACTATGGAGTTAATGTCGAAGTCCTGTTACGTAGGCGGACCGTTGAGGGAAATTCCGATACTCGAAAATACCATCGAAAACATTGTAGGCAACGAAGGACGTGTGAAACAAAAACATCTCATGCGTCCCGACTTCACATTGCCCTCCCAGAAAAACTGGAAATATTTGGCACGAGATTTCACTACAGCAAGCGACTAGTAGCCGAAAATTTCTTTTCAGCAGAGACTCACTGAAGTGTCATTCACGTAACACTGCCAATTTACACATCACAAAGTTACCATACACTCTTTTCTGTCACCCTTTTTGACTTGATCATACTGGTAAATCTAGAAAGAATCTTGAAGATCATGCTTTAAAAACTCGAAGATCATTCTCGTTAAAGTTTACGCGTAACTCTCTGGCGGTCGCTCAATAGGTGAACATTTTCATTTTGGTCGTGGTCAACGATATGATAAAATGAGGAAGACAACCTTCCACTCAAAGGAGAACAAAGCAAAACTCGTCGACACAAAGGTCCTTGCGATGAGTGGGGTTTTAGTAAGATTACAGGGCATCCATTTTGTCTTGGGCAAACCCTCTCTTTAACAGCGTCCGGTTGGGACTATGCTTGTTGTCCGGAAACTTACACAAAATGCACGTAATACGTATGCCTACGTCTGTAAATATGTATAATTATTTAGTGTCCTCATTTTTGAACAAAGGCTTTTCCTTTTTATCTCACGATTAACTAAAACAATCTGGCATTAGCTATGCATATCAGGCACACGGCCCTCCATCGAGAATCATTGAATTACTACACCGTCCCTACATTTCACTGCGGCGAAACACTACCGACGACGCCACCACGTGACCCCGGTCATGATCATTAGAACGAAATTCAAGAGGGAAATTCCAACCGTCACCACGCAAATTTAGTCTTAATGAGACGTTTCACTGAGTCAGCTGCAGTTTAAGCTTTTAAGTAAGTGCAGGATAAACTTTCGAAGCGAATGACTTGGGAGGACGAGGAGGAAATTGTTTTTTCATTCGGTTACGGCATGACAGCCGTAATATGTCACTATCACATTTCACTAACAGTCACATGCACGAATACATACTTTTTTAAACACCCTACTTCCCCTGAAAGGACATCGTTTAGAACTGATTTCAAGAATGAAGTAATTAAATTACAAAGCTACATCCATTTCAAAATCCAAGTTAACGACATTTCATTTATTGAAGGAAATGTGTCCCGAAAGCTGAGCGGTTATGCTCAGGAATATAACATGATGAGAATTTAGAAAATAAAATTTTCACTGCAACCTTCTGCAATTCGGCAAGTTAAACCAAAATATAAGCCTAGGGTTGAAATCGAGTGAGAATAGTTCACAGCATACGTGGTGCGTCTAATTAGAAATGCTAAAAAATCGAGTACCGTGCAGTGATAAAATTCTTCGTAAAGGAAGTTTCAATGCCGAACGACCTTCATTTGAGAGCATGGAGACACTTCTCCTTCAATTTCCATCCTTAAGAAGAAATGGGCAGCCGAGTTTAAACGTGACCGTGAAAACTTCCAACGTGATCCACGGGGAAGGAGGTCCAAAAAATGCAACCACGCTGGAAATCATCGTAAAAGTGCACCATATGATTTTGGAAATCGGCGTACAAAGATCCGTGAAATTGATAATACTTTAAGGATATAAAAAGAACGCGTTACTTTTTACACGAAAAGTTGCATATGATTGTGATTTGTGCAAGATGATTGCCGCGCGTGCTCACTGTGTATCAAAAACGTATTCGGACGACACTTTCAAAATAGTGCTTGAAGCGCTTCGCGAAAAACAAGAGTGATTCTGCGTCAATGTGTGACAAATGATGACAAGGAGGCACCACTACACATCCAAATCGATACAACAGTCCAAACAATGTGTGACAATAGATAAAACATGGATTCGCCATCACACACCGGAATCGAAGCAACAATCCATGGACTGTCTAGGGATCGTCCGAACTAGAAGCGATTGCGGCTGTAGACGAGTACTTTGCAGCACTTCTGGAAGAACACTACAGATAAGGGAGAATGGCACTGGAACTCCGCTGGATGAAATTTATTAACATTTAAGGCAATTATGTTGAAGAATTAAACGTATTTGAAATCACAAATTGTCATTTTCATCATCGGGCTGAGAAATTTTCAGATCGCCCTCGATTATGCAGGGTGTTCGAAAAGAAGCGGAACCCTTCAATACGAGGGTAAGTCAATAAATAAGTAGGAAACGTCAGCAAGGCAAACGCAGGAGCCGTTACCAACATTTAATTGGGACCGCTTGCAACATCCAACTTAGACTTAACCCCGAGTGATTTTCAACTGCTCGGGCCCTTAAAAATCATTTGGGTGGCCGTAGTTCAAGAGGTTACTCTTGGTTGGCTGCGATAACAAACAAAAGACTTCTTTGCTGCCGGCTATCAAAGACTTGTAAAGAGGTGGGGTAAGTGCCTGAATATACAGAATGTGTATGTAGAAAAGTGAAATAAATTTAAGGAAGTGATTCTGATTAGTATTGCCTCTATCCAGCTTTACATTAATTGACTCACCCTTTTATTTTAGATGCCATAGGTTTTTGAGAAAAATGTTGAGTACATAAATTGTAGAACTATTTATGGAGAGGTCAAATATGACCTTGAGGTCATTTCTAGTATTTAAAGCATCTAAATCTTTGACCCGGGGAATGGAAAGAGGGGGAAATTTTACCCCCAGACATGTACTTGAACATTTTATTAAATTCCAAGTGAAGATCATTGGAGGGTCAAACTATCACTTTGAAGGTTTTTCCACTTCAGTCAAAGTTTTACAAACTTTCCAATCACCGTTTCTTTCAAACAATCATCAATTGTCACATTTCTCGTTCCCAACTTATTCATCAAACCTTTTCTTTTATTTTCACTCGTTTAAGGCATTTAATTCGTTTTCTTTGTTTCCTTGATTATGATAAACCTGTTTATTCACTAAAAAACCTATGTTGAATTGGTTAGTTTCTACCAATTATCTCCATGACAACAATAATAACTATTATTGCATTACAAGTAAACACGCTATTGTGGGACGGCAATTCCGACAAAAAAGAATAATAAGTAAGAAAAGAATACGAGTAAAAAGGAAGTACACATAAAAACATACACACATATAAAGAGTAATATCATTAATTTTTTGTTATCGATATCCTAAAAAAAATTCTTCATCCATGTATTTAATGGAAATACTTGTTTGTCGTGTTTTTCTACATTTTTATCAAATGTTAAAATGGTACATATTTCTGAACGGGAGAGGATAACACTTTTCATGATTAGAGGCTGGGGTGATCGATCGATCTTACAAACATCGTAATGTATTCATTGCGGCGCGATGTGAAAGAGCACCTTTCAAAATCTACCGTCAAAAGAACAATAGTGTTTTCAGTAGACTGGGGGAATAACAAACCAACAAAGATCAGGCTGTCCAGCAGCAGCCACTAATGAAGAAATGCAATTAGAGGTTGCATTAATCATGACTGAAGATTGCCCTATTAGTATTAGATAAACTTGCCAGTTAGCCGTGTTCAGCAGAATGTCTGTGCACAACATTTTGAGATAAAAGTTGAAGATGCATCTCCACAGAATACGTTTAGTGCAAGATATAAAAGAAGACGACTGCGACCGACACAAGAGGACAACCGATTTTGTGAAGTTATGATGAGATTAATAGATACTGATGCTGCGTATATTTTCCGGATATTATTTTCAAATGAAACTACATTTTTGAAAAATTGGAATATTAATAGACATGATTGTAGATTTGAAGTGTCAATCAATCGATGAGAGAAAGTTAAACTCAATATCGCTAAAACACGCATTTGTGTGCGTTAACGATAGTTAATTTCAATCCGAGTACTCTGGTTATAGGGCCTTTGACTTGTTCGTGTACGATTTACTTGGATTTATTGAGCTTCCAACTTTGTAAAAAATTCATTGTAATTTTTCATCCATTGTGTTACAGAGAAAGCGGTATATTACTGTTATTGCTATGTATAAGTATATGGAGATTGTGCCTCAGTGTTTTACATGAAAAAGGTTTCCAATATTGTGAATTAAAGATTACAGGGCCTCTATTACATCTAGCTCCATTGCATCTAGGGATTAAGTTTCGTGAGGTGCCAGAATGGACATTTACAACGAAAATAAAATATCTTGGAGGGCGATTCAAGGCATAATTTATAATCACTAAGGAAAAAGAAGCAGGGTCTAGCGAGGACAACGGTCTTAGGCAGGCCCACACCCTCGTTTCCTTTTCCCATGCTCCCTCTATTCTCTAAAGCTACGTTTCTGTGTCGTTTAAAATTCTCTTTTTTGGAACTCTAAGGATCAAATGTCGAATCTCTATCCCAATAATCCAACCAAAATTCAGGAATTGGATATGATCGTAGGCCGCTGAATTTTTTTCTAAACGAAAGACTTGGCCTTAATCAGTCGTGCTCCTTTCCATTAATCTACTGCTGAAGTACTTGAATTTATTATGTTTACGTGCTGTTAAAAATGACAGTTTTAGTACCCTTATTAATTATACCTTTCTGAAAAAAAGTATATGAATTATGATCTATGGTTCTCACATGGTTGTGGTTACAAGTTAACTCTACGCTAGAAAATCTAAGCATACCAAAAATAGCTATGGAATATGAATGTGTATTGAAGGCATATCGCCTATCTCTAATGCCTAGTTTGTAAAAGGCACGCGGACTAGCATATGAAGTCTAAGTTCAAGCGTGGATGCCACGCAGGAACCGATGTTTATATCTGTAATGGTGTTGACAGCGGAAAATTGAGTTTCTCCAGTTAGTTGGGACGCTTGATACAAGGTAGCGTTAGCCGTCAATGGAAATGGAGAAATGATCGCGCGGGTGGTGGATAATCAAACGCAAGTGGTGGATAATCAAACGCAAGTGGTGTTAAATTCTTAAAACACTGACGTGCAAGTAAGCTATCGCGTATCCGTTTGGAGTCGATGATTTGGACCTGTTGAGGATAATGATCATTTCTTTAAAAATGGTTATTTCGATCCGACAGAGTCATTATGAAATAATATTTTTGCTCAACCTTGGCATTGAAGCAGTGACGCGGAAATCAAGTCAATACTCAATGACAAGTACACAGGATGCGTATAATAATGCAAATAAATTATCGAACTTAAATGACGGCATTCTGCGATGCAGGTCAATGATACAATGGCACGCAAAATGTTGTACTGCATAAGCTGGAGCTGAAAGTTTAAATAGTTTGTGAGAAAAATCTTTGGTCTACGTTCCCAAGGGAGCATAAACTTGGTTTCTGGGGGATGCGTAGGCTGTTGTTGCTACTCATCTATCTCCTCATATGCTTTGGAGACTCATGTGATGTATCATTTACTTCATCATTGAATTTTTTCCTTCTTTATTTCCCCTTCTTGCTAACTCCAATTACATTTTCTTTTGTGTAGTATACCCACACAAGAGTAGTCACTGTAGGCAGAGCATGGCGAGACAACGGAGCTCCAAATACAGGTGAGACCTCTTGCAACCCTAACTATATGTAAATCAGGCCGTCGATCCTCTTAGAAAACTGAAGGCGGCTCAGGGAAAAGAAATTGACTCCCTGCGAAGGTGTAAATTTCACACACCGAATTTATGGTTGCCTATGAGGTTAACACCCTAAAACTCACTTCTAAAGACAACCCTCGCAACGGAACCTGGTCTTCCTCCACCAAATAAGGACGGTGAGAAGGTTGGGATATTGACTTCCCACTCCAAGGGTCCGTGTTCGAATCCCGGTGATGAGGGAGTTTTTTAGTGGTATCTTGATCCCTATTCGGGCTAGCTCCTCAAATAATGTTGAGACGCTACTCAGCTTATCATAAGAATGCCATACAAATATAGCTCCTCGCCGCTGCACGCGATCCAATTTGGCCATAAATCCAACTTCATGATGATCCCATACACAACTACAGCATGCATACCTGTATTCTAAAGAGGCCTTCCCAGCGAAAGATAGCATTCATCTTTAACCTTTTCTACACATTTTAATTGAGTCTACGCATTCCATTTCGGTGTTCCCAATGCAGTAGTTGTTGGGGAGGGAATTACTCTTTTTCCAAAAAATATATCTCTACGCAATTTTTAAATTTAATTCTAATTGCCAAGTGTGGTACCAGTGTTGTATAGCATTAAGGTCATCTGACAAAGCTGCTGTGTCCTGAAGATCACGGATATCACGGTAAACCACTGCATCATCGGCAAATAAACGAATCTTACTAGTGACTACGGAGTCAATGCCGTTAACGTACCATAAATTAGGAAAAAAAGGTCCGATGATACTTCCCTGGGGAACACCTGACTGCACTGTATTTGAGCTAACTCCATCTATCACTACTCTTCGTAGCCGACCATTCAAAAAGTCTTTAATACAACCCCGGATACTTTATCTATGACATATGCTTCTAGGTATGCGAGTAGTTGACTATGAGCTACTTTGTCGAAGGTTTTCTTAAAATCTAGAAATATCGCGTCCATTGGAACATTACTCTCTCCTGAAATAAGAATATCATGAACAAAAAGTGCAAGTTGGGTCTTACAGGATCTACCTTTTCGGAAACCGTGCTGATTTTTCATTAATAACTTCTGATTATCGAGGTGTCTCATGATCGACCTAGAAACTGTGTTCCATAACCTTGCACGAAATGGTTGTGAGGGAAATAGGTCTGTAATCGCTCGGTTCCTTCTTGTTTCCGTTTTTAGATATTGGCGTTACGTTAGCCATTTTCCAATTTCTGAGAACCTTGTGATCTACCAGCGGCTTCCTAAATATTATTTCAAGATACGCCGCAATTTCCGAGGCTAGATCCTTAAATATACGAGCGGGTATTTCATCAGGCCCGGAGGCTATATTAGGCTTTATATTTTTCAGCAAACGTTCTATTCTATTATATGAGAATTCAACTTGGGCATCGGTTGACGGGCACGATTTGATAAGCTACCGGGGGTATTCTGTGAGATATTAGTGAAGACGCTTTGAAAGAAGGAATTTAATAAGTTAGCCTTTTCCAAACTGGTGGTTGCTCTTTCACCTTTATCATTTTTGAGGCAATAACAGTTGACTTATTTCCCTGAACTTCTCTGCGGTATGACCAAAATGCTTGTGGATTGTTTTTCAAATTTTCCGCTAATCTTTTTCTTTTGAATTCCTGTAACGCTTTCCGAACTTCATCTTGGCATTCGCCCTAGATATCTGATAATAATAAGTGATCTCATTCTTTTTGTCACTAGAGGTATCATCCCTAATATTTTTCATCTTGGCGTGACATAGCCTTTGAAGTCGTAATGCCTTTCTAACTTCCTAGTTGTACCATCTTGGTTCCGGGTTATCTTTTATAAATTAACTGGAAATGAACTTGCTGTCTGCTGAGCGCGTGATCTCAAGGAAGTGATACCACGTATCCTAAGTATTTCGGTGAACACTTGTGATGATTCCGAGAAGCTTTCAAAATACCCTCGTGTATTAATATTTAAAATTTCGGCAGTCTATTAGCTTCACTCCCTCCGGATGGTACGTAAAACTGACCAAGCTTGCAATTAAACCACGGGGACGTCCTGCGGAAACACCCAATATAAAATACAAGAGTAAGTAAGTTGCTATGAGCCAAATTCAACCGCTTTCTCGGCTAGTGACATGGCGATTAATCCTTTGATGCTGTCTCTGAGCTCATGATCTAACTTTAGATTGGTGGGCGAAGGGCGTATGCATTGGCGGCGAGGAGCCTCGACGGACAATCTTCAGATGCCCAGACGAAGGGAGAGAGCGGCACCACACCCTTTGAGACATCGCCCAGGGTCCCTTCGCCGTGATTGGGCCGAACGGAAAGCAGTGAATGGGAAATTAGTGCTCATCAGAATAGCTTAAACTTTGACCCAGACAAAAGCGGAGCTCATTCAAGAAGGTGCCCCATTTAAGAGGTCCTGCGGAACCGTTCATTTAGGGACTGCGTCCGATGACTTCTTATTCTCGAGGGGTTATCAGCTCATCTAAGTTAAATGGACGACAAAGATGTCGGACAAATGGACACAGTTTTATCCAACAAGGAGAACGCTTTATAATAAAATTTATGTATGTTTATATATTTGCTCATTTTCGTCTGAATTCTACCCCAATGTTTCCTTCCCGAAAACATTCGGTAAGCGTGACGCGGAATCCGCGATGTATTTTAGTCAGAGATATCTCTGATTAAATGGGGTCGAGGTATCAATATGGAGTTGTCCAATTTTTGAGTAGCTCAATATTTTGTTTCATTCGCCCATTTATAAATGACTCCATCGAGAGAAAGTTTGGTTTTACTCAACGGCGTATGCGTAAGAAGTAACGAGTATAGTTCACTTAGATGTAGTAGTGCATGTAATAATCATGACACATATTAATTGAATAATTTATATATTTCTAGAAATTGACCAGCAATTAAAATTTACTTAATTTTTCATGCTGCATGTCTGGTGTGTAATCACCCCTTGCCACACACCCCAGCGGCCACTTGCAGGACACCATGTACACCACATTCAGGGTCCACCATAAAAGTTCTCCACATTCTCTGTGAAAAATAGATTTATTGGTCGCACTTGTACAAATGCTTAAAATTCTTCAAAATACTACTCCCCTGCATCAATACACTTGCGGAGACGTGTCTGCCACCCTGAAACTCCTCGACTGGAATATCTCTCAGTAACGTTGTATCATGCTTTTGGATGCTTTCCACGGTCTCCTTTCAACTCTCCCTTCAGTCGGGGAAACAAAAAAAAATTGCACCGAGCCAAGTCGGGACTCTAAGGTGGCTGGGTGGTCACTGGGGTGGTGCTCTGAGTCAGGGAGTTGGTAACGATGAAGAACGTGTGGCTGTGGGCTAAGGTTAAATTACAGGTGTACTTAATTTTTCAAATGGCGTAATGAGGGCTCTTCATAAATTGAAAGGATGTCTCTTTAGCAATGATGTTGAAAATGTATTATTGACCCGATCGTACTGCGGTAGGAGAGCTCATATTCTGGGTACTATGTAAATAAAAAAAAATAAAAATTCTGAGCATCGATCGGTGGAAACGATTTGGTAAACTAACGGAGACATTCGGTGAAGACGCTTCGGAAGAAGGTATTTGATAAGTTGGCCTTTTCCAAACTGCTAGTTAAACTTCCGATTAATAAATTCTGGCTGGCCAATAAAATGCAGCGAAAGTGTTGGTCGTTGACTCTCGTGACCATCTGTGTGAAAGATTATACCAATTGCGTTACCACAGGGGAAGAAAGGTTACGCATGCAAACCAAATTTTGAAATGGTACTCCGCGTCTTGAACAACAAAATAGAGTTGAACTTCGAGTTACCCCTCGCTTCTCACTCTCCCTTCAAATAATAAATGAAGCTACCGCTAACCCCCCCTCCTCATTCTCTGCGTTGCGTAATTAAGGGGCGGATCCCATTCAACGTTTCGTCAATTGTGTGACTGCCATGACCGCATGACTGCAGGTTGAAATATAGGGGGTAGGAAAAAACGGACGAAGCTTTCTAACTAATCATTACCTTCCCCCCACTCTCAAATTATTTGAAAAGGATGTAATTTTCTTCTGGAAACATATTCTTGAGATGTATAAAACGCTGTATTTACTGAATAAATCATAATTTATCTGAAAATTAAGACAAAACATGAAAATAAGTGGGTGGAGACACCGTCCTCGCTTAATCCCTCGACGATTACCATGAAGAAAGACTCCTGCATTTGTCCAAGTTTATTCGGAAACGCTGAATGACGGAAACTAGGGCCGAATGGCATTTCATATGTATGTAATGCCCTTCATTTATTTTTTTTAAGAATCCTGTAATTTCTGAGGGCAAGCAATCATTTCAGACGCACATTAATGACGTAGTGAAATTTCGACCATGAGAGTATTCGCTATTTTTCGACAGTGATTACGCTCTCGAAAGAGAACTAGGGGTAAGCCCAGAATGAACTCATGACATCCTTCAGGAGAGGGAATTTAGCGATTATATAATAAGATAAAAATGTGCAGTTGTTTCATATTTAAGAACAAAGAGCGTACGAAGAAACGACATTCGTCTTCCAGAACACAATACCGTACGTGGAAAATTAAAAAAAAAATGCTTCTTGCGTGTCTTGATGCTAATATCTTTTTTTAATACAGTCACTTTCTACGTGCATAAACAATGAGTGAATTTTCCTTGGCGTATTACGACATTTACTCATTACCTTACGATAGTGGCATGCACGAAAACCACCTTCCGCGGAAACGGCTACGTGAATAATGAAATTCATATTACAAACACAACTAAAAATTCATATCACTTGAAAATCAGAGAAAAGAAGAAAAAGATAAACTTCAAGACCTGATGCTGTAGTCGTGCATGTAAATTGAATATTGTATGGGAAAATGAAATGATATACTATAACATTAAATAGAAGATATAAAGGAGTAAAAGAGGAAAACATGAGGTGTTTATTTCTTATGGAGGGCACCGCGCGGGCGGAAACGTGGTCATTGAAGCAGGAGGATATACGTAGATTGGAGGTTTTTGAAATGTGGGTGTGGAGAAGAATGGAGAAGGTGAAATGGACCGAAAGGAAAACAAATGAGGAAGTAATAGGGATGGAGGGCGAGGAGAGGAGTTTGTTGGGATAAATCCTATGGAGGGAGGAAAAATGGATGAAAGGCAATTGAATGAGGTGGCAGTGGGATGCTGAAGAAGGTAATAGAGGGGAGAATGTTAGGCAAACGAGGAAAGGGCAGGAACAGGATAGGGATGTTGGACGGGATGAAGGGAGGAAGGAAGTACACAGAGGGACCTGATGTAGAATAGGTTGCTGGATTGGGTTTTGTTAGGAGTCACAAAATATTTATTTGATAGTTTTGTCCGTCCAAAAACCTACCTTAACCGGTAGATTACCTCATAATAATACACCGTGTGCAAGGGAAAAATTGGTACACAATTTGCTAGAGTCCAATTGAGGGTGAAATGGAGGGGATTGCAATATTGAGAGGCAATAATCCAGACCAAGTAATGAGGGATGTGAGAAAGACCAGACCAGGACGTAACAGATCAGCACTCGACAAGGAAGATTCCACCAACTCCTAGGAATCAAAGTGTAATAAATGACATGAAGGAGCAAAATAAGCCGATTACAGCATGAATGGATTCTTATAACTCTTTTTGGGGCTAACCCGAAACGATGCTGTAGTCTTGTCATACATGTACAGCCACCTACAGCTATTCTAGTTGGAGAATGGAGCTAGTAATGATACCGCTGTTGACGGTATCAGAAAATCAATGGCTAGCTAAGAATGAGTGGATATCATTTCAAAGTTACCAATGGCTGATGTAGAATTCACGGATTTGATAGGCCCAAACCATACATGTAACATTAAAATTCAAGAGGATATAAGTAGATATTCTAATTGAAAACAGAATATGAGAGCTTGTTGTTTGGTTAAAATGAAAGCAAACATGTAGCAATGTTCATAATAATTTAGCATTTGCCAAAATCCCTGAAAATAATAACTAGGTTTCATGCATATTAAAGCGGACCTGTTTCATCAGGTTCAGCGACCAAATGAGTCATCTTCTGGATTCTATTGAGATTAATGGTGAAGCTTATGGCAATTCCTTTCTTTCAATTTCAAAGGATAAGTCTAGTACGATTCAATAATACTTGTATTTCCAAAAAAGGATTCTCGCGTTGAACTCATAACGGTTCAGGAAAATCAAGGGTGGGGCACCTTAAGAGATGACCGACCTTGGACTTCGGAATGTGGGTCTTGATTGGGTTCAAATAACTCTCTTGTAAAATTTGTAACCGTTACATTTCGTAGAGGGTTTATTTCGTAAGAAGGTGCTTGGGTCTCAACCGCTTTCGCAGTGTGTGTGGGAAGACTCGACGCCGAAAGTGATACAACAAACTTATTACGCAACACCCTTTAGATGAACGCTAAAAGGAGAATAAAATTTAATAAAAACACGGAACGTTGCTCCCTGCTCACACCTGAGTGCAATGAGGAGACAGGTAACCTTTAAATCAGTTTTCGGATCGTCATCGACATTTTGCAAACAATTTCAGCATATGTCAACAAAAGAAGGGGCAAACGTTTTTATGATGCAACAATTTCAGAGTGTAAAAAATCATTCAACTTGGCCGTGAATGATTTTTACACACTGAAATTGTTGCATTGAAATGTATATTAGCGGATGACTCCATCAAAAGTTACGGTCGCGGCATCTCCCTCAGTTTCTGGAAAAGTTTTTACATTCCGAATTCCATTTCACCAAAACCTTTGGAGTGAAAAATAAATAAAAACAAAATATTTCGCCAATTCATTTCAATCTACAAGTTTTTCAATTTCACCAAAAATATTCTCCACGGCTCTTTAAAAATTCCTGTATTCTAAAATTGGCCGCTGTATGCGAATATATCATGAATATTTCATCAAAAGTTCAATTTATTTCGTTTTCAAACGAGTAGCGTGTGAGTTGAGTGCGTTGGTGTAAAATCCATCTGTTCGTGAATTCAAAAGAAATATAATTGATGAGAGTGTCATCAGTCCCCCATTCTCGTCCTTTAAATATTACCTGAGCAGGACTCTTTTAGTTTCTTAAAACACCTGGGTATAATTCATATGAAATCTTTCTGATAGAAATTCACATAAACGAGCGCTGGTTGGGATATGGGTGTTTACATGTTGCATATTAGCGATACACCGACCAGTCAAGTCATGTCTTCCGTGCGCTGCAAACAAATATGGACAACATTTCATGAACAAAGTAAATCTTTGACAATTGACTAATTTGTGTATCTCGCCGAATTTATCCCTGTGCGGGATGCTTATGGACATTTCTGTGACAGTTGGTGGACCACCTTAGAGATTGCGTATTGTTTAATCGACCTATCCCAATCGAAATGATACCCATAATCGATATATGATTACCTCCTGTTTCCTGATACCTGATGTTTAAAATGTTTTATTACGAATAGCTCCATCGTACTACGGTAGGAGAGATCTTGTAAATAAAATTACAGAGACTAAGCGTAGAGATAGATTTAAGATGTCATTTTTTCCACTAACGATAAGGGATCAGAAAAACGTTATATGCCTGGGCAAGGGGGAATAATATTTTACGTCAAAAGTGGTCTGGTGCGTAATCACCCCCTGCCACACACCCTAGTGGTGGATTGTAGGGTACTATTTGTAGATGCGTATAGACATTTGTCTAAGTGGACTTCGCGATTTCAATGGCGTAACACTAAAGAATCAATATTAGGTGGCAGGCATTTTACGCTGAGGCCACGGGTAGAAAATCCCGGTGGTGATGTACGAATATGACGAGGCGTTTTGTGAAATGGAAGGGGAATGAACCATCTAACTGATTATATTTTTTTTACTGTCGTTATCATTGGCTGAACGTTTTACCTCCTGTCTGAAATTTGTCTCATATAATTTGAAATATTTTTATCTCGCGCTATTGTCAATTTGCAAAATATGTATTCACATATTTCTATCTACGCCTTGAAGCGAATGATTAAGTGTTTAATGCATGCTTACTTTCGTAAGCCATCGTATGCGTATGTTCCTTAAGCCATGGAAATGTACATGGAAATCGACTACACTTGAAAGGCGAAACGTGTGTATTAATCGTGCACGGTCAGAATTATGACCAAAATAATTGCAACTGTAAGACCTACAAAAATAAAATAGAGAAGATGACTTACGTAAACGTTTTACGAGGAGGTTAAGGTAGAAATTTATTGTTGCACCATTGTATAATCTGTGTCCATCCAAACCTACCTTAACCGGAAGAATATCAATTATAAAAAAATAATAAAGGAAATACTGGCAAACGGGAAAGTTGGAAGCTCGATGGAGTGATAAAAGCGGTGGAAAACAGACACACGCTGGAAACCAGTTTCAAGCTAATTCTTGAAAACTACCGTTGATTGAACAAAAAGTGAGAAAGATATACAACGGAGGACAAACTTTGGCATGCAATATCTTAGCAAAAACCACGCTGGATGTTATCCTACTCTCGATTTTTAAACAAAGGTGAAATGTATTATAATAGGGAGAAATTTACACCTAAAACATCTCCAATAACCATTCATATGTTGCCAATTGATTATAGTTATATTCCGGATACTTTCTGAAAACTAGTAGAAGACGACGTAATTGACTTCTAAAGCTTTTACGTACAAAATACACATATTTGGCAATTCATTATTTCCTTCTTCAGCTTTTAAATCTTTCTGCGAATCGCCTTCTATAAATCCACAAAACCAAAATATCCTTACTTTAATCTATATCACTTTCTCCTAACTTTCTCATCAGTTCTATTAGGTCATGTGTTTTTCTTCGCTTCCTTGACTCAAAAAGTTATGATATGTACCCAAATATCTACCATTTTTGTCTTAAATACTTCAGTTACATTGTAGCATTATTATGTGTATTACATCCATGTTCGGCACAATTTGTAGCAGAGCTTTTTGCACCTCGCTATGCGGTACTCCTGTCCCTTTCGGTTCAATTGACAATTTCCCTTTTTTATCACTTCCAGTTGGTATATTTATTCTTTTTACTTGAAATCTTTCAAAATTTCTAGAGTATTAATGTTTTTCCTTGACTCTGAAATATATCTTTAAGTATCATCACAATGGTCTTTACCTATAAAAGTTCTCATTAGTTCATTGACAATTCTCTGCAGATGCTTCTTCCCTTATCTAAATGAATTTTCTGAACATTTACTACTATATTCTATGACACTAATCTTCTCCTGCCATAAATGAATTCGTTATTCTTTCGTTCCTACCCTTTCTAGTTTGTCATAGGTAGTTCCCGTTATCCATTTTCAAAAGATATTTACGCATTTCGTCTATTATTCTCAAATTTCTATCTCCGCTTAAGTTATATCAACTGATTGATGGCATATCTTCATTTTCCTTCCAATTTATGCTTTTCAATTCTAATTTCACAGCCTCATTTCCCTCATAGTTTAAGTTGATTTTCACAACCGTTAGATAATCATCCTTATATGCATCTAAAGTCTCCAAGCCAGGTAGGATATGGCCCTTGATTTCGCCGTTCCCAAATGTCTATCCATAATAACGCACAATTATAATGTGTCTCTGCATTGACCCAAATTTCCATTTCTCCTTCCACCTTGGCTTCCCACCCATAGGGTCCGGGTTCGACTCCCGGCGCTTTCGAATATATTTCATTGGTATCCCGATCCCAATTTGAGGTGCTTTTTGGAGAGAACTTTGAGTGAGTACGCCGTCCGTCGGATGGGACGTTAAGCTGTGGACCCTTTGGCGTCTTTCGTTAAGAGTAGCCTTATGCCGACGCCGGGTTTCTCTCAACCCTTCATCCTTTCCTATTCTAATGGAGCAAATGACTTAAGCTGTCTGTCGCCGCCCCTATATACTACTATCACTCCTTCCACCTGCGATGGTGTTATAACCCGCTGATGGTTATAATTAAACATTTTCTCCGGAGAAGTTCCATTTTTTTTGCTACAGTGGTTATTTGTTTTTCGCAAAGCTCAAACCTCCGACCATACTCCCAACTCTCCTTCCGCTAAACACTGCATTTCAAAACTCTCATTGCTCTCAAGTGTTTTCTTCCCGGAGAGTCACAATTATATCCATTAGTTTACCTTGCGCACTAATACTTCTTCCTTCCTGTGACTACATGAATGCACGCAATAGCTTGATTACAACAATTATTTTCCAAATCTACTACTATTTCTACCGGAAATGTTGTCTCTCCCTATAGCAAACGTTCACCAGCCCAATGTGAAGGGAAGGAGTTTTTCACCCCCCTTCCCACTCTTCTCCTCCATTATACAGATACCAATTATTGACTTTCCACCACTTCGCCATAATTTACTCTACGCTTTTGTACTCCCCACTATTCTTCCATCTCACATCACAAAATTCTGACTTATTTATACGTCCTTTCTCTATTTCTCTTTTGATATTTCCCACCATCCCTTTTAAGGATTAGGTGACACAGGAGACTGGCTCTAAATCTCATCTCAACATTAAAGTCGATTATCTATCCATCTCTCCATAATTGTTCCAACATTATAAGTCTCCATTATAACGACCGTAGTCTTTTTTGCTGCCACCGACCCGTCTGGGCATGAATTCTGCGTGATGACCGTCGCTGATGCCGTGTTTCCCTCGTGCTCTAGGAGGAAACCCGCCCCAGATAGCTGATTCTTAAAGGTATTGAAATGAAATTAGTAACTCTGTAATTCCACACACACATTATTTAGAACGCGACTTCGTTTTCGACATTCATCTGATATGATTCTTAAGAGTTTTCAGGATTCACTTCTCCATTCAACTATCATACAAGCATTTCAATAAAAAAATAATTGAGGTGCTTTCCCATTGCCTTTATCAATGTTGTTCTGACGATAAAAATCACATTAATGGCCGTCTTTGAAGACACCTAACTGAGATAAAAGTATAGTAATTAGACAAAATACGAGTATGGTATACATAGTCATGAAATATCTTCTGTCTGGTTACTATCCTTGATTCTACGATCCTAGATTTGAAATCTTGGCCCAGAACAGAAATCCTAGCAGGCCCTAGCAGGAACAGAAGCACCAGACATTACAGTTCTAGAGAGTAGCTATTGGAAATAATAAGTGAGTCAAGGTTTTTTCCCTTGTGGAGAGCGACATACAGTAGAAAGCCTATTTTTTCTACTCTACATAAACATGATTTTTTAAATTTTACTTCGAAATGTGTGTAGAATCGAGTCTCGAAAGAAAATTCATCCATTTCACTCATTGTCAGGTTAACACGGAGGAGAAATGAGTCAATGAGTAATCGTCCCCCTAACGCCCACGCGACGCTCTCGAAACGGACCGGATCCACCACACAGGGCGAAGGGATCGGCCGGAGCGGTGTTCGGGACGCTCGAGAAAGCGGCGGTGACCGCCTGTGACCCCGCCAGGCTGCGGCGGATAAAGCGGGGTCACCCATTACGCAACGCAGGGAGGTGCCGACTGGCCCATTCACTCAACACCAAACCCCTCTAGCTCACTTTGCGCGGCTACACCGCCTCCTCAATATTTTCCATAAACAGCAACACCCCTTCCCGGGGCTCCCCTCACCTTCCTCAGTCACCCGTCCGTCTCCACGCAGTTCGACGGAGGAGGAAAGTGAAAGTGGTCATGAACCGTCCCACTCCCCTTCCCAAAATGGGACGTCTCCGCCCCAAGCCCCGAGAGAACGCAGCATTTGCGAAAGGAACATCCTTCCTCAGCGTCCTTACCTATAATCCCGTCGGCCGCCCACGCGATCGAATCGCTAAAGGTTCGCGAAACCTGCGACTCGAAATGTCCCAGCTAGGTTAGCTTTCCAAAGGTAAAAATTGCCTTACCTCAAAACGGAATAATAATAATATCCCCATTCCATAGGCCTCTTTTTTTACGAACCGGGAGGTCACGTGGGTTTTCCCCGAGGTTTTTTTCGGCGGTCCTCCGTATAAAATGCCCCCGCTCCCTGGATGGCGGGTATTTTGACCGAGTGTCCGTGGAGGATCGAACGTTCAGTGACGTCTGGTGGGGACAGGAAGATTTGGCCACGCACGTAAGTTCTCTCAGTGGGAAGTCGTCCGGCGCATCTTCCAATCGGAATCCTCCAGTACATCCTCTTCAGCTCTTCGGGGAAATTCACCGAAAGGACGAAGGAGATCTCGTTACCGCATTGCTTACAGTCTACAGGTGACGGAAAAAGGTATGGATAGTTTCAATAAGCTGGGCAATAGGCAATAAGCTGGACTGAATGTTTTCATTTACATCATTTCAGAAAATAAACAAATTTTAAAACCAAATGAAAAAAAATCACCGGGAGTCACTAAAATGTAGCAGTGAACATGATAGAATTATTTCAAAACGTTTGCGATAACATGCCTTTGTAAAAGAATTGAGAAAACTAACATTTTGAAATAAGGCTTTAGAATTTCATGTTATTGGGAATCACAATCTGTATATGTATCACATCTTTAATATCGCAGTACCTTTCATTCGTACGTAATTCATCAAAATCATTTGTTTTCTGGAAATTATGGTTATTAACCACAGGATGGGTTAAGTTTAATATCTAAAGCTGATAAACACACATTAAAAATTTAAGTGATAATCAATTTGTTTAAAATCTAAATTAATCACCAACTGAAAGTAAGATAATCGAATCTCTGTATACTTTTCATCCAAAACTGATGGGACCGTGAAAGTGAACTAATTGTTTTTTCAGTGAGCCTATGTGTAAATCAATGGCTGAATTCAGTCCAAAACGCATATAATATAATATCGAACAACGAGTGTAAGGTATTTTTGCGCAATAATTTCAGGATGTAATTTTATTTTTCATTACTTTATCCAATTCTCCATTGATGGAAATGTTTATTTCATTGAATTTATTAATATGCTAACTTACTAATACACTTAAGAAAGAAATTTAGGCTTTTCGGAATTTTTGAAGGCATTTCATAAACGTATTTCAATGCATTTTTTAAAAAGCTACCTCTGTTTTATTCGTCCAGTGATTGAAATCAAGATGTCAAGAACTCACACTTGGGCACTGCTCTTCGCCGCGACATTGTTCGTGTCCACAATGGCCATGCCGCAGTCAAACCACGTGAGTATGATGGCATGAGTTTTCTACGCTAATTATAAACCCATAAGGACAGGTATACATTTGTACCGCTCTTTGATAACGTCCTTGGTATTTTACACTCGTATTATCATCTCGACTTTCGTCTAATTTCTGAACACCGTAATTATTATTAGGTAATCTACCGGTTAAGGTAGATTTTGGATGGACACAACTACCAAATAAATATTACGTTACTCCGAACAAAACACAAGCCAATATCCTTCTCTACAAAACTACTGTCCCTCTTCATCTTTGTGTACTTCCTTCCTCCCTTCATCCCGAGCAACATCCCTATCCTGTTCCTGCCCCTACCTCGTTTGCTTAACATTCTCCCCTCTATTACCTTCTTCAACATCCCACTGCCGATCAATATACTTTTAATTTTTCCTGCCTCATGATTTCTCTCAACAATCCCCTCTCCTCGCCCACCATGCGTAGCACTTCCATATTTGTTTTCCTTTCGATCACTTTCACCTTCTTCATCCTTTTCCACACCCACATTTCCAAAGCCTCCAATCTACGTCTATCCTCCTGCTTCAGTGGCCACGTTTCCGCGCCGTACATAGCTACGCTCCATATCAGAGTTTTTAAGTCTTTTCTTAACATCCTTATTCAACGTCCCTGTCATCAAGTCCGTTCTTGTAAAAACCTCTTTCCCTAATGCAATGCTTTTCCTTACGTCCCTACTACTTTGACCATTTTGGTACAAAACATTTCCGAGACACATAGGACAATAATGCTCAGTACTTCGTCGATTAATTGAATGTCACTACGTGTCAGGTAAGGAATTCTATCCTTTCGAAATTCGATTAGGAGTTCGAAACACTTCTCGAGAGAGAGGATCTTTTATCTTAATGGACAAGGAAAAAAATAACTCCATAGAGGCCTGTCAATCGAATTTCCGTCGGGTCTCTGCTGAATGATAAGGATAAAGGAAGAATAAAAATTCCTCGGAATTATTGAAATAAAAACAAGACCATGGTTTCGATGCTCATCTTCAGATGACCACACATGCTCACCAACGATCCAGTTCGTATAATGATATTCAGCGTCGAAGCCATGGTCTGGGTTTGTTGAAGTAGTACAGTGAAATTGTTATTTCCTTTAACTTTATCAGGGAGGAATGCCTCGAAGTAAAACTTGAGACATTTTCCTCCCTTGAACGAAATTTCCCTTCATATTCCACGGGCGGTAGTAAAGAGAAAACGTCAGGCGTCATAATCGTCAGGTTTTTGGGTGGAAGTACATCCAAGATCCTCTTTATTCCTAAAGGCCTTGTCCTCCATGTTAAGTTAGTGTAAACGGTTCTGAGTAAGAGTTACATATTATGATCCATGTTACCATATTTAGAGACATTACCGTAGATTTTTCGGCGATCACAAAAAGATCTGTACTAGCCAAGTCAACGGCCATAGAGATTTAAATTATTAAGAGCTATATTTTCTTAAGGTGCTAAACAATACGACTATTAAATAATTAAGTACCCTAATTACTTTAAAAAGATCTTTAATCAAACCAGTTGTAACAGAAACGTTATTACATTCCCTTTGGGTGATATAACGCTCACTGCAAAATTAATTTGCTCCTTGAGTATGATCTTTATATTTCTCCGCAATTTAGCACATACAAAAACATGTTGATTGATTTCCTTGTTGACGCTCTACAAACAAAAACAAAATGTGTGTATCTCTTTTGTCAAGAAAAACCCATTCAAGGCGTGTTCCTAAACCATTTATTTGGGAAATTATGTAGTCTGACGAATACTTAACGTAGATTTTTGGCCAAAATTACTTTGATAACGCATTCGTCTCACTTATATAGTTTTTTATGCAAAATTCTTCCGAGTCTTGATGAGAAATCACATATTAACCGTGTAGCTGATGAAATCTGATCGAGAAACACCTGAATCCATTAAATTGCATTCCAAGATGCTTACTCAATGAAGAGCATTCGGTTTCAACCTCAATACGCGGCTTTCAGAAAATACGAGCGAAGCGGTGGCTAAAGCAAGCATGAACCTCCGAGATAATAATAACTCCATAGGCTGAATGTACTCGCGGAGTGAGCAAAGCAAAGAAACATTTCTTCCTTCCAAATGCGGGGAACGGCACTCATCCCGAGAGTGCATGGGAACTTCCAATTTACAAAGCGCTTTGAAAAGTAATATAACAAACAAAGACAGCAAAAAACAAGTGAAAAGATAAGAGTTAGAAATTTCGAATGCCACCACGTGGAACTTCTAATTAATGCATTTAGGAATTTGTTTGGAGATTAGACTATCGATCTTCATTCTCTTCGGATGAGGTGATAATTATCCAGATGATTAAATCATTGTCGCAATACGGTGGGGAAAGCGTAGTAACGATATTTTGCTGTAATGTTTCGGTTGGTGCATTTTTCTTTCGTATGTAAAGTGATGATCGTTTAATCGTAAAGTTGGCTAATATAGTATCGTTCGCGTTTCTAATCATAAAAAAGAGCAAAATGATATAATCTCACATTATTACTCCAAGATCGGATAAAGAAGGACGAACATTTCCGACATCAAATTCATTTCGTTTCCGTGAATGATGGAGGAAAGGATGAGATGATTTTATTACAGGAAAGTTAGGAATATATGCGTCCGCAATCACTGTTCTATTACAATTGTACTGGGAGCTATTTACGAGATTTTTTTAACATTCGCGTTTAGCATTCGCCTTATAATGTAGCATAAGTATTCAGTGTGGATTACTCCTCCACAGAAATGATGCTAATCAGTTTCATAACTCCCAACATAGAACGCTGCACAAACTCGTCCATTCCTCCAAATAAAAGGTTTTTGGAGAGATACGTACCGCGGTAATATAGCCGAATTAAATTAGCGTTTGTTATTTAAAATATGAGAGTATTAGCGGGGATTATATTCCAATTCCGTAAGATTGAATAACTCTAAAAGTAAAATATGTCAAGGTAAGATCGGAACCTTAGGTCCTTTTTCGATTGCCTAAAAGTAACTTCAAGATAAGACAACCAATGTACTGAATATTTATCATGTTTAATACACAAAAATAAAAGTAATTATTCAAAAGATGCGTTTTCTTCACGCGGTGACAAGAAAAAATTCGCAAAGATGCCCAAGGCTTCTGCAGTCCGCAATAGCCTATGATTATTTTGAAACCAATACTTTCACGTGGTCAATACTTGTTTTATATGGTTTTTAAATTGCAGCAATCTACGTGAATACTAAGAGACACAGTATGGGATGCAGGCACCAATGGAAAGATGCAAACGTGTAGGAGGGGGATGGAAGTGCTACTCATATGCATCTCATTTAGTTCCTGAAAGAGAGATTATGTCATTTGAAAATTCTGTCAATGTTTACGTTTTCATCGCCACATCAAATCTCCAATTTTTCAAACTCAAAGAAGCCGACCTTATGGGAAAATTACCAAGGCAAATCTACCAAGGGATGGTACATGTCAATTTCACTTGAAGTTCTATGCCTTCTAATTTTTGAAGTTATACAAAGTGGGTACTAAGGACGGTTGAGGAAACAGTTAAAAATGTAATATGTATACGGTCACTAAAAATGATTAGCCATTAAGAATGTTTTCAGTCAATAGCAAAGAATTGACAGTTATGTTAAAGAAGAGCTACGAAAGAAAGAACTCATGGTGCAGTCCCTACATCGCCACCATCGCTGTTATGTATTTGAATATGCTCGTTTAGAACCTGAAGATTATACGCAGTGATATCTTATAATGCAAAAATTCCATTTTTACTTATTATCGCCGCTAATATCAAAATGCTCGCGAAATAAATATAATATTTTCTAATCACACGCTAAACTGCAAATGCCACATTTTCGATTTAAGAAAGGAGCACTTTGAGGAGAATCGTTTTGGCCGGACGGATGAGTCAATTTAATGCCGGAATAAGTGGGGGAGGGTGACTTCACTTTGATGACGCAATGAGGCGACTTCTGTGCACCGAATGCATGAAAGAAGAGACAAAATGACGAGTCAAGAGAATGCACGGCGTGAATTTATGCACGATGACCGCGTGACTGTGCGTCGCACTCGGGTGTATAATCGTGACCACACCCACGAATCCACCTGTTTTCTCGGAAGCTTTAATTTGAGGGGAGGGTGCGTTTTTACCGGCGATCCGTGGCAACCGAGAAACAGAAGCAGGGGAAAACTTTCTTTCGCATCCGTGCCTTCTGTTTATGCTAGAGAACTTCCCGAAACACGCACACGTGTTACTCACGAATGCACACGGATATAGGCGCACGAAATCGTAAAATAAATATAATCACTTCTGTTTTTCTTAGCGCAAATACAGTCGTACATAGGCACAAATCCTTCACGCTGTTTCACCTCGGAGGGCAAAACCAAAGTGCTTGATTTCAAGTTATTTCAGAAAATTAACTCCCTTTCACTAATTTCCTCCATATTTCCCTGTCTTTGAATACTTATTCTATTTCCTTCGTACTAATGAATTTCGTATTCAACATGCTCTATTTCTTTCTCCTGAGACTTCTAACGTCGAAACATGGCATCAACGAGTGTTTTGATTTCTTAATTGATTTGCATTTTAGTTGATATCTTCAGTCTCGATTTTAAGAGGCAAGCAAAATGCACTCACACGAGCAACTTATTCCGCAAAGGCACATCCCTGAGAAAGACCGTATTTCGCAAGGGGCATGATCCAACGTCGTGGGGAGTCTGGTTTATAAAAACCGATGCGTGAAAAGCTGCGAGGCCGAGGTGATGTGAGGTCCCTATGCGGAAGTTCTTCGCGATTTTTTTTATGGAGGGGAAAGTACGGATGTCGAAAACGCGCCAGAAAGTAAACGCCTTGTCACCTACCGCCAAACATGGACCTCCGCCGGCTCTCAAATTAAACTATAAAAATGAAAATCGAATCCCTGGAAGCATTTTTGTTTGAAGACTTAATGACACGATCAAAAAGGATTGGCGAAAAATGGAAATATAGAGGGAAACTATATTTCGTAACAATTCAACCCTCTTTACGCCATTCAGAACGTTTTCCTATCATTAACTGTGCGTCGTATGAGAATGATACCCATTGACTTTTCTGATGCGTGGAAACACAATTCCCGTTCTCCACTATAATTTGTTGTACGTGAGAACGTTCAGGGACACTTGTGATGTGAGAGGATTTCAATGGATTTTGGTACATCATTTCCCGCGTCCGTTGAGAATAATAAGGATCAAAGCTTTTGATCAAATATTTTAAAGTGAGATTTCCTGATTAAAATTCGCAATCAAGTGACAACTTCCTAGATGGGCTAGTCTACTGTGTTACTCAGCGACGCAAAGGTCACCAGATTCTTGAGCCCAGCCTCTACTGATCCATCACCTTTTAAACTAATGAACATCCAGATCCTAATTATCACACGCAGAAAAATGAAATGATTAAAAAAAATATTTTAAATTATTCAAAAATGTGCACATTTTTCATTTTTATCGCTTCTTGATTAGTGACATCCAATGTGACGTACTGGTATCCTAGTCACTGGCCAATTACTCCTAGAATCATAGTTTTATTTTACAGCAACAATTCCATTGGCATAGGTACTTAATATCTCTAGGCTACGTTATTGAACTAGGTTATTAAACGGGTTGTATTCACGGCAACACAACGGTCAACGTTATATACTCAATATTTTCTCTAAAACCTTGATCTATGTAGTAGCATAAACTGAGCATGTAAAATGCTTACACGGATACCGCCAAACTAATCAGTTCATTAAGTCTTCTTGCTTTCCTAGAATATAAAAAAATCTAAGTAATGGCAATCGCAGAATATTAATGGTGGAAGCAGAAAGCAATAGGGATGTCAGATGGCAAAGAGATAGCAGACGTTAGGTTCATTTGAGAAATCTTTGGCTATTTCACGATACGATACTGCGTGAGATGCCGCAACAGTAACTTCTAGCGAGTCATACGCTATGTGTAGATTGTTAGAATGTAAAAATGAATCTCCTTGACCGGGATTCGAACCCTGATCCCTCAAGATCCTAGTACTTTAGCCAGTGGCCGAGTGATTTAGCCGGTTAAGATATCGATGCGTCCTCTGAAAATCTGAAATCTTTGGTTAGGTTAGCTAAGAGTCTATGCATACAAGTAGCAGGAAATAAACCGAAGGTCAGCATGCGAACACAACGTATATTATAAATGTGATGCGACCGCCAGTTGTTTACCATACTTCCCCAGAAAAGCCCTCGAGTTGATTGATCCCCTTCACGGCGTAAAACACCAGCCAAGGTCTCGCCGAGGTCTTTAAGCATTGCTGGTTTTCTGCTTAGGATCATCTATAAAACACGCATTGCATTCTTTTAAATTTTGCACCTTCCTTTCATGTAACTTCATCAGTACGATCTCTCCAACCTTACATATTACGTAGCTTGTGATTAAATTGAAGATACCATTACTAGCAAGGAACATCACCGGAGTTAAGTGCTTCCTCGTCTCGGTTTAATATCTTCCTTTCCGTGCATTGTCGTGATTACAATCTTATTTCAATGCATTAAGAAAGTCACCTAGGTTTAAGTGTCAACTGCGTCAAACGTTCACGTCGGTTTCGTTAGTTAAGTTTCTCTTTCTTACTCAACTCCTCTTCCTACCGACTGCAGGTATAAGGGTTAATTTAGTCAATTACTTTAAAAATAATTAGTAGATAACCATTCATATGAATATATTTTAGCAAGGAAAAGTGACATTTTATTTTTTATCTTTTCTCATTCTAGCGTAGAACTGGAAGGCAGGTTTCAACGTATGCTGCAGACAGAGGTGAATTTTATCAAGATATCTTTCAGGTAAGGCATCAATAAGGTCTACGAAATTACATATGTACGTACGCTGTAGTTAAACCATGTCAATAGATGTTACTTGTTTCTCAGAGTGTCTCAATTTTATGAGACACTCCGGTAGCGATCGTCAAATTATTCGTTTCTTTTTGCATATTACCTACAACATAACTCATTTAAAAAACTGACTTTTAATAATCAAACCACTTTACTTTTCCACATAAACTTTTTAATTTTTACAACCCAGGTTTCGTTGTAGCATAACATCATCAGGTCCTCATGATATTATGCTATATCGAAGCCTGGGTTGTAAAAATTAAAAAGTTTACGTGGAAAAGTAAAGTGGTTTGATTATTAAAAGTCACTATGAAGATTTTCCACCAAGTTACGCCAGAAACTGTTTTATTCCTTTAAAAAATTTTAAATAAAATTCTAATATTCTTCCAATTACAAAAATGATTATTTTATATGAATGCCTAATCATAAAATTGTATAAACTAAGACAAATGGTCTTAGTCACTGAAATAAAATATATATTACAAGTATATTATGAGTGGTGAGAAAATAGAAATACATTTTCAAACGTAATTAAACACATATTCGTTCTCTTTGAACTTTGGAAACTTCATACGTGGTGTCAAAGATTTTTTCACAGTAATCATGACGTGTCGATTTCCATGCAATGCATACTTTTCCATTAGACTCAACTCAATCAAATGTAATGTTATGCCTTCATTTTAATGATCGCATGTTATTAAATAACAAGAGGGGATCTGTAACTCAGATGTTACCGACTAATAATTTCACAAAAGTAATTTAGATGTATCATTCATATTCTGTAATAAAATTGATTTAATTACGACCGTACGCTGGTTTGTATTACAATTCAGCAAAGATAACCTCTTTCATTTGGATAGAAAAAATACAATGAATACCATTCCATATTGCTTTCTTCATATTTTTTTTATTTTAAACGGAAAAAACCCTCGACAACACTGAGCATGAAGAGTTGGCAGTGTCACGAGCGAGTGACAAATGTGGACAGCATTACTATGCCGATCTATGACCAATGATGAGGAAATATAAATTGACTCTATTCCCATAAGATTGTGGCTATCTGAGAAAACGAATGCCAAAACATTCGGCAGTCGCAGACCCATCGGAAAAAAATGCGACACCCAGCACGAGCGACGAAGCATTCGTCGCATATTAATTCCTAATAACTATGGTTAACGTTATGATGATACCAATATTCCTGACTCAAAATCAACTAACTCTTCTCTTCTTCAGATTCCCATCCAAGCCCTCCAGGCCATCTCTGACCTCGTGAGGAACACGGCGATGAGGATCCAGAGGAGGCGAGAGGCATACGAGACAACCCAGAAGCTGGAGCAACAGCACGACAAAGGGACACTCAGGAGTGGATAGATAGACACTCGCAAATAAACCTTCGACAGCATTTGTGGAAAATAATTCCCACCACGAACATCATCAGGTTTCACAAGCTAAGATTGCCATCAACTAAATCCATTTTGAATTCTTCACTTTTCAAAATCACTATTGTCACAACTCGTTTTGACTCGTAAAATCATCTATATTATCACACCGACTAAGTTAATATGCAGAAAATGACGAACACTACACGAAATGAAAGCACTTAATATTTTAATTTTATTTCCATAAATATTGTGCTAATTTTAGTGCGGTAATTTATATTCAAACAGAGTTAACTAATTGTTCACATTCCTCAATGCACTCTGGCACGAAGACGTTACAATTTCACGATGATTATCTTCCTATTTATTCAGAAACGCACTTCACTTTTATTTTCATAATTAGTGGTAGGACTTATTTAATCAGGGGCGCAAGTAGTATTTCATTCTGGGGGATGACAAAAGACGAAATTATTCACAAATCAAAACAACAACTTTTATATCGTGGTCTTTCAACAATATAGTGAATGTAGGCCATTGATAAAATGACAAAAGTGTATTTAAATCTCGGGAGGTTTTGACCCTATTGCTCCCCTGCGCAGTTATGTACAGCTGTATGCAACTTGACGAATTCTAACATTATATATTTAAAACATTTCTATTTAGTAAACTGTATAAGCGCAAAAATCACGGCATTGCCGCATGAATGACAAAAAGTAAATTCTTTATCATAAGTGTCTTGTATTTACATACGGTAATAAGATCATGCCTTGGGGAGGAATAGTGCGCTAAATTTGGTGGTTGGACCCCTTGTCAACCTGATGAGAGCGCAAGAGGCCACTAGGATCCCAGAGGCATGTTTGGACACCAGAATCTTTCGTATCATACCAAAGAGTCATGAGTAATACGTTTCAACCAAACCTATTTTCAAATCATTCCATCAATCTCCGAAATAAAACAAATTGACGCTTTAACTCGTTTTAAAAATGAATGTAAATAAAAATATTTATACCTTGTCATTAATGTGTTTTCTTCATTTCCAATAAAATAATTGACATCCAACAATCTCAACTCTTAAGGAAAGTTGTCTTTTCGAAAGAGAGAACAAAATATGGTCAACTAAAAAATAAAGTCCATAAAAATAAACTCGGTCGTCTAATAAAAAACCGATTTACAAATTCTTCTGAGAGTCACTCTCGGAGGCATTTTCTTTTTCTTTTTTGCAGCTTTAACGGAACAATCTAGATCACAATATCCTTCGCTAAGACATCCCAAACAAGGCCGAGTAATAAATTGCACAATGCATCTGCTTTTTCACATCGTCTTAGAATTACAAGCATGAATACCACTGAAGGCTGAACTTCAATGGGGAGAAACGTATATTATACACAATTGAATTTTACTTCCATCATTTCACTGCCCATAAGTCGTCACACTGCCCAATCGCAACCACTAATATCTCTCTTACTAAAGTAATAACCTCACCTTTTACTCACTCATTTTTTCTACTGGGAAAATATTTTTATGAGTGCCTCATAACTTTCACTAAAACTGTCCATACGCCACCTTAAATAAAAAGATAATATGGAAAGCCAGGAAATATTTTGAATATTATTTGATGAATGCGATTCGGCGAATCAATTAAAGAGACTGGACGATGAAAACATTGATCACCCACCGGAAGGATTAGAGATATCGCCAATCTTTCAGCATTTGTACCTATGCATTAATTTACAAGAGAATTGTAAACAAAAATGAACAATGTTTATGTCTAGCACCATATTCCACAGAAATAAGCATATTGTAAATTATGAAAACTTCAGTTCCGAAATTTTAATACACTCCTGATGTAGCGACAAATTTCATTTAATGTTTCACCAAAAACGAACTTCATAATATAAATAATTGCATGCGATATGGTGTACGTACTTCTAGCAATATCCTTGTGCGGCATAAAAGTGTTCCGACTTTCCTTAACAACGCAGTTGGTGGTCAGTACGTGCAATGGGATCGAAAAAAATCTACGGTTTTGCTCAGATTTCGTACGGATCGAATTCCCACTATATACAAAAGACATTTTCTAAGGAGGCGATAATTTCCGAGATCACGTGGAATGATCGCTCGATTCCCCTTCAGATTAACTCGACGGACGCGACACGGAAGGGATCGCATTCCATGGGATAATTGTTGTGTTTCCATAAATAAAACCAAATACTCTTATGATATATTCATAAAAATATAAAAAAATCAAATAATTGTTAAGGAAAGTTTGAACTGCTTCCACCACACGCTTAAGAGACGTTCCTTTTAGCAGCAGGAATGCTCTCAGAAGAGTTTCTTCATGTTCACGGCTAGGATAGAGATGGGGAGTTAAGACCGCAGCACACCTTCTCCCGTCAAGTGACCGGGATCTTCGGAAATGTAATTGCCTACTTACTTCGGCCAATCTAAAGTAACATCGCGACCGTGTCGACTAATACGGAGAAATAAAGCTTTGTTATTGCGAATGATATTCACCGAAAAGTCTTCTTTGAATGCGCCTCGACCTCGAATCCACTTACTCGTAATGGCGTGCGATTCCTCGAAGAGAATGATTTATGTAAGTTTTTTAAGCGGCGTTGTTTGCGGGAATTACCGAGGCGACGTCATTGCGAGGAATATCCAATGTCCATTCCGTATTGCACAACTGCAGCTCTTTCAAATCTTCCTTCTATCTGAATATTCGTTAACTTTAAACATTTTAGAATGAATATTCTTGGCGTGGATTTCCGGAGAGCACTGCGGATGTTTAAGGGCTCATGGTCCCATTCTTCGTTCCTCCAGAGCGCATTAGAAACTGATAGCGTTCCTTATTTCTAGGTCAACTGTTTTGTATAGGCAAAGATCATTTGGCAAAAAATCCATAGTAATCAAATGATCTGTTTTTGCACTTTTACTCTCATAGGCATTTTAAATTTATTTACTCATTTGTTTCATGTACGTTCAGATAATGCGATTTATAAGCTTTCCGTTAAATGTTATTATTTTAACACGCACAGCTGAAGGAAGGTTGAGGATTATAGGATAAATTATTTATCATGCAATAAATATGGTACTTGCCAAGACAAGATGGTACTTAACAAAGTTTACCAGTGCAACAACGAGATAAAGAAATACCTGCCAAGAGGTATACCATACGGATACAATGAATAAACACAAGGTACCGTAATAACGCCTCCTATTTTGACCAGAAAAGCAAAACTTTTGAATAATAAATACATGTATCCAACTAACTGTGTAATGAGAGTCTGTCATTACAGCGGCATTTTTGAAATTATTTTATTTTAGCGAACCAATGTTAAATAAATTATTAAAATTGAGTGACGGATAAACCAAGTTATTAACTAATTAAGTTTTTTCGTTCAATATTTTCGATATTGCTTCAACCATCGTTAAAGAGCTCGACACCTCAGAACTGGTGTTTCTAAACCAAGTAGCACACATGTATATTCCTTAGGGACTACTTAGTGTCAAACTATGTCCGCAAACTCAATATTTCTCACAGTTTTCTTTTAAGTCTGTTACAATATGAAGATCTAAGTCCACAATCGTTCAGCTTAGAACATTTTCAAGTTGCTTTTAAAACATTTAACATCGTTTGACTTGCAATAATAAATGTAATTAACTATAACTCTGAATATCCTCCGATATGTGATTCTTCATCGATTGTTTATGGCTACTTAATGTTAGCTATAAAATTAAAGGGGCCCACAAAGGTTAATGAAAAATTGGTTTTGGGTTTGCACAACATTTTTAGAATTATAGTCATGCAGAAGTGCGATAATTGGTTCGCCTTTTTCATGATTATACGACGTGGCCCGACATATCTCGTTTAAGGGGAGACGACAGATCGCTGGGAAAGAAAACGAATCTCGTTTTCACGCGGAATCGACCAGAACAACGTTTCAAGTCGAAAGGGGAGCACTTCCTTTT
The DNA here is from genome assembly GCA_037158775.1 of Hetaerina titia. Classification (NCBI taxonomy): domain Eukaryota; kingdom Metazoa; phylum Arthropoda; class Insecta; order Odonata; family Calopterygidae; genus Hetaerina; species Hetaerina titia. Next base: position 90,929,759 of record CM073775.1, on the reverse strand, counting down.
TCGGCAACTTCCTGTGAACATGAAAGTGGATAAAAATGCGGAGTGTACGCCGTACACTAAAAAATAGGGAATTCTTAAAAGCGGAAATGTCTCCATGATTCGACTTCCGGAAGTTTATCAAGTGCCCACCTTACCTGAGTAGCTGATTCGAAATAGAGTCATCTACACGCTTCGATTATCAAGTGGAAGTGGTGACGCGTGGGGACCTTGAGACTGCACCGGCAAGTAGAAAGTATTATAACAACAATACGAGCTGGAATATTTCTTAAACAGCGATTAGTAATGAATATCAACAAGAAGATAGGCACTTTAATTATCCGAAATTTGTGATATAAATGAAGCAAGTACCATCATCAGCCGTCTTAATTACTTAAAAAAATTATTTTTTCCGATAGTGAAGGAACCCAGTACAAGTACCTTCGACATACTGATTCTAAATACTGACTAATAGTATCGAATTAAAATATACAAGTAATCCGCCGTGCCGAATATCGTCATCTTATTTCCATTCCTATTGGCATTCCAAAGGCGCGTTTATTCAAGGAATTATTACATCGCATAGGTGCTGCTTTATGTTGGATTCGGGCTATCTAATTTCACTAAAACGTTAACGAAAATAAGGGACGAGAAAGGATAAAACAATGTGAGGAACTATAACTTACTTAGATGTACTTAGTTAGTAACTTAGACGAGTTCACCCAGGAATAAGACACATTTCAGGCGTGATATGGTGGAATAACATGATTAATTAAAATTAGCAATTTTCCACAAAAATATTTTTGTGGAAAATTGCTAATTTTAAGAGTTCACCCAGTGTTAAGCCCGACTGCGTGTGAATATTCACACATTAGGGTAGGGGACCAATTCCTTTTCCCAGGAAGATCTAGTACCCGAAAAATCACATAGCTTGGGTGGAACTGCAGGTGCCCAGAGTGCCTTGCCCGGGAATCGAGCCGTAGTAGTCCAGAAGTAGCACAGTAGCTCAACTCTCTACCCCCTGGATTACCGCCACCCACATTGTTCTAATATGTCTAGCTAAATTTTTCACCCCTCTTTGCATTGAAAGAAACTGGGTATATTCTATACTTTGAACACAAATATTAATAGCACGATAAAAAAGTCCTTAAAATTGCACATGGCCTCAAAGGTAAAGAGAATCACATACGACGTTTTCCACAGTAATTTATTCTTCACATCATGATAATAAATTCATTAAATATATAAAATTTAAAGTGGAGACTCAAAAATTAGTTGACACAAAAACTGGCCTAAAGGCTACAAATATATACCATTAGCCATTTAGAAATAATTTAATAGAAAGGTTCTTCCCGGACGGACACATATGCAATAAGTTAGCATTCGTTCTTAGCCAGGTTAACGGCGAGGAAACACAGTTATTTAACTCTGTATCATCTGGCTGAAGGCGTGATGTTATTTCGGGGCTCTTTGGATGAAAAAATCAAGAGAATCGATGTTAATCTAGAGCATGTCTTCATCACAAAAAGTGTAACTCTATCCATTACCCGAAATCGTTACACACGAGCCCATCGAAACCGACTACAAAGAATTATTAGGAATTAATTTTTGTACTTTCACCTTTCTTGAAGAAATTCATCCTAAGCGAAACGAGAAAGTACAAAAAGTTTCGAGAATTGAGAAAAAATTATGATAACACCCCTCCTGGATGGAGAACAAATATTCACTTCATCTGGAGCTCAAGCCAATCAGCGGGCGCTAGCAGGGATGTAGAGATAATTACTCAACCCTCATACATTTCCGAGTCTTCTAAATTTCAAATACACCATAGTTTCTCATGCTAACCCATTCAATTAATAAGACTGTGAGTTGTACGATAATTACATCCCCGTAAAGAGAGATGGGGAATGCGGTGGAGGAAATGACTAATTAGATTCGCTGCTTTTTCACCCACATCCGTGTACATTTCAACCTGCAGACGCCTATGCATCCTTTCACGTAGTCATTCCGGCAAACAAGCAGCAACATCTCATTGATGGGAGTCAAAATAAATACATTCACCGATAAATACGGTACGTATTTATTTTACTTACTCTATTCCGAATATAAAATAAATGTTGCCAGAATTTTAAACAGTTTTCAATGAAATTATCGTTATGAGTACCGAGTTGTTAGATGGATTTTTAAACGCACCCTAGAGGCGTAGAAGAAATACGAGAATTGATAAAAGAAGTAAGTACAATATTTATAATCCGTTTTGTCAACGAGGCACAACAATTGACAAATTATATTTTGACTTTAATTTTTTCCCTAACGTAGGCGATGTGCGCTTTAGTCTTGCTTAATATGTTAGCTAGACATTTTTAGCAAGTTTGCCTTTTTGTTTTGTGGACCTCTCTGCAAATGGTGATGGTCTCTTCTCAACGAATTCGTAGGCGTAATTTTTCCTGTCTAATTTTACATTTTTTTTAATTGACCAGATTTCATGTACAGTTCCTACATGATCGCAACTCTTCGCATATCGTGAATACCCGGAGCGGATGTATCCCCTGTCACATACCATTCCGATGGTTTTCAGGTTATCATCAAGATGTAAACTAAAAATCGATTATTCATGGCCATTTTCCTTTATTTTGTTTATGATAACGAAGAGCTAATATTTATTTATTACGTAAGAAGCATTGGATTAGTTTGTATCGAAGGATTAGATGGCATAGGAAAATTTATCTGTTCATATATTTGAATGGTAACATTCCATTCATAAGTCTTGTCAGAGAATAACGACTGTTGGCGAAGAAAATAATTCAGAGTGACGTTAGCTCCAAAATCTCGCAAGCCGCTTTTCACGCGAAGACAATGGGAGCCTAGGAGTGAATGGCGTTCCGATTCGAAATCATTCCTCCGAGCGATTACAAACGGGCAAGTAGATGGACGGGAAAACACCGAAGTGAAATCCAGCTGAGGCCGCCGCTGGCCGCTTGAGGACGTAATAGCGCGTCATGCTTCAGTCATCATCATCGGAAAGAAAGAACTTCACTTGCACATAAAGAAGTGGTCCCCGCGAGAGGCTGCTGCACTAGCGCCTGGAATGAGGCAGTGGTAACAGGTCTCCGAGCGAAGACAACGATCGCACACCCCCGTGACAATGGATTGCAGAGTATACCTTCTCATCGTGGCGCTGGGAGTCCTCCTGATGTCAACTGACGCCGCACCCACCACCAACTGCAGCGAGGAAATCCCGAAACAATCACGGGTATACTTTCCTTTCTCAAACTTTTCTCTTGGAATAGATCCGATTACTAACGAGTAATTTTCTAATGTTGTTTTGTTATTTGCTAATGTTGTTTGATGTTATGCAGTAGTAATTTATCACGAAAGCAATTAGCAGTTCGTCATTCGCGAAAATGGTGGACAATTTGTGCAGAAGTAACATTTCAAAGAATTCATCGACAGCATTTCACAAATTGATAAACACCCATTAGGAAATCAATGAAGATCGTTTGATGATGCCACGATACAAAGCTTGGATATGTTGCATTTGATTTTTTTTGTAGTTTAGTTTACATCACTCGCTCTCAAGAGGCGGATGCCATTTCGTTAATAAGAAAAACATTCGCAAAAGTTTACGTTTACCAAGGGATCTCGTATTCTTAGCCTACTTTCGCAATATTAAGGCAAACATTTCAGAATGATTGAGTCGAATAAAAACTAATTACCTCAAATCCCCATGACAATACCCATCCGTATAGTCACTACAACAATGCAATTTTTTAACAAGAGGCCCCCCAAATTACTTTGTCTGAAACTTCCTCAATCCTCTGGGGCGGGCCTCATTACTGAAATAAGACGGGAAATGTACGAAAGAAAATGATTCAGCCGAAATGCGTCAATGCCAATCACCAGCGTGAGACTGCCATTCACCTAGTCAGCGATCATTTTTTCATGAACTAATTCATAAACGCTTCCCTCACTCAGGTGGGAACTTCCGTGTAATGTAATTGGAGAGAATGGTGTGGAATTCAGCCCCAATAACAAATCGCCCCTCACTGCTTTCACGATACTCTGGGAATTTAATTCCCTTTCAGAACCTCCACGAAAATACTATAATTCAATGCTATTTACGATAGTTATTTTGACATTACAACCCACAAACAATCTTCTATAGTGATTTTTCCATCTCGCTTATGGCATCAAGATGGTGCTATCACGTGACCAATAATTACGTATGCATAAAGTGAAATGATCTCTGCGATGGGGCTAACGGTTCTGCCACTTCGGTCACGTCTGGAATTTCATGGTGACGTCGTATTTCTTCGATTTGAAAATTTCACTATATGCCTATTTTGATGCTACTTTGCTAGAAAGTCGTTGAAGAATCTTCTCAACTTAAAACAAATATTGATTAAACGTGTTGTTCATGCTGGGACGCATTACATCTGCCAGATTGTCCCAGAAAACAAGTTCCCTTGGATACTAATGCGGAGATAGTCGATTTGAGTCCCGCCTAGAACATGGGTATTCTGTGGCGTAATTTTTAATGCAAAAAAAAGGATCCCGAATTCTCATTATTGCGGGTTTGCGATTGATAGCTGTTCGGGGAAAATATGTTGCTCAAGCGAGACGCACAGGTACACAATATGCAGAACACATACGATATTTGTGGTAGTATTTATTACGGGAGACAACCGAGAGTTAAAGTCACTTGCTCCATTTTGGATAGATGGGCAATTTGGTACGGGCAGGACACCCAGGAAATAAGGTAAGAAGGGTTGAGGGATACCCGGCATCGGTATTGGCCTACTCTGAATGAAATTTGGCGAGGGTCCACAATCTAACGTCCCATCCGACGGATGACGTACTCTACGCATAACACCCACCACAAATAGGTATCGGAATACCACCGAAAAATCCTGCCACCTCCTGGATTTAAATCTGGACCGTCGGGGAGGGAAGCCAGTAAATAAGCCACCATCTCGATACTCCAAACATACCGAAGATGCTCGAAAAAAACCCTCCGATGAATTTCTTCTTACAAGGAATCAACTCGTCCCTAGGGAGAAATATGACTGTTCTAGTTGGTTGGGATAAAAATTTAAGAAATTTGGACCTAAGAAGGCACAAGATTTCATTCGACAATGTAAAGATATTAATTTTTTAACACGATCTCAGTCATGGGGCCAATTTCAGACGAACAACACCAGCGAATGTAACACTGTTAACAAATAAAAAGCATCAATATTTAAGAGCACTTCAATTTACAACCACCAGGGCATATCGCGAGCCATAAACTTAACATCGCGGGCGTCTCATCGCCGGTTAAGATAGAAAAAACGTGAGACTCTTAAAACACCATTTTTTTCGTTCTCGTCGGGAACTTTGCAGGCTAAAGGCTATACGACAACGACACGTGTATTTGCGAAATTTCCTGGAAAAGTCGTTACGCACGAATAAGCCAAAAGTTTGAAAACAATACCATGAATATGAAGCGTAAATTTCGGGAGCATGCGACGTTACGTTTGGCGATCGTTTTCTCACTTAAAAAATATAAGATCGCTAGGTCCATAAAAAAGTAAAGAGACTAGTTTTGGAAGTTAACATCTCATAACGATGGAACCGAACTTTAGGCTGCGAGTTGTATTGTATGCATACATGCACATTAGACATTCTTATCAACGTATAAAAAGAAAATCTGCGTGATTAAAAATTGAGCTACTTTAAGATGCACTTTTACTTAATTTTGTTCGCAAAATGAGATCTAACAGCGTTTAAATCCAATGATATCTTTAACAGTTCACAGAAAACTTCTTTAAATTACAAAATTTGCACAGCTTGTGGTTATAGCTATAAAACCCTAATTACTTTGACAATAAATACTCGATCAAGATTACACCTAGACTATTTTACCTTACCGGTATCATCATTAGGATATTTTGAAAAAAAAAAACAATTTTAAATGACCAGCACCATCAATAAGGATTTAATTTATTTTCAATTTTGCACGCTGAAGATAGCATTAGCTAGCTCGAGTATTAGTTCCCATTCCTACCCAAACGTACTTTTACCCAGAATCATTTGATAAACATTTTCATGAACCCTAGCTCAAATTTCTAGTAATACGAAAGCGGCATTGGGAAATTTTTCGATTGCCTAGCTACCTGCGTAGTTAACATGATCCAGTATCAAAGTTCATAATATCCATAACAATCGACATATAAAAACAGAAAATAATGGAAAAGGGTGCGAAATTAAGCACTTGTAGCGCCTAGAAAAAAATGAAATAACCATCCAAAAAACCGCAACACTCAACCAAAGGATCAAATCAATTTGACAGGCGGGCAAGGAATTCGCTCCCAGGCTATCCCTACAACTTGTCAAATCCACACATTCAGAATGGGGACACAGTCGAAGACACTTTCTTTCGTTTAATATACGGGGACCAAAATTCTTTCCTATCTATCTTCGGTTACTCGTTAAATTCCAGTAAACAGAAAATGGCATCAGGTTCCAAAAGACATTACTCAGCAGCCACGTTGCCGAACGGAATGCATTGAAACACAAGTTCTTTCAATAAATTTGGAATGTTCCGTAACCTTTCGAGCTTCCCGTCAGCTGGATCAAGCCAAGGGAGCCACGCAGTACTGATGAGGGGGAGGGGGAGCTTCTTTCTATGATGGGCGATAAAAAAATAAAGATCTCGTTATTATTAAGACGATTGAAGTCGAGGGATACATAATTTCCGAATGATGGAAACAAAGCAATGCGGTTTGTGAAGATGCATTCATCCCGATTCCCACATTGACAATTGATTGACGTCTTACAAAAATAAGAGGGACATTTGGTGAAGACGGACATAAAAGAAGCGACATATCAAGACTGAAGAGAATTAAACAAAGCAAAGATTATTTCAGGCTTGGTAACAAGCTTTCGTATTTAGTTGTTATTCTCAGTATCATCAAACATTCTTTATCAAGATCTGAAAATAACAAAAAGTAAGTTTTAATGGCCTTGTATTTCCATCATTTTATTTTACAAATTAAGAGTGATTTCTGTAATCACATTGACATGTAGTGATTTTCTTTTTAAACGTCCAGGAACCTGAATACGATATTACATTAAATCGCCGCGGGTGCTTAGCGTCTGAGAAAAAACCTTCTCTTATCGTGAATCAGCAGCACGTACATGTAATTATTAGCACGCAAATGCTCCTTCCTCCCTCCTTCTCGTACACCAGGGTTGGAAATGCTCAAAATGAAACCCACAAATTTCCATAGGTCCGGTAAACCTCCCACAACCACGGTCTACACTAAACGCGTATTTCTCCCCGACTGTCGTCAGAAGCCAAAACACTATTATTATGATTTCAATATACAAGGAACGAAGCAACGGTCGTGAATCAATGTAAACAAAAAAATAATACCGGGACCTTAAACTTGACTTAAGTTTACGGTTCCGGTATTATTTTTTTGTTTACACTATTATTATGCTTTTACAGCTCAAATAGCTGGAGTATTTCATTGCAACAGAACTTTAATCAAATCCTGAGAGGATTTAGTTTTTGAAAGAGCCAAGTTCCTTGAGTGGAGAAGAAAATAGTTCGATGTCTGTATGGGTAGCCACTAAGCATTCCCTGAATATGATGAAATAAGGAGAAAGATGTCAATGCTATTGTTGGTTGGCTCAAAATCAGTTAGCACTCCATAAAAAGACTTATGGCGAAATCCGAGCAAGGGAACTTTCCTCTTTGTAATTTAACTGAAAGGCGAAAGAAAAAAGAAATAAAAAAACACCATGAATGTGATTGGGCACCGTTAAATTTACCGTCGCGACATATGCAATATTCTACTTCGGTATGGAATAATGATTCTTTCAGAAAACGTCCTGAATATCATCCATCACACAACGTGGAACCGGGATAACGTAACCTTTGATCTTCGTCTTAAAATATCCTTCTTAACCTGTACATACAGATAAAGCTACACAAGTGCACAGATGCCTACCACTCCCCTCCCCCCTCCCAAAAAAATGGGATCACTCTTATTATACATGAAAGATTTTTACTCTTATTGCTAATGTATGCTGAACGAATTATGAACTACGTTAAAATTAATGTGGACTGTATTTTACCTAATAAACTGTTTTTTCAAGCCCACAACACATTTCTTAGACATTGTCCATGCTGAAACAAACAAGCACGAAAACAATAGTTAGTTATTAGAATCTATACACCACCAACAAAGGTGATTATCAGTGCCCAACTAATGTAAAATGTGATCGATATTATTGCTCAACATCTTCAAGTTAGCAAATATGGAGTTCTTTATCAAACTTTCCTCAAACTTAAAACTTTCGATGCAACAACTTCAAAGTGTAAAAATCATTCGCCTTCACAATTGATTTTTACACTCTGAAACTGTTGTATTGAAATGCATATTAGCAGATGACTCCATTAAAAGTTATTGTCACGGCATCTCCCACAGTTTCTTGGAATGTTTAAAACTTTTGGTTCCACCTATTTTCCTCAATCCCCCAAAAAGTTTAATGAAGGCACGTGCATCTTGATTGAGCTGCCCTGTGACCCTCCCCGTCGAAAGTGAATGACAGGGGATGCACTGGAAAGTGATGTGGAATGGGAAAAGTATGGCAATGAATGAGGAGCAGGGAAATTTCATCTCCTCTCACTACCTCATACATTTGTTCACATTACTAGGGAAGAGTTCAATAATAACCTTGAAAAGTAATATTTTTAACCTCTTAATTTCTTGAATACAAAAGATTCTCAGCTATATTATACTCCCCATGGTATGCAATAGATATATTCCAGCACTTTGAAAGTTCACTGTAACTCGAAATACCATAGTGAAAGGCTTACATTGTGATAATTGGTATTAGAGGCTAGGTTCTAGCTAGGATCACAACAAAAATAATTCCCAAACATTAAAACAAACTGCTACTATGGTCAATGGTGTCAATACTTGGTGTGCCTAACCTGGTCGAACGGAGTCTCTTAGAGAAGTAATTCTGTTTAGGAACTGCCTATTTCATATGTAAACTTGTTGGAGTGACAGTGATACTTTTACTCATTGATGAATTTCAATGTGTCTAACTAACAGGACAGTGGGACACCACTATGAAAAATTAATGCACTTTCAAGGATTTCACTTGATTCACCCTCATACACTCATTGTATTACATGCACTGTTTGGGTGCAAAAAAATGGGCCCCCAAATCTATGCCACATCTTTCTCTTAATTCTTGGCATGATTGACAAATGTAAATATGTTCCGATCAGACTCAAGGCTTTATTGCTCAAGTTCTCTATATGGGCTTGAAAACACTCTCCAGTTTTTTTGGGTGAAAATTTTTTTACAAAACAGGTTCCATGCACTTGACCTCTTCCGACTAATGAATGAAACCTTTCCTACCACAATCAACTAACATGCATAGTGCAAATGCATTGATGTTGAATCTTACATGAAAACAGAACAACGATGTTTGATCTTTAAATTCCTGATTATAACAACCACAAGAGATGGACATCTAAGTAACACGACAGGCCTGTAAACCCAGAGGCAATGGCCTTAATTCCCACCTTAGACAGACATTCTATTTGTCCTTTGCAGACTTTGGCAATTTCATTCAGTTAACAAATATGTACATTATTTTTAACTGAGCTAAGTTAAAAGTTAAGGCCCAATAATACTTTCAGTTATGAATCACAATTGATTCTTGATTAACTCCCTTCCAGTTCATTTTGCAGAAATTTTTGTTTCCCATGAGAATTCATGCCAGCAAAATTACCCATTTCTCAAAAAAATACTAATTATTAAAAATATCAACACATTTACATTCCTATATATTATGTAGCAGTTCCTTGTTGAGGACAATTTTTTGGAGATACAATAAGAGAGGAGATGAAGAATGGAAATATAGGATTTGAGTTAAACAAAACTTATAGTTCTGTAGTTACCTAATAAAATTGTGGAGCTGTTTTCTTCACTACAAACCAATACTATGAAACTGCAGAACTATCAGGTAAATTCTGGCAGTTTTGCAATATAGTGTTTAACTATATCTAGAAAGGAGGCATTTTCTGCTCTTTGAGTGTTTAATAAAAGGCAAAGGGAGATATGGGCATGAGGTAGGAGAGTTGGTTTATGAACAAGTAATGACCAAGGAAAGAAAGAAATTAACATTTTAAGGAAAAATGGTTCAATTATCACTAATACCTGTCCTAAATATTATATAGATGCAGGGATATTTGGAAAATATCCAGAGATTCTGAGATATCAGACAGAATAGATTATGTACAGATTTAGGAACAACATAATTAATGTGTAGTGTCCCAGGAATGGATGCAAATTCATGTCATAATTTAGCATTCAGGAAATATAAGTTTCAATTCAAAGAATAAAATAAAGGGTGGATGAGAAAATGGTATATGAGATAATTCAGTTTTAACTCTCAATTGCAAAGCAATTCTCCAAAGGTTCCAAATATGATTCCAATTTACAAAAAGTTAGAGGCTAAACCAAATTTCTACCTGCCACTTAACGCTTCTAGTTAGTTGCATTATAGTCATACAAGAGCGCACTACATTATATTGAAAGTACCTCCATCTAATCTTTATCATCATGGATATACTTCATCAATTCCAATTAATTTTAACTAATACAAGAATTTCCTTAACATTTTTTGCAGCATAACCTTAGGGTGGCACACAGACTCCAAGCAAGAGGAAATACAAAGCAGACAGTTGAGGATGCCCTGAATGTAAGTACACACATTAGCCATTGTGTTTCATAAAAGCATTCCAAAATGATCAATAATATGGACTGATGTCCATAGTTTTCAATGTCAGACTTTCTTCTTTCACATAGTCAATATTATTATATAAATAAGACAGTTGTTTGATTGGAAAAGCTGACACAAAAACATCACAAAAGCTATAGTTTTCCAAAAATTCTGGGTTGACCTTAGGGTATCACGACACTTCTCATACATCAACCAAAGAAGGACTTAATATTTTATCCAAAAGTATTTTATCAAAAGTAAAAAGGTTATCCTAAAATGTCAACTATGTATATTTTGAATATTAAGCCAATTTGGATATCCATTCTCGCATTTTCTTTCTGCACTGTTAATTCACAGAGGTGAATTACATGAAATCAATGTAATTCAGAGAGATAGATTGCATGGATGAACGGTTATAAAAGATCTGGTGGGAGTATGCAATGCTTAATGATTCAAAAGAAATAGTCCATTGGCCCAAAACAGTGTTAAAGAGATTTTCTGTGAATGACATCAGCTTGATCTTTATTCTTAAGATTTCTGGGTAGCTTAGGGTGGGAAGGCATTTACATCAAAATACATACAGTATGGGTTTCATTGCAACAATTTCAGAGCGTTAAAATCATTTGCCTTGACCGGGATGGTGAATGATTTTTACACTCTGAAATTGTTGCAATGAAATGCATGTTAGTGGATGACTCTGTTAAAAGTTACTGTTGCGGCATCTCCTGTAGTTTCTTGAAACACTGTATGGGAATTATAAAAAAGAAAGAAATCCTATAAAAAGATATGGAAAATGGTATGTGATAACCCTTTTGTAGTATGGGAAATAAGACTGCTATTTATTTATATAAAATTTCTATCCTTTGAATTACAAAGTGGGCTCACTGAAAGAATAGCATTGAAGACAAGACTCAAATTGAACAACCTCTAAATGTGTTCAGCTAGACTGAGGAAATAAAAATATATGTGATTATAGAAGTAGGTTACAGGACTGTATACATGATGAATAAGACCAAGCAATGACAAACACTAAAATGACTGTAAAATGCCAAATATTTACATCATAAAAGCAAACTAAAACATTAACAAAATATTAGAATTTATGCAAAAGGAAAAAAAATGCAAAGGACTACATACTTGTAAGTGATGAGTTTTGAAGTGGAACTGGTAGAAATGCACTGTAGTCCAAATTTGGGTCATTGAGATTGATACCAAAGGGAATGTACTGGAATAGAAATTGATTTTTGTAAAACCTTTAAACAATTTGAGTTCTTTCTAGGTTTTTAACACCCAAGTACAATTAATTTCTCAAAAAAAAATAGAAGTGCCATATTACAATTAGAAATATGAGAATGATGCTAAAATATGCCAATTCTCTTATTCTTACAGGAATTGATTTTCATTTTTTAGCTAATGATATGTTGTGATTAAAACAAAGGTAAAAACAATTTTCTGATCTAATTATTACTTCACTGCCCTCTTCCAAACAGATTCCAATTGCTGCCCTTGAAGCAGTCCAACGTCTTTTGAGCAACCTCTTCAGTTCAAAGACAATTGAAGTGACAAAATCATGAATGTAAAATGCAACTAAGAGAATCAAAAACAGTTTAAGCGCTTATGATTCCACTTTTAAAACCAATGTTCCTTCCAATAAAAGAGAGTTGATAATGGTAATTATGATAAAATCAAGAAGTTTCTTTTATGTGAGAATTACATCATATTCTTCATCAGCTGAAAGAAGCCTTCTTCAATGCCTGTGATTGTGGTTTATTTGACAGTTATACGAAACTTCAAAAAAGAAGAATGATTATGAATATATTCTTAATGCTTAAATGATAAATGTTAACTTGAATAATGAAAAACCTTCACTCACTTTGGACTTCCACATGTTCAGGTGATGCAAATTGTGCATATGTTATTTACTACATACATACTTAAATACATTGTCAATTTCAATTGATACATACTTAAGTTTTAATGAGTCATCTTAATGGTCAATTAATTACTTTGTAAAAATGATTAATACTTTTTTTTCGATGACACATTACCATGCACAGAGTAAAATGTAAGCACATTACCCAAAGTTACTGAGGTAATCAGATCACTAATGTGCCCACCAACTATTGCACAGGCCACAGGGTCATGTCTTACCTCAGTCACGTGTGTTGTGTACACATGGGTGATTTCGCCCCTGGGATTATTAAGGACAAGCCAAGAATGGCCTACAGCACGTAAAATCCCAAGAGCACATGGATCACAGGAGATGCACAGAAGATGACAAAAATAACACTTTAACGAACAATAATGACTAAAGGGCCATTGTACTCTCCTCTGCTGTATACACATTACTCTATGACTATCACTCCCCCTATCCTTCCATCTCACCTTGCACAGTCCAATAATATCCAAAATTCCTCTCTCCATCTTCCACTTTATATTTTCTATTTCCCTACTTATCAACATTGCCCTAACAGTCTAAGTATTTTAACTGACTTGGTCCTCTTCTGCGTCTTCTTCATTTCTCCTGCTGCTATTTTCAATGATTTTGTGTGATGATGAGGGAGCCTTGGCCTCTGGGCCTTCCCTCTCCTGCTGCCAGCAAAGACCCATAACCCAGTGGGCTGAGTCCTATTTCTCTTGACCTTCCCATTTGTGTATTCATGTCACTACCTCACTTAAATTGTCACTCCACTGAGGCTAGATGCCTTTGCAGCCACCTCACTTAGGACCAGGTTCTGTGCAGACTACCTTTAATCTGTCTCTTACTCTTCTACCTTTCCGGTATAGGTGACTCTGGCAGAACCGATTGCCAATGCCCCCACTCTAGGTCATCAGAACCCACAAGACCTTCCACCACATGAATGTTGTAGTTGATGAATTGAAAGCATTGGGTCTAAATGAATATGAAAAATGAATAAAATTCTTTTGAGCCACTCATAGCAATGTGTTTAATTTCTGATACGCTTTTTACTACATTAATACACAACCATTGGAATCAGACTTCAACGTAAAAAAAATTAACATATAACTATCATCAAAGGAATAACAAATCATCAAGTATGTATTTGAAATCAAGTAATAATTTCTTAAATACTTTTCTAAAAGTTAAGTTTTGAAACAGTAATTGACATTTTTTCAAAGATAATTTTTTTAAGAAGCAGCACAATCATTATGAGTTATATAAATAATAACTTAGTTTTGTAACATAAAATTTTCAGTTTGCCAACAGAAGACAAGTTAAACTTAAATTGAGCGCTGAAGTGAGAATCAGATGTCACAAAGCAATTTAAATCTATAGAAATAACTTTGACAGTACTGCATAGGTAAAATTGTGCTCCCACTAGCTATTCAAAGGAGATGTGTTACTAAACGGTTCATCCAAATCAGCGAAGTCCTTCACACCTTGGGCCTTGACTCGCAACTTAATCTGTGGTTGCCTGAGTGTTTTATCTTTGATTTCCCCGGATGCCTCCTCTTCTTCAAAGATATCAGCAGTCAAGCACACAGAGCACCCATCCCCAATTCTGCCCAGCTCATGAGCAGCAGCCAGTTGATTCACCACCTGACGCTCAACTTCATGCTTGATGGACCTGGCTCCATAATGGACATTGTAGCCATCAGCCAAAGCTGCCTCCACAGAATGATCCCATCTCAAATCGATACTATGCCGTTCCTTTGCCTGAGAGGAGAGAGTCATAGTGAGGACGATTTCTTCAACAAAATTTCAGTCTAAATCAGAATACATGCTTACCTTTACTGCCCACCATTCCAGCTCCTTCCGCACCAGCTGGAATAGTTCGGATCGTGAAAAAGGTAAGAAATAGATAATTTCATTTATTCGGCCTAAAAATTCATCTCGACGGAAATGTGCTTTGAGTATAGGCTGCACAACTTGCTCTTTGAACTGGCGGGAGATGACAATTTTCTCGGGTAAGTCTTCATCCTCTGCAAGAAGAATGAAGATAAACGGGAGTCTGAGCAGGCTGGTAATAATACCCATATAAAAGAGTTGAAAAAACGGAAAATATGTACTTTCCATTGCTGAAAAACTATAGTTGATCACACAGAATAAAAAGTTGTTTCCATACATATATTATATACATATATATATATATATATATATATATATATATATATATATATATATATATATATATATATATATATATATATATATATATATATATGTATGTATGTACACATTCAAAGACGAAATCCTGCCATACGGTGAACAAATATTCATTCACATGGAAATAGATTAGGAAAAGGGATAGGAACACAAAAAAAGGACGATCACAGGAGAGGTGGAGAAGGTGCAATCAAGCAGATTACAAGCACAAAAATATTTTATTGCCTGGGACTTGAACACTTAATCTTTTGACTTGCCGGGCTGATGCTCAAAGGAGAAATAGACAACACACAAAAGGAAGGACAGTAGGTTAGCAATCATACAACATCATAAAGGATAGGAACAGTGCATTTCATGGCATGCACAGCCAGAAGTAACAGTTGAGTCACATTAGCCAAATACACATTCAAACACGAAATCCCGCCATATGGCAAACAAATAATCTACATATATAAATTTTTATATATACAAGGGTAACCCCAAAAGTAAGGTCTCCTATTTTTGCAGAAATAGAAAAAAACATTTATTTTCTATGATATATACATCATTTTAAAGATTGATCAATTATCTATTTTTTTATTAGCACATGTATGCATAGATTTAAGAACAGTGGCATATATTATAACAGTATCCTAAGAACATATGCAGATTCTAATAACATTATTTGGATACAGATCATATTCTTACCATGTTCTGTGACACTCTCACCGAAGAAAGTGATTTTATTCAGGAAAAACAGATTAAACCCAAGAACAAATTTTACCATACTAAAGAGTTTTTACCTTTCTGTTGGAATAATATATAATATGATGCTAGAGAATTCCATGAATCTTTAGCAATACCATACACAAAACAGTAAGCATGTTTTCAATTCCGTTAAATGCAATATTTTTCTGAGTACATGATTTATCATTAACTGTAGAAGGAAACA
Organism: Hetaerina titia; assembly: GCA_037158775.1. Classification (NCBI taxonomy): domain Eukaryota; kingdom Metazoa; phylum Arthropoda; class Insecta; order Odonata; family Calopterygidae; genus Hetaerina; species Hetaerina titia. The sequence continues at coordinate 90,913,932 of CM073775.1, read as the reverse complement.
TTCTAAATATGTATTAACTTACTTATATCCCCAGCATACTTTTGCTTCTCAATCTCCTGAGCCTCCTTTCTTAGTTGGAGAGCATGCCCTGCTATTTCATCACTTGCCAAATTTGATGTCATCACAAATATTGCATCTTTGCACTCAATGGTTCTTCCTTTACCATCAGTCAAGCGGCCCTTAAAAAGAGATTTATGGAAACGAAAAATTAATAATGTTTCATATTGTAACCACTGGAATAATTTTACAAAGCAGATGGCATTAATTTACCACTTTCTGCGGAGTATAGTTCAGTATAGCTCAGAAATATGGTCAAAGGCTAGGGGGTTAGCATGGATTTGAGTAAGGCCATTCAGATTTGGTTGTGGGGAATAATGGATAAATTGAACATAATGGAAAGAAAAACTAATGAAGGAGTTTTGCGTTTGGTAGGGAAGGAGATAAGAGTTGTCAGGAGAAATTCAAAGAATACAGGAAAGGGACATGCGGAGAAGCAATGAAATATTTCACCTGAGAGAATGTTGGTTAAGCAACTTTCATTGGACTTATGAGATCACTAATAGAGAGGATTATAGAATACAATCATAACGTGTTTGCCTGTTTAGTATATTTCGAAAATGCATTTAATAGTGTGAATTGGGAAAAACTAATGAATGTTCAGCAGAAAATAGGAATAGATTGGAGGGATAAGAGGCTAATCCACAACCTGTACAAGTCTCAGACTGCTCAGGTGCAAGTGGGAGGCATAGAGAACGGATTGGTAGTGTTAATAAAAGGAGTAAGGCAGGGTTATCCATTATCACTTGTGCTGACCAATGTATATGTGGAGATAATGATTAAAGAGGCATGGGAAGAGCTGGAGATAGTAATAAAAGTCAACAGAGAATTCTTAAAAGCAGTTAGCTTTGCTGATGACCAAGCTCTAGTCTGTCAATCAGCCAAGGGGTTGCAAGCATTGCTCAGTGTATTGGAAATTCAGTGCGATGGGATGAGAATCAACACCAAAAAAAAGAAGGTTATTCAATTTTCCAGAAAGACTAAGTTTAACATTAAAATAGAATGGCAAAAACTAGAGCAAAAGGAATAGTTTATGTACCTTGGAAGCGTTTTGGGCAAAAATGGTCAAAGAAATAAGGACATAAGGAGAAGTCTGTTAGGCAAAGATGCTTTCACAAGGAGGGAATAGATGACAGAGACGTTAAGAAAAGACTCTTTAAAACTTTGATATGGAACATAGTTATGTAAAGTGCAGAAAAATGGTCAATGAAGCAGAATGAGAGGCATAGATTGGAGGTTTTTGAAATGTGGGTGCGGAGAATGATGCTGCGACAGTAACTTTTAATGGAGTCATCCGCTAATAGGTATTACAATGCAACAATTTCAGAGTGTAAAAATCATTCACCATCAATCCCGGTCAAGGCAAATGATTTATACACTCTGAAATTGATGAATTGTACTTAGCCTCACCTAACAGCATTAAATACTGCAAAACCTTGTATTACAATAAACCCTTCTTTAACTTTACATACTTCAAGCTATCCTTAAGAAGACAGCACATTCAATTTCTTTTAACAGCAAGTATATATGGTGGCCTCATCAGCCCACTTAATGATTATGATGCTATTGCAGTAAAACCCAAACCACTTCAATTTTTCTTTGGCCTGTGATAACTCGAAACAATGATTACATGGGTTTACATTACATTGCAATCCAAAATGGTCTCAAGCAAATTTTATAAAAACTCTGATTTAATCATGAGTGACAATGTCATGACTGAAAGAACCTTATGTCCTGACAAGCATTATATGGTGAAAAGACAATCTACCTCATCAAAAAGTTGAAGAAGCACAGTCATGACATCAGGATGTGCCTTGTCCACTTCATCAAAAAGAACAACTGCACGAGGACATTTACGGAGAGACTTAGTTAGCTGCCCCCCATCATCATGGCCAACATAGCCAGGGGGAGCACCAATTAATTTTGCTGCCTAAAGAGAGAAAAAAAGAGAGTGAATATGTATAACATACTTGATTTATTCAAGTTCATGAAATGCATCCCACAAAACTAGTTTTACTTCAAGATTTCTGTTCATACCAAAAATTTCAATAACCTAGAGGCAGTTCATGTGAAAGTAACCTTAATGAAATTAATGGGATTGACTGAAAATTAGCAAATGGAAAAATGTAAAAAAAGGCCAAATAATAAAAATGTTAACTTGGACTAGGTCATTTTGATCACAAAATGCTTGCATTCACTACAAGTAATAACATTACAAATGAAAAATATATTAAATTACATTCATACATATCTTATTACATTAAACATTCTAACATTTGAACTAAATATTCAACAGAAGTTATTTCTTATTTTAAAACTGATATATTGAAGGTATAACCAACATTTTGCTTACCTCATGCTTTTCCTGGAATTCAGACATGTCTAAACGAATAAAGCATTCTCGCTTATTCTTATGAATATAGTTTGCAAGTTGTTTTGCAAGTTCAGTTTTCCCAATACCAGACGAGCCAAGGAATAGGAAAACGAGGGGATGCTCATCATCTGACCAGCCATTTTCTTTTCGACGAATAGCTAAGATACGAAAAATTCATTATTAATTAACCATACTGAGGATCATTACAATAATACCACATACTTACAACAGATATGACTTGTGAGTATATTACTCACTTCATAATGTAATGATAAGAAATTTATAAAAAAATGGAACAAATTAACATACAATGCAAGCAAAATAAAAACTCAAAAATAATATAAGCAACATTGGCCACTATCTTAAAAGAACCCATTGAAGGTACAAAAGTAATTTTTGGAACATTCCCAAGTCATGTACACCTACTAATAACTCATGATGATATATGTGTAACCTTTCTTTGACCCGTGATAATTTTAAGCAATAATTACAAGAGTAAATCATTCCACAAGGCCCTCTTGTGGATTTCATAAAAACCTTTGATAAAATCAATGGAGTGATTTTCTTATGACTAAAAGAACCTTGATGTTCTGACAAACAAGTATACAGAGTTATGGGGTACACGTGCACAAGTATATAGAGGTAACCTGCACCTTGATATTCTTCATATGGCCTACACTGTTGATGTAAAGAGCATTACTTCAATGTGGTGTAAACAAGAGGTCATGGACAGATCAGAATAAGTGATAATGCACTCCTGGACATGGCACACAACCAAGACCCAAGATAGTTTCTTTTCCGATAGACTCTACAGGACTGACAATTTTAGTTTTAGCAACAGGATATAATGTAGAAAGTATCATTTCAGATGCGTTTAGACTCTTGATAACTGAGATTTTAAAGTAGGTGAGAGAAATAGGCTTCAAAGTTTTGGATTATAAAAAAGCTTTGGTAAAAACCTACTAGCAAACCGAGTATACTAGAAGATGCTAGGATATGAAAAAATAAAAAAAATGCATGACCACCTCTCCAACTTCAAACAATAAAAGACAGCTAATGTTCTAATTGCATGAACATATAATCGCTGATCTCCCTCAGAGCATGATATAATATATTCCATTACTCATACACCATAGTAATAAAATAAAAAGAGATTAACAATTACAAAAAATTATGAAAGAGCAGTAATACAAATATTAAAACACTCAAACTGCTTAATAATTAATTCAGTTTACCATGAGATATTAGTTTTAAAACAAAATTCAACTCGCTTTGCCCTGGCGGCTTCGGAAAGCATCTGTCTTATTTTAATGGTGAAAGACTTGTAGCGGAGGCCCTCCTCCACGATTCGACGCATAGACGTTTCGCTCATACTGACAACTATTTTCAGATCGATTGCCCTGGATCCTCAAAAATGAACTCCCGAGTCCATTGAATGATGCTGGACATCCTGACAACATGCTTCTTTGAGTAAGTTTTCCTTGATGGTGTTGCAAAACCATTGTTGAACTTTTTGAACTCATTATGATTTGCAATTACATCATAAACTGGTGGTCTCAGGTACCTGAAGAACCAAATAATTCCAAACCATATTGAGGTTATGAATGTTCAGTACATACATCAAGTTTATTTGGACCAATGGGTATGTGTGGTATAAAATGGCAGGAATTTCAAATTGAATGTTGTCCAGGTGCACCCTGTAGTTCAAGAATTTTTTCTTTTAATTCCAATTATTTTAAAATGCTCAAGTACTAGAGGTTCAAAATACAAGTTTCTTCAATAACATTTTTAGCGGATATGGATGTATATCTTTGAAAACAATTTCTGTTCTCTAATGTTTTCTTTCAATTTCCTTCCCACTTCGTCTATGTATCTTGTTAGGATTGAAATTGATTTTATTGCCCACTCCCGATTCCACGGTGAAAATTATAGATGGATGAAAGGTGTTGATGAATTTTAAGAAAATGTCTGTCTATCACTGCCTGTCCAACAGCATAAGATGTCATCCACATATCTATACCAATATAAAAGTTTGTTGGTGAATTTGTAATCAACGTAGGATCTTGTCCTCCAAATTGTCCATGAAAATTTCGGCGAGGAGTGGGGAAAGAAAGAGAAAGTTCATTCATCTATAATTTTCACCATGGAATCGGAAGTGGGCAATAAAATCAATTTCCTTGATCTAACTATCGAAATTATAGACAACACACATACTTTTGCAATATACAGAAAACCCACTTACACCGATCAAGTGATACCATCAGACTCCTGCCACCCCATCATCCACAAACTAGCAAGCTTCAATTTCATGATCCACAGACTAATCAGTATCCCCTTGACCAAATCCAACTTTGAACGAGAGGTCAAAACCATAAAACACATAGCTTTTAAAAACGGTTACCAGGTCAACCTAATAGATAACACAGGCCTACAAAAAAAATTTTTTTTTTTGGTGCCGGGAATCTTTGTGTTGATTTTAACTATATTTGTAGAGCTGAATCCAAATATGAAATCCGTTTTTATTTGACAGCTCTACTTTTTTAGATATGGCACATCTTACGATTAGTTGTTTTAATATTTGATATATTCCGGAAAATAATTTTCAAATTTAAATAAATCTATAAGTATACATGGGAATATATGGTAAAATAAAATAGGAAAAATATTACAGACTCTGTGAAACGTGCATACTTGGGATATTTTGGTGTTAAGCTTGGTGACCAAGATAAAACATGGGCACCGCATTTTGTGTGTAAAAGATGTACTGAACATCTGCGGCAATGGACAACAGGACAAAGGAAAAGATTAAAATTTGGTGTGCCAATGGTGTGGAGAGAACCTGTGAACCATATTGACGACTGTTATTTTTGCATAGTAAATGTTTCGGGAATTAATCCAAAAAATCGCCACAAGTGAGCATATCCAGATTTGCCTTCAGCTAGACGCCCGGTACCCCATTCAGAAGAAATACCGATCCCAATATTTCAGACGTTACCAGATATATCTAAGGAAGAATTAGAGTTATTTGAAAACATTTCACATTCTATTGACGATAGTGGCAGTGACTACGAGGGGGTATCAACAATTCCTCAACTATTTAATCAAGATGAACTAAGCGATCTTGCTAGAGAACTGAACTTATCGAAGGAAGCATCCGAACTACTAGCATCAAGACTGCATGAAAAGAATTTACTGCAACTCGGTACAAAAATAAGTTTTTATCGCACAAGGGAAAAGTATATGCTACCCTTCTTTACTCAAGAAGACAATCTTACATTTTGTTTAGACGTTAAGGGTCTTTTGGAAAAAATGGGACTACTATCACAATATGATGCTGGTGATTGGCGTTTGTTTATTGATAGCTCCAAGCATAGTTTAAAATGTGTACTTCTTCACAATGGTAACAGGTTTGGCGCAATACCAATCGCTCATTCAACTAAAATGAAAGAAGAATACGATACAATAGCATTGGTATTATAGAAGATAAAATACCAGGAACATCGCTGGGTGATTTGTGTAGATTTAAAAATGGTGAACTTTCTTCTTAGGCAGCAAAGTGGCTACACAAAATATCCTTGTTTCTTGTGCCTCTGGGATAGCAGGGACAGACAAAACCACTGGATTAAGAAGGAGTGGCCTAAGAGAGAAAACTTGGTTGTTGGGAAAGAAAACATCATTGCTGAATCTTTAGTTGAAAGAGAGAAAATCATCTTACCGCCGCTACATATTAAACTAGGCCTAATGAAGCAATTTGTAAATGCTCTTGACAAGGATGGACCATGCTTCGGCTACTTAAGACTAAAGATGCCCCATATAAGTATTGAAAAACTTAAAGCTGGTATTTTTGAGGGGCAACAAATCAGACAACTTACAAAGGATCCTGCTTTTGTCGAGTCAATGAATGAGATTGAAAAAATTAATTGGATGTCATTTGTTGAGGTCATAAAAAATTTTGTAGGAAATCACAAAAGTGAAAATTATATTGAGCTGGTAAACATTATGCTCAGTAACTTCAAATCACTTGGATGTAATATGAGCACAAAAGTTCACGACCTACACAGCCACTTAGACAATTTTCTTGGAAATTTAGGAGACACAAGTGAAGAACAAGGTGAAAGATTTCACCAGGATATAAAAACAATGGAAGCCTGCTACCAAGGAAGATAGGATAACCATATGATGGCAGATTACTGCTGGTGCTTAAAACGAGACTGTTTGAACAAAGTGCACTCAAGAAAATCATGCAAAAGAAGCTTCCGATGTGAGGAGTGATGTTTTTATGTATTTTTTTCTTTTCAATTTGTTTTATTACAGTAAAAAATTTTAGTATTCGTGTTTAATTGTGTTGTAAAATTCTGTTGTGTGTGTGGGTGATTTAACAGGCCTAGAAATAAATCAAGTCTTTATATTTAGTGGGTTTTATTATTAATATAATATTCCCATATCATCATGTACAAGATTTTTACGTAAGTAACAAATCTATATCTTGAAAACTATAGCTGATAGGAAAAAACTAGTGTCATAATTGGATTCAGCACCCCAATTGTTCTTTAAATCAGCATTAAAAGCTCCGGCACCAAAACCACTGTTGGCCTGTGTAATTTATTAAAGAAAAAACTTAAAAAACAGACCCTGAAGTTAAACGTTTCCTTATGCTCCAATAAAGACCCCATACAGTGCAATAACCAAAGTGGTGTATACGAAATTCAATGTGAGTGTGGTGCTATGTACATTGGCCAGACAGGCAGGAGTTTTTCGACCCGCATCAGCGAACACAGGAAAGGTTTCATCACAGGTCTCACCAATTCTATTTTTGCCAAACACCTTCTTGATTTCAAACATTTTTGTAATTTCAATTTTAAAGTGGTTCACAACCTGACCAAAGGAAAGAAATTAGACGCCATGGAACAGCTGGAAATTTTACATCGGAAGGACTTGGACCTCATCAACGAAGTCCAATTCTCATCTTCACCCTCCCCCCTCCTCTTCATCACCTTCCCTCGACGCACATGTGACCAGTGATACCCTCTCCTTAACTCTTGGAATTCCCCCCCCAATCCCCCGGTGCACCCCCTGACCATGTTATCCCGAAGAAGGCGGGAAGCTTTGTGTCCCCACTCCTTTCTCTTCCCCTTCCTTCCTCCCACCCCAACCTTCCCACTCTCTTGCCGACATTTACAGTGAATCCCCTACTCCACCCCTTCCTAATCCCTCGCTAGGACTCTCCTTCACGCCGCCTGTGCCCCCCCCCCCCTTGGAACCATTAAACAGTGATCCCAATCTTTACTCCTTTTCACACTTTCTTTGTGCATGGATATCTTTGCGGCTGGGGGGGTGGGAAAACCCCAGTTTTCCCGTTCTCCACAGCCCTAGGAGCTTAGCGCCGCATTGAGAGTCCACCCTCAACGAGCCATCACATTGTATTACTCAATAAATGAGAACATCACATTGTCACCCATGTTCTTTCTCCCTTCCCTCTTTCCCCCCCCCTTTTTTTCCACTACCCTCCCCTTACTTGCTTTTCAGCATATATAATAGACAACGAGAATATGACTGTTACCAGAAGATGATGTAGTTGCATTGAAACCGGTCGCATTAATAAATTTTATTTTCGTGGAAAATTGCTAATTTTAATAAGAAGTGGAGCAGGTAGCAGACAAGAGCACCCCCCCAATTCCTAATAATGTTATACAAATGTATGTAATTTTATAATGCATATCTGATCATGTGATGCCATTGCAGTAATGAGATCACTAGTCGAGAGGAATATAGAATACAATCAGGACATTTTTGCCTGTTTTGTAGATTTCGAAAAAGCGTTTGATAGAGTGAATTGGGAAAAATTAATGCGTGTATTGCAGAAAATAGGAATGGATTGGAGGGACAGGAGACTGATCCGCAACCTGTACATGTCTCAGACTGCTCAGGTGCGAGTGGGGAACGGAGAGTCCAGATGGGCAGTGTTAGGAAGAGGTGTAAGGCAGGGTTGCCCATTGTCACCGGTACTGTTCAACATATATGTAGAGGAAATGATTAAAGAGGCATGGGAAGAACTGAAGGTAGGAATGAAAGTCGGAGGGGAATTCGTAAAATCGGTTAGGTTTCCTGATGACCAAGCATTAGTTGCTCAGTCAGCCAAGGAGTTGCAAGCATTGTTGAGTGAATTGGAGGTTCAGTGCGATAAATATGGGATGAGAATCAATATTAATAAAACAAAGGTTATGCGATTTTCCAGAAAGAAAAAGGCTAAGCTAAATATTAAAATAGGCGGGGAAAAAATAGAGCAGGTAGAACAGTTTACATATCTCGGAAGTGTTTTGGACCAATACGGTCAAAGTGGTAGGGACGTAAGGAGAAGAATTGCGCTAGGCAAGGAGGCTTTCTCAAGGAGGAGGGAGTTGATGACGGGGACGTTGAGTAGGAATGTTAAGACAAGACTCGTAAAAACTCTGATATGGAGCGTAGCTATGTACGGCGCGGAAATGTGGTCACTGAAGCAGGAGGATAGACGTAGATTGGAGGCTTTTGAAATTTGGGTGTGGAGAAGAATGGAGAAAGTGAAATGGACCGAAAGGAAAACAAATGAGGAAGTACTAGAGATGGTGGGTGAGGAGAGGGGCTTGTTGAGAGAAATCGTATGGAGGCAGGAAAAATGGATGAAAGGCGTATTGAGCGGTAGTGGAATGTTAAAGAGGGTAATAGAGGGGAGAATGTTGGGCAAGCGAGGTAAGGGCAGGAACAGGGTAGGGATGTTGGACGGGATGAAGGGAGGAAAGAAGTACACCGAGATGAAGAGGGGCCTGATATAGATTAGTTTGCTAGGTGGGGAGTCACAAAATGTTTACTTGATAGTTGTGTCCATCCAAAAACCTACCTTAACCCGTAGATTACCTAATAATAATCTGATCATGTCACAATGTGTTGAAATCTAGGTTGTGTTTAATAATAAAAATTCCTTATAAATAATTGTCTTCCTTCAATTTCAGTAGAGAAACATTCCATCAATTAATAAGGGCAAGATACCAGATTAATTATTCAAACCTTACACTAACACTTCTAAGTCAGACAAGAATGAAAAAAATAGAGGCCGCATAATATATTCAAGGATTAATGTTTTCCATACATAATTTATGATAGCAACATAGAAAGAGGGAAACACTTGCATACCAAAATATTGATTTCTTCTTGGTAGCAGATAATATTTCAAATAATCCCCATACCCTTTTTCATGGTTGGTATCTTGCCTTAAACTAATATGATGGCTAGACAGGTAGAATGTAGACAGATGAATAGGTGTGTAACAAGAAAAAGATATTTTTTTGAACGATCTCGTGGTAGGGAGAAATGACTCTATGCCTCTGATTAAAATCATTCCCACAGTAGAACGTGCAAATGCAGAAAATTATTTAATTTATAATATAATCCTAATACAGTGTTTGAGATGATGATTAGAATGATGCAATTGGCAGACTAAATAGAAAAATATGAGACAGCAGGAAATATAACCTGATGCAACAGCAGTTATTGGGCCTTCTTGTCCGACAATGTGCTGTTTCAATCTTTGCTCCAAAGGAAATCGTCGCCGTTGCTCAGCTTCCTTCTGCCGCTGCAACACCTCATACTGAAAAAGATAAGATTGTTGCATTATCCAAGTACAACCTATCACCTCAAATTCTAACATTCTGGCATGTTAGCATGCAGAGTATAGTGTTTATCCTTAAGGTAGGGCACATACAATAATATGTTTAATATCAAGGAGATTCCCTCAAAAAGGAAAGACCAGTGAATACAGGTCTGGGATATTATTGGGTTTTGTTTTTGCCATTTAAATACATTCCAATCTACCTTATATATTGCTTTAGCCTACGGGAAAGGAGCAGGGAATGCTAAACATGACATTGTTACTGCAAATTCTACTAAATTGTACACCCAATTTTGCATTATTCATAGAATCTAGAGTTAACAAATGATATGATTGTAGGACAAATGAATGTCCTATGTTAACGTGAAACAAAAGACAGGGATTGTAATTTTGTTGACATTAATGACAATAGTTTGGTCTATAATTGATGTGGCTGTCAGGGTAAAGTTATAAGCTGACCAACAGGACTAGAGTGAAAATAACTAAATAAAAGTTAGTGTTCACAGGATGACTCTGGTATCATACAGAAGTTGGCATAGTTTAAAGTCATCATTGTAGCCTGTTATGCATCAGTGGTTGGCAGAAGCAAAAGTGTGAAGGCTGTGAAGAATTGAAATATGTTTTGAATGAGCATGTCTTGGTGAAAGTATAAACAAAATTGCAGACATGAATGGAAGGGTTGATGTTTGAAATCTTACAACTGTACCATTAGCCCATTCACCATTAGCAAATGAAAATGATGACCTATTTAGTGCGTGCATGAAAAGGTGATAATTTTTCTATTGTTTTGACTTTGCGTACAATACTAAATTAAAATGATTAGTTATCATATGCTATCTTTCTGCATTATAATGCAACAATTTCCAGACATACCAACTTTCAAAAATGAAAAATCGGGAGGACATGCCAACTTTCAAAAATGAAAAATCGGGAGATTTTTAGAAGTGTATCACGAAGTAATCACTTTAAATTACCAAAATATTTGCATGGCACCTTAATCCCTGTATGACACTTTGCCAATTTTTAATGAATGTCACACTTTATTAACATGTTAAGCTAAGGACACAATTTGAACAGTTCATCAAGAACGTAAGAAGGAAAAATTGGGAGTCTCCCGCTTAAATCGGGAGAGTTGGCATGTCTGAATTTCAGAGAGTAAAAATCATTCGCCTTGACCGGGATTCGAACCCGGATCCCTCGATATCCAGCCGAGTGCTTTAACCATTTAAGCTACCGAGACGTCCTCTTACACTCTGAAATTTTGGGGGCTTTAAAGGAACAAGATGTTGTGACGAAATACCGTACATACAATGTCACAGGCATTCGTAGTCGTGCGTGAGGCGCCACAGTCCACGAGGTTAAAGCCAATTTCAAACACTTAGGCTGTTCATTTCAAGAAACTGCGGGAGATGCCGCAACAGTAACTATTAACGGAGTCATCCGCTATGTGTGTATTATAATGCAACAATTTCAGAGAGTAAAAATCATTCGCCTTGACCGGGATTCGAACCCGGATCCCTCGATATCCGGCCGAGTGCTTTAACCATTTAAGCTACCGAGACGTCCTCTTACACTCTGAAATTTTGGGGGCTTTAAAGGAACAAGATGTTGTGACGAAATACCGTACATACAATGTCACAGGCATTCGTAGGCGTGCGCGAGGCACCACAGTCCACGAGGTTAAAGCCAATTTCAAACACTTAGGCTGTTCATTTCACTTAGGCTGTTCGGATATCGAGGGATCCGGGTTCGAATCCCGGTCAAGGCGAATGATTTTTACTCTCTGAAATTGTTGCATTATAATACACACATAGCGGATGACTCCGTCAATAGTTACTGTTGCGGCATCTCCCGCAGTTTCTTGAAATCTTTCTGCATATTTTGTTTACAGCTTTTTATAGCACATTTCTAATATACATATTTTTCAGAACATTGTTTGTTCATATCTTTAAATAAATCTGGGGTTTGACAGTTAACATTTATACGATAGCCTGATAACATACCTTTTGAATAGACTCTTCCAGGAATTGTGTCACTTCACTCTTCTCCCTTGCATACTTAATAGGTGGGTGTCCTGCATCATTTTGAATAGTAGGATTAGCTCCACCATTAAGTAATGCTTCAACAACCTTAGGATTGTCTGCCAACACAGCATAATGCAATGCAGTAAACCCACGGAATGTAGCTCTGTTGTTCAGGCGATCATTGAATTCATCCTCACGTCGCACTAAAACTAATAAAAAAAATAATGTATATTCTCATTACTCATGCTGTGAAATCTTTGCAAAAGGTAAATTCTTGAAGAAAAATGCCCAAAGGTAAATTAAGTAACACCTCTACACTGCACCAGAATATTCAAAGTATTAGAAATAAAACCTTAGACTAGAAGCTGAACTTGGTGAAGTGATATATTGGTTTTGATCATAAGTGAACATTGGTGCTGAGAGGAAGAAATTCTCCCTACTCAAATAACAAGTTATAGTTAGCGAATTATTATGGTCATTGTTTTTTAAAATGGTGGATCATGTACTTGTGTCAAAATTAAAAATTTTAGAATTATAAATTATAAAATTTTAGAATTTCCAAAATATATTGCCAAATAAAAATTTATTGAAATTTCGGCAATTATACTAGGTGGAAATATTTACATAATGTTTACATAGACCCCAAGTGGAAAGTTAAAAAAAGTTCTAAAAAAATATTTGCTCAACTGTTAAAATTCATCTTCAAGAAGAAAAAAACAGCATAATAATAATTCGACATTTATTTGTCCAAAGATTTGGTGCATATTCACACACACAAATATAGGAAATGTCAGATATAAACTTCACAATTTTAGAAAAAATACAACATATACATGCACATATCACTGTACTACAAAATTTACATCTTATTTGGTAAGGTCAGAATTGATATGTAGTGAGAATTCCAGAAATTCATTTACAGAATAGAACATATTATTTTTTAATAGGTTGAGCAGTTTTTTATTGAAAATAGGTACTTGTGTTTCATATTTAATTTCAAGGGGAAGCTTATTGAATAACCTTAAGCCCATTGCTTTGGGCCCATGAGCAGCATTGTGTGTTCTGACAAATGGCTGGTGTGGGTCATTGCAAGTCCTTGTATAATGACTACAATAATTCTGGTTGGACCTGTGCTGAGAAATATTACCCTTTGCATGCAAGATAACATTAAATATATTAAGGGTACTGGTAATAAACTAAGTATTTTGAAAACTATGCCCACATGGGGAGAGGAGCCCCAGAAGAGGTCACTAAAAGTAATATAAGAATAAAATTCACCATAATAAATGGATAGAAGGACCTCTAAATTACAGAATATCTAATGTGTCTTATTAGGAAGCATATGGAACTTAACTTTTTACATAATTTGAAAATGTGTTCTTCCCAAGACATGTTTGTTTCTATGCAGGATAACTCCCAGGAATTGGGTGCTGGAATTTTGGAGAATGCTTACACCTGCAGCATCTACTGAGATGGCAGAGGAAACTTTGTCTTTATTAGCGAAATAAATCAGGCTAGACTTGTTTAAATTGGGTTGTAGGAAGTAAGAAGACACCAATGTGATTTCCAACACCAGCAGTGATATTAACATTAATATGTTAATACATAGGAATATTTTGATCAAACTGAGCCACCTATGAGAATTTTATGGTTTGAAATCCTAGGTAAACCAATACTATAAACCAAACCCAGATCCACCAATATTGATACGAAAATTACTAATGAAAACTGCAAAAAAAGTTGGTGTTTCTGCGATTTATCTAAATCTATCAGACCACTCTGCTATGAAAAGAAGCCCCTCAAACAGAACTTTACATCAAAGACAATCTTCCAAAGAAAGTTAATAGTACCAAATTTTCACGTTTAATAATTGATGAACACACAAAGTGGAATGAACATATTCGCATTTATGGAGTTAATTTCCAGAATTTCCTATGGCCTACGAAACCCAGCAAAGGTCAAAAATCAAGTAGTTTAAAAACAACCTTTTATAAATCTTGAAATCTTACCTGTAACATGTTTTTACATGCATCATGTGTAATTGCAAGTTTGAAAAATCATGTCGATTTAAAAAAAAACAGCATTCACCACAAGACAAAGAAAGGAGGTACACATGATACAGCATTTCATTTCTTGATTTCAAAAAGGCCCCCTTTATGCTGACATTAAAATTTATAATCATTTACCAGCAGGCAAAAAATATGCCAACTCGTGTCAGATATTTAAATCTAGATTGAAATATTTTTTCAACAAGAATTGGTTAAATGATTATTTATATTATTATATTTCGTCAAGGTATGACAAGCGGTTATTTTTTAATATTTCTCAAATATGTGAATGCAGATGTATTTTTTGCTTCTTGTTACGTCTTATATTTTATCATTGTAAAATAACAACATGAAATAAATAATAAATAAATATAGTATTTTCCTACTAATAAATATTATTCACTTCATGTACTTCACCTTGAATGGCCATTAATACCCTCATTTGAAATTGTACTGCTGGATTAGCCCAAATCTAAACACCAACATAAAATGAATTTCTCACTTCCTCTACTATATACTGTTACTTAATGAACCTAAAATTAATATTTAATTGAACAGATTTGTAATAACTACAGCTAAATAACCAATAATTCAAGTCTAGACTCTTTTAGCAGTAAAAGTACATTTAAGCCAAGCATGTTAATGTTGTAAATTTCACCAGGAAATGTAGTCGTACCCTTGAGCTTCTAATTATTAATAATGCATTCATCATTGATTATATACCAACAAAACGTAAATAGTCATCATCAAGATACATGTTCTAAGCTTAACATACACATTGACACAAGTTCGTCTAATTTGAGTAGTGAGTGATACCACCAAGGAGCCAATTATTTAACCTGGTTCCTCCAGATTTGAAAGCATCTCCTTCAAATAATTTCACGCGCAATTTTAATGCGAATCTGCTTATTAAACCTTTGTACTCTGTGGGTGAATTTTGTGCATTATGAAAAGCCTAAAATGATATTTAATCCCTATGCTATATATAACCTTTTTTCATACGATGCATGCTAGGAAAAGTGATACAATGTTTTTAATGACGAAAGCATTGGAATAATATAGTTACCATCTAGTGAATTTAGCCCTTTATCAGCAGCAGTTTGGTATACATTTGAAAATTCATCTCCAAGATTAGGATCCGCCCCTGCCGCCAGTAGACACTCGACTGCTTCCACGTTTCCATTTATTGCAGCAACTTGAAGAGCAGTCCATCCCAGGTTGTGGCGTTGGTTAACGTCCACTCCGTTGGCGACCAACCTATCATAAACGTACAAAAAAATAGGTATTTCAAATTACAAGTTCATTACTTTGATATAAATAAAACAGGTAGCATTGTATAGACTATTTAACGAAATCAAATAATGCTTCTGGATCTCCAAGAAAACTGCTTGCCTTTTGATTTCGGTTGCGTAGCCGAGTTTGGCTGCACGGCAAAGTTGGTTTACTAAAAGCCGAAGAAAATGAAGTAATATGCTAACATTCAACCGATGTTATTTTGTGGGTATCTCAAAAGTCTACCAAATTCAAATATGATACTTGCCATAAACTCCAGGTGGTCTTTCACATAGAGCTACAGGTAAACTAAAGCGAAATAAGGGCAGAGAAGTTTTCCATGCTTGTAACACTTCTTTCAAATGAGTGATGTAGCTCGCATAGGTGAAAAATGATCTACTAAAGTTGACTAATCCGTGAAACCGTACAATACCTACACCATTATTAGCTCTATAGTTCTGTTTCTGGCAAAAGTACCTATAAACCTTGTAAGTGGATGTATGTTTGGTAGTCACAAAAAACCACAGGACTGGAAGGTGATGGAAGTAATAATTTCTCCAAAGTCTCATATTAGAATAAATTCCACCTTTTTACACGCCTGAATATTTGTGATGGTTAATCTAACGAGCTAATTTAATATATATAAGCATGATGTAATATCACTAATTTTGCGTTTAGATTAACCATCTTCATTATTTCTTCTGCCGCTACTCTGACTCAAATGAAGTACGCTATGCGATTCTGACCGATCCACGATTCAAAAAACGGCGCAATTAACACATGAATATAGCATATTGTATTCGAAAACTACTGCGTATTTCGATATCAAATATCAATATACCTTTAAAAGTATTATCTCTGTGCCTAAATTAGTCATCAATCTTAATTTTAATTCAAATTCCGTCGAAGATTTGTAAATATCAATAGTTTGTTTGCATATGCCCACCCTGGTGTATACAGATATCTTTAAGTACTGAGAATAAATTAAATAACTCCATAATTGTAAGCACGACACGGTATTTCTCTACTTTTGAAACAAGAAAACCCCAGTCCCGTGTTAAGACCTTTAACTTTGCTTTCTTTAGGAAACTCGCTCGAAGAAAGTTGTTTCACAATGAAGCTACGTCATTTTTGGTTGATAGATGGCGCTGGCGTCACATTATGCCACCGTGGCCATTTCCTCTTATTTTCAATACTGTCTTCCAAATATTATTTATAATCCAAAATTACAGTCTTCCAAAATTATTTATATTTTATTGCTAAAACTAAGCCCGATATTAGAAAACTATTTTTGTGATGTTCGCGGAAAAGAAAAACATCTGTATTGGCCTTAATATATTTATTGGACGAAGATAAGTATAAAAGTTCAATTAGAAAGCCACAAATTATTAACCAACAAATGCACCTCACATTTTGATGCATATTGTTACAAGAAATCTTTACAAAATAAATACGAATTTTTGGTAGGTAGCACTAACATTTTCTACAGATGCTTCCTCATTTTCTAGTACGTGGATCTCCAATAAAGAAAAAGAATTATATTAGAATTGTGGCACTGTGCACTTATGAGGAATGTTTATGAAATCTGACCAATTAACAGCTGACTGATACGCTTTCTTTCAATAATTTATGAAACGAATGACTGTGATTGTTTCAATAACCATGAAAGTAATTTCAGATAGCAGCATCACAACAAAGTTGTAAACAAAACAAATATGCCAAAATATTCTACTACCACCCAAGGTTAAGATAATCTGAAGAATTAGAAACAAAAATTGAATTAATTTCCAGGGTTGTTGAAGACAGGCAATGCAAAAATAACTAATTAGTTCATCTTATTAATCTCTGTACAAAATTGCTTTATGGATACTTCCATGATAACTGAAAGGAATCAAATCTCAAAATCATGTCTACAAGTGACACCTGATAAATTGAAATTCAACTGCTTCAGACAGTAATGGAGTCATTAAATTGGACAAAATATTTCTGTGACCTAATTGTTTTCATGCATACCTAGCTGCTGTGATGCCTTGGCCAACTGCAGAAATAAGTTCTTCAGAGCGACAGGTGGTGTTTCGTTGGCCATAATAAAAAATAAAAAGGTATCCTGTAATAAACTAGGTTCTGTTGTAAGGGTCCCTCCACATTGGTCACAGGGAGGAACCTTGAGAAGTGTCTGCACCACATAAAAACCAACATATGCATTACACAGGCCAACAGTGGTTTTGGTGCTGGAGCTTTTAATGTTGATTTTAAAAATAATTGGGGTGCTGAATCCAATTATGACACTAGTTTTTTCCTATCAGCTATAGTTTTCAAGATATAGATATGTTGTTACTTACGTAAAAAAATCTTCTACATGATGATATGGGAATATTATATTAATAATAAAACCCACTAAATATAAAGACTTGATTTATTTCTAGGCCTGTTAAATCACCCACAAACACAACAGAATTTTACAATACAACTGAACACAAATACTAAAATTTTTTACTGTAATAAACAAATTGAAAAGAAAAAAATACATAAAAACATCACTCAACACATCGGAAGCTTCTTTCGCGCGATTTTCTTGAGTGCACTTTGTTCAAACAGTCTCGTTTTAAGCACCAGCAGTAATCTGCCATCATATGGTTATCCTATCTTCCTTGGTATCGAGCTTCCATTGTTTTTATATCCTGGTGAAATCTTTCACCTTGTTCTTCACTTGTGTCTCCTAAATTTCCAAGAAAATTGTCTAAGTGGCTGTGTAGGTCGTGAACTTTTGTGCTCATATTACATCCAAGTGATTTGAAGTTACTGAGCATAATGTTTACCAGCTCAATATAATTTTCACTTTTGTGATTTCCTAGAAATTTTTTATGACCTCAACAAATGACATCCAATTAATTTTTTCAATCTCATTCATTGACTCGACAAAAGCAGGATCCTTTGTAAGTTGTCTGATTTGTGGCCCCTCAAAAATACCAGCTTTAAGTTTTTCAATACTTATATGGGGCATCTTTAGCCTTAAGTAGCCGAAGCATGGTCCATCCTTGTCAAGAGCCTTTACAAATTGCTTCATTAGGCCTAGTTTAATATGTAGCAGCGGTAAGATGATTTTCTCTCTTTCAACTAAAGATTCAGCAATGATGCTTTCTTTCCCAACAACCAAGTTTTCTCTCTTAGGCCACTCCTTCTTAATCCAGTGGTTTTGTCTGTCCCTGCTATCCCAGAGGCACAAGAAACAAGGATATTTTGTGTAGCCACTTTGCTGCCCAAGAAGAAAGTTGACCATTTTTAAATCTACACAAATCACCCAGCGATGTTCCTGGTATTTTATCTTCTATAATACCAATGCTATTGTATCGTATTCTTCTTTCATTTTAGTTGAATGAGCGATTGGTATTGCGCCAAACCTGTTACCATTGTGAAGAAGTACACATTTTAAACTATGCTTGGAGCTATCAATAAACAAACGCCAATCACTAGCATCATATTGTGATAGTAGTCCCATTTTTTCCAAAAGACCCTTAACGTCTAAACAAAATGTAAGATTGTCTTCTTGAGTAAAGAAGGGTAGCATATCCTTTTCCCTTGTGCGATAAAAACTTATTTTTGTACCGGTACCAGTACCATATTTTTGTACCGGTACCGTATTTTTGTTTTTTAATCTCATTGGCCTACAATATAGAAATATACATAAAACTCATTGACAGTTTATTGAAAATAAAAGGAACACCGCAGAGTGGTTACAAATTAGTATACTTATAGATTTATTTAACTTTGAAAATTATTTTCCGGAATATACCAAATATTAAAACAACTAATCGTAAAATGTGCCATATCTGAAAAAGTAGAGCTGTTAAATAAAAACGGATTTCATACTTGGATTCAGCTCTACAAATATAGCTAAAATCACCACAAAGATTCCTGGCACCAAAAAAAAATTTTTTTTGTAGGCCTGTGTTATTTAACATCAACTGTTCTTTGTCATCAGCTGGTTCTCCAGTACTACATTGAATATGCTCATTAAAAAGAGAGGATAAGTCAGTCAAACTATCACAGCCATCATACATGGTATTTCCTTGGGTCTGGTTAGAAATCAAATTATTAATTTTAGCAGTTTTCAATACTGTCCAGATCTGGCATGTATTGGGGTTGTGATCATCCACAGTTTTGCCAAATAATATTGAAAACTATTTCTATTGGATCTTGATTAAGGTTTCTTGCATTGATGTGCCAGAACTGCACAGTTTTCAGTTCAGCCCACAACAACATTACTGCTCTTATGGCTGCTAACAACCCATCCTTCAAAGGCGGGTGGATTACCTTTCTCTTTTCCAGGAACTGCCATGACCTGAATTTGAACTGATTGCCAGTGATCCATATGAGGACTCCTATTCCTGATGGCCAACTCAAGGGTATCTTGTATTGGATATTCATTGTCCCATTTAAGCTGTCAAAAGTACAATCCACTTCCATGTCAGGAATTGTGCTGTAGCCAGCTCATTCAATCCCAAAACACCTTCAAGAACAAAAGAGAGATGTACACGAGGCTAAAAATTAATAAATTACATTAAAAAGGAAAAAAAATTCTCATATCTCACCTCTTCCAAGTAATCCATGTACTCCTGTGGCAACATGGTTTCTAAAAACTTAAGCAGCTAATTTTACATGCATTTTCTGGAATGAAGTTGTGACAAACAAGCTTCTGTGAGGTTAAAGAGCCTAGCCTACATAAATGAAACATGATAAAAGCAATAAATACATCAAACAAAAATTATTATTGCCAATCAAATTATAAGAGCAACAGAAACAGTTAATCTAAAAAAATCAATTTTGAACCATGATATTGTAAAAACGATTGCAATGTGAGTTGATTGAAACTTTTTCAAGCTTATTTCCATCACATGGTTAGCTCATCAAACACAAGCAAAACTGCTATTATTTAGTGGCGGCCACTGAAAATTATCAATCATGCCCGCAACAAACCATTATCTAATAAATCTAACAAATTATTCATAAATAACACTAAATTCTAAGTGTGAATGTCAGGCTTTCATTCCGAGGCATTAGCAAGGCTATAACGGCAAATGTCTAGTTGAATCATCTTCATGAAAAACGACTAAATTTAGGGAAATACCATTTCCTACGACATATGAATAAATATCACTGGCTAAGCCAGCATGTGACACGAAAAAACACGAATTATTATAGAATTCTATAGGTATTGTAACAATTCCCGAACATACTGCAGATACAACCAGAATTTCACTAACTCAGACAAGTAGAACCTATGCTTCATTAATCCACTTCCGCATGAGTACAATATTGTCATTCTAAACATGAAATAACCTTGGGTGATTATTAAAGCGAAAAATGATTCCATAATTGATTGGCAACATATGTGCTTCAGTTCGTTAGGTGTGAATCTTATTAAGCAACTTGCTTGCTTACGGAGAGTTCAAATTTTTCTTCCTCTTGAGTAACAGCTGAACACGCAACATCTTCTCATTGATGATTTATGGAAACTCAAAAGGGAAAGATCACAGAAAATTCAACTTCTTTCAAAGTTAGCGAGATTTAGTTTGAAGTGAAATTGGATCCTTCGGTTGGATCCCGGGAAGACGCTGCCCTCCCCCACTTCCTCGTTTAGGACTGCCGGCTTCTCTTGGTTGAGAAAGTCGTAGTCATAGATGGCCCGGAATAAGGCAAAGAATTGGGGGAACTACAGACACCGGCCTGGTCTGAAAAGAGTAAGCTCCTGTTACATCTTGTCATAATAATAAACTAGCTGCTATCCAATAATCTTGTTTTAAAACCATCAAAAATGTGTACGAGTAATGCTAATTTTTCTTCATGAGCTTAAAATACGTTTTGCTTAGAGCCATAACTGACCGCTTCTTTATATAGAGTGCGAGCAACCATTTTATTACCTACTCAACCACAGTATATAATACTGCTGGCTGCAATCACCTTACTATTGGCAGGAATTTTGTGAATTATTGTACACTATAGTCGTGCCCCTATCCAACTAGCGATCACCTTAAAGGATAATGTGCCCGGGTACTCTATTTTCATAGTTATAAACCTGTAATTTCTTCTCATATATTAAATTATGCTTGACTAATATCAATAAAAAAACATAATGAAACAGTTGCCTTTCTGTAGTTACTGGGGTTACGAGTTGCCGCGACTACCAGGTAAATCGCTTGTCAATTGTTTATTTTGAAAGGAGGCGACAGAGAAATGTTTACTCGGAGTTATAATTCATTTTTACGGTCTTGATATTTTACGTTTCTTCTTAAGGTGTTTTTAGAAACTTACTGTAATTTTTTTTATCCAGTAGCCTTAGAACATGAACGCCTAACTGTTGACAAAATGACATTGTTGCAATTTCCAGTCACTGTTGATTCAGAGCTGGTTTTAGCAAAAACAGTAATACTTCACATTGTATTTATTCGCGATTTACTTCAGTAATACTAATCAGTCCAAAATGTAGATTTTGGAAAATATTTGTATCCTTAAGCTGTTTAAACTTGGCATTCTGTTTTAAATCGCAACACAAAATTGGAATAATATTACGGTTTTGACAGAATTTCTCTGAATTATGGCTCCTGGAGTAAATGGCTCAGGAAAACATACTGGTACAGTACCAAAGTCTAAGACTCACAACGATGGAAGACGTGAATCAGATAATCGGAGAGATGCTGGAATTAACAACATGTCCAACAATCTGGTATGTGTTTTTTTATGATTGCAACCGTAAAGAATTTAAACATTTTGTATTAAAAAATACTGCGTACTTTCCTTGATGTCGTCGAACAAGGCTTGTGGGATGAATCTTTGGTTCTTAAAATAACTGATCTAAATTTAGCCGCAGTCTCGTTAGAAAGTTTGAAGGCAGCGAGGATCTTCATTCGCAAATGCCGGCAGTCGGCTACAAAATTAAATATTTGCAAATTTCTACACCTTAGAATGGTTTAAGGTTTCCCTTCGTTGTCACTTCAAAATTATATGTTCATTTAAGGCACCCTTTGATTGGCAACAGATTCCAGAATCCTCACAGAACTCATCGTTGAAGCCATCAAATACTCGAACATGTGATGGTGATTGCTACGATATTGGTGAGTTTTTTGCACTCTTTATTAAGCCTAATGTTCTAATAGACATTATTAGCGTCCATATAAACTGCCTATATTTTCACCAACATATCTTGCCCTAGATGTTACATACTCTTATGATGAAATTTTTAAAAGTGATTTTTTGTTTTGCGTCACTTGTGTAGCTAAACGTAATATCCTATTATTATCCTTAAAATGTATCCAACAGACTTAAGCACTTTAATTTTATGGAATATTATTAAACATTTTCCCTAAATATATTTTGTTTTACAGAAATTGAGTCAAATTACAACTACTAAAATATTAATTACTACTGAAATGAAAATTATTAATATACTCCCTTAATTTTTTATTTTCCTCTGCTAGTTTTATTCAGACTAGAAAGTTCAGTTTTATATGATAGTGTATATAATGCACTTCATTTCACAGATTTTGTTTGGGGTTTCTATAAAGCTAAGGATAGTATGCACAACTTTGAGAAATTACAATTTTGAGAAAGAATGTTAGAAATAATGACGCTTCAGTTAATAGATTGCAGAATAAAGTCATTTGTATTTTTTTCTTGTTGGTTTTTAAATTTTCTATGCTCACTAAGGAACAGTGTGGATGTATAGCTACTTGGTTTCCAAAGGTATTCAAAATTGTTTGCACTGAATGCTCATATGGGCACAAATCCAGACCAGTGTACACTTTATTTGACTTTCATCATTGTCTGTTACTGATGCATCCAATCGACCGTATTTCCTGATGTTTTGCCTATTGGTTTCTTGATGGAGTGACTTCCTTAATTAGCACTATTGCATTATAATGCAACCATTTCAGAGACAAGGCGAATGATTTTTACTCTCTGAAATGGTTGCATTATAATGCACACATAGCGGGTGACTCCGTTAAAGTTACTGTTACAGTTTCTTGAAATTAGCACTATTGCAGTTAACTGATTAGTACTCCAATGTTGGTGTCAGGGTAATGGGAAAACAGAGGTCATTGTAAAGGCTTCATAGGTAATGCTCACTGGAATTTATCATTAGAACTAGTTATGTGATTCATGTAGAACTGTGTATGTTGAGAATACTTCTAGTTTGTTAATTTGTTCTATCAAATGTCATGTTGGCTTCTGTGGGATAAGAAAATGGTATTATCATTGCACTGATGTGTAGCCTGTGTTCATCCAGGACCTACCTTTACCAGTGATAACAATTGTAAACTTGGTATACTGAAGATTGAAGGAAAACCTTCAAAATCGGTAGAATTAAAAAAAATGTCATTCATTGGACCATGATTATCATCTGGATGCACTTGCTCTTTTCACCTAATTAAGGCCAAAATCAGATGTGAGAAAAAGTAATGAATTTCAACCTAAAGGGTACATATCAGAGGTATTCAGAAAGGGTTGTTAGATTCCTGAATTACCGAACCAACCACAGTCCTTAAACCTGAATTTGGTTAGATAGAAGAAGGTAGGAATCACATGATATATATCTCTGAGCATATAAAATTCACATATTTAGATAAGTTACACCAGTTTTTTACGTTTGCCACCTGACATTTCCGAGGAAGTTGTAGTTCTTAGAAAATCACCTGATGGAGGTGCGCAAGGGCAAGTTAAAGGTCTACTGTTATGGTTTCTGTACCAACCACATCCAAGTCAGGACAAAAACCTTTGGCCTTTTGATCAGTTGGTGGCATTATGCAACAAACTAACCTGTTCAGCCTAGGGTCCTTGGGATTAGGCTGTGGGGGTGTCAGTGCGGCTGCTACTTCCCATGAGAAAATTTCTCCCAAAATGTCATCCTTCTGACCTAAAAGAAAGTTTTAAAGCCAGGTTTACTATATATGACTTCATCATTGTGGGTAATCTTACTATTTTTCCTTTTAGGAGCCAATTACAAATTTTCAATACCTTGTGAATTTCTTCCTAGGCATAAATCATTGTTCCTTCGTCTCCTATGTCTGCATGTACTTTTATCAGCGTAATATCTCTTCCCCATTCTGTCACAGGCTTCAACATACCACTACATCACAGTCTCCTACATTCACTTTTTCAGCCATCTT
Source organism: Hetaerina titia (assembly GCA_037158775.1). Taxonomy (NCBI): domain Eukaryota; kingdom Metazoa; phylum Arthropoda; class Insecta; order Odonata; family Calopterygidae; genus Hetaerina; species Hetaerina titia. Next base: position 90,889,351 of record CM073775.1, on the reverse strand, counting down.
CGAATTTCACCTATTAGTTTCCTATCTTTTTGCATCATATCTTTCTGCACCAATAGTTTGTCTTCTTCCCTATATCCTTGTTGTGAATGTCCTTCATTCTTGTGCATATTTTCTTCTCTAAAACCTTTGTTTCTGCTAAGTTTCCTTGGAAAATGAATATACAAAAATGTTTGATGGAAACAACTTTTTTTGGAGTATTTTTATAGGAGTAGTAGTATTTAGGGGAAGCGACCGACTGGAGGGAAGGCTGGCATAAGTTTGGGTGTGGGATGAATGGTAGCTCTGATTTATGTCCATTGTTTCGCCCAAGAAGGTAGATCATGGTTCACATTTACTTCCTCACAATTAATATGAATATCCAGCTGACTTGGTTAAATTTCAGTGGGATAGATTTTGCCTGATATTGAGTGCTCTTATCTTTGAATGTTGAAGTCTAAATTTGGATGCATCTAGTTTATTTTATAGGCCATATTTTGTGATCTCTCATGTCAGAGAAAATTCCAAATCTCATGGGATAGTTATTTCACTGATCAGTTGCTGTATTTCCTGGCTCAAATAGTCTACTGTGCATTGTACTCACTTGCCAAAAAAAAAATTAGTCTTGTCTGAATAATTTTTCTTAGTTTGATTTTCTTTTCTTTGATTACATTTTTTCAGTACACAGTAAAAAACTCGAGTGATTTCGGAATCCAAATGCTAGCATTCAAATTTGTACTGCCATAAGTATTACCCTCAAATGTATATTATGTGCTAACTTGAATCTGATTCTATCATTACAGATGGTACTGTTTCACATGATATAGATAACCTCCGACGTCGAGTATCTGATGAGCAAGGAGTTCAGCCTCCTTATTTGCCATTTGGATATCCTCCTGCGTCAGTGAAACCAACTCCGAATCCCTGGCAGCTCCGACACAACACACATCGACTTACTTGCTTTAGTCAGCCCTCCATACATTCATCTCATATCAATCAGTCGCATGGTACATATCATATGATGATGGCTAGTGATGAGGAAGAGGCAAGTATTTATAAGCCACTGACTTTCCCTGCCCCAAATTTTGGATTTGCCCAAATGAATACTAATTGTTCCTTGTGAAATAACTGACACCTTGTCATCATATTCAGTTGTATTGTAAAGTTTTCCCCGTATGACTATGTTTCACCAAAATAAAAAAAATCATTTTGTTAGCATTGATAATGTGGAAAAATGATTTACAAAATACATAATTAGAGATATTTGCAGCAATTTTAGCTTACCCAAGTTTTTAATACCAAATTTCGTGGCCCATAAGACATACCCTGATTTTTCAGGTCAGAATTCACGAAAATTACTGGGATTGGACAGAAAAGATGAAAGTATTTTGATATTAACACTTAATGCAAAGATTATTGAATTTTTACACTACTTGGTGGATGTTTGTATTAAAGGCAAAACTAAACTCCAATTTTTATTGACCCAGAAACGTCATGAAGAAGTGTGTGGCATTCAGCAAGCAGCTGAAATCACTCATGCGTATTTATGTACCTATTTTCCAGGGTGCATCAAGTTTTGACAGCATTAGATTCCAGCAACTCCACTCATTGAATGAGAGGAATGGTGGTGCTCCAGATTGGGTGGACCAGGGCGGGAGTGGTGAAGGCAGAGCAAGTAGGGAGCACATCTCACCCTCTGGTTCCGAGCCTCATTCAAGGGGTCCTTCCAAGCCAAGGGATGAACGAGACCGAAATATATTGCCCGAAAGGGAGAATAAGAGCAACATTACTAAAATGGTGAGCTGTCAAAATGTGTCACCTTATTTTAGATTTTAGTGAAAATAATAGTCTTATCAGAGAGTACTGACAATTTATTGTCAAATTTGAACTTGTTTTTAGAAATAGAAAAAATGTTTATTGCCTATATTTTGAATCAAAGAGTTACTAAATGACTTCTTACTTTTCATGTAGCCGGACCGCAACCAAGTTTTAAGTCGCCTAAATCAAATTCGAGACTACATAAATCAAACGACTTCTTTGATGGATAGAATGCAGCACTCAAGGGATCCAGTAAGTGGTATTTCATTGTAATGGTGATGCAATGTAATAATTACATTTATAATTCTGACATGACTGTGTTACAAATGAAATATATGCTTTGAGTAAAATTATGTAGATAAGAGTGACATCAGGGAAGGAAAAATACCATTTTTCACCAACCTGTATGGTATGTTGAAAGAGAACTATCTGTATTAGGATGTTAAACCTAAATGTAATTCTAAATAATTATCAAATTAATTTCATGAATACCCTTTTAGGATTGTATAGAATGTGTGACTCTTTTAAGGGCACACAAAATCCTGGGTACTAGACAAGTGCTTGTGGTAAACATTTTGCTTCTTCTAAAAAGAATTGTGGAAGTGTGTGTAATGCATGTATACATATGTTTGCATGTGTTACAGGTATATCTTTAGAAATCAACTTGTGTTTCACTTTACTTCTTCAAAAATGGATGCATTCTTTCTGTAATGAAAATCAAATCTTCAGATGAAACAGAAATTGGCATATAGCCTTATGCCTGTATTATAGAGGATGGACACAATTATCTGCCTCACTTCATATGCTTCAGCATGCATCTTCCACCCTCGACACAGATTTTTAGGAAGCATTTAGCTGAAGAAATCCAGTGCGAATGTCATTTATTTTAAACATGAAAATCAAAATATTTATGAGAATGAATTTTGAAGCATTTTTGTCCTCACATTTTTATACTTAAAGAGCCATAGGTAAATTTACTATAAAAAGGCTCAATGGACATATTCCTTCTGTCCTAAAGGGGAAGCATGTTTAGATAGGCTATTTTCGGATATTTTAAAACGATATTTATGCCATAATCTTATCAAATAGAGGATAAATAAAAAAGTCTATACTTATCCAAAGTTTACTTAAAAATAATTCATAACATTAATTTCAATATCTTTGAATGCTAGATTTGCGTATCTCATCAGTAGAACAACTAATTTTACTACAATGTAAGTCAATATTAGCAGTAGTTTAACTTTAAGTATTCAATTCATTTAAAATATCAGTAAATAGGCACAACTTGAATACTTGGGAATTTACATTATTATTATTTTAATTTTAGTGCAATAAAGAGTTTAAGAATTTTTAGGAATACATATATCATAGAATTAGCATTGGCCCCTTATTATCATAACTATATATTAATTATGCCATACTCCATGATGTCTCATGCAGTAGAAAACACTGACCCACAACTTTATAACTGAATTGAAATACACTTGAACTCTTGACCATATTCTCTTACAGACAAATCTAATCTTTACACTGTTACCATGGCTATATCATCAAATAATGGGACGAATTGTGAATGCATCTTTAAAATCTGATTATTGTACATATTATATACCTGCTGTATGTATTAATTATGTTTTCAACAAGGTCTGTTGAAAACTTGTAAAAATATTTTAGCGTACTGTTGTGATAGATTTGGCTACCATTGCTTGGGCAATTTAGTGAAATAAAATATTGTTGAAAGAATGGACTGGTCCTCAAAGAGTAAAATGTGATTCATCACAAAAATTGGGAACCTTGAAACATGAATATCATGGGTAAATGATTGATGGCCTTAGGAAAACTTCAGATAGTTGGGTAGAAAGAAGTAAGTTAAAATTTTACAGCATAGATTTGTAATCAGAGATGGGTGAAATGAGGGTTACCCAATAAGCAAAACTCATTGCATGGCAATTAAGACCAGTTAGATTAAGAGGAATATTCCAAGTTTTAAGTAACATTTGAAAGTCATTTTTCCTTGGCTCTTCAAGTAAATGTTTAAGTAGGGGCATTTTCCTGAATAATTTAGTGAGTGAAGTGAAAAAAATCTTTGGATGCATTAAATAGTTGTTCTACAGGCTACATGAACACATAATTGTGTCCCTGTCCTGTCTTAGTTCCACAACCCCTTTGTACTAATCCCTGTCAACCTGTGTCATCTCTTCCATGGTCAAGACCAATATGATAGTGGAACTTAAAACTATAGTAAATTATCTCCTGGAAATATGGAAAAGGAGAAAATGTGTGTATCAATAATTATTTGATAGTTTTTACAAGTGCAATTAATGTAAATAGGAAAAGTGTAGTTTTTCCCAGGTGGGCAGTGAACATGTAGTTCAATCATGATTATATTATTTCAACAAAAAAAAATCAAAGAAGTAAAATGAAGTAACATTTGTGAGTTGGGATTGTATGAAAGTGACATTTTCAAACAAAAATGAAATCTAAAAACATATCCAGTTGAATTCATGAATTATTGAGTGATGAAATGTCTTTAAAATCTTGTTTTAATTCATAATTCTTAGTATTCCAAGATTAGTAATTACCGTGATAAACTTAAAGAGTATTTGATAGAATATGTAAGTGTGTAACTTTTGTTAGTGATGATTCATAAGCGATAAAAGTTTTTGGTTTTTTAAATGTGCTAATCCTAATTGTTTTATCACATCATTAAGAATTTCATTTTATGGTTGCATTCACAAAATAAGTACGTAGTTACTACCTTTTTGAACTAATGATTCCTAGAAAAGAAATTTTTCTGTGGTGTTAACAATTTTTTTCTTCCCTAAATGTAGCGAGTTGCAGCAGAATATCGCAAGCTGACCAAGATGCTCCTTGGCTTGCGTGACAGTGAGAAAAAGTTAGAAGATTTGCTGTCAACACTAAAGAACTTGGCAGAATGTGGTGAAATAGATATCAGTGGTGGTTGTGTGGTAAGTATTATTCCAGAAAGAAGTGAAAGAACAGTCTTATCCTTACTTAAACTATCACAGACTATGTGTTTTGTTATTAACACCTTGTTTTATTGTCTTTTTTTAAATGCAAGTTCCAATTCATTTTTATACCCTTTTTAATGCATGGATTTACTTTCAAACATGTAAAAAAGTTCAATATTAATTAATAAACTGTTTTGTCAATCCAAAACTGAAGCAAACACCCAACTGTTAATCAGAAACTTATGGTAATATTTTGAGGAACCCTATGGAATAAGCAATAAAGTTTTCACTGGTAGGTATTATTTCTCTGAGGAGGACCATGAAAACTGCACTTCTGTTTTATTCTTCAACCTCTCATATTGAACATAAAGGTGATAGGTTTAAAGCAAATTTTTATTATGAAATTTCTTGATTGGTTTAGTAATGGAGAGGACAGACAATGAAATAGGAAGAAAGTACTCTATTGTTTATTCTAGAGGACTGGAAGAAATGCTAATTTTGGGCAGAATTAATGAATATATTCAAAACTACGGTAATAAGTGAAAGAGAGTGATGGGGACCTTTCTTAGATACGGCTTAAGACTGCTGAATAAATGTACATAGTCTCTTCCATGAGTGAAGTGACTACGTACAGATGAGTTACGCAAAAATAAATATGAATTTGTTTTACAAGCAATGCACAGTAAAAACTGTATATGCATGGTAGTGCCATTTTTTTAAATTAAAGAACAGTAGATTTCCAGGAGTTCTGATGGATGCTGTAGACAAAGCTTTGAAAGACCTTTTTTGCACGCATGGAAAAAGCCCTAGCTTCAGCATTACTGCTTTCCCAAATAATTACACCATTGGAGAGACACAAATGGATTGTGGCATAATTGTATGGGAATTCTCTTTTGATATTGACACATGTCAAGAATGACAATTCAAAATGTCTCAACTTCATTCTGCTGGGACAACTCCTTCACAATTAGATTCTCGACTTTTCAAATGCCCTCTCTTTAAACATGGATCAACCATCCATGTTTCTGGAAGAAGAACTTGATCAAATACCAATTGCACATGCTAACAAAGTTAAAAAAGTGTTTTTATTAATTGAATACTCTGAAGGTTACTACGAAGTTGCATATGTAAAATGGCTCAATTTTAGCTCTACATGTTATTTGTTGAGAAAAACAAGGTAACTACACTTGACAAAACGTATCTTTCCCTCTAAATTTATTTTCACTTGAAATTTTTGTCTCTCCATAGATAAAAAAATTATTCTTATGCTCCTCTCTAGCCATCTTTTGTGCAGTGGTTAGGTGGAAGAAGGGACAATGAAGTCTCAACCTCACCCCAATAAAGTGGTTAAATAAATAAAAGTCTTTCCTTCCTTTCCCAACACAGAAAAAAAATTGTTTCTGAGTTGACCATAATGTAAAGGTAAGAAACCCAGTTGATAGGATCAAAACCACTCAATAGATGAAAATTACCTGCTAGACTTAGTGTACAGGAATGATATATATCATGTAAATTCAGTACTGGCAACAAGTGAATAATCACATGGATACACCACATTACATTGGTCAGGGAAAACCCAATGCTAAAGGAGGTAGGCTGTTGAAGTAGTCAATATGGAAAACCATCTTCTCAAGTACAGATCATGTTCACAACAGTGGAGAAGCTCCCTTCTCACATTTTTTGTTCCTTATAAGTAGAGCAAAATGAAGGTTTTTTTCATAGCATGACTTTCTTTGTGCTTTCTATGAGGTTGTTTACAGTAAATTGTGTGAGAAAGAATTCAAGTAAATTTCATGTTTTTGGGCAGGCTAGTGTATGAATATGTGTATCTTAAGTACACAGTGTACAGGGAATCCATTTCTATTTAGTGGTTAAGTTGGTCCCTTGCATTCTTAGGGATGTACATTCCCCTGCTTTAATTTATTATTATTTTTTAAATTCTTCATTAATTTATTTTGACAGTAAGAAACTATGATGTATGAAAATTATGGTGAGGTTTGGCATTTCAGCAGATATTTTACAAATAACAGCATCTCTAGTGTGTGTTTAATTCAAAATGATTCAATGCTAACAATTTTTCCTGTTAGTTTTTTAGCATATTTGGATCATTTAAGCTTAATTAATGAATAATTCAGGATTGGAATTTTTTATCATTTAACCTTGGATGTTTTGCAGTGGTACAAACATTGGATGAAATTTCAATGAAATTCAAGATCCTACCTAATAAGTTTATCTCAATCCTTAAATGTAAATGCTTCAAATCTGCTTACCATGTATGCCCTTAGTGTAAATCAATATTAAATCCCTCAATAGCTTGACCTTAACAGCTTTAACTTTCTTTTGAATATCTGTCAGTTTTTGAGTGAACATGTGATATATAATGAATCTTTGCATGATTAGTGTATTTTGCATTTTGATTCTTATCTAACATGCCTTGCTCCTTTTGTGTCTTTATATTTTATGACTACTAAGTTGGAAAATGTTGACTATGAACACCTTCAGCGCTTCTCACAACTGCTGGAAGTTTTGAAGAGACAAGAAGACATGTATTTTCATCTTTGCTCCAGGAATTGGGTAAATGTTGATCAAGTTTTAATACCAAATTTTCTTACTTAGCTAGATTAATTTAGAGAAGAAACAAGATGCTGAAAATATTGCATATGATAATATATTCATTTAAAAGGGAAATTACCATAAAATTTCCTTTGTTCCACATTCTTCATTGGCATGATGATAGCTTTTTCTTCATAATGTCTGTTTGCAAGGTAGATGTTATGTGAAGTTCATCTAACTTGTTATTAGATGGTGATAACCTGTTATACCTAGGCACATTGTGAATTTGATGAAAGATAAAATGAGAAAGGAGTGAAGACAGACGCTTCTTATGGTTTGTTTCATATGGTTTCAATCTATGTGTGTTCTGTTTGCTAATGATGTATTCAAAAGAGTGACTGAGCATTGGCTGAACACATTCTTTCAAAGTTAACTTATGGAAACCAAGCACTTATTATGTACCATCCTCAGCGAATAGGAGTAAGCCGTGTGAACTAATCATGATAATGTGGGAGTTTACTGAGCTATAAAAGAAATTATAAAATATTTTTATCCTTGATTGAATTTTTCAAGAATAACTATGCTCTGTGGATGCCTTTGTCTAACCTTTCCTTTACTCATTACTTTAGACTCAACATTAAACTAGATACAACTCCCAATGAATTTGGGCAGTTGACTTATTAAATTATTTATTTTATTCAACATCTTTTTTTGGGCAAGATTGAAATTTTATTGTCCCTTCTTCTACGTAACCCCTGCACATTATATTAAAGACAATTATAAACACTCAAGCCCTTGGTGGCAGAAAATCCACCAAGGTGGGAATTGAATCCGTGACCCCTTAGTTAGCAGGTGAGAAAGTTATCCTGCCAACTCTGAGGCCGGATTATCATCATTTAGTACACAAAATCAAAACAGCATGCACTACGCAACTGGAGGTAGCAATGCATTTTGTGGACATTATTGTCTGAATTCACTGACAGCCAAATTGTTACTGAATCAAAAAAACTACTCCATTGACTTAGGAAACAATCAATAGGTGGCACTGAATGCTACGACTATGTTCTTACCTACCAATATTTAGATATAAGAAAAGGACCCTTTTCAAATATGCCTCTTACTTGCCTGTATGGTTCATAATCGTATGTATAATTTGTGACAACACTTGTTTTGACAATACAGTAAGACCTAATTTTCTTGCTGTGGGTATTGTACCCACCAGAAGGTTGCAGGTGACAATTCCACTTTTTGCATGGATGTTGTTTAGTCATGAATGGATTGGTGTTTATTGAATTGCATTTAGCATCTGATGTAAACTTTGCCCTATAAGCATCCTTAATCCAATTTGTACTACTACTAAGGATTCTGTTAACAGAAATGCTTTTAAATAACTAACCGTCTCTTCCAAAAAATGACCTCAATAGGATAAAATAGATGAAAGTTTTCCTTTTTCTACAATTCTTTAGTTGTGTCTTACTCTTATTGCACCATTCAATGCCTACCCAATACATTTTCATGCATGAAAACTTCATGGCTTCATTGATATTTTAACTCCCTGAAATAGTTTATTATATGTTGTGACTCTGGAGCTACCCTAATTTTTGCTATACTTTTATTCCATACTTCAAAATACATAGAGTAAAAAAAATTCTATTTCACCCTCCAGTTGAGTGTGCTAGTGAAATGCTTCATTGAATGAATTCACATTCACTCTTGAATAGTGGACCTTAGGCTCTGACCAAGCTGGCAGCTAAGCCTGCAAAAATGCTCAGTTTTTTGTTTTCATTGTTAGGTGTGATATCTATCAGCTAAACCTAATTCTTGCACAGCCACTTGAAAAGTATAAGGGCATAATATTAAAGACGTAGCCATTTCCTCAGTTCAATCTTAGGACAGTTTTCAATTTGCTAAAATGGGCTAAAACATAAAATGTGAGGAGAAGGAAAGTATCCCAAAATAGGCAAGAAAGGTTATGATATTACAGAGAAAGGTGCAAACACTTGGCAAGCTTGCTTGCATGAAATCCCTTCATCTTCCAACAGATATGGTTAATGGTGGTGAATGAGACCAACCACCAAGAGGACAGTAGAAATATGTAATATGTTAAACTGCTGTTAGTTGACCAGTTGGAAGTGTAACATTTTTTGTAGATTCCATGGAATAGTTAATGCGGCATTAACAATTTTAATTTAAGTTCAAACAAATTAGATCTCCTTTAAAACATTGGAAATTTATGCCATTATACAAACATTTATGTGAGTACATGACTGTGATTACAAAGAATATGCTTTAAATAAATTTTTTTGGGAGTTTTAAAAATAGATACCATCTTCATGCACTGAATATTTCTTGTGCTTCAGCCTTAGCAGATCACATTGTTTCGAGTGAAAATCCTTATATTTTTGTGAAGCTCTTTGGAGAAAAATGTTACTAAAGAGAGCACATCATAAATACCAATGAAATGAGAACTTAATGGATGAGACTGCAGTTTTGGCTCGGAGCCATTTATCTTTAATGCTGATGAGATAGCTCTGGGATCCAAGATGACATAAGACCACACACATTACCTTTCTTTTATGCTGTTAGGTTATGCCTCTCATGGTAAAATCTAGCGATTTCCCTTCATCTTCTTTGAAGTAGCTGTCAGTTCTATTGAGTTATCATAGTAGAGACCAATATGAAGGATGGAATGGAAATGTTTCCACCTTAACATATTTATAGATTTTTTTGTGTAGCAATAAAATAACATAATTGTGTACTCTAGTTATTAGGAGCACAAAACCTAATCCCTTATACTAGTATGCATGGAAAGGACAAATTGAACTTCTTACAGGTTCTGTTTGACAATGTTAAATATTATTATTTAACATAGCCTAGTATGCAAGTTCATAATAATTTCCCAACTTCAGGGTTTTTCAGGCACCGTATGTAGGATACTTGTTTTGTATTTTAGTTGCTCACAATATGTGGTAGGTTATTTTTTTTTTACATTTGTTCATGTTTTGTAGTAATAAATCTGGTCCATGCATCACATCTGGTCAAGTTTTAAGCTACCCATGATTAATTACTTTATTTCATGCTGGTCAGTTTAGTTCTTCTGATTGTTCCAGAAAATATTGTGATTCATGAACTATTTTTGCTTTTTTGTTGTTGATTTCATTCTGTTTATAAAAAAACCATTATAAACTTGGTCTGCAGGGAAAGATGAAACAGAGCAACCCAGACGTTAGGCGTGTGGCTGGGCAGCCAGGAAGGAATATAAGCCGGGAAAATGAAATGAATTCACAAGTGGCTAATGCATCATTTCATCCCAGTGACATGGTATGATTTCAATTTTTTGGTAATTTTGTTTTGAATATTAGAAGAGTCAGCAAGGGAAGCAGGGTTACTTTTTGAATGACATAAGTGAGCATAGTCTGGATCTCTTCTGAAGAAACAAAGGAGAACTTTTATTCCCTCAGTTTTAGCCCTTAAGTTGAAGATTTAATCTAACAAGTTTGCAGGTGAGGCACTTGGTATCCTGCCATGGACTGCCTTCCCAATTTTTCATTTAATGTTTTTTTAATTTTCTTTAGATCCTCATCTGTTTTGCCTGCAGAATTCTTGAAATATAATGTTCTGTGAAACTCCTAAAGTTTTGGAAGACTTTCAAGTATAATTCATCATTAATTAATTCTTGTTACCTATTGCTTGCCAGGCATGATGTGCATTGTATCAATATAATTCATTTCTCCAGTAAATATTTGTTAGTCAATAACCATTCTCAAATATCCCTAACCTTCCCTAATATCTACTGCTAAAAGTCTGTTCTTATGGAAATAGGTGTGCCAGACAGTTGCCAATAATTCACTACTTATTAACTAATAATAATGAGTACTTTTTAATGGTTTTCCATTTGTCTTCTAAATTGACTTATCATGACCAAGCGTCCGCATTAACAGTGTTTCCGTCACACAATGTGAGTATTCTTGACCATATAGTTGTGTGTTCATATTTTTTCCAGTGGTGACCTTTAATGACAGACCACACAATAACTGATTTAACAAAAGTAATTGTGTTTGTCATGTTTACAATTCAATGGCTCAATGCTCTTACAGATAGAAGTTTGACTAAGTAATAGCATTAATCAAGATTTATTGATTCCTTAATCTATAAATTAAATATTTAGAAAAAAATAATAAATGTGAAGTTCTTTTTAGTCACAACATGTTCCTATTTGGACAGTAGAATATTGGTAGTTTAAAGATTTTTCAAACCTGAAATTGGAGATGTCAGTCCAATTCCTTCATCGACTTATGTATATTAAATCACCTTGGAAACATGAAAGCAGCTCCACTTTTTCTTTAAATCTTTAAGAAGCATTTATACCAGAATATCCAGTTTGGAAATAAAATATTAGCTTTTTTATTTTATATGTCAAAAATCCAACTGCTTATTTCACCATTTTTTTTTTTTTTTTAGTTTTAAGTATTGGCTGCTGTAACCCATTTGACGCTATCTATGTAGTCAATGTAGCACATCAGATTGTAGAGGAAAAGATAAGATTTAGTGATAACCTGGAGTAAACTGTGTTAAATAGCCCATGAAAAAGAAGTTAATAATGTTATTTTAATTGATTTTATGTGAAAATAGCTTCTAATATCAATGGTTTTGTGAAGGACAAAAAAAAACTTCCATAGGCAAAGTATAGAATTCAGGTGTGCATACTGAAACATCATAACTTAATAATTTTTGTTCTTATTCATTTTAATAAAAAATTGTGGAATTTACAACATTGGCTTACAAGTACAAGTGCTATTGGGAAAATGAAAGTGAAACTGTATCTGTATTTTACATCAAATCAAGTTTATACATAACTCTATACATTAAAAGTTGCACTGAAGGGCTAATATTGCTTTTAGGTACTCTGAGAGTATTGTTATTTCACACAGTAGGGATTCCATCTATTAATACCTTATTCATATAGCACAGCATTCAAGCCTTAAGTCAAATTTGAACACATTACTTTGGGATATAGATTTAGGCACAATCCGCCTTGATATCATTGATGGCAATTCATCATGGGAATAAGATAATTGACTAAAAAAGTTACTGATAGCTTTTTTTTCCTGTAAAAATTACACCTGATTTATCATAATATTTATTATCCTCTAAATGGTCTGAACTATTCATAAATGCATGTGTGCACATGAATAAAAATTATTTGAACTCTTTCCATGTCTGCATCAAAATATTCTTGAATAGAATAGAAATCTTGAATTCCATCAAATATAAATTTTATTATTTCATTTTAATAAATGTCTCAAAATTTCTTGCTGTCTCATAATATCTTAAAAAGTTTCGGACCCATCCTTGAAAAGACTTGCTGAAACATCAATTTTATATTTCTTGTACCATAATGATACACATCTGGGACCTATTTCTCAATTTTACTATTACATGAAGTTTGCACTTGTGAATGATGCCTATGGAAATAAATGGTCTGGTACCTTTTACTTCCCTACATTAGACTATGCAAATTTGACGGTGTTATTTTGCATTCACAGATCACACATCCATTGAGTTTAAACTGGGGGCATAAATTAATAAAATTAACAGTCCTAATTGGAACATTTTAATTTTTATGGTTACCATGAACAGATAATGTGAACATAGTGAGCAAAATTAATGTTTCATCATCAAATGACCTGAGATAAAAAAGTTTAAAAATATATTTTTGTAATACTCCTCCTTTACATTTATTCACACTGTGGCTTTACAATTTAGTATCTGCCCACGTTCCCTTAGACTTAAGATACTGGTAATTAAGTCTTAATTTATCTCTTTATTAATAGCTGGTAATGATTGTTATCCAGATGTTAGAATAAACTGAATACATGCATTGAAAACTATCGGAATCAGAATGGATCATTCCTACACATCATGAGTTTACTGATACTTCCTGCTAACCATTTTTTGTGTTAAGCAGGTTCCACTCTATTTCAACATATTTACTGTATTCATCATATCACAAATCATTGCAAAGAGTGGATTACAATGGTATCTACTTGCAGTGTTAGCTATTAATCTTACAGCTTTCTTCTGTAGCATAAATTAATCTCACAGCTTTCTTCTGTAACATAAAAGTTTTCTTGAATTTCTCCACAAAGCTATAGTCTCACTAAGCCATTCTGAAATAACTACTTTCCACAGTAATTTGCTATTTCTTTCTTACTTTTAATGTGTATTTATATCTTTGTCAAATGCCTGAAATATAAATTTTTTTCTTAGGCAAGTGCAGTTGCCAAATCATCTGAGGCTGGCCATAGGAATGAGCTGAGGGCAAAGCTGCAGAAAACAGAACTGGAGGTATGTGTGACTTTAATTCAAATTATTGAGATTATTCCTAAAATTGACAATGGTGTGCAAAAAGCTATTAACAGTGGAAAACAAAAAAATAATAAGTATTGGTGACTTCTGGAAATAAAACTTTATAGAAGAGAAAATGGATGGCACATGTTAGATCATATGCAAATCAAAACATTATGGATTGGTTTGGTAACCAATTATTAATTTTAATCCTTTAGAATAGCTTCATAGGAAATATGGTTACAATTCCTCATGAATGTAACAGTTTAATAGAGTCAAGCTGAATTTCACCAACAACAATCAACGCTGATTGCTTCCTAATGTTCCCATTATGTTTGTTTCAGTGAAATTGATAGTAAACAGTGCTCGTGTTGTTAATTAAATTACCATAAAACTTTCAATCAGAAAACCAAGCAATAAATATGGGATGTTCTCATGACTCAATAATACTAATTGATGATAAGTAATGATTCTCAATCAAGTAATAAAACCAGTACTTAATGGTTTTTTTTTGGGTAACCAATTTTAACCAATGAACCATTATTTTATTTAAAAAATCAATGGTTGGCAGCACTCTGTGTCAATATTAAATTTAATTTAAGACTCTCGTTGGAATCTTCAGTGTGTTTCCCTGGTAGTAGTAGTTTTTGGGGAGCCAACTGCCAGCTGAGGTTATTTGCGCCATTAGGGATGGATAGGAAAGGACAAAGGATGGTGAGAAACCTGGCATCGGCATTAGCCTGCTCTAACAAAAGGCACAGGGGGATCCGCAGCTTAACGTCTTATCTGACGGATGGCGTTCTCTCTCAAAGTGCCCTCCACAAAGCATCTTAAGCAGGGATTGGGATACCACTGAAAAATATTTGCCACTGCCGGGATTCGAACATGGGCTATCTGGGTGGGAAGCCAGTACGTAAGCCACTGCACCATCCTGATCCCTGTGTTTTACTGGTGTGAGAGGATGTAGCTTCTGAGAGCCCTGCAGGATATGCTCATAGCTGATGCATATTTTCCTTTAGCTATTATGCAGGTTGCCTCCTGGATTTTTAAATGTGTTTTTCAATTAATCTAAAAAATATCCATTTCCTTTCAGTAATTTGTTGATCTATCATTCAAGTGCTACATTTATTTATTTGAGGAAATAAAACATTTAGCAAACTGTCTTAAGTCCACTGATTATCAAAAATATAATAACTACGAGGGTCATCCGGAAAGTAGTACCCGTTCGTGAAATAAAGACACAAAAGTAAATATTAACAAACATAAAAAATTTTATTTGAAAGAGGATACTTTAAACTACTTCTCAACATAATCTCCAAGCAAATTAAGGCATTTGTCATAACGTGTGACAAGTTTCTGTATTCCTGCTGCATAGTCCTTAGCCGCCAGCTCATTGAGATACAGGGTCACTCCTTCTTTAAGTTCTTCATCGCTGTCAAATCTTTTTCCTGCCAAAAAGTCTTTAAGCTTTGTAAAGAGATGAAAATCTGAAGGGGCCGAGTCCGGGCTATACAGTGGATGGTCGAAAGTTTCCCATTTGAATTGCTGCAAAAGTTTTTGTGTTATCCCAGCTGCATGAGGCCTGGCATTGTCATGAACGAGAATGACACCAGTAGACAATAGACCTCGCCGCCGATTTTGTATTGCCCGCCGTAATTTCTTTAATGTTTCACAATACGCATTGGCATTAATAGTGTCTCCACGGGCCATAAAATCAATAAGCAATACACCTCATCGATCCCAGAAAATGGTTGCCATGAGTTTCCTGGTGGACAGAACTGTCTTGAATTTTTTTGGTTTGTTTGGTGAATGAGCATGATGCCACTCCATTGACTGTCGTTTACTCTCAGGTGATGCATAACAAACCCATGTTTCGTCACCAGTAATTATGCGAGTCAAGAAAGAGTCTCCTTCATCAGAATAACGTCCCAAAAACGTCAGTGCTGCAGCCATACGCTTGGTTTTGTGCTCATCTGTAAGCATGCGAGGGACCCATCTTGCACAAATTTTTGCATAATGCAGATGGTGTTTAACAATTTCATGAACAATTGTTCGAGAAACATTGGGAAAATGCTCACAGATGTCGTCAATTGTGACGCGCCGATCGTTCCTCACGAATTCGTCAACTGAGCTCACCAGTTGGTCTGTAATGACAGACGGTCTCCCCGAACGCTCATCGTCGTGTGTGTTCCCCCTCCCCATGTTGAAGTTGCGACACCACCGCCGAACAGACGACTCGTCCATTACATTGTCTCCATACACCTCCTTTAATTGGCGATGAATATCACATGGGCGAACGTTTCTTGCATTGAGGAATTTAATCACTGCCCTCACTTCACAACTGGCGGCGTTCTCAATTTTTTTAAACATTGTAAACAATCACAGAAACAACACAGGCAATGCTAGCGTCACGCAACTTGGCTCAGAGAAGGCAGACAAGCCACTGAAGCTATCTGACCTCGTCCAGCGGCTACTCGCATCGTCAGCACTTCATGCGGCACGAACGGGTACTACTTTCCGGATGACCCTCGTATCTTTAATATTTATGCATCTGACTTTGTCAACATACATTGCTAATTTTAAAGCTAAATCATTTCTTAAGATCTTGCTTCTGGCAATGGAGTAGTTCATTCCATTGAGTATCAGTTAATAATAATAATAAATAATAAATCTTTATTTGCCCAGAAGACACTGACACAGTGTAATAGATACATCAGTTAAGTGCATAGGACACGTCATATTCATATAGATGTTAGACAATGATAAAATTCAGAGAAGCATGATACAATAGTGTTAACCAAAAAGTGCATGTAATATATTCCAAATTCAATATGGTTATTTTTTCTCCATAAATTCCATTACAGAGTAAAACTGTTCTTTCCTTAAAAATGTTATTAATTTCTTTTTGAACAGGACAGGATCCTTTACGTACTTAAAATCGTGAGGGAGCCTGTTTAGTACAAGAAGGCCCATTGATTTAGGCCCCGGAGATGTATTTAAAGTCCTGCAATAAGTTTGATGCAGATCTCTGCAGGCTCTGGTTTGGTGACAATGAACATTGTCATTTGTCATATAATTGGATATATTACTTTTAGCAAAAATGCTTAGGACATAAATGTAAATACATGGAACAGTCAGAATATTTAACCTCTTAAAGAAGGAAAGACAAGGTGCGTTGTAGGGAGCATTGCATATTAATCGCATTAAACATTTTTGAGCTTTAAAAATTGAATCAGAATGAGGGGAAGAACCCCAGAACAGAATACTATAAATAATTAAAGAATAAAATTCACCGTAATAAATTGTAAGTAAGATATCAAGGCTTACAGATTTCCTAATACTTCTAATGAGAAAGCAAATGGAATTCAACCTGCTACGGAGATTGCATATGTGTTCATCCCATGATACATTTTTATTTAAAACAACTCCCAAAAACTTGGAACTAGAAATTTGGGGTATACACGTTTCCCCTAGGTCCCCTAGTTAAAAAGAAGTCCTTGACTTGGTGCTCATAGAAAATGATTCCAGGGTGTGAAGAAAATAAACACAACCCAATGAAACCACCAATATCACCAACTGCCATCTTATCTAGTATTAGGGGAACCAACATATCATCAGGTGGCTGTGGAATAAGGTGACTGTTTTCTGATCACCACAACAGTCACCTTGCAGCAGATAGGTCAATGACCATAGTTGGCCAGTCTATATTCATGTCATTGTCCTGATCAAGTAGCATCAAATTGTCAGAATGAGGCAAAAGAGTATGACATACAATCAAGGTATAAACTGTGGCCATAAAGTCTTAAAGGATACAATGTCACTGGTTGAGACATATGGCCATAGCAGTTTGACAGTTTGTAAAACAATGAACCACTCAAATAAATTAAAGGTTATTGAATATGAAACTCACAAAATGTTATGCAGTCTCTCTGGCATATGTCTCAACATCATGAAACTGGCTTCTTATGTAATCCTTGGCATATGGTGATAACATACTAATTAATATCAGAGGAATTAAAGGAACTGTATTAATGTATCAAATAGTTCTGGAAATTCCAATTATCTTAGTCTTTATTTCTTTGTTCATGTTTTACAGCCAGCTCAGAATGAAGATGTTACCTCCTCTCAAGACTTCTCAAGGTCTCCAGTAGCTGAAGTTCCCCCCTCGATAAGGAAAGGGAAATTGGATCATTTGAAAGATCGCATCCAAGCATTAAAAGAGCTTTATGAAAACAGAAATCAGGTATTATTTGTTTAGTTTATGTTGCATGATACAAACTGGAAATATCCTCTATTCAAGCTAATGCTCCCTTTATTTCATCCTTGCCCCATTATTATGAGGTAATAATGTTATGCTTACTGCAGTACTCTTTCTACTTCTTGTTGTTACTTGAGATATGATCAGTGCATATAAAAATGCAAGCAAAATCACATAAGAATGATAGAGAATGAAAATTATCTCAATGTAAGTGATAAAATTCATGTGTTTGCTTTTGGGTGCAATTTGTCACTTTTACAGAGCTTAAAGGAAAATAGTTGTTTTACTAATTTTAATTTTTGGCTTGTGTTTGGCAGGAATTGAAATACCCTATCTATTAAAAGCATGTTATTTTTCCTCCTTACTGAGGTCCAATTCTTCAAAAATTTTCTCTCCACCACATTACATTGTTGTAATTTATTTTGAAGCAGTGTCAATTTTCTGTGGAAAGGTTGTAAGCACATATGTATGAAGTGATCAGAAACCCATGCAACTGAATTGTCTGTTATACCATCAAGCAAAATGAACTACTTTTGTAATTGATTCATCTGTCGTTAAGAAGAACATTTGCATTTACTTCCATTGAAGAAGGTAACTTTAGATTTTTGTTTAACTGTTACATTTTATAGTTAATGGAACTTTTGGGTGATGAGGATGAGGAGTTGTCTTCTGAACATCATGCTCTTCAAAATAAACTTGAAGATTTGCAGCAGAAAAAAAGTCAGATGGACCAGTTGGTTCAAGAACTAAGAAGCCTGAATTCCTTCATGCCAGATGAGGATGGTAAGTACATCTTAAGTATGTGTATACCATTAGTAATTCCTTTGGCTTTACAAGTCTCCCATCCCATCCCAGTTGCAGAGGACTCCATATTTATCTTCACCTTAGTCTTTATGACTTTTGATACTTATTTTTTAAAAAATTGAGAAGCCTTATGAAGTGACCAGAACCCTAAAACATTAACCTTAAATTTTAAACTTAATATTCAGAACAGAAGCTTTGTAGAAGTGGCAGTTCATATTTTGTTGCTGCATCATTAGATATCACCATTGAGAGTATTTAACATCTTTATTTATTGCACCACAGGGTATGTTCAATTTTTAATACTCATTTTTTCTCATATATCTTCCAAAGCACCACATCTGAATCACTTTTAGTTTTCTTTTCTCTGCTGCTGGTATTTTACATTTTCAAAGGCATAGAGAAATGAAACTCCATGTATAAGCTTTCTATTGTTTCAGGCTCAACTTTGTGGAAGTTCATGTTCATTAAATTAAGAACATAATGTATATATCCACTGTTCTTTATTCTCACACAACTAATTTCAACGCTTAGGCATCATCATCAGGTACAAAATAAAACCAGCTGCGGCCCTTTTTTTTATAGTTTTTATATCATTTTAATTTATATAGAATTTATGAGCGAGAGTGGAGTGGGTGAGAGAGGGGGGAAAAAGAGGGGTAAAATTGGGTTGTAATCAGCATAAATGGGAAGGAGGATAGGGGTGTTAAGCGTCAGTGATTGGTGGGTTAACAGAGGGGGCAGGGGGGTGGGTCGTTGGTCGGTGAAGGAAAGGGGTACTTCCAGGAGACGAAACAATAATTCGTTCACCAAATGACCCGTTTTTAAATTCTTACTAATTTCAAGCTCTTCCCACTTTTCCATCCTCATCCCTTTGTCCATCTGGTGTAAGAGTTCTGGGTTGAAATCACTCTCATGGTTGTTTTCCCATAGATGTGAGTGGGTCACCATGTGAGTGATTTTTAATTTTCTATGTATAGGTGACAATAAATGCAATTAGACTGCAGATATCAATGCATCCTAATGTCCTTCCTGTGTAATTCCTTTCTATAATTATGTGTTTAAAACAAAACATCATCTGATAATGTAGACTTAGTGGTTGAATGATTGTTCTTATTACTGAAAAGGTTTCTTAATGTAAATATTCAATCTCTCATTTCCTCTTTCTTGTGTAACAGCAGCTGAGGCATCAAATGAGGCTGTCAGTAATGAGGTAGCTCAAGAAGTCAGCAATGCTGAGAATGAAAATGAGCAACAACCTGAGCATGATATTCAGGAAGTACTAAAAAATATGGAGGAGTTAAAGCACATGAAGGAAAGGCTTGCCGTACTTCAAGGAATGATGAATGTTACAGCCAATCAAATTCAGGTTTGTGTGTTTTTTATTTATTCAATTATCTTATATTGATGCCCTAAGTTTTTTACCAAAGCTATATCCTCTTCCTCCTCTAAGTGAAGCATCACATAAATCATATTATATTCCATCAATGTGCTAAATCCATATGGTATTACTATTTCTCTTCTGTTGTCTAGAACCTACAATTAGCATGGTAGATGCATAAAAATCTATTGTGTCTAAATACCTAATTCTATTGTAAAATCCCAGTTCTATGCTTTGAATGTTCCTTCTCTATTTCATAGTAATTTGCGCCATAGTTATGATAGCATTTTTGCAACAAAGGCTCTCTTTTGATTTTAGGCTTCTGGAGGAGGCTCAGATGGTGCTATCGGTGGAGACAAAGAAGATAATTCTGTAAATTTAAGGTTGGTTGTGAACTTTTCTTTTTCTAATACTGTACTAAAACCTCATTATTTTGATCATGGTTAATTTAAAATAAAATGTAATTCAAAGATAAGGACAATCTCCATCCAAAAGCATTGGAACTTGCTTTCTTTTGAGAATGGATGCAATTAATTTAGATTCATGATCTGGTCCTGTGACTTGCAGACACAACTTTTATTTCAATATTTTTTCCCTAAATGTGGCATCATTCAATATTAATGTATTGCAAAATTCTGTTCATAATTACGAAGGGATCATCTTTCTCTTCTCCTATTATTGCAAATTAACTCCATTACTCTGAAAACAGATAACTTATTTTTGTTGAGTCAATTTGCATACCAACATGAAATAATATTGGATCACCAGACATGAAAATTTTTTGTGTACACTTTTGGTACATAGTGCCACTGATCCAACTGCTTAATATGCCCTTCATCCCTTAAGGTGAGGAGAATAGAGCTCATAGTCAGACCTGTGCTGATCTTAGTTACCATCAGAATGAAAATATTTTAATCTTTCCTCACCTTTTTCACTTAGTCAGAGGATTAGGTACTTCAAAGGTAGGTCATGGCTACTAAAGTATCAAATGAAGGCTTGCAGAGAGATGGTGGTTGGCAATTCTCTGACATAGGGATGACAGAAAGTGGTAGTCTTTTTTTCCCATTGAAAAGGAGTACACAATGAAAGTTTTTATAATGTCAAGTGCCCACTCTCATCTGGAAGCCCTAAGTCCACCATCTAAGTGCTTCCAATTGATGTATTCAAAGAGTAAATGTGCCAGTGCTTTTTAGATTAGCTTGCCTTTAGCTTCCCCCCATTCATCAAAGAAAGGTAAAACAGCCCCTCAAGCCAAAATCAACAAAAGAACATGTTCTGTATATTCCGGAAAGCATACTAAATAGTGCATAAAATTTGCGGGCCCTTCAGGTCATTGCAGTAGTGTAAGGGTTTTTAGGGTGCTCCAGAGGGTAATGCCATATTGCACTCTAAGCTTATTCCAGAAAAATATGTATTATTTCAACAAAATTTAACATATCCAAAGTGTAATTATTGGTGATTAAGAATTTACAGTGAATCACATTTAAATGCTTAAGTTGTATGTATTAGGTTGTTTATCAATAAAACAAATTTGCTTAGTCATCAAATCATTGCTCATTAAATTTTTAAAGTTAATTGATGACTTGCTCATTAAATTCTTAAAGTTAACTGATGACATATAATAAGTTGCTTGTGCCAAGAATCATATTCTTTAATAAAGTAATTGCTATTGTTATAAGATTCACTCCAGGCATTCTTCATGGAGAATAATGAATGAAAGTAAGCTATTACCAAAAGAGAAAGCGATAATATTGATATTTGGATAATATATATTTGGATGTAAGATGTACATCATTCTTATCTTTGAGACTGCTCAAAGAAAAAATGAATGCCTTAGCGATGCTCTTGCTGAAAGCAGGATTTTTATTCTGTTGGGGATAATGAATGAGAATCTTGCCACGCCTCAAGAAGTAAAATGGTCCACTTGGCCCCCATCAACAGCAAGAGTAATGGGAAGAGTAACGGCCAAAAACAAGAATGTGTTGCAACACTTTTCATAACAGAAAAAGATAATTTTAAACAGATAGCTACACCATATGCCCTTTTATTTATCCAAAGGTTTAGAAACACCTCTGTGAAAAGCATTTTTCATTATCAGAAGCAGGCATAGGTGAACTGAACATGTTTCGACTTACAATGGCTGCTGCTGATGTGATATTAGTTAAATAAATAAAACTTGTGGTAAATATGTATTAGGCAACACTCGATAAACAGTCTTACATAAAATTAAATTTTTGTGAATAAAAATTTTGATGATCAGTCATTATTGAGCCTTCATCATAATTTACTATACATGATTTTAAGTGAATTTCACCTTGACCCATGTAAATTCATCTTACATGAAGAAGAGCTGCTGCTGTTAACTACAAGTCATCTGAGGTATATTTGTTAATGGGCTCTAATTACCACATAGTAGCATTCATAGGATTCTGTTTTTCATCTGGCCAAATTTCCCTGTTTTACAACACTGGGAATGGTTATTGTTGTGATTGGTTCTCATAAAAGAGTAATTATTTTTTTTAAATTCTAATTATTTCATTCTCTTTCAGGAGAGAGAGAGAAAATAGCAGAGAGCAACCAAATTCATCAAAACCAGATAATATCTCCTTAAGCTCTGAGGCTGGTTCTATCTCCAATTCTGATGCTAGACAGTTATATCTCTCAACTCAAGAACTGGAGAGAAAAACTTTGTAAGTGTACACACAAAAAAAACATTATTTGATAATTTGAGAGAATCCAGAAAAAATGCTAAATTTTCTGGCTCATAGATATGTATATACAGTGGACTCCTGTTGGAACATTTTTTAAAGGATCTGAAGTTCTGATTGCATTGACTCGAAAAACCAACAAACCAAGGTTCACCTTTCATGGAAATTGCAGTTGTTATTCCTGCTTGTATCCACACAATTGCATTCAATATAAGCATCAAGTAACGCCAAATGTAAACATTGAAAATATTAATTTTTCTGAAAAAGCTATTAATCTAATACCCCTAAACCTACTAAATGTTAAGGATGAGTGGAATCCAAAATTTGAAATCTTTTTCTTCAAATCTGTTATTTGAACCAAACTCATTTGCATTGAATTTTGCATTGCATTTCTTATTTTATCAGCCCAATGTATTGCAGATTCAAACTTCAATTGTATAAATTAAGAAAATAATTTGTATCCATTAAGCCATATCTTTCCCCTACAATCTATATATTTACATTCACTTTATTTTTTAATCGAATTTCAATTACTAAATCCAAAATATATGGTTCAGAGGTTTTGGCAGAAATTCTAAGGTCCAAACATATTCGTATGCCATCCTTGTTGCACCTTGGAATAAATTACTACCAAACTGGTTGTCACTTGTTCTTTCCCATATACATATGGGTCTGTTCTATTCAAATATTTTCATTCTGTCTGTATTTACTAAGGCTATCAAAACTCCAATACCTTGATTATGTAGGATTTACCTGTTTGAAATCCTTTGAAAATTTTCACAAATCATTTTCTACATCCCCTTTTCAAGGTCATGTTACTTTATATTAACATTGTAATTTAT
Source organism: Hetaerina titia (assembly GCA_037158775.1). Classification (NCBI taxonomy): domain Eukaryota; kingdom Metazoa; phylum Arthropoda; class Insecta; order Odonata; family Calopterygidae; genus Hetaerina; species Hetaerina titia. The sequence goes on along the minus strand of CM073775.1, from coordinate 90,865,694 downwards.
GCATAAGAAGATACAGTATTGTATTGTGTGATTGACAGAGATTTGGAGGAACAGTGGCGCCCATATATGTAAATTATTTATCAAGTGTCATTTTAGGGGTGTTTTTCTGAAAGCATATTTTTTTAAATATGGTTGATTAACTTGTAATCCAATTTTTCTTCTTCCAAAGAAAACTTCAGGAAGCCAAACTTCGCTTGCTGCAACTGGAGAAACTATTGGATGTGATGCAAGACAACCGAAAGGACGGTGCATCTCTCACTTCGGAGCACTACTCCCAGTTAATGCAGTCAGTTGGGGATGAGGATGAGGCAGCTGGAGGGGATAGCACATTGGATGACACCAAGGTCCAAGAGCTGCTTGGGAATGTGGCAGATGACCAGTCATTGCACTCAAATTCTAGGAAGTCTTCTCGGAAAAAATATGGATCCATGTCTGCTGATGATGCTGGTTCATTTCATGGCAGTCAGCAGATGCAGCAGCTGGCAGGTTCGAGATCATCATCGATGCGAGATAGTGAGGATACCGAAATGAGGCAGAATAGGTGAGTCCAAGTGAATGTAGCTGTCTATAATTTTTGTTTTGTATTTCCTGACCCAAGTCAGTAGTTACTATGTATCCTCTAAATGGATGAGTGGAGAAAATCCTGCTGTAGTTGTTTTTACATTTAGGAATGCAGTGAAATCTGTTCTAATGACCACTTTCTGTCAGCCAACCAATTTCCAAAATGACCACTTTTTACTGGCACCAATTAATACTCTGTATGACTTGGAATTAACTGAACCTCCATTAGATGATCTCCTGTCAATATGCCAGCAGCCGTGCCAAGTTTCACCTGTTCATGTGAAACGTCCATGCCAAAGGAGGCCAGGTGAAAAATTATTTCCCAGTATTAGCCAGGTGGCAGGTGAGACAGAAGTTGAGACATCCTCAATGATGACTACAAGTAAACTGAGTCATGTGTGGTTCAGGGCACCAATCAGCTGGTGTATTCAAACTGTAGTCTATGCAAAAAAATAATGTGCATATCTAAAGAAAGAGGGGAAAGTCAAATCGCAAGTTACAAATTAGAGAAAAAATTGCAGGGCAGCTGACACTAGAAGTCCTCACCTCTTTTATTGGGCCTGTAAAAATGCGGAGTCATCTCTCTTCAGTTAGAACACGTCATTATGATGGTAGAAATTTACCTGATATCTTCCACTAGCCTTTTTGTAATTGTTCATGTAATGCTGTAAACTCTGCAAATCTAATCCTGTAACTCTGGGATATTCTCTTGTAAAAAATTTGAAAGTGTGGTTCCTTCACACTATTTCTCTCTCTGGTATGTGCATCCCTTCTGTTTTATGCTACCCTCAAAAAGGAAAAAATAGCTCATACCTTTCAGACCAAGCAAAAGAGATGGTAGCCATGCTCCAAATTTCAATAGTGGCTGAAATAATCCAACTTTTTGGTAGATTCCATCTGACCCCGATTAGTAAAAGCGATTGAATGGAATGCTGTTCCTTCCCCCAAAGGTCGTACATAATTAAAGAATAGCACCCAAGCTAGCACTACAATTTGACCTCATGCTCTACTCTACGAACCTAGAGGCAGAAGAGGGGTTGAATTATCTAATCTGGTGATTTCTGAGAATGGCAGAATGATACATGAGGGAGAGAAAAAGAATTTGTACAGAAAAAGGGATTTGTACAGTATTTCAACTAGTTGTTTTCTACCATTGGAGCATCCTGTTTTTGTTGCAGTATTTGTACATTCCATTGTTCGAGTGTCATTTAATGTCTGTCCTTTCCATCTGTCAAAGAGAGCATGGAATCATCAAATCTAGAGAGCAAAGCAATTTGATCAAGTTTAGTGAATGTGGTTGGTCAGAAGAAAACTGGCCGAAAATAACAAATGCAGGAAAACACAAATTTTGTGCATTTTAAAATGTGAGGATGAACTGCCTAATGATTGGAAAAGTGAAAAGGAAGTGCTCATGAAGAGGATTTTGACAATGGTTCATTGTTGGCAGTGAGAGCATTTTAAAATCATAATAAAGCAATGCTGATATCCTTCAAGAGATGTGGTCTTGTCATAATACTCCTTTGTTCAAGCTTTCCCTTCCAATGCAGGCTGCATTATCAGAAATGCATAAAATGTATCCATTGCTGCTGTCTATTCATTTATTTGAGCAGCTCCTTCACTACCTTATGCCCTTTACAGGTCATCGCCCTGTCCATTACCTCCCCTTCACTCATCAGCAATTGAATTGTTTATCCTGTGTCTGTTACTGTTTCTTTGTCTTGACCTTAGGCAATGGAAAACTCATTTCTTGATTGTACTGAGTCTCTATGTTTTAGTGACTCTTACGTACTAGGCCTAAGCTGATTGTGTACATATTTAATGTCACTGCAGGCCTTCATCACCACTATCTACGGAATTGAGTATGGAAGCTCTTCAGGCAATGACCCAGAACTTGCGTGAGCAGGCCATGACAATTCGGTCAGAGCGAGACCGTCTGGCTGCAGTCAAATGGCAAATTTCTCAGCGTCGCAGGACTGAGCCACTTCCTCCGTCCCCACCGCCTTCTTCATCGGCATCAACATCATCTGCTTCCTCATTTGTCCGTCGAGTCAAGAATCGCAATGCTGTGGTTTGTATTAAGTTAACATTGACAATATTCATGAGAAAGGTGGCAAATGGTAATATATCGGAACTGGTGTTTGTGTTATTTATTTATTTTGCACTAGTCCAAAAACAGCACTTTGACCTTTACATTGGAATTTGAACATTGATATAACAATTTGACAATTACATACACCCAAGCCCTAGGTTAAGGAAAAACCACCTAGGTGGGAATCGAACCCGCGACCTCAGGAGAAAGCAAAGGTAGCACATTATGCATATAGGTACAGCAATGATTCTATCAAATAAGGAGAGTGAATGTTGTGGGATTACTGAATCTCAAGGAGACTCCTCGTTAACCTTAAAATTTGTACAAAATTATGGTTTCGTATGGTGGGCAAGACGTGCATGTACAGCAGAGTATCAGTTGTCCATAGCAATTGGTGGGAAGACCCTATCAAATCATTTTAAATTATATTGAATGAGTATATATTGAATTTTCAATATATTGAATTAACTGAACATTCAAAATGGCCGAACTTTTTGGCATAAGTGAGAGACATAAGTACCAACATAACACCACAAAACAATCTAAAATCAAATATACGTAACCCATGGAAATTTAAAAATTGGTGTTACTTTTTGAACAGACCTTGTATGTGTAGATACAGTAATCAGAAAATGCAGCTCCGTAGATTTTGACTTCTATGCAATGCTATGTACACTTTAAAGTCTGGTGTTAACCAGACTTTACCTCCTCTACTCCCAAGCATTTGGTTCAGCTTACCTCTATCTATGTTTTTGTAATTATATTGGCATATGACAAAGCTTTCGTTAGCCAAGGGATTGAAATCATTTCTGAGAGCATTATAGAGTCTGTATGACAGGTGTAGATGTAATCAAACATACAGGAAAATGAAGGTAATGGGGTTCTCAAGAAATAGAAGGACTAAGTTAAACAAAATTGGAGGATGTAGGCTAGAACAGAGATAAAAATATATTAGATGAAGTGTATTAGATGAGGATAGGCAAAGTTGTAAGGGTATCAAAAGAATTGCATTAGGTAAATAAGCTTGTTCAAAAAGGAAGGAGTTGATGTCTGGCACGCTAAGAACATGTGCAAAGTAAAGGCTATTGAGGGCTTTGATTGAGAGTCTGGTATGCTATAACCCTGAAAAATGGCCTGAAAATTCAGGAAATAATTTTTGAGACTCAGCAACCACCTTGCTGTGAATAATCAATCCACAATGCATGTAAAAGAACATCACCTTATGAAATAGGACTCTGAAGTTCTTTACTGTGGTAACATTTATCAGTTTAGAAAATAAAGAGATAAAAAGTATTGAAAAAGAGGGTTTATAATGAAAGAGAGGCCGATGATTTTAAAGGACTGTGATGAGTGCCAGAAAGAGATATTCTGGTAGGTCAATACAGTCCATTATGTTAAAGCAGGAAAAATGCCAGTGTTTACAAGATTTGTGTGTCACTTCCATATCCCATCAATGGTCCTGTGCTTTCAAATGCATAATAATTGGCATGCCACAGTGTGAGGATAGTTTTTATTCAGTAATAATTTTATTTTATTTAGTGATATTGTGTTCTAATGCCTGAACTCTGTCTGTTAAATAGTAATCTTTGCCTTCAAAGACTGGTAAAGACCATAGCACCATCAATCTAATGAATTGGAGAACATGGTCACATTTTTCTGAACTCAGATCCCCATGAAAGCCAACCATTTGTGAGTGATCATTTTCAGTATGGGTTAAAGCTAAATTTAAGAAATCATAGAATTTTGATGCACGGGCTATTTTTTCAAAAAAGACCAAACTTTGTTGATATCACATCAATTGGAAAATAGAGCAAACAACAACTATTGTGTGCATCTAGAGATGGACTTAAAAAAGGAATGGCCATTTACCCCATTCCAATACATATAAGCCTTAGTCTTGTACAGAGACTACTGAAGTGCACAGGCTGACCATTGGAGGATTTATTCGTGAGGACCTAATTTTTGCCTAGTATTCAGATTAAAATAAGGAATGGCATTTTTATTGAGAAAATCAGTAATAAGGATCTAGAAATTAAATGAACACCCTGGATTCAAGGGTTTTGAAGCAGCAGCATATCAGATATCTTTTCTGTTTACAAGTGTTTAGATTCTCCTAAGGCTCATGTTCCTGGAGTGCTTCTTACTGTTTTTAGCAAAGTTGGAGTACACTTTCATCAAAAACTACACTTAACTTTAGATGAGTAAAAAAGTTGCATTGTTCAAAAGAACCAAAAAGTTTGAGATTTTTCCAAATTTGTTGTCAAAACTACTGAAATGTTTTTATAAGAAATGTCATGGTTTTGCATATTCTCGGATTTTTCACCTCTCTTGACGTGTTGAGAAAAATTCATGTCCCTATTTATAGGTACGATGACAAAATTGCATTTACAATCCTTAATAACCTCATACCCTTTGTTTTAAGGAAGGCAGTTTTAATTTTTCTGCTATTATGTATAATTTAATGTACTTGCTTTTGCAGAGCCTGGATACACAATCCTGTCAGCAGATGTTTCTTCAAGCTGAGTTGCAGGCAAAGCGGCGAGAGCTGGAAGAATTGATGAAGAAAGATCGTGGCCATCAGACATCTATCAACCAAGATGTTTGCAGTGAAATATCTGCAGGAAAATCTGAAGTACCTGGTAATATTAAATACACTTAAAATATTATTTAATGATTTGCTTACACCGTTTGCTTATTTTTTTATCATTATATACTGTGGTATGATAAAAATAAGCTTATTACCTTTTGCTCTGTACTAAACTTCTAGAAGGTTTTACTTGAATTTAATTGCATTTGCTAACCACTATGTGAGCAAGTCATGTACATAGCCCCCATGCATGTCTATCAGTCTGAATAAAAAATGTGTATTAAATTAAATATCTACCTTCATGTAATTGTTTTGAAATAGTATAATTAATCATCAATCCTATGTTTGCATGGAATCAATTAGTATGATTGTAATTTCAAGGCTTCAGCCATGTCACTGTTGAAGGAACCACAACTAATGCTACATGGGGTGGTTCTACTCAAGGTACTTTGGATGACTTGGCAGAGCGGGACATTGAAATTCAAGATCAAAGTGGAGGATACTCTAGGTAAAGTGTGAACCATTTTCATTCATGTATCTATAACTTTATAAGGGATTCTATTTGTCCTCAATTTAAAATGTTACTGCTAAGTACATGTAAATTTTATAATGTCTGTTATGGATGTACTCTAGTTTTCTTTTAAGTGCTGACTAATATCTCAACATTTAATCAGTACTGCATGTTTTTAGTTGCCTGCTCTAATCAATCGCATTTTTATGATGGAGATTTTAAGTTTTCTTCTACTTGAAACAAAAGGGAGGACTCAAATAGTCCTCGAAATGGCTATACTCTAAACCTCATTGCATGTTACTTGAATGACTCAAGGGTTAATTCCTATGAAACACCTCAGAAATGAAGCATAAGAAAGTATGCATTTCATGAAAATTGGATCAATATCATATGCTATGCAGGTCATTTGGCACTCATGGGAGAGGTCAAAGATAATCAACAATAAATGTTATTCCAATTTAATAAATTATTTAAAAAACTAGGACAATGTCTACAGGGAAAACTAAATGCATGAGAGTATTTCCATATCCTCTTGAGATGCAAATGAGTAATAGACATTAAGATTATAGAAAATATAATTAAATTAAAATACATAAGAACTACTTTGATAAAAATTGGAAAGTCCAGTCTGGTAATGAAAGAGTAAATTGACAGAGCCAGTGGAATAACTGGCTGTCTAATATATAATATGATGATGGAAAAACAATCACTTATGGAAGAGCACACAAGTAAAAATGTTTGTGTTCTGTATAACCTATGAAAGCTATAGAATTTCTGAAATTAGACATAAGGAAATTTTTGAAGATACATGCAAAAATATGAATATATTGCTTGAAAGCCACAGGAAAATATATTGAAGACTGGTATGGGGACTGACAAATGCTGAAATGAAGTCCTTGCTTGAGGGAAAATGTCCTAAGCAGCATTAGCAAGTCATGGCTGTTAGCCAAAATGATAGTGTGAATTTTTTCCCACAATATAATTCGAATTCAACAACTCATAAAAATATAATCCCCTAAGTAATGAATTAAAGAAAATCTATGAGTATCTGTTGCACAAGCAACCAGGACATGGCTACCAGAAGGTCACTTACCTTTATATAATATCTTGGTGTCTGGCACGCACTCATCAATAGATTGTTGGTAGATCGTGAACATTGTCTGTTCTTGTATTAATTTGCTACTGGGAAAGAATATTAGTTCATTGGCATATTTTAAAAGGTTTAATCACCCTTGGGATAATGATGCTGAAGTGTCATGGAATGCTTACAAAAACTTTAATAATAGTGCTGTCGAGAAAAATGAATGAAAACCATAGTTGAAGTTTTTGTCTTTTGTTGGACATCTTACTGATTTGTACCTGAAGTGAATTGTATTTAAAAATGTGTAACTCCCAATAAAATTAATGTATATAGTCCAAAGGCCTTCAGTCTTGTACAGTTACAGAAGATACTATCTTGAGCTTATATATTGTTATTATTATTTGGCAGTATACTGTTTAAGGTAGGTTTTGGATTGACACTGATTAAACATCCCAACATTTCTTTGCTTGGCCTAGCAAAACAATCTTATATGCACAATATTTGATGCACATTTTATTCATTAATTTGATTATTACGATGCGTATCATGTCCACAGTGATGAAGGAAGGAATGATGATGAGACGAAAGAAGGGACTAACTTCCATCAGTCGTCACCCTTTCAAGATCAAAGAATGACACAGTTGAATGTCAGCATGGCCAGAGAACAGCAAAATATCAGATCGCAGTCTGCTCAGAGGTGAGAATCAAGAAATTTATAATGAATGCATTATCTTTATTAATTGCATTCACATAGGAAAGTTAGGTTCACCTTAAGTAGTTCATTTCAGATTGATTTCACTTTGATTTTTTTTGTTGATGATTTAGTTGTTATTGTGCTGTTTGGATTGAAAACTTATTCTGTATTCTTGCTGATCCAAACGTTATGTTCAGCACTTGCTGAACATAAGGCTTGGTCTTATGGTTAAGGAGTACTACAAGGTTTATTAAACATTATGTAAAGTTGTGTACCTTTCAAGGAGATAGTAATTTTGGGTAACATTGTGACCTCATTTGTTGAACTGAATAGCCCTTACATATCCTTGTTACCTCTGCGATAAACATATGCATATGCCTCTTCACTATAGTATTTTCATTTTAGTAGAAATTTATACTCATATATATATATATATATATATATATATATATATATATATATATATATATATATATATATATATATATATATATATATATATATATATATATATATATATAAATTCACTGATAGTCATAACAAACACAGAAACCAAAACACACAAAAGAGGGAAAACTCACTGGTTCTCGAATTTTCGGTGGTCCAACCACCTTTCTCAAGAGGAATTAGGAACAGAACTGAGGCAGAGGAGGGCCCGAAAGTGGTAGGAAGGAGAATGGGAAATGGGGGAAAAGAGGGGAAAAGAGGGGAAAAGAAAGGAAAAGGGGGGGAAGGCATTCGAGGTGAGGAGTTTGGAGGGGTAGTGTATGGCGCGGGAATTTTAAAAAAGGTGGGGATGATATGGAAGTTGTTATATTTATATATATATATATATATATATATATATATATATATATATATATATATATATATATATATATGAGTATAAATTTCTACTAAAATGAAAATACTATAGTGAAGAGGCATATGCATATGTTTATCGCAGAGGTAACAAGGATATGTAAGGGCTATTCAGTTCAACAAATGAGGTCACAATGTTACCCAAAATTACTATCTCCTTGAAAGGTACACAACTTTACATAATGTTTAATAAACCTTGTAGTACTCCTTAACCATAAGACCAAGCCTTATGTTCAGCAAGTGCTGAACATTTTCATACATTTATATACAGTACAGTACATACAGTTCAGTTTCATACATTATATATATATATATATATACACACACACACACACACACACATACATACATACACTTTATTGAGTTTGTTGTTCCCTGCTTTCTCAATTTTTATTTTTCCCCTCTTTTTTCAATATCTCAATCACTAGTCAAATGTTCATAGTCTTGAACCTATAAAAGTGATCCAATAACATAAATGATATTTCAGTGATTTTATTAGTTTAAAAAAATGAATTTCATGATTAACACCACGGTTAAAATTACATATGTTGTCTTTATGACAAATGTGCATCCATGCCTCCTCTTACATGACAAATAGGAACACATTAGAATTGGGGGACTAATTATGTTAATGGTTACATTACTTTGGCAGGGATATGCAGAACATTTCTTTAGATTCGCAAGGGAGGTCAAAAACATCCATTCACTCGAATAACAGCAATAGCAGTACAAGTTGCACATTGGTTAATGTCAATTCCAGTTTGCAAGGTGTTAGCAGAAGCTCACACGGAAGATCTCCCGTACGGATGAGCCAAGGGCACATGCAGCAGCCCCAAGCTAACAGCACCCCATCTCGGAATCAAATGCCCGCCACCTCGCATAATGTCTGGAAGAAAGAGTCACATGGTGAGTTCCTTCTTCCCTTAATTTCCATTGCATTAAGCTTGTTCTAAAATTCTGGCACATTAATCTTACCGAATTCTCTTGCTGTTGCAATTTCAATAAGTTGAATCAGTATAATGTCGGCATACCGCAGTTGTGCTAAATGCTACAACTATAAATGCTTTCTTATTTTCCTTTTCTCCATTCCCATGCTCTTTATAATAATATTTGGACTAAGGCTGACAATTCTGTCAATTTTTTTCAAAAATGTATCATATAAACTTCAAAAATGGCTTGTTTGTAAAAATCTAATTCTAAAATAAATAGTCATATTTCAGTTCATTGACAATCTTGAAAATCACTTCAACAGTCATGAATTCAACTTAGAAATTTGGCATATCAGAAAGGTTATATTAAAATATTAATTTCTGGACAATTTTGCTTCTTGAGTTTATTTTATTAACAGGAACCATAATATGAAACATTATCGACACAATTAAGATGTACTAATTTTCTTTGTTGAAACCAAACTCAACATGTTGCACACCAATGGACACCAAGAGGAGAAGTTACCATCCAGGATAAATTGAAGATATTATTTATAAACCATGCGCTGAAAACATATTTTGTGTCTTTGTGGTTTTTATCGTTTTTTTTTCTTTTTGAGGATCTGATTTTTTCTTTCAGTAAAATATTATGTTTTGTGAAAATTCATTCAAATATTAATAAATAAGGATAGGAATTATTCAATTGAAATTGAATTTTTTTATCCATTCTTTCTGTTGATTACATGATAGTTGTATTAATCATAACAATATGTCTCATGTGTAATAATTTTATTAGTTAGATTGTTACTGTGTGTAGTATGTTAGTTTGTTCTATATAAACAAAACAATTAGTCTGTACTATTTATAAGGTTTGGAGTGTGCTTTATTTTTCATTGGTAGAAGGAGCCCCGAGAGCAGTTTGGACTCCATCTGTTCATGCACGGCAAGAGAATCTATGCTCTGCGGATGAATTGGTAGCAGACAGTACTGGAAATAGTCATGCAGCTGGTCCACCATCATCTTTCCCTTCTGCACCACCATCTGTACATCATCTGCCCCAAGGCAATCAACCCAACACCCTTCCTCCTGGCTCATCGTGGTGGCAGCAGCAAGCACAACACGTATGTTTATTTTTACATGGATGAATTCTCTATTTACCTTCAAAAAACTTCACTCTTGACATATTATACAGCTACTTAATGCTTTTACTATTATCTTGGGATGTATTGTGTTAGATAGAATTATTACTGTGTGCTATGTATCTGTCCAGGACTTTCCTAAATTCATTTCCATGAAGTTAACAATATTTTACTAAAATTGTACATACTATTGCAATGGTTTCTTTAATTAGTAACCTATTTCCCAGTGCATAAGACCCACTATGATATTTCTGGTTAGAATTAAAGAAAAATTCTTAGATTAGGTTGAAAAATATCTTAATTTTTACACTTTATAGGAAGAAAATAGTAATACTTCATTGAAAAATTATCAACTATATAAATGTTTATTCATTGTAGAATTCAAGAAACATCAATACTGCTGCCAAAATCATGTATGCAGTTATGTTCTCGCTGGAATTCTGTAACCTTTCTTTCATATTCCAGTGGCAGTTTTTGTGCTATTGTAGTTCTGGTATGAATTCAGAGGCCATTTCTCTTTGTGAATCCTTTGCACCACAGTGGTTTCTCAGAAAAATTGGCAATAGACTACCTATTGTTAATTTTCGCACTTGAATCACATCATTTTTATTGAAATAGTATTCCTGTTCTTCCAGTGTTTTATCCAGCTTTTGTTCCCCGTTTTATTTAGCTATTATATCCAGCACATGTTTCTCAAGCTTTGGCCATTTAGGAGCTCATGAACATAAAGGTTTTTTCACTCCTATCTACATTCACTTAATCAATTTTCTGCTTCCTCCATTCTCAAATGTATCATCATCTCAGTTGGCCGTGGGTCAAAATGCCTTTCAGCTGCCCTGTTCCCATGTTCTGAAGCATGATTCATGACTTCAAGTTTAAATGCGATACTATGTGACAATCTTCCCTCTTTTGATCTACTTTTTTTGAACTACCCTCTTACATTACACAGGCCAACAGTGGTTTTGGTGCCGGAGCTTTTAATGTTGATTTAAAGAACAATTGGGGTGCTGAATCCAATTATGGCACTAGTTTTTTCCTATCAGCTATAGTTTTCAAGATATAGATATGTTGTTACTTACGTAAAAAAATCTTCTACATGATGATATGGGAATATTATATTAATAATTATTAATATAATATTCCCATATCATATTACCCAGCGATGTTCCTGGTATTTTATCTTCTGTAAGACCAATGCTATTGTATCGTATTCTTCTTTCATTTTAGTTGAATGAGCGATTGGTATTGCGCCAAACCTGTTACCATTGTGAATAAGTACACATTTTAAACTACCCTTGGAGCTATCAATAAATCTTTTACCGAAGTCGATACAAACAATTTTTGTTTTTTAATCTCATTGGCCTACAATATAGAAATAAACATAAACCTTATTGACAGTTTATTGAAAATAAAAGGAACACCGCAGAGTGGTTATAAATTAGTATACTTATAGATTTATTTAACTTTGAAAATTATTTTCCGGAATATATCAAATATTAAAACAACTAATTGTAAGATGTGCCATATCTAAAAAAGTAGAGCTGTTAAATAAAAACGGATTTCATATTTGGATTCAGCTCTATAAATATAGTTAAAATCATCACAAAGATTCCGGGAACCAAAAAAAAATTTTTTTTTGTAGGCCTGTGTTATTCAATATGTGTCACTTCAGTCATGAGTATTCTTTGATACTAAAACTAATTTGATTTACAACTGAATCCCTCTTAGCCAGTCTCACATTAACCAGCCAACCTTATCCACTCTTGGCCCCTCCAGAGAGTGAATCATACAGATTGTATGAGTTGGAAAGTAAAGATTCAAAGGTGTTGAGAGTTTTCATTTAGCAGTCAATAGTTTCCTTTGTTAAAATAGAAAGATTACATACAACATTTTCCAATATTTTATTCAATGTATTCCTCTGAAATGGTATTTTGAATAAGTTTCATGATTAATTGGCCATTCCAGTATCTGATCTTGGATCATACTGTTTGGATAAGAGTGAGTGAACTGTATCTTGTTTTCTGTTCTTTTATTATTATTTAATTTTCCTGTTACCTTAGCCCACTTACTGGGACTCTTCAAAGGGGTCTCATTGTAAAAATTCCCTGGGTCCTGTATTTAGAAGTTCCACAAACTTTTATTTTTTTTATTTTTACACCACAAATTCTCATCAGGTCCCTTAATATGTCATCCTTTTTACAGGTTTTGGGCAGTATTTTGGCCACCTAATCCAAAACTACTATGTACTGTTTACTTGTTGGCCACAACGTGTCAACCAGAAACTTGCATACAAATATTATGTTTTGTTGATTTGTTTTATTAATTCATGGATGGTTATTGCTGAAATAATGCTTCTCCCATACTGTTTGGATTCTGTGAAATCCAAAACTTGTCAGCATCTTGAGGCTCTGTATCACACAGGCATTAGTTTGTAATGGTTAATGTGCATCTGACATTCCTATGAGGAACCATGGTTACCTGCCTTGCAGCGGATGGGCTACTGCTGCCAATTGCGCTCTATGCCTATGGGCATCAGAGAACTTGAGCCTTAATCTCAGAACAAAAAATCTTAGCCAAATTCGTTGTAAGATCCCTAACCTAAACTTGGTTCAGCATCAAATAACAACCATATGTTGATTAAGGATCGCAACACCCTGGAAGTCTTTCAGTTTGTAATATAAACTGCAATTGAAAATATAAACCAAAATAGACATTATGATGCTGAAAAATACTTGCTGACTGAAAAAAATTATTGTGAGGATGCTTGATGAGAAGAAAGACATCTGTGAATGGCATAGGGATACAATGTGACCAAATGAGAGGAACAAAGTTCACATCTGCTGACGATGCATGACATATGTCAACTGAGAAACTGATTATTGTTTACATGATTCCGCTGGAAATATTATTCTATTAGATTTGTAATGACTAATTTAAGCAACAGAGAGTTAATGCTAAACAAAAATGTGAAACTAGTAACTGAAGCAGTTGCTTCCATTTTAACGGCATGTAAGGGAATGAAAACATTCACATTCATACCGAAATCACTCTACAGGTGGCACTTGAATAGAGAAATGTCCTCATAGTGAGGCCCCTGTAGGGCTTATAACTCATTGCAGGCCTTTCATAGCCCAAAGGAAAGGCTGTGTACAATTAGCTGATTATTTAGCAAGTTTAATTGGTGATAAGATCAAATGAAACTATCATGTGGGTTGTTTGGACCTCATGACTGTAGTGCCCTGACCCCCAAAGCCTCACCGATGCTGTTGTACAGCACTAATCTGCTCTCTGTTGATCACCAACATCATGTGGAGTCTTGTTCTTGGCGTGAGGAATCAATACTAAATCATAGAGGTGCATTCCATTAGTATGGAAGAAAAGGAATTTAGCATTGGGTTTGTCTGAGTTACTACTAATCTGGAGTGAGGAGGTAGAAGAATTATTATGATTTTGAAATAGTACTGACATGTACATGCGTATGCATGTACTGACTGTAAGATACTTGCCACTTAGAACTGGTACCAAATCCTGGCTTGATAATGTTTGGCTAAACCTGGTCATGATGGGGCAGTTAAGACAGCCATGCACAAAAAGTTATATGATTGAATCAAAGTTAGTATTCAATGAGTGAGCAACTGTCTGACTAGAATCACAGGACTGAACGCATAAACTAGACTGACTGGCTGCCTGGCTTCCTTGCTTGCTCATGATTGGACCCTTTTTTAGGGCATTGGATATTGTTTTCATCATTGACTTTTCTGGCTAAGTGGTGAGAGTGAGAGAAAGAAGTAGAATCAAAGACGAATTGGTTACTCCCTAGGTCACTCCCTTCCTGCAGGATTTCCCTTCCACGAATTTTTTGTATTTTTAAGTGTACCACCTCTGGAATATTTAAATTGTTTGCCTTTGGTTCTAGAATATCTGCCAGGCTCTTTCTGAGGTATGACAAATGTTAACCTGGCTGAGTGTTTTCAAAAGTAGTGCAAAACGTTTATCCATTAGATGTAAAACCTCAAGAAATTGACAATATTGAAATGCTTTCACAGGATTCATAGGGGATGGGAGAGGAATGTTTTGAGTGATAATATTCAATGAATTATGTAACAAGTGAAAAATCAGCCCACCCTAGTATGTATGTTTATCATAAATTATAATGTAGGCTCTAGTGGCTGGTTTGTCTTAAAGGCTATTTAAGCAATTCAATCAGTTTACTGTTTTAGGGAAGAAGGAAGTGAAAAGAAAGTCAAAATTATTTTAGTTTTATGCAAGGCATAAGTGAAACCTCTTGTATTTCTGTAAATTTTTCGAGGTTGCTTGCAGTGTATGACTTTGTGTCAAACTAATTTTTCCATGTTTGACAGTAATCCATGCCAAAATAATTTTATCAACAGTTGCAAAATCAGCTCGAGGCCACGTCCTCACTGTGCCAGTCCCTCATGACGGAGCAGCAGCACCAAGCTGGTGGACAAGGTTGTACTTTACCTGGAATGCCTGGTGGATATAACTTGGCCCACCCTCACCCAATTGGTTTTGCGACTCCTCCAGCCCCATCATCATGGCCATTTCCCAACATGGCATCCCCTTGGATGCTGACACCAACGTCCCTCTTTCCTAGCTCCGACCATTCCCCCTCCTCCATTACCCTCCACTCATGTGCCTCCCACCAACTCCAACAGCAGCAGGTTCTCCTGACCCTTAGCCAGTGCTGCCATCTACTCTGGCTTCAGCATCGTGAGCTAGCTTCACTGCAGGCCACTGTCCAAGGGGTACATATCCTACCTACCACTCAACTCTCTCTGACTGTTAACCATAAAACCCTTCTCTCAAATGTAATAATTAGATTATTAATTTTATAATTATATATGTGTGTGTATATTAGTGTAAAGGTTTTGATATTCTGGGTTTTGATAAACTCAAATTAAAACTTCTAGTGTCAGGTGTTCTTTGAATATTCCAAGTCGGGCAAATGCTTCTATTCTTCCCCCCAAATCCAACCCTAATGCCTTGGGTGCAATTAGTTCATCAGCTAGCTAGCTGCTTTGGCTTGTGAATAAAGGCATTCATGATGTTCACAAGGTTGTAATTGGGATACAATCAAATGCCCAAATAGTTAAAATCAATGCTTGCTTACACATATTAGCTGAACATCAATGTTGGAGTAGTCATTGATAAGATAACTTTATCCTTATGTTTTATTGTAGGTGATGTAGCTCATTAACTAACTAATTACAGCTATGCATTTAAATGGGCATACTATTGCAGTACTATAGATGAATTTTTTACCTAACCTTGATATGACACTGTAGTTTGAAGCTCATAAAAATCTATGGATAAGTATAGAAAAATGATGGATGTGGGCACCTGTGTAAAGTAAAAATTATCATGCTGTCTCACAAAAATTTAAAACACCAAAGACACTAATCATTGCTGTTATTATTTCTACTGTTAATTCCAGTCTACTTAACTTCTTTTCAAAGAGTAATTAATTTTCATGTGTTTAATAGTATCTTTAAGCTAAATATTAAAATAGGCGGGGAAAAAATAGAGCAGGTAGAACAGTTTACATATCTCGGAAGTGTTTTGGACCAATACGGTCAAAGTGGTAGGGACGTAAGGAGAAGAATTGCGCTAGGCAAGGAGGCTTTCTCAAGGAGGAGGGAGTTGATGACGGGGACGTTGAGTAGGGATGTTAATAAAGCAAAAGGGAACGTACTACGGCCGAATGAATGCAATGAATACAAATTACCCAAAGCCGTACTCTTGGGGGATGTTAAGACAAGACTCGTAAAAACTCTGATATGGAGCGTAGCTATGTACGGCACGGAAGCGTGGTCGCTGAAGCAGGAGGATAGACGTAGATTGGAGGCTTTTGAAATGTGGGTGTGGAGAAGAATGGAGAAGGTGAAATGGACCGAAAGGAAAACAAATGAGGAAGTACTAGAAATGGTGGGGGAGGAGAGGGGTTTGTTGAGAGAAATCCTATGGAGGCAGCAAAAATGGATGAAAGGCGTATTGAGCGGTAGTGGAATGTTGAAGAGGGTAATAGAGGGGAGAATGTTGGGCAAGCGAGGTAAGGGTAGGAACAGGATAGGGATGTTGGACGGGATGAAGGGAGGAAAGAAGTACACCGAGATGAAGAGGGACCTGATATAGATTAGTTTGCTAAGTGGGGGGTCACAAAATGTTTATTTGATAGTTGTGTCCATCCAAAAAACCTACCTTAACCGGTAGATTACCTTAAAAAAAATAGTATCTTTAATAATCAAATGAAGCAATAAAATTTCCACATTGACAATTTCTATTCAGTGTTTTTGGGTCATGTCTCAAGCAAACATGAATGCTCACATTCTCAAATTCTAGTGTTTCCACATGTAAGTGTATCCAGCATTGGTTTGGTTTTGGCTTTATTATAATCACCGTTCAAGCCACTTTCCCCCTTTTCCCATTTCACCACTCATTTCTTCCGCACCATTTGTCAATAGATGAGGTTTGTCTGGAGCTCTTGGGCTCTGCCTATCCTCTCTGACTCAATGGTGAATGAATGAGACTCTTTCTTATTTTGTACAGAACCCAATGTACCAAAAGTTGAGGGAATATCTTTGAAAATATCTGATGAAAGATATTTTATCCTAAATTCTTAAATGTTAGATCAAAAGTAGCTAATTCCAAGTTATGAAACATAATGGTTTCATGGACTTGTTAATAATGATGGGCATTTGTTTGTTTACTTTCACTTTTTATGAAAGGTAGGAGAGTTGGATGCTCTTTGCAAATGAAAGGAAGAGTGTCTTATGGGTGTATGTATTTACATATATTGTTCAAATATGAGCATAAGTCTATTGGTAATTTATAGATGATGTTAAATAGTTTTTTTAAGCCTAAAAATGGATAATGTATAATCAAACTAAAAGAAATATTCAGTCCACTAGTTATTTTAACTGGGACGAGATAATATCCTGAATGTTCTTTTGTTAGCCTTTTATTTAGAATTGTTTTCATGTTGTTCATATTTCTAATACTTGACTCACCTACACTGTATGGACAATATTTCAAAGTTGTGAGTTTGATTCAATTCTGATTTTTGTCCCTTTGCCAGTACAGTAATACATGCTACAAATTCTAGCACCTCTGCTATGCCCAGGAAGAATACTAACAGGTCTAATGCCTATATGAATGGTTGAAATTATTTTTAAAGTACAAAAAACTGAATGGAGAATAATAGAATTTGTATGAGTTTATAAATAACAGATTCTAAATCTAATGTTTCCATTTTAAAGAAAAGTAAAATTACTCCTTATTTAGGGTAAACAAGTAAAAGCATAAAGCATCTCTTGGTTTGCTCATATATTACCTGGAAGGATTTCCACTATCATTTATAGTGATTTTTTGTATGAGATAGTAATCCTTTTTTGATGTATTGCAACTATGTATTGTTTAAGTATATATTGTTTTCAACTGTATCTCAAAAACTCAAATGCAAGGCAGGCTCCTATATTAACTTTCTTTTGGGGCAATCACCCCCCGTCGTGTCTACTCACCAGTTCCAGCACCCATGATGCATGGTACCTAGTATTACCTTCTCTTGGAAATTTTCAATTGTGTATCTCATTGTAATTTTGGAAATACAAAGGCCTTATCATATTATCCTTTCTTCAGTCCCTGAAAACAATGTTTAGTTTTGTATGTGAACTTAATGCCGAGTCTCAGATGAACCTTTTTTGATTATCAAATTCTCCTGTTGACTTTTGATTTTTGCACATGTGAAAACACTTTTAATGGTTATATTTACATTGATGCTAGTGTTAATTAAAAATAATGTCCATTATGATGCAGCAATCAGTAATCTCTTGAAGTGTCAAATGTTCATCAATGATTGTTGGTTGGATTCAAGAATCAGATATAAAATAAGTACCATAACTATTTCTGTTTTCAATACTGAAAATTAAATTCAACTCAGTTATTCAATGTGATTAAAGCTTTTAAATAATACAATTTTACATATCCTGAATTCAATATTTATTTGAGAATTGAAATAAGCATTGTGTAAATCAATCCTTAGTCTTACACCTTAGACCAGTGGTTCTCAAAGCATAAGATCTGCTTCCCTTGGGAAGCATTGTTTTTTGCTGGGGAAGGTGTAATGTAAGATTAACCATGTCGCCACCAACCTTACAAAATATGTACAATGGGGTGCATGATGCCTCTTTTTTTAATTGCCCAAGGGAGACAAGAAACCATAAAAAGTTGGGAAACACTGCTCTCGCTGTTGTTTGTTCATGTTGTCATCTTACAATTTTCCCTCTCTGGTCTCTTGTCAGATCCAGGAAAGAGTGGGCCGTGAGCCACGAGCGGGTCAGGATGAAGAGGAGCTGAGAAGCATGCAGATGCAGCAACACCCACAGCTCCAACAGCCCCAAGTCCTCCCCCAATCCCTTCCCTACCCCAATCGAGTGACCACCCCAAACACCCAGGCCACGTTTTCAGTTCCCATGTCAATCGCTCAGCCCACACCGCTGAGGGTCAGCAGTGGAATGGTCACCACGGCTGCCTTGAAGGGGCGGTTGCTGAAACCTACCCACCCACCTGCCACTTACCCAGAGGCCAGTCGGGAGGGACTGGCATCGGGCGATACCAGTGCAGCACATGGCGTGGCTGGGGCAGGAGGGGCATCGGGCGTCTCAAGCGCCCACTCGCTCCCGAATCTGTGCGCCCCTGGGGCACCCATGATGGGCCTCCCCCACCTCCTCCCCCAGTCTGCTGAGACACACCTCACTTCGCCTGGCGCGAGCTACCCATTCCCACCGGAGCACCTTCACCCACCACCGCCCCCCCCTCCCCTGGGCACCACCTCTTACGGTCATGCAGACCACTGGGCGCTGCACCCTGGCGCAGCAACGAGGGGTCCACCTGTTGCCCTCAACAATCAAGTGCCTCCCGGAATCCGAGCAAATAACTATTGGGATAATTTCAGGAGGTGAGCTTTCTCATTCTCGATTAGTCGTGAAGTACTTGATCCAATAGGGAAGATGCCAGAGCCTGGATGAATACTCTTATACCATTTACCACTTTGGTAATGGACTCTTATTAATTAATTCTAACTTTTCATTTTTGTAGAGTATTTTGGGCTTGGAAATTTACACATTCATGTGTTATTTAGAAAGTTTTCATCCAAGGAACAGTACATATATAATTTGGCAGTGTTAAAAATATTGTTATTATATTTTTTGGTAGCTGGAATCTATTTCAGAAGTTGCTCTTATAGCCTTTGAAGAAAACTTGTGCTGAAGAGATTTCAGCTTTCATTTGCGTTTTATACATTTCTCTATTTTAGTATTTCCCTTTGGAAACATATGAAAAGTTGATTGACAAATGAAAGTAGGTCACTTATTGGTCAAAGCAACATTAATAGTTATGTTGATATTTCTGTTGCGCTGGAATGTTATTAAAACAGTTGATTTGTTTCTCCATGTGTCGAAACACTGTGCAATTATTCTCCTTTTAAAGTATTTATTGTATCAGTTGCAAAGATCAATAAAGAAACAGTTATGCCACTCATGTTTTTTGTATGTTCTCTCCTTTTTTTCTCCTTATTTTGAAAGATCTAGGTTGATCGGTTGATATCACCATTTTCTGTCCCTAAGAAGATATCTCCCTGATTTAATATCTTAAATATTCTCTGAGAGTTTTAAGAACAATTCTTTTGGATATTAGCTTTTTTGTCACATTATTTACTAATAAATGTGTTTACATAAGAAGATGATCAATCTACTGTTTTATGGTTCTGACTGCATTTGTCATTACGCAGCCTATAAAAATCATTTATGAATTTCTGCTTTATGATGGTAAATTAGTTACTTTTAGCATATCAAAATACATACACCCAATTTCATGCTCATAATTTGAATCATTTTAATTTAATTGCGGTACCTATTTTCGCTTAAGAATATTTGAATATCTTGTTCAAAGTTTTTGCAAATGATTTCTTAGTGTATACTTGGATCAAACTAGTGTGTGCACATGCGTAGTAGTTTTTTATAATATGTTATTATTGTGGAGGAAGAGTTGAGACAATGAAAATTTATTTTTATCTAAAAATCAATTAAATTATAAAATTAAAAGAAGTTAATTTGTGGTAGAACTTATCAACCCTTGTCTTGCAACTCAGCATTTGTAGCTTATGACAGGCATAAACTATGTAATTATTTTTAAGCACAGTACCTACTCCTGTTTTGTTAATAGTGTTGCGTGTTTTCAGCCTTCATTTAGTTATTTTTGTATGCAATCTGCGTAAATGTTATTTATGGGACTGTGTAGTAATCATTAAGAAATTATGACACACATGTATAGAATGGTATGCCTCTCTGAAGTTTTCATCATGCATCTCTCCTTGTTTAAATAATATTAGGGTAGCAAAGTTTATCTTTCCAGCCATCAAAAAATATTATAAAATTTTAAAAAATTGTTATAATGTGTTCAGAATATGTAAATCAATGGAACTCCAATCAAGGTCTTCTGCATAAAATTGCCCAAAAGTAATTTTCCAAAATTTTTAAATTGTAAATTGTGATACTTTTGTATTTTAACTTTGGGTGGACAGGTACAGAGAGAACTTAATGAATGAAACTATGTGTGTCCATGCAATGGGAAGTTTTGAAAATGTTCTCTATTTACTGTGGGCTTCAATGTAAAGGCTTTGTGGTCTGGGTTATTGAGTTGAAAATAGCAGTAATTTGTTTGTAATTGTAATTCATATGGGTAAATTCTGAAAAATATGTCCATTCCTTAAAAGCATGCTCTGATCTAGTTAGTTTTTCCAGAAAGGTGAGATGTCAATTAAATCGAGTCAAAATATTTTAATTTCTAAAACAATCACATTGGATACATCATATTATTGCTTTCAGGTAATAGTGCTTTATAGACAATGTATGAATATGACCATTTTTAAGAAAAATTGAATGTAATGAACCCTGTCTATAGTTTAACGAGCGGAAAAGTAAGAGCAGCATCTGTTGAAAAATGCTTTGCTGAATTGCATTAGTTGATAAAAGATTTTTCAAAAACTTAATAAATCACAGTAGAACTATTCTTATGTTATGTTTATCAAAAACATCTCTCATCAACTGTATTTCTCCATGTCCTATATGGTTTTGAGATCAAAGTTATTATGTTTACCGCATACAATCACTTCAACTTTTACATGAGATGCATTTAAATCCTTGAGGAAGTAAGAATTCACAAAGGCACCATGTTCATTGTACTGCTTCTGAATAATTTAAAATATTTATATTACCCAATGGTTTACATTCTTACTTTAAATTTTGAATGTTAAGAGGAATGGCTTTTGAATAGGAAATTACATAGACCCTTTACCGACAATTCTTAATTTTTCTAATGATTAGTGTTACAATTACATCATATAGATAGCTTCCTTCAATAAAGTATGGCAGTCAAATTAAATAGTATGCAAAAAATGCTAAATGTAGTACTCATTTAATCCAAACAAGCCTTACTCCATGGGCATGAAAAAGTTGATTATTTCAGGATATTAAGGAATGTATGCAGTATGTTTCTATTAGGGTTTTAGTCCCATTTTCATTGATGGCAAAGTCACAATATTCTTAGGAACATAGGCCTAAAATATGAGTAATCCACTTTATAATACCGCTGTAAAATTAATGTACTGTATAAATTTATGGATGGAAATGGAGCACTGCATACCCCTCCCTAAACAGGAACTCATCAAAAGGATTACGATAATGGGATAGAATAATACTACTCTGAAAATATGCATTTTGATTTCCTAATGTTTCATTCAATATTTTACTATTTGTGAACACCAGCATCTTGAAATGCAACAATTTTAAATTGCAAAAAATTATCATTTGCCTTGACCATTTTTAAACTGTAAAATTGTTGCATTTTAATGGATGACTCCATTAAAGTTGCTGTCAGGGTCTCTCTCACATTTCTTTCTAGCATCTTGCATGGAGGAGCAAAATTCATTCTTTAATCTCTATCCATTTGATATCTATAAAATTTTATCCCTGATGATTTATGATTGTATCAATTATGAATAGCTGGTGATGAGATTTGATCTCATTTGCAACCTGCAGGTTGTCATAATGTTTCAGACTACATTCTTTGAGGAGCTTCAACAGAAAATAAGATATTCCATCATTGATATATGAAATTGGAAACAAAAAATTGACTGTGATTCAATAAATATTTGATTCCATGCAAACAAAATTTTCGGATGTTGAATTTTTTGTTGTATCCCAAGAGTGAATGCATTTTAAGAGTCAAGTGTTACCTCTGAAATAAACTTGAATACTCAGTAATATTTTGCATTTCTGAATCAATTTTATCTTTATTACCACCCATCCAATCAATTAAAAATATGAATATTGCTTCCAATATCTTGATTTACTTTATTAATATGCTGATGTTGTAAAAGAAGTTTTTTGATTTAATTTCAATATTTTGTCATTAATAATTAACATGTATAATGTGCTGTTTTAGATGTACTGATAGGTCAACACTAAAAAGAGCAAAGAAAGTCCAAATTGAGCTATATGTACTGTCATAGATTTTGAGAAATTCCTTTGTGAAAAATTATCTTCACAAAAATGAAAATTTGCAATCCATGTTTGTAAGTTATCAATCACAGTCACTTGGAATCACAACTACGAAATAAATTTGTTGCTGCTTGGCTATCGCAATATGAATTGAAGTAATTAAAAATAGTATCTAATTATTTAGGTTCTTCTTATTAAAAATATGCACTTTAAATGTATGACCACCAGTTATTTTGCATTCATTTCTTTTAATGTTACCTGTTCATAGCTAAATTCTACTTTCGTCATTAAGCATGTGTCCTGATTTTGTTGGGTAAGTTTGAAGTTTTATTTTATGTTTTATTTTCTGCTCAACCCCAAGTTTTTCTCATTAAGGTACCCATGTGTGACTCTGCACGGTTGAATGTGATGAAATCATTTAATTTCCAGGATTAACTGTTAATTATTTTCTTATAATATATCTGATTAAATTGAATTAAGTGATGTTAAATTTTATTTTTTGTTCATGTAGTGAATGAATATTCTGGAGAATGTACCCCTAAAATATTTCCTTTGAGCCCTTAATTGAATAGAATGTATGAGAATGATAGGTCTTCTCCTTACCTGACCTTTATTTGATCACCATATTTTCCATAATTCAGGAAAAATCCTGAAATTTTGGTGTTTACATTAACTTTTTGGGTGTTGTAATTAGGATTTATTGAGCTTTTCCAAGTTTTTGTGTTTTCTTAATCAAAATCAGCTTGTTCAAACAAATTGTAGGTATTTCATTGCATGTGCATTGTTTAGTGTAATGCCTCTCCTAGTTCCATATTCTCAGTCAAATTGCATCAATAGAAAGAGAACTTGATTCTTCATAATTTAAAACTAGTGCAGAATGTATTGTTCATTTGAGATGAAACTCAAATTGAAAATTTCTCCAGCAAGCAATTAAATTTATTTCATTGATGCTCTGCATTTGTTTACAGTCAAGGACAAATATTTCTTTTATATTTCATATAATTTTACTTAATTTCTCCTCAGCATTCAGTTCATTTGATGTGCCTTTCAGTGCACCACATGATATTTTCTCTGGATCTAGAAAAAGACTAAGAGTAATTAAGTCATTTAAACAACATTTGAGTAATTATAGTGTGGAGTAAAAATTTTTCAATAATGAATTACCTTGTTTGGCCAGATCCAAAAGTTCATTTTATGTAGGGAAGCATGTCTGGTTATGATGCAAGTAACTACACAAGTTTATTCAAGGAGCGTATTTTGTGACATTAACTACTTAGTCACTTATACAAGTGCAGCTAAAAGTACCTACATGAATTACACAAAAAATGCGACTGGAATTTCTAAGGCACACAATGAATTGTGTACATACCCATAGCATACTACTTTCTTCAAATCACTTTTCTTTAATGGCAGAGTATACTCTGTTTTACCTAGCGAATACCTTTTTTCAAGCATCAAGATATACTCCATATACTTGGGGTGATTAAAGTTATATATGCTGCTGACTCATTTCTTTGAAGCTATCATCCTTGTCATAAAAAGGAAAGCAATGCCTGTTTCCACTTTAGTTTGGTTTTTATTATAATACACATTTAAAATAACTTGGAAATGAGAATCATGGTTTTTATTTACAATAAAAACATTTAATATTAGTTAGTTAACAGTGACACATGAGAACATTTTTTCTTTGTGGTCAAAACATTTTTTTACTAATTTTGGGAACAAATTGCTTTCACTATTTAGGATTGTACAACTAGCTGCGTGACTTTTTGCTGGAAATTGGAATAGTTTGCATAATAAATCTAATGTCCTTAAAAAAGACCATACTACTCCAATCTGGTAATCATCTAAAAAAAATGTCCCATATGTGTAATCATAAGTGTATTGATGATGTTTCATGCATCTAACAGAGTAGTTTGAATAATTTATGTTTTAGTATAATGATATAATTGTATTGTCATAACATTTTGAGTGTAATATTGTGATCAAAATTGAAATTGTCAAGAGTAGACTTGTTTGAGATTGAGACAAAGTTGAAGTGCATTCTGCCGTATGGTTCCATTCATGGCATTTTAACATTTTCAATTATGTCACGTTAACATCCTAAAAATTAATGGTTAAGTTAATTTCAATTTCTCTGATGGCATATTTTGCCCATCTTTCCATTTTACAGCTTAATTTAGGTAATTTTTATTAGGAATGAACTTTTAATTTTTTAATTATAAAATTAAGGAAAATATGTATATAAGGAAAATATGAAGCTGAAATAGGCTTTATTCTTATTGGATTGATCAAAGCTTGAACCTGTACTTTTAGTATGAATTGTATGCTAAAATAATCACAATTTCTCCATGAACCCAGTTATTCTCGGCAAAATCTACTGTCAACCAGTAGTAAAAGCAACGAGGGATTTCCTCACATTCCAAGTCCTCTGGTTATGCGCTCACATAACTTCCTCAGAACTGCCTCTCATGGTCCACCCATTCCTGCATCTGGACTGAACGCCTCTCCTATAGCAGTTTCCCAGGCTGCTCGCCTTTCTATGTAAGTGTTATCATGTGTTAATATTACACTCCATGCCACAGATTCTGTGGCAATCACAGGGTATGATGCAGATGGTTAAGTCAGTTATGTGTTGTTCATTAATTAAATATATTTTCACCATATTTTGGGGAACCACAATAAAATTTAATTAATTAACCCAATGGGACGCCTGAAATTTAAATAATGTTCTCCATAAATTGTCTTGAGACATCATAAAGTGTTATTTTCTAAATTTTCGGAATAGTTGATTTTTCTGGAATAGACCCATGACATAAAATTTAGGAATATCAGTGATTTATCCAAATTTGTAATTATATAGAAGTATTTCTAGGAGAATATAAGAGGGAATGTTGTTAGTGCATATATATGCAAATGTCATGGTCTAGTCTATCAGCATAGTCTAACACTTGATGCTTCTGCCACAAGGCATAAAATCTGCTCCTTCTAGGGGTACATTTAAGAAATATCTCAAGCATTTTCTGATAGTTAAATGCTATTATAGTGTGAAAGAGTCTCTTGAGTCTTTAGAGCACAGAAACAGCTATTGTTTGTTCTCTGACTTGTCCTATATTTTACTTTGTAAAGTCCTTGGATCAATAAATGCTATAAGTACGTATAGTATAAGTAAATAAGTACACACTAATAGTAAGTATTAGTGCCATTCTGGAAACTATACCATTTACACAAATGCCAGGGTATTTCTTATAAAATTAGTGTAAAAGATGTAAGCTCAGATTTTTCTCAATAGTTTGTTATTTGAAAAATATTATCCTTGGTATTTGCATGTTTAAAATTCTATGAATTGTATCAATTACTTTATATTTATTTTTTTAATAAAGTTTTCGGATCTCATCCTCCAGGCCAGTGCAGAAAGAAAAGTTGAATACCGATCAGCAAACAGGTTCATCTATGCAGCCCAATGCTAACTTCATGGCACAAACTTCTGGATTGGGTTGGTTGTAGTTTTGATATAGTTTTGTGATAATTATTTCTAGAAGTTTCATGGAGTGGAATGTTTGACTTTTGGCATTTTTATTGTTTATTATTGTTAAGTTCCTATTCTATTAAATATGTGAAATATCATTCCTGATACATTTTTGTGCTCACTCAGCAAAGAAGCTCATTATTCAAAGAAGTGAAAGACGTGGTACTTTTACATGGTTTTATTTTCAATAACCAATCAGTTTCACTTTAATAAGGCACCTTTTGGCAACTTTCCAAAGGGAAAATGTGAGGTGAGGAAGGGTAATTTTTAGTGGAAGCAGAAAGGGGGAAGGGCTACAGGAAGTGAAGGGAGACCAAAAGGGAATGGAGGGAGTGTGTTCAGATGAGAATGGATTGGCTAGGGTGTACATGGTTTTGAGTCTATGGAGGCAATGTATTGGATCTTGAGAAAGATGAAGTTTGGCTGGGAATCAAAGTACAGAGGCT
This sequence comes from Hetaerina titia, assembly GCA_037158775.1. Classification (NCBI taxonomy): domain Eukaryota; kingdom Metazoa; phylum Arthropoda; class Insecta; order Odonata; family Calopterygidae; genus Hetaerina; species Hetaerina titia. The sequence continues at coordinate 90,838,692 of CM073775.1, read as the reverse complement.
GCATTTTCCCAAAGAATATGTGACAGTCAAAGTGTGCATGTGGGAGTGCCAACTTGTCGCCATTCAAAAAATGTAAGGGTTGATAGGGTGATTGAAGAGGGTTGACTGGGAGACTGGAAGATCTGGTGAATGTGCTTGAGAGGCATTAATAGTTAACTTCCACCTTGGTCAAGGCCCTTTGGTGGTCAGGAGCCTGAGGGCTGAAATGGGTGTGGTGGAGGAGTGGAAGAAAGAGTGTAAAGGTTGTAAAAACTAAGCTATATGTCTCCCATCTAAGTTGATGTAATTGCTAATAAGGTTAATGAATTGATGGTTTGCATAAAAAATATCGTGAATATTTTTGGAAAAATATATTTATTTCTGATATTGTGCTAAAATGCCTCAAAATGCTTCAAAGTATATCCCTTGAGTGTCAACACACTTTTACCAGTGGGTTTTCCATGACTCGACACTTTTCTACCCTGGTAGGTGGATTCCGGAAGTTCCTAAGGGTAAGCGTTCAAGCTTCTTTGACAGCACTTCCCATGAGTCCCATGGTGGTTTCTTTTGAGAAAGGATTTCACTTTTGGGAGTAGGAAATAGTCTGCTGGTGCCAAGGCAGGACTCTATGGGGGTTGGGGAATCGTCGTGATGTCTGCTTGCAAAGAAGGTCTATGCAAGCAGACACTTGACTCTGCTCATGGTCGTCCATCAAGACCTTCTGGACAATTTAGCGCAGATCTTTCGCATTGCCAAATTTTCACTGATAATGGTGTGTGCACAGTCATCTTATCAATGCCAATACGATATGCAATCATGTACGCGCATAACCATTGGCCTGAATTCTGCACTTCATGCAAATATCAGGAAAGAATTCTTGCTGATACCTTTTATGCAAACCTTACTTTGCCCAAATATTAGATTTTAACATTTTTCTCTAGCCTGGCATCTCTAATCAAGAGCAAGGCAGCTTGAGCTTGAGTGAAATTGCACCTTTAAGCCTAAAATACCAAGTAATATCCTTAGCTCAGGCATAAGTAAAAATATAATAACATGAAAAAATGTTTTCATCAAACTTATTCAAAACAAAAAGTAATTAAAAAGGTACATAAATCAATAATAAGGTACAAATATTAATAATAATACCTAATGAAAATACAGAAATATATAAAAATAGATTAAGAATGTTCTGAAGAGATGATAATATTAATGCAGCTGACTTATAAATGCCTTTAAATTGTGAATCCAATCATCCTTTATCTTGAATTATATTCTTTGGCTGCTGAGTTTAACCCTTATTTTCAATGAAACTTTTACTTACTATCTACATTTTTCATTTACAAAGTAAGATCCCTAACATAACTTACTATGGATTACTATGAGCATTTTTGATGGATTTATTTGGAAAAAAATTATAATGCTTGATGTGCTGCTCCAAATTATTTATTTTATAGGAACTGATGCCTCAGCTGGATTGTATGGTGCAGTTGGTTATTCTTCCCATGATGTAGCATGGGAAAGCCAGCAAAGCCCTCAGACTTCCCATGTGAAAGATGAACATGTCACAGTGCCAGATGATTCCAGGTGAGTGATGTGTTGACTTATGGTAACATTATATCCTTCATGTCATTCCCTTTTGGGGAAGGACTGTCTAGAAAACCCTGACATTAAATTAAAATAGGGAACTTATTCTCTCACTGATTTCTCCTATGCTGACCTATCTTGGCATACTTCCTACATCTGTCTCATTCATGCATTCTTGCATACCTGTCTTTCTGTTCCTGAAACTTGAAATATTCCTTTCTGGAGAATCTCTTCAACCTCATTCAACTATTACTTTATCACTCTTTCTGTCCAACTATTTATGTACTCTTCTCTAATGGATCTCTATGATTGTACATGAGTAAATAAAAAACTAATTTTTTACTTTAATAATTTTCTTGAAGTACATTTGAATTCAGCTGATCCCTATCTTTAAATGGGAAAAATCCACATCAACAGAGATGGGAAGTTGAAGCAAGTTACAAAACAACTTTTGTAAAGAAATTTATTCAAATCTCATTTCAAGTATGCACGTAATCATTCTCACCTAAGTGCCTATGAGCATTCCATAGTTAAAAATGTCTGGATTAGGGATGCCTAACAGTACTATTCCAACTTTTGTGTGCCATGGATTTCATGGTGGTAATATGTACACAAGAATATATGTAAAAATTTTCTTTTTCCATGTAAAATATCCAGTGTATATGTTTACTTCAAACTTGTGAGAAAATCACTGATCTCTGCTGTCTTATTGCATTGGAAAGTCTTTGCATATCACTCTTTCAGTCATTTCACTTTAGAAATTATGTAGCAAGCAATTATTTTGCATTCTTTTAAATTATTGATTTTTTAATCTTCTACACTGCTCTTAGTTCCTAGTGGAACTTAAAAGTTGTCAATACAAGTCCTGGGTGATTCTTTGCAAGTTAATGCTCTGGTTCCAGTTTTTATCAAATGTATATCACCACTTGAAAGAAATTCCTTTTTGAAAGAACTTCAATTTGAAAATGAACAAAATTCTGTCCCATTTATTTTATTGAATGGAGACTCCCTATATTTCAAGTTGCATGTTTAATTATCATCCTAGACTTAACCTAATTAAATGTCAGAATAGGACTTTGGAAATTATTTATTGGTTTCTTTCTGGTTTGAGTTTTTAAGGTTAAATTATTTACTTTTTTAAAAATTACATTAAACTTAATATTTGTTCACAGCCGGAGACGTTCCTCAAGGGAAAGAGGAGGCCTTTTTGAAGTTCTTCGGGAGTCTGTTTATTCTGAAGTTGCAACACTGATAGCGCAAAATGAGAATAGACCTCATTATTTAATTCAGCTATTTAGAGACCTTCAGATGATTTCCTGTGATGCCCTCAGACAAAGGACTTTACATACAATTCACCGTATTGTTAGTCGGTATCTTCAAGAAAATGGAAAAGAAATGCAAAGTGGGCACCCATCAACCCCTCTGGTAATTCACCATTTATTGTATGCTTACAGAGGAGTGATTTCAAACATGCTCTATCTCTGTAGGATTTGACAATCATAAATATTTTTAAAAGTATTTTCAACTCAATTTCAATTAATCTTATTTTTTTCTCCCATCGAATTAAGATGGAACCTGAAGCTGGATTAAGTCTTGGTAGAGAATGTGACTCTTCTGGTGATGAAGACATTCAGGTAAGATTCCATCAAGTTTTAATCCCTGTACTTCTGAATCTCCCATCTGTTTTTGATGCTTCTGATGTACCAAGAATTTTGTTTTTCAAATTTTTCAGGAAAGAACTTACCGTGTGCCTGAAGATGGGATCAATTATGCAATGCCTCATGAACAGCATTCTGAAGTTGAATCTAAACAGCAAGAAAGTGAATCTAATGTAAGTTACACCTGAACTTTTCATATATTTACGTAGATGTCAGACAAAGTTTTTGTGACCACATTTGTATGTAGTTAGAATTTCTCAGGATGGATTGTATTCAGTTGAAAAGCATAGCATACGATTGCACAGACAGGTGTCCAGGCTATAATTCGAGTTGTGACTTTCATAGTGATAATCCATTTCACAATTGGATACTGCAAAGAGACCCCTTCGCATTCAACACATATGTATTAGATGGATATCTTTACAGTTAAGTACACCACCCCATCCGTGTTCCATTGGATGAGGTATTACAACTGTGGTTCCTTGGCTTCATTAATTAAGAGTAGATCCTCTCTTAGAATAGATCAATGCTGTTGGGAGGGGTCTTTGATAGGAGCCCTGGACACTTAATACCTCTTGGTCTATTATCCTCAACCATGTGTTACCTACTTGCTACACACAGTCAGGGCCAAGGGAACTATGGTAAAGGAATGGATTTCACCAATCCAATATCATCCAGACCCAATTTTACTTAACTGTGATTCCCTCACTCCTTAAATTTGTACCTCTCCCCAATTAAACTCACGACTACAATTTACCTCGGCTGTCTTAACTTGGTCATCTACCATAATACGTATGAAATGCTATGAGTTATTCCATTTTGTCTTGACGCCCCTTATTCAATGAATTTATGAGTACGCTCCGTTTTCTTTTTTCCATCTGCCATCTTCCATTACTCACTTCAGATAGTGCATTTTGTATATTGTGAAACCATATTTGTATATTTTGAAACCATGATTTAGTTAGTAGGTATGTTAGAAATTAAATATGGAAACTAGAAATATAATTTCTCCTCCCCATTGAAAAGTGATTGAAGTTTGTGGGTCTAATCTGCTACTCACTGGTTTTAGTGACTCATTCACTTATATTTTCTTTTGGCTGATTCATCGAATGTCTTCTTTCTTTACCGGTTATTTTTTCTTAATTAATGCTCTCATTCATTCCAATATCAATGTCAGTTAATTGTGAGGAATTGAGGTGTATTAACTGATATGAAAATTTTTTTGCTGTATTAAATTTTGAGTTAAGACAGCTGCCCTTAATAGCATTGACATTTTTATCAATTTCAGAGTCTGCAGGAATCTCATTGTGTTGATGAGGGAGCAGGTTTAGTGCTAAGTCAAAAGAGGCAGGAGCATTTGGATAGAAATATTCAGTCCATGTTGGAGCAGCTGCTGCCACTCTTAAAGCCTCATTTAGATGAACCAAGCTCTTTCATGCTTCTTCAGAATATTTGTTTGTTGGCATTCCAGTTTTTATCATCTAGCATAAATGCAAATAGCAATAAATCAAAAGATAATGCTGTTAATACTTCAATGCCATTCCACCAACTTAACAGCCTCCTTGAGGAAACCTGTCATGCATTCGAGGGATGCAAGTAAGTCATCTTATATATAGCTAATTATTAAGTTGATTAATTTTTTATTAACTTCTCTCATATTATTTCAAAATTTGTTTTTACTGCTATATCTACTATGTATATTTTTGCACATTAGAGTTCCATAGTTAGATTAAATTTTTTATTTAAACTATGAAACAAAAAAGATAGCATAATTTATAAGACAGCTTTCTGAGAATTTTCCTGAACAAATTTAGCGGTAGTGAAGAAAAAGATTTTGTGCTTGGTGTGTACCATCATTTATATGCTGCTATTCATTGAATAGACAATTTAGATATCCAAAACTTAAGTTGATAATCTCAGTGTACATATATTTTTACACTACAACATATGTGGGTTGGAGAGCTGATAGTCTTTTCTTTTGATATTAATGATTGCCCAAGTACCGTAATTAAAAATATTATTTCAGTTAGAAGTTCCCCATTTTCGTATTGTAATGAATGGAAGTCCTGACTTGATACTTTGTCTCCTGTCCTTGACTGGAAAGAGAGTCATTTTAGAATTATTTTGGAAAAAAAATCAAAGCTTGTGGCACTTTATCGTGTTGGATGGGAGTGGAAAAGTGTTCGTGAAAGGAATAGAAGGAAGGGGATTTGGGTAATGAGGAATAATTAACCAGTAAAATTAACATTCAGAGAAACCCTTAAATATCTTGCTGGACCTGCTAATTGGAATTAACTTAATTGAATACTTTTGATAGTATTATATAATAGTTATCTGAAGATGGAACTCTGACTATAGCCTTTGCAAGGCAAACCAACTAGCATTCAAGTTGTTGTAAATTTATTTGTTTTAATTATCTATCTTTGGAAATTTATTGCATAACCTTCTACTGATTTCATTGTTTTACAGACTGAAAGATGTTGGTGAAGAACTTTTGATTAGCATTGGGGGAGTGATCATCAAAGCTATCACTTCATCTAATGCTGTTGGACCAAATAGTGGGAAAATTCCAGAGGAGATTGAAGAAATGGAAGAAGAGATTGTAGTGAGTTTTATAAACCATTTTCTTGTAAGAAAACCTAATATGCCATACTTACTTTTGGTGGTAATCTGTTTTCATAATTGTGAATATTTTCTGTAGGAGACTGCTGCGGGCAGTGGTCAGGGAGACGGGGGACTCGTAGAAGAGGATGGAGTTGAGGCTGAAATTGAGGCACTAAATGAGAATTGCTGTGATGATGACCTAGCCGAAGCAGACCAGTCGCTTGGAGGTGGAGGAGTGGGGGTGAGTGCTGAGCCAATGGAATCAGCTCGGCAAGCATCTCAGTGCGATGAAGGAAGTGCTGCTGCATCCAAGGGTGACAAGGCTGAATCTGAATCATTTGTCGAGGAAGAGTCTTTAATTATCCTGGATGTAGAAAGGCAGGATAGTGACCATGGAACAGGGGAACCCCAAGCTAAAGTGGTGGGTGAAGCAAGCAGTGCTGAACCCTATCCCAAGAATGAGGCCTTCTTAGAGGTGAGATTTAAATTGTCAGTCAGACTGGCATTGGATTAATTTCAGTTTTGCACTTGTCATCTGCTTGATTCCACCTTCCCCACCTCTCATTTGTTTGTATCAACTTTCTTTATATCTATTTTTCCATGTGAATGAATATTTATGGAGGGTTTTCGTGTTTGAATTTGTGTGTGTATGTATAAATAAACCATAAGTATAATAATCAACCTGAAGGTTGGTTTGGTAGGTGATGGTAGAGTTCACCCGGTGCTAAACCCAATGGCATGTGAAATTCATTTATATACATGTATGCATGTATATACGAGGAAGAATTTCAAGTACCAAAATTCAGCATTCAAGCAGTAACCATCAAAAGGCTGCAGTTGATTAGTTTAGAGTCAAGACTTTACATTATGATTATCAATTCTAATTAAATTTGACATTGTATTTAAATTACAGAAAACATTTCAAAATAGTCAGTAAAATTGTTTCGCTTCTTGTCAAATTATATTTTGTTATTTAAGTGCTTATAAACCTCATAAAAAATGCCTAAAATTTTGCTATTATATCATGTCTGTCATAACTAACATACATTGATATAAAATTATTTTTTCCAGTGTAATGGAAATAATGAAAATGATGAAGCTCTTGCAGCAGAGGCAATGATTGACTCTATGAGTATTTCATCTGATGAAGTTAAAAATCCACCTGCCCTTAATACTGAGGTGATTAAATGACTTTTAAGGATCATGTAATGATCTTTAGAGAATTTACTTTCTGTTCAGTGTTGGAATGAGATGGGAAGGTCTGAGGTAATATGCTGGCACCCATAGATCACTCACTTCCTGCCCAATACCTATTAGCTGGAAAAATATAGCTATTGTTTGAACCGGGGCTGTGGTATCAGAAATGGAGTCCAAGTAATGGAATTGATAGTTTTTGACTGAGTCAAGGTTGCAATCAATCAAAAGTTGCCAGTTCCATACTTTTTTCAATAAAACTTTCTATTGCAAGGTTACTCTCTATACACCACACCAATTTTTCAGCTTTAGGAAAATATTATTTTATCATCATAGATTTAATAAATGTCAATATTAATATGCTTCATTGTTTTTAACTGTCCTCTTTGAGTTATCATGGTGATGAATTGCTCCTCTCTTCTCCTAATGATGTGTGAATTTTTATAGATACTTCAGTTTTTTATGTCATATGCTCATGATCCTTTCCCCATTCTAGTCAAAATTGCATGTGTGTGATGCTGAGTTGGCACAATTAAACTGGGAGGATGATGAAGAGATAGATGTTGCTGCAGAAGAGGATATTAATAAGAATACTCAGGGTGAGTTGTGTGATTAAATTTAGCTAATAAAGCAAATCATATCTCTGGAAAACTGGCTGTACCTACTTATTGTGAAGGTAATCTGTTTTCATGGTTTGTTATTGTTTATTCATTTTTCTGCTCTTCTTGTGTATATAAGGAATGCAATGTAAGGTTTTTAAAATGAATGAAAAGCTATGATGCTTTTGAGTGTTCATCATTTACTTTTGAAAAGGAGGTAATGAAAAAGGTATCCTTTTCAGAAGGCAAAATAATTTTTAAGTAAAAGACCCTAAATAAGTAAAGTTTTAATTTATCTTTTTTAAGTGCTTTATCACTTTTCTAGAGTATCAAAATCCTGAATTTCTTGAAAATTCTTCAATATTAATTAATACATTTTATTTTGAATCATTTTCCTCAAAGTTAAGGGAAATGTTTCCTACACAAACAAATTCAATTACTGGTGCGCACAAAGTAACTATATAATACAATGCTCATATGGTGAATTTCATAGTAATTAGTCATTGCAATGGAATGAAAGTTCATTTTGTTTAGGTGAGTGAGACATGCAAAATCCTACTAAGTGGATTCTAGTTTTAAGGTTTCCCAATATTTTTATTTGGACTGAGAGTAGGTAGAAAGATCTGGTTGAGCTTAAAATATGCAGGCAATTGGCAGTTCTTCCTATGTGACTTACTTAACTAGGGAAAAATTATGCATGTTCCTCATTTTAAAATCAGTTTTGGGATCACCATCAATTTCATACATTCTAATGGTTTATTTGGATGTTGACAGTTTTGCTCTGAGATCCCATCATAACTCTCACTCGATTAAAAATACTTTGGATTTGATTCTGAAGCAACCAAAAAAATTAGACATATCTTATCTTTAGAATTAAAATATTTGTTTTGTGATGGTATGGTTGGATAATATAAGGAGGTTGGATGGGAATCATCACTTAGCCTGAGCTACAAAGTAGGTCTGTTTGATGAAAGGTCTGGTGCTCTTTGAAAATATGAGGGTAGGCTGAAAACTAATGCGCAAAATGCTTGTAAAGGGCTACTTGAGAATTTGAAAATTTTTGATTATTACAAAGGATGTTAAAGCAATAGATTCGACCCTACACAATGGTGTACCAAAGAATATTTATCTAAAAAATTTCGCATCGGAACATATAAGTAGCTCACAAATTCTTCATTGCCTCATTTAAAATGGAAAAAGGGATTATATTTATAATAGCATAAATATGAAAGGCTAATAATTAGAGTAGCTCTGGATAACCAATGTTATTCAACAAAGAATGTCAAAATAATAGATGAAGAGATTTGGCAACTTGTGATTGTGTACACATGAATAGGTACCTAACAAATCATATACAGAAACAGAATGTTTCACAGATTCTTCATTACTTATTTCAAAGTGGTGATGTACATTCCACATTCATAAATATGTCCTTTGGTGAACTTATTCTAAACATAAACACTTTGTTTCATGCATCACTTTTCCAATTTTGCTCCAATGATGAATGTGAATGAAAGTGAAGTACTTAAAACAAAAAATTAAAGAGCTCAGAGTTGAAATCATTGAAATATATGCTGCATGTATCATAGGTATCGCTAAACAAAGTTAGTAGTTTCATTGCATTGTTTAAATAGGAAATTTCAGGGTAGTTCTTATGAGATACTTTTTTGAAGAGCCAATGTTGCTAATTTCACTTCTTTGTTCACTTCTTTGGCCTGTTTTTTTACTCAACCATACTGGTTATTTTTAACACAAAATAAAAGTGTTGAATGCACTCCTATGCTCAAATTTTATGATTTTAATATGCCAAGTGATAATGACTGATTTAAGCAAACTGCTGCTCTATTGAAAATATGCCCAGGTGGAGTTCCAAAGGCAGGGCATCTGACCGGACTGTAACTCTGACTAAGTAGTGTGCTATCACTCCATCTGAAACTTGTTCGTATTTGCTTTGGATGGTGAGACTCATCCAGCAGCAGGGTCATACTGACCGGTAGAGTCACACTGCCTTTCGTAATCACTCCAGGTGGTGAGACTCATTTTGAACAGTATCATACCGCAGACAGGTGAACTCTGCCTTGTGTTTATCCAATGTACATGTGTCATCCACAAACCACATTGGACTAACTAAGGAACACATCGGTTTCATTATTATACAAATGGGGCACCATAATGTCTGTGACCGATGGGTACCATGCCATCTCACAGACAAGAACAAACAGCCGTATGTGTTTATTGGAAATATGTTTTTTTTTACTGGTAACCTTAATTAAATGATGGGTTCATTCTAATTGTTGGGTATATGTAGTCTGCTGTGCATTTTCCCATAGGGAGAATGTCTCTAAAAATCTTATGTTAAGGTGAATTTGTTTGAAAAATGTTCATTATATTTTATAATGCTAAATTATATTATGCTGTCAAGTTATAATGCATTTGATTGATGTTATCTTATTTTGATCTTTAGGTGATGCCAGCGGAAATTTTTGACACAGATGAAGATGTGTTTACATTTAGCCTCAGGCCTTGAGGAGACCAATTCTCAATGCAGTATTGCATATTAGAAGACATCTCTCTAAATATTTCATGAGCAAAAGTTGCTTCGGATGATTACTCAAGTTCCTTTCAGTGTTGGCTGCCATAAGCTGATGATGTTATTTTCTTCCTAATAATAGTTCATATTACAACAACATGCAAATTCTAAACAATAAAAATATAGGAGTATGTGATAGATATTTTTGCATTTGAGCTGCTCATAAATACATTTATTGTCATATGACATTAGAATCATTCCATTTGAAAAGTATTACTGAAATATCAGATGATCTTTTTTGAATTTGGTAGGTTTGATTAATTTTTAGACAATTTAAAAGCAGGCATGTGCTTTTAATATTTAAAAAAAACTGAAATGAGTATGATGCATTATTTTAAACTCAGGTATCATATGAATTTGTGGCACAGGTAGTTAATATGTTGCTGTTAGATTTTTCATTCTTTATCTTCATCCAAGGTATTATCTGTCATGCTGTTAATTAACATGTGATGCTAAAAAAAAAGGACTTGATGCGTTATTATTTAAGATCAACTATGTAGCTTAAACACACCTGTAATTTTCAGATCATCTAATAAATTATGCAAAGTTCATCTAGGAACTGTTATTGATTCTACCTTTTCCTTAATCCTCTTAAAAATAAGAAATAAAGGGAAAGGAAAAGTCCACAATGATTAGCTGATAACTCAGAAATGGAAGTGTAATTGAAGTTACCTCAGATCACTGTCTTAGTTAATCACATTATTGTGGTTTTCTATTACTTTTAGTTAATGCTTCATGAAATTTGAATTGAGGTATACCTTGGAATTTCTCATTCACAGTGGTGACTGGTTCATACATTTAGCGGCAAGAAATTTCAGATTTCTTAAAATCACGATAAGGGGGTTACATTTTAATGTTTCATTAGGTCAATGATATTTTTATTTTCTATTTCTTCCAAAATGAGACTGCAAATATTCTAAACTATTAAGTAAATAAAAGTACTAGTAAATAGTTTCTATCCTTAACATCGTCCTAATGTTCAAAGTCCCTATTCTTACTGATTTGTTCCTCTTCTGTGTCTACTCTCTGCTGCCGCTGTTATTTCAACTTTGAAAGGATTTTGTGTGATGACGGCCATGGAAGTCTTGCCCCTCCCACTGCCGGGTATAGCACACGACCCAGTAAGATGGGTCCTGTAGTCACCAGGATTCAAATGTGTCCATGTAAACTTCATGGTATATATAATTTAAGTGGTTTCCTGTGGGCTTCTGCAAGTGTATTTTAAAAATGACACCATCACTCACATGGCCACCCCACTGGGGTCAGATGCCTTTGCAGCCACTTCACTGATGCTGTGTGGCTACCTTTCATTTGGCTCCTACCCTTTGACCTATCTGGCATGGGTGACCCTACCAGGAGCAATCCTATCATTGCTGCTGACAGCACAGCTCTGGGGGCATCATCAGAATGCACAAACCTTTCCATCACCTCACCATAAACCACTGATCCTGGCATTTCATGAATATTTTTTACCAGGCTTAAGGCAACTAATTAAATTCCAGTTTCTTAAAGTCTAAAATGAAGTTTTTATGAACTGGATCTTAGAGCTTTATTTGGACCTGTATTATATCGCAAGACTCAAGATGTAATGAACACAGAATGTGATGTTTTAGCAATTGTGTTTTATTAATAGTTGATTAACTCTTTTTCTCCAGTTCAATAACAATGCACTCCAGCGAATCTTCTATTATATAACCCGCAAGACTGATTGATTAGCTGAAAACAAAATTTAAAATTAAAAAATACTTAATGATTTTACTTATTAACTTTAATGGGGTGTGATTGTGACTTCATAGTCACACACATCCTCATGCACCAGGTTTGATATCCACACAGCGACATGCTCTATGTTGAAGTATTTACTAATATTTTCTTTTAATGTTTACTTAGTTTAATTTCCATCAATTCTCTTCTCGTAAATGCCTCTTTTCCAAACTTAATTAATTGTTTTCATGTCCCCACTTCTGTGCTCCTCTAAATTACTGCCCAAATATATGAATTGTTCCACTTGCTCCAAGTTTATTCCCTCTTTTACTGTTATAGATGGCTTACCTATTTCTCGATTCCTATCTTTGGGAATTTAAGTCTTTTAAAAATACTAGTAGGAAATCAAATTTCAACATTGGAGGAGTTACCTATTGGCTTTGCCATTGTTTTATTTACCTATTTAACGAGTGTAATAGAATGAGACTATAAATTCCCTTCTTCCACCTAACCCCTACGTATTGCATGAGGATGATTACAAACATCCGTGGCCTACGCGGAGGAAAATCCTCCTAGGCGAACCCGCAACCTCTGGGCTAGCAGGCGAGGGAGGTATTTCGCCGCTCCCAGAGATCGGTAACCTATTTCATGGTTTCACCTGACAATCAGGATATAATTTAAACATAATTGGTGTCACATTTCGGAGTATTTACAAAAGCAATCAAATTGGAATCAATAGCTCAATTACATACCTTAAAAGTCTCTATACAACTCAACACTTACGAATTAATTATTCGGGTAATCAATATAACTTTCAAGTATAATTACGGGCATTTAATTTAAAAGAACGCTGAAATATGAAGTTAATGATTTCTAAAACTACATAAATGACACGAATAGAGTATGTGATCAGATGATATATTATTTATTGAATTCAAAACCCTGAACTTCTAGCAAACTCTTTATGAATTATCAAAACAATATTTATTTCTTATATCCCTAAGAAATGTACACACACGTCATAGTGAAAAGTTTCCTGATATGGTTTCGTTAACTCTAGTGAAAATCATACAATGGAAGATTTCCTACAATTATTAAGGCGTGGATATTGCGTCATTGATACTGAAACTGCTGATGTATGACACCACATTCATTTTGTCAATTTCAACAACAATAGCAGTTATCAATACATATGTTTCATCTGTGTTTACAGGTTCAAAATTACGGAATACTTAACGGTGCATCAATGCTTCCTAATGAACACAAACACAGGTAAACGGACACCTCTAAATGACAGAAATTTGGTGATACTTTGTACAACATTTGGATTTTATTTGAAGTGAATAACAGACGCTGATTGAGCCATAAAACGGAGACAAAAAGACATCCTGATATGACCTCACAATTACACTACTCAGCAAACCTCTGATAACCAAGCTCGTTCGGCTGCTTTAAAAAGCCTACAACAGCAAAATAGGGGCAACTTTACGCTTCGAAAACTGCCATTATTCCACATAAAATTTCCACAAGTACTATCACAATATAAGAACTTATGAAACGATTTGGACAGAGCCAATTAAAGGACGTGCCATTAATATGTCTCCTCCGAATGTGTGCTAGAACTAAAGAGCTTTTGTAATAGTTTTAAGTACTTATTCCTCTTCCGGAACTTTACATTTATGAATTAGAAGTGTGGCTAGACTTTTATTGCATCACGTTTCTTTCAATCACGAATAACTTCAAAACTGTGGTCGCCATACTGTAATTTCTATTGACAACATCCGGGCTGCGCATGTTGGCGCTCCGGCTGAGACGTGTGTTATGTTTTGAGATGTGTATATAATTTTACTCGAATAAATTTATTAAGGTACTAAAACTATACAGACACTGAGGAAATTTTATAATTTTTAATGTGAGAATCAATTGGTCGGGAGAATGGTTTTCTGAATTTTAGTCTTTATTTATTCGATAACGTGCATCTTCAATGTGGCATCGCCGGCTAAGCACGTTTTTCTGAGTTTCGGAAAATTTAACTAGTAGCTTTTCATATTTTTCTCAGTCATTTACGTCCAAAATGGTATGGAAGAAATTAAGTGTTATCGCTAAAGAACTGGTTATTAAGAAAGTGGAACAAATTGCCTTTCAGTTGTGATCACATTTATGGTTATCAGTATATGTAATTTGTTTACAGTTAACAATGGATCAACCCTTACCAGAAGTGGCAGAAATTTCAACGCAGCTTGTAGCTGCTATAGAAATTACAATGGACCCATATGCAGACCAGCAAAGACGACTCTCTGCATATGAAGCATGTGAACGTTTTAAAGAATCATCCCCCCTCTGTGCACAGTGTGGTGTCTATTTAGCTCGTAAAGAAAATCCCCCCATCATAAGGCATTTTGGCTTGCAGTTAATGGAACACTGCATAAAGTACAAGTGGAACAGCATTTCGCAAGCAGAAAAAATATTCATTAAGGTTAGTCGTAAATCGTAGTGGTTGTGACAAAAATGAAACAGCCACGTTCTTAAGTCTCTTAAAAGTTAAACAGCCCTTTAATATAAACCGTGACGGTTTATCTGTATTGTGTATCAAGCTGATAATGGGAAGGGGAATACTTAACATGGGGTTAAGGTTGTACCTTGTGCATGTTTGTTATTTTTTTAAATAAAGGATGAATTTTGCATTTGAGCACCAGACAGCTAGAGATTTCTTTCATCCATAACAGTAGTATATTGATTCCTAGAGAAGTCAATTTTGAGGACGTGCAGCAGATTAGCACAACTATGAAATTTCTAAATATCTTTCACCATTCTTAATTTGTGAAGACGTTGCAATGAAGTTTGTGTTAGAAAATCTCAAAAATTATGATTGTGAATTCAAGGTTCACCCTGTATATCAAATGCCATTTTGTTGCACTGTAATATTAGTGCCCTGAATGAGCGGTCATTTCATTGGGCTCATATTTGTTTATGTATCAATCCCTTTTCATGTTAATGTAAAATACCTTTATGTGTATTTATCCATTTTTCTTATGCACATGCACACAAGTTGGGAGCAGGCAGAAAGGGGAGCTTGTGGATTTTATTATGTCCAAATGTCTGGGAGCCTTTGAAAGTGACGGTGGGGCATGTGGGATTAATAGATAGTCGTCTTTATTTTGGGGCGAAATTGAGACAATGGAGCCTCTTCTACCACATAACCCCGCGTCACACATTTACAAGATTAAGCTTACAGATAAATTTTACAAATTATACAGAAATACCAATACAGTTAATACATACGATATCTTAGGACTAATATAGAGCAACAAAATAAGTTGCCTACATTAGTTGGAACCATTTTTTAATAAAAAACCATAAACACAGTAATCAACCCGAAGGTCGGTTTAGTAGGTGATGGTAGAGCTCACACATGTACCAAGCCCGACGGCGTGTTTCCTTAAGAATCTGATAGGTTTTATGAGTGCCGAGGAAGTAGTTGGTTAAGACTGTCTGTCTGGTGTTTTTTAGTTCGATGACTGTATCTGAGGTTGGATAGATAATAGCGTGGGTGTGGTTTTGCTAATGAATATATAGTCCCGCCGTAATACCCATTTTTGCTAAGGGAGTGGTGGAGGCATTCAGTATATTGCTATGAGGCGTTATTACATATGCAATTGCTGTGAACGGAGAGGAAAACAGTATGGTTCATTGTGTGGTACGGCTCGCAACTGCGGATATGACGGTTTTATTCATGGTTTGTTGGTTTTTGGTTGACAAAAGTGATAAATGTTTCATTTGAAGAAGGATTTAAATATTGAAGAAACTTACTAAGGAGGTGCAGAAGAATTGAGGATGTGCAGAATGTTAATTTATTTATTTTGCATTAGTCCGGAAACAACACTTCGACCCTAAAATCGGACTTTGTACATTGATACTTTATAACAATTTGTCAATTACCTATACCCAAGCCCTAGGTGAAAAACCCCATAGGCGGGAGTCGAACCCGCGACCTACGGGTTGGCAGAGGAGGACGTTACCTCGCCGTCACCGGGGCCGTTTAAGGAAAAAGAATTGAGACTTAATTAAAGTGGAGAGATTTTAATTTGGAGACCAATAGAAGGAAGGTGCCATAAAATTAGCAGGCTCAGTGAAGAGGTTTGAGATTTTGTTTTTGGAGGAAAGTATTTTCGAGACGAGATTGGCATAAGGAGAGGCCATGTTCGATGCCTATGGTGGTGACTTTAATCTGAAGGGAAATTTTGACATTGAAGGTGAAGGCAATTTACACTATACTAATTCTTGTTGTTATGCTGGAAAACTATGGATTCAAATATTTTTGGAAAAAACATGAGAAAGTTGTCAGAATTAAGGGAGGTAAAATGTGTGAGGAATCGAAGGAGAGTTTTATGTTGTGTGGGGTGTCAGATTGTGTCCTCTAAGGTGAGGGTGAGATATTTTGGTGTAGTCAATCTGTGTCCATTCAAAACTTAATCAAAGGGTTTAGTGGTAAAATAAATATAAAAAAATTAATCCAGTATTTTGCTTGGCTTATCCCATGGAGAAAAACTGCTGCAAATGGATTCTATTTCAAAATCAAGTGCAATGCAAGGAACTTGGTTAAATTACATCAGAGTAGATGTTTTAGCAAATAAAGTATCTTATGTATTAGGGGAAAATGATATCGGCCAAAAATATTGCAACAAGATGGGTAGTTAACTGCTATTGCTCGATGTCAGACCATTGCATAATGTGTTTTCAAATAATTGGGTATTAATGCTAAAGTTGGGGAGGGGGGTGGTTTTTCCTACCAACACTGCATATAGGCAACTTTTTACATTATCTGAATAATCTTAGCATATGTATTCATTAGAGGAGTTCAGATATGGCACTATCATTATAATTCAAGAGATGTGCTCTTTTCGAGTTCAGTATGCTAACAAACAGTGTAAATTGTGCATATTACAATTGTTCTCAATGTAAAGATATCAGGAATACCTGCAGTGTTACTGAAAGATGCTTTAGAAAATAGATCCCATGAAAGATAATCCCAGTCATGGCAGGTGATTTTTACTCTTTGAAATTGTTGCATTGAAAGCTCCTGTTGTAATAAAAATAAAATGTCTTTTTTCAGGAAAATGCAATGCGTCTTTTGGAAGGTGGGACTGAACCACTCCTTCAGGAGCAAGCGCATATCAAAGCTGCCTTGTCAAGGGTAATAGTGGAGATGATCAAGCGAGAATGGCCCCAACAATGGCCTGGTTTACTGCAGGAACTGAATGCTCTATGCCAGCTAGGAGAAAGCCAGACTGAACTAGTTCTTCTAGTTTTCCTTCGTCTGGTGGAAGATGTTGCAGTCCTTCAGGTTAGTCTTAATTTCCTCCGAACTGCTGCTATCACTTCTTCAATCATGTAGGGAACTAGAACTGAATAGTATTGAAATGAATTTTGGAAATATTGTATGAGGTCAGAAAGGGATAGAAAGAAAGTGATTGGTGGAGGGAAAACCTAGTGGTTGGCAGAGGCACCAACCAGAAAAACCAGAAGTGCACTAATGGTTCAAATACCCATGAACTCCTCATGTCAGGCATTTTCATCTGTGCAATTTACTTTTGATAATCATTTCCACAGGAGATAGGACAAAGTTTAAAGTTGGCATCATAGGATCCTTTTTCTCAGAATAATCTGCACAAACCAGCTTCCCCGTAACCCACTCTTGGGTCTTCGTTGGGAAACATACTGGACCTGTTGATGACATGAGCTTTGTTTTTGTCTAATTAAGGCTGTCATGTGGCCTAGATTTCTAAGAAAGCATCTGACCAAATGTTTATGTGGCTTATCTCATGGTGTCCTTTTGCATGAGATAACTTCAGGAAAATATCATATGATGACGAGAAAGGGAGTATTGCAATAGTTCCTAACTTTGATGATGCAATGGAAAGGATATTCTTCCTCTATGAGGGTTAAAATTTCAGTCCCATCTTTAGTACTGCTGGTATTTATATTTTTGTGGTATTGTGACCTTATTTACCATTCATACAACAGTGCTCAATTTTTATCAATTACGACTTTATGCCATACTCACTTGTGGAAGTTAATTGGATGCAACTTGTAGAGAACAATAGAGACTACCATAAACTTTTTATTGTACTATTATGATAAACCATAAACACAGTAATCAACCCAAAGGTCGGTTTGGTAGGTGACGGTAGAGTTCACCCAGTACTAAGCCTGACACTATGTGCAATTCACACATCAGGGTAGGGGGGCCAGTTCCTTTCCTTGTGCAGGTTATGGCTTCCGAGGAAGATCTGGTACCCAAAAACTCATATAGAATGGATGGAGCTGCAGGTGCCCAGAGAGGCGCTATTGTCATACAATTTTTAATGAATATCATAAGCTATTCATGGCTAAAAGTTAGATGTACAGAAGTTCGGCTTTTGTGAAATGGTTTTAGTAATGCATTACTTTGATTATAATTTAAATAATGAATAGTTTAAAGCTACCAGTAATTTTTGTAACCACAGATCACCATCATCAATATAAAGCCAGTCCTCAACATGTTTAACAGGCAAGGATATTTCCCCTTCATTCTGCAAAAGTTCTTGACAATTTTCTGGTTCAAGTCCCATGGAGTTGAAATGCAAATCCATTTTTTACATTATTTTACACACATTTGTAATTGTGGATTGTGTCATCTTCCTCCAATAATCAGCCTAGTTGAAAAACACATGACTTAAAATAATAGATTTTTATATTCTATATTCTTCTCTCTCCCCTGCTGTCTTCAATCTCATCATCACTTGGCTAGCACTTCCTAAACTTCATTTAAAAACTCTTGCAATGCCTTACCACATGCTAATGAAAGGATGTCTTAAGCTGCTATTTTGTGCCATTGCAAGCTACGATTAAAAATGAAACCCCTACTTGTTTACCATTCAGCAATTCCACAAGCCTTCAAGAAGTGTTAAGTGGGGTAAAGTCTCACAGATGTGTTGTGAAGGTCTTTAGGAACTTACAGTGTACCATATGTATGAAACATCGCTCTAGTAAAGTGGAACATTTGTAGCCAGGAATATAAATTCTCTGTACTTCCCAGAAAGCCTGTTTTCTTGAATTAGAACTAGTTAATTTACGTTAATTGCGTAACAAAAATGTAGATCCTATCCATGTATTGATATATATTATTATTAGGTAATCTACTGGTTAAGGTAGGTTTTTGGATGGACACAACTATCAAATAAACATTTTGTAACTTCAAACAAACAAAACCCAATCCAGCAACCTAATCTACATCAGGTCCCTCTTCATCTCTGTGTACTTCTTTCCTCCCTTCATCCCGTCCAACATCCCTATCCTGTTCCTGCCCTTTCCTTGCTTGCCCAACATTTTCCCCTCTATTACCTTCTTCAACATTCCACTACCGCTCAATATGCCTTTCATCCATTTTTCCTGCCTCCATAGGATTTCTCTCAACAAACCTCTCTCCTCACCCACCATCTTCAGTACTTCCTCATTTGTTTTCCTTTCGGTCCATTTCACCTTCTCCATTCTTCTCCACACTCACATTTCAAAAGCCTCCAATCTACAGGGTTCGTCCGGGAAAGTAAGTGTACTGAGCTCAGGGAAAAAAATTTGTTACACGTTTACATATCTTAAGCTAATATTCCTCAAAATAGGACCCTTGTGAGTTGATATACGTGTTCCAGCGGCGTTCCCATTCCTGGAACGCTCCCGCGAAGGCATCATCGGGAACCTCTCGAAGACACGTCGTCACGGCCTCTTTGACGGCGTCCTAAGTCCCGTATCGCGTTCCTTTCAAACTCCTCTTTATCTTCGGGAACAGAAAGAAGTCCGGTGGTGCCAAGTCCGGGCTGTGGATCATTTTTGCAGTGATCCGCAAGTTGTGTCACGATTTCCAAACGATTGAGTCTTTGATCATCACTGAGCACTTTCGGCACCAACTTTGCACAAATTTTTCGCATCTCTAATTGGTCCCTAATAATCTCGTGCACTATTATTTTTGGCACATTACACTGCTCTGCTATCATCCGAACACTAAGACGACGATCAGAGTTCAGTACATCGCGAACTTTTCGCACATTTTCGTCGGTGAGTGTCGTTGATGGGCATCCAGGCCATGGTTCGTCGTCGACCTCTTCTCTGCCCTCCACAAACATCTTGTGCCAACGAAAGATCATGTTTCTGGACATCGCTGACTCCCCGTAAGCCTGGTTAATCATACCGACAGTTTCGGTAGACGATTTCCCAAGCTTTACCGTAAATTTGATGGAATAACGCTGCTCCAAAAACTTCGGCATCGCGTTCCGTGACGTGGGTCGAGCGTGGAGGTTCGCTTTAACAGAGCTCCTCACTACACCACAGCTCAGAGCCAACTGCCTTTTTCAGCGTCGCTTGCCAACATAACCCCCTCCAATCGCAGCCCGTCAGAGCAGTGCTGGGCACTCCTGGAGCGGCGGGAAAAAATCAGTACACTTATTTTCCGGACGAACCCTGTACGTCTATCCTCCTGCTTCAGTGACCACGTTTCCGCGCCATACATAGCTAAGCTCCATATCAGAGTTTTTACGAGTCTTGTCTTAACATCCCTACTCAACGTCCCCGTCATCAACTCCCTCCTCCTTGAAAAAGACTCCTTGCCTAGTGCAATTCTTCTCCTTACGTCCCTACCACTTTGACCGTATTGGTCCAAAACACTTCCGAGATATGTAAACTGCTCTACCTGCTCTATTTTTTCCCCGCCCAATTTAATATTTAGCTTAGCCTTTTTCTTTCTGGAAAATCACATAACCTTTGTTTTATTAATATTGATTCTCATCCCATATTTATCGCACTGAACCTCCAATTCACTCAACAATGCTTGCAACCCCTTGGCTGACTGAGCAACTAATGCTTGGTCATCAGCAAACCTAACCGATTTTATGAATTCCCCTCCGACTTTCATTCCTACATCCAGTTCTTCCCATGCCTCTTTAATTATTTCCTCCACACATACGTTGAACAGCACCGGTGACAATGGGCAACCCTGCCTTATGCCCCTTCCTTACACTGCCCATCCGGATTCTCCGTTCCCCACTCGCACCTGAGCAGTCTGAGACATGTACAGGTTGCGGATCAGTCTCCTGTCCCTCCAATCAATCCCTATTTTCTGCAATACACGCATTAATTTTTCCCAATTCAATCTATCAAACGCTTTTTCGAAATCTACAAAACAGGCAAAAACGTCCTGATTGTATTATATATTCCTCTCGATTAGTGACATCATTACTGCAATGGCATCATGCGTACCTCTTCCTTTCCTAAATCCAAACTGATCATCCCCTAAGTTATCATTTGCCTTACTCTCTATCCTTTTGTTGACGTTCCTGAGAATAACTTTAGCCGCGTGGGATATCAAACTTATTGTTCTGTCATCCTCACATGATGTAGCCTTTGCCTTTTTTGGAATTGGAACTAACACTGATCTCACAAAATCTTCCGGTCAGATTCATGTTTTGATACGAAATAAATATTTTAACACATTTAGACAAACATTTCTAAATCACTGCTGTCAGTTATTGAGCTATCTTTGATAATCCTATTGAATAACCACATGGATATTTTCTATCAAATGTAGACCCTGGAATCTAACCAGCGGCGCAAGGATATATGCCAGGCACTTACAAGCAGCATGGGCGAGATTTTTGCCTTCTTCCTTAGCCTGATAGAAGACCGCTGTAAAAGGTTTTGGGAAGCTTTGGCAGCTGGAGAAGCAAGAGCCACCGAGGCAGCTGCTCACGCTCGGGTTGTGCAGGTAATTTATTTATCAACCTTTGTTATTTATTTTGGGGTTTACACAGTTTTTATGAATAGCAGTCAACTCTTAGTTATCCAGTAAGATGTGCATGAGTAAAAAGAAATTGTATAGTAGTCATTTTTAAAATGTTGTACTTAATAATAAGATATTACTAATTCTAAAAGCAGGAAAATCTGGCTTGGCAGTGTGCATGGCTAGAGCCATCATCTTGGCGCCTAAATGCCCCTACACTTAGTACGGGTCCTGCTGTCGTAGTGTGCAGACTGTGGTTCTTCTACATTGCTCTCTGCATACTGTTAAAATGTGGGCTGCAAAGAAAATCCCGCGTTGTGAAGTTCTACCAATGATTAGGTTTTTTACTGGCAAAAAACCACAAGCTAATAGAAATTCAAAGGCAATTTTGCAAAGTTTGCATTAGAAGTAATAATGAGTGAAGCCAGAGTGAGGCAGTAGTTTACTCAGTTTGAAATGAACCGCACCAATGTTAACGTGAGGACCACAGTGGCCAGCCAACCTTTTGACAAGTGATCTTAGAGATGGCCAACTCTTGAAAATCATGGACATTTGTCCATTCACTTGAAAACTAAAAACACCACTGACACACAACATGTGTCAGGTTGTCACTCATCACTTAGTCAGTGCACAGTACAAATTTCCTGATGAATGTCAGCAGCTTTTAAGTTTGATGCCAGTTAAAACCCTATCAGTAAATGGATTTTATATTGGTGGGATTTCGAATTATGTTGTTCATTTTGACTTGCTACTGTAAACAAATGACTAGTGGCATGGCCTTCCAAACTTTGCAGCTCAAGTTGTATTGCCATAGTGTGTGTCAATACAGTAAACATTCAGCTCTCCCGACTACTTCACTTGCTACATGCAAACATAAGTTATTTTCTGGACAGCCCTCATACTTTCATGACATGTTCTAGTAGTATTGTTTTATACATATCTCTTTGTGATGTTGTGCCTGTTATTTCAATTTAACTAAACATAATTTTGGCTGAGCGCTGCAGTCCGTAATAAGCCACTCTCAGTAAATAGCTGGAGTCTGAATTAGCAATGATGGGTACAAGAACTCTTAGGGCAGTGTTGACTGCAGATTCAAATTCCATATGGAAAAAGATTTTAACAAACATCAGTAATCAAGAGCTAACTGCATCTCAATTAACCAGAAAAGTCTAATAATGCTGTCTGAGCCCCATTTTATACTTGTTTTATTACAATTACTATGTGCATTTGATTTATTTTATTGAAGGTTGTTCTTCTGACTTTGACTGGCTTTGTGGAATGGGTGTCAATAAATCACATTATGGCCCAAGATGGAAAACTATTGCAGATCCTTTGTGCCTTGCTAGACAAAGAAAATTTCCAGTCTGATGCAGCAGAATGTTTATTGCAGGTAAGTTCAAATTAAATGTTAAAGTAATTGACAATAGGCTGGAGTAGAAAGTTTAACATCATTTAAGCTAAAGCCAATTTGGGTGTTCACTCCATTTGGGAAAAATCAGGAATGTAGAAAAAGGAAATTACTCAAATTCCTTGTAATATTGGGAAAAAGTCATGAAAATACTCAAATTATTGAGAGAATAAGGAAAAGCACTCAAATTATTGAGCGAGGGACATAAGGTATTACAGTCAGGAATGTGGGAACTTTTTTCGTTTTGATAGTGGAATATGTTTTGTGGAGACCATCAAGTCGAGTCAATTTTTAGCAAGAGCCAAAAAAAAACCCTCATTTTTAACCCAGTCCTTGGTGACCTTTTGACTGGCTGTCTCCCTTATTTGATTTGCCTGATCGAAAGCCTCCTGACGAAACCACTCTTGGCTTACAGCCAGTGAGGAAACTCAGCACCCTAAGCATCAGAATTATGTCTTGGCCTTACACACTGGCCCTGCTTCCTACTGTGTAGCCATATAAAGGATAATCATCCTGATCTCATGTCAGGTGCTTCTCAACCTTAGTATTTACTTTCTTTCATCTTGATATGCATTGTATCCTGTCAGTTGAGCAGGCTTACAAAAGGGATATTGTTTTTTCAGTGATTGAATCTATTGGCTATTAGCAAAAGCTAGAGATAAGAGTTATAAGAATGTTGAGAATATTACTCGCATTACCTTTTTTTTTGTAATATTCATTTTCAAAAATAGCTATAATTTTGTGGCAAATACTTTAATAGGTTACCATCTGAAGGCAGATGTAGGTAACTACATGTTGGGAATTAGAAACAAGAGAAAATGAGTGGCCACCCGACCAATGCAGGATTAAAATGGAAATATTGAAAATAAGTATTCAGACAGTACGTAGATTGAAGTTATGATTTTTCTGTAATATGTAACCTATGTAATTTATGCGAGGGACACGATAAAATAAGATGTATTATTTCATGTTTATAAGTTTTTGGCATATAAAATTTGGCATAATCAATGTCAATATTTTATAAAAAGTAAAAAGGGAGCTTATTAGTTTATCATTTTCCTTCTTTATCATGTGCTACTCTGGAAATCTGCTGTTCCCTGGTAGTGCTCCTATGGTTGCATTTCCAACAGGGCTGTAATTTGAAGTAGTTGTTATTACATGGGGGACTTGTTTATGTTTATGGCTTGAATCAATGCCAGTTCGATGAAATTACCAAAATATCTAATCTGGAATTAAATTTTTATTTCCTTCAGATTGTCAACAGAAAAGGAAGAGTGGAAGAAAGAAAACCTCTTCTGACCTTATTCAATGATACAAGGATGACATGTATTTATCGGGCATCTGTCTCTGCTTCTGCAAAGCCCTTAAGTGAACCTCAATACCTGTTCTTAAAACGGATGACACAAGTTCTCACTGGTCTGGGAACACAGTTATGCACCTTATGGGCAAAGGACAGCTCAAGTATTGCTGGAATGATTGTTCCTCCTCCGAATTTCTCCATTTATTTGGAGTCAATGATCACGTTTACCAATCATCCCAGTCTTGTTTTAGCCCACTTAGTCAATTCTCTATGGGCTGCCTTTTTACGTCATGAGATGATTTCTAGAGATCAAATATTCCTTTCCTTTGTTCCACGTTGGGTGGAGGCAACAGCCCCTCGTGTAATCAAGGGAGGGTTTCCATCCAAAATGGACACCCCTTGTTCAGCTTGGTCTTCATTGGAATTTGATTCAGATGAGGAGTTTGCGACATTTTTTCACCGTTGTCGGACGGACCTTTTGGATGCATTTCGGCATGCCACGATGGTTGCACCACTGGTGTGCTTCTCATATGTGGAAAACTGGCTGACGACACGCCTGCAGCGGTCGGTGGAGCAGAGGGGTGAGCCGTGCACTGGTACATCCTTTGCATACCTCGAGTGGGATGCACTCTCTCAGGTGTTGGACAGTGTTCTGGGGAAGATATTGGCTACAGATCGTGGACGGCCCCCAGTTGAGTTAGGGCTTCGTTTGCTGGAAATGTGCTTGGCGTTTGAGACTGATGACCCCCTTGTCCTTAGCACGCTTCTCTCCTGCATCTCTGCATTGTTTGTGTTTTTGAGTATGGCACCTGGTAGTGGACTCTTGCCTCGAGTGTTAGATAAAATCTTTGCAGCCCTTATACTCAGCCCACCCGGTCAAACGAAAGAATCACGTAGTCGTGCTGTGAAGAATGTCCGTCGACATGCAGCTTCTCTCATGGTGAAGATTGCTCACAAATATCCCCTATTGTTATTACCTGCCTTTGAGCATATTGCTTCAACTGTTGAAGGTCTTGGGCGAGACCCTGGACAGCTCTCCAAGCTGGAACGAGTCACTCTGCAGGTAAGTGTTCTCTCTAATAATGTCAAATAAGTCAATGCTTTACATTCATGCTGCTCTGACATGTGCCAAAAGAAGTTTTGAGATTTCAGGGTAGCATGCTATCCCAACAAATATTTTTTTTGTGTTCATTTAGTTTATTAAATCCATTTTATGTCCTGGCCAAAAGTACATTTGAACAGCCATCCTTAAATAATGAATTTTCCAATCTCTAGAATGATTATTCCCTTGCAATTTGAATTCAGTTGATTTATGGATGACATTCAGTCATCACCCATTAATTAAGAAGTTGAAAGAAATTAAGAAGATTTCTTCAACTCTAACACCTAATTTCTTTGAAAGCTGAAGAAAATTATAAAATTGAGCTTGTGGAGGTTTGCCACTGATTGGCTCAGGATGAAGTTCCCTTATTTGACCTGTTGTAAATCAGCAAGAGTTTTTAATCTCTTCATCCTCACACCTTACTCATTTATGATCTTGATAGCTTTGATGTGAATCTCATGTGAGACTTGGTCCTGGAATTTTAAGCATTAGGTCAGATTTTAGACACCCAAACCACCAATTGTGAAATACTTAGTAGGTATAACTGTTGCTCAAAATCTCAACCCTTTGATTAGCATCAAAGGAACTTCTTGAAAGAGCTGTAGTGCAAATGGACATCCATCATTTTATTTTGAAATGGAAATTTTATCTTATAATATGTATTTTGATGTGGAAATGTTAATTATTGAGGGTATTGTACATAATTTTAGAAGAGGATTGAATCGACGGAAAACATTTATACGTAAACATATAAAACCTCATGTCTAACCTATATTGCCTCTGATAAAATGTGGTAAACCCTACCTGTTAACATCTGTTTGGCACACAAACAATTTCTGCATTTGGTCATCAATATTTACTATTTATCAATAATAATGTTAATGATTATTATTTTTTAACATTTAGAATACAAGTGGTCCCTATGCTAAGAAAATAATGTCTGCCTCTTCCTTCCAGCCTTGAGTAAAAAATTACCCCTACTACACTGTAGAGAAAAACTGGTATGGTCCTTTGGAAAGTTAATGCATTTCATCCTCTGCTATCATAGCATTTATTTCATTTATTAAAACAAACAAACTATAAGTTCTAAAAAAATGAACTTAAGTATTTATCATAATATATGATCTTGAGGCCCCAAGATATGGTGACTGTTAGAGAATTATGTCTAACCTTATGGCAAACACTGAGCTAGTATCAAATTTTCAAACTTACAATATGTAATCAAATGAAACTCTCTCCAGGGCTCATCTTAAGTCATAGATACCTGAACCTTTGCTCTAACAACCATTCATTCTTGCACAGATATTGACAGAGTTAGGCCTGTGCCACCAACAGCTGTTGCTGAAGAAGTAGAAGGGTTTAATACGAGGTCTGTAAATTAAGTAATGAGACTGGCAATGTAGCATTCAATGTGGCAACACTGGAGGTGCTGGGCTTCGAGGTGTGGTAGGGGAACATGTGATCCGCCTTCAGTATGGGTTTGAACTCGCTTGAGTGATTTGCTTGCTCATAGTGATTTTTTTTGTCAAACAGTTTTTTCTATTGTATTTTAAAAATGAGTGACATCAATTTTGAGCAGGTGTGCTATGAGGTTTTGCTTCAAACTTGGGCAGAGTACAATGGAAACTCTTGCTAAACTTCAGTAAGCCTACAGATATAGTGTTTTGTCCAGAACCCAGGTTTTTTGGTGGTTTAGGGCATTTTCAGAAGGAAGAAAGTCGATTGAAGATGAGCCATGAAGCGGAAGGCCTTCATCTTCAAGAACCAATGAAAATGTTCACAGAATCATCAGAAAAAGTTAGACAGAATGTGCGTTTAGAACAGTCGGAATGATCGGAGAAGAGTTGAATTTGACTTACACCACCGGTCACCAGATTTTGACCAATGAATTGGGGATGAGAAAAATCTGTACAAAAATGGTTCCAAAAAAACCTTTCACAAGACCAAAAGGACTTCAGGAGGGAAAAGTGCCTTGAATTTTTGGATTCGATTGAAAATTACCCCCATTTTATGGAATGTGTTATTACTGGTGACGAGTATTGCGTGTTTGTGACCAAGAAACCAAGGGCCAGAGCATGGAGTGGCTCACTTCAACCTCTCCAAGGCCCAAAAAAGCAATGACGAGGAAGTCAAAGATCAAATGCATGCTGATTTGTTTTTTCGATACCAAAGGAATTGTCCACAAAGAGTTTCTACCTCAAGTCCAAATGGTCAATCAACACTTTTACCGGGAGGTTCTTGAAAAACTTTGAAAAAGGGAGGCCAAACATCATGAACAACTGGGCATTGTATCACGATAATGCTCCTTGTCACACAGCAATTTCAATAAATAAGTTTTTGGCCAGTAAAAAACATTCCTGTGGCTCCTCAGCCTCCTTATTCACCTGACTTGAGCCCTTGTGACTTTTTCCTCTTCCCGAAGTGGCAAAATCACCTCAAGGGAACTCATTTTGGTACAGTTGAAACATTCAAATGGCTGAAACCGACCAGCTGAAGGCTATTCCAGTAGGGGAGGTGCAGAACTGCTATGAAGAGTGGAAAAACTATCTCCAGTGCTGTCTGGCTTCAGAAGGAAGTTATTTTGAGGGTGACAATGGAAAATTATAATTCCATTTGAATGAAAAAATTTTAAAAAAATCACTCTCATTACTTAATTTCCAGACCTCTTATTCTTTCTATTTTCACGTAAAAGTTGTGCATAAGTATTTGCACAGTGCCTTTTTGTGTGGAGTACTGTTTCTCTTGTCCAGTTTTGTGGTTTTAAGTACAATATTCTTTGGCTGGGCTTTATTGGCATATTTGCTTTTGGAATTAAAATTCATTTTTATGTAATACTGGAAATTTGATTTCCCTCTTCAAGTTAAATCTTGAATAGAATTAATCAAAAAGTCAGCTTAGGCCCTTACTCTTGTTTCATTTTTCTTTTTTGTATATGAGAGGATAGCAGTTTAAGGTTGGTTCTGAAAGATACATGCTCATAAAATTACCAGTGTATCATGTGAATTGTGTTCCATGTGAATTACTATGCTTCATACTATCTGAAACCCTTATAATTTGTGTAGCTTGTAATGTAATGTGTGTTGAGGCAGTGTTGTAATTATACTCAAGCTCTTCCTCATTATTTTGCTGTAGGAGGCACTACTCCTGGTAAGCAACCACTTCTGGGATTATGGCCGCCAAACTTCCTTCATTGCATCTGTAATTCGACCCGCAGCAGAGCAATGGCTGGCGGTTGCTGATGCGTTCCACAGCCCTCTATCTTTTATGACCTTTGTCGGTCTAGACCGACCCCCTGTTGAACCCTCTTCTGATGACTTAAATGGACAGAATCGTGCACACCTTATGTTTTGCGTCAGCCTCATCTTAGCTGTTGTCAAGCGTAGTGCTCGCCCTGAAGATGACCCAGATCGAGCTCGACGAGGTGGTTTTGTGGCACCAGGAGAAGAAGGCACGGGTGGAACAGTCCGCAGCCCCGCTGCTCCCCATGTGCTACCACTTCTACCCCCAGTTCTCTCCCTTCTCGGTGCCTTCAATGCCATGTGGCTTCCTGAGGTTAAGGCTCGCCTCTCTGAAGGCTATGCCAATGCCCACTCCATGCTTGAAGTAGACAAGGCCAATTTGCTTGGTGGTGCTGGGTGTCCTCTATATTCACAAGGAAGCATACTTCCACCCTCTTCTCCAGATGATTCTCTTGACCCTGCGTCCCCAAGAACATACAGACAAACACCATTGGATAGGATGCAGCATTTTCTGTCATCAGTGCATGATCAGTCATATCATATCTTAGGATCTGCTGGTCCATCTTTAGGCCGAGATTTGTACAGAATGCCCAACTTAGCATCGAGCTTGATATCTACAGTGTTTTCCAATTTAGAAGTTATTCCTGATTATCGTCTTAGGCCAATTTCAAGGGTTTTCCTCAAGCCCTTCGTCTGTGCTTGTCCATCGTCTGCGTATGAAGATGTTCTTCTTCCTATTCTTGCTCACTTCTGTCCCTACAGTAAGTATATTTGTAGCAGTCATCCATGTAGTGGATAAGAAAATAATTACAATATTGAACCAAACTTGCAAGTTCTTCTAAACTTTATGCCATTTTTTTGTGTGTTTAACTCTCATGAGATGAGACTTTCCTTCCTACTTTACTTTTACTTTACTATTCCTTTCACACCACATAGATATAAAATGCTGAAATATTGCTATTAAATATTTGATAACTTTGTATTTTTTGTGAACTGCCTGGAATTTGTGGTATTCTTCGGAAATATCATAGTTTATTCCTCTGCCATAATCGAGCCCTCTATTAAAAAAATCATTTCATGATTGTCATTCTTCAAAGTTGATTACTGATGGACTGGATTTGAATATAACCTTAAAAACATTTAAGAAATTTGGTCATATTTTTGGATGACTAAAATACACTGGTTAAATGTGCATTTATTCTCAAACAACACCAGTGTAATTCATTTTATGATGCTATAATTGAATTAAATGTATTAAGTTTTCCATATGCCCTGACCAATATTTGGGAAGCAGTTAACTGCTGATGTTTTTTTGGTTGGACGTGAATGTTCTCAGTATTACTTTGGAAATTTTGAAGTGACATAATTAAAATGTCTACATTTAATTTGTGGAATTTTGGACTGTTACCATATTTTAAAAGTCAGGGGAAACTTATTAATATTTAATTATTACTTGGGGAATAATTATTCTATTAAGGGAATCGGGTACTAACGTTAAGTCTATCCAGGAATGAAACCCTGTTGTTCTCCCCTCCTCCCTCCTTTGAAACCCTCTACATTTCATGAATTTGAATAGCTTTCAGGTCAATTTTCTATGATTTCTACTGTGCCTTTACAATTGTATTGTCATTTTATCAAAACTATTTGTCATCTTGTGATGACCCTCACATTGAGATGAATGACAGGTCCCTTTTGTGTTGTAATAGGAAATACTTTAAATTTGGCCTGCAACAACTTGTAGAATAGAATTAGTCAGGGTAGCTCCTTAGTTGGGACATTGGGAAAAGTGTGGGATTTTTTATTCGGAAATTTGGGGACAATATGAGGGAGTCACACTTTTGAAAGTGTTTTAAAAATGTTTTGCGAATCTGGAATATGGTATGAGAATTGAGAATTCCCATGAGAACAGTTTTCAATTTGATGGTCAGTTCAATTCATGCTTTCTAGTGCCCATTGTGTGTAAGGGCCCTGCCAAGAGCTAAAGCTGTAATTGGACTTCAGTGATATTAGTGCCACACAAGGTAATGAGGCAGTGATCCACACAAAAAAAGCTTATCAGTGTTCAAGTCCACTGGAGAAAAACTGGTGGTGTATTTTTTAAGAAACTTGGGAAAACCTAAGGAATGTGAATACAGAAAATGAAAGGCCACACTGTTACCTTCTTTATTGAGTAAAATTTTAATGATTTATTTTCTTGGTGCACTTCGTTGTGAATTTAAACACTAATTTCATTAATGTTGTTCATATTTCCATTTCAGTGTTTGTCCGTCTTTGTGAAAAATGGCAATATATTACTCAACTTTATGAATCTGGAGGAATTGATAATGATAATACAGATACACAGGTTAGTGTTTTTCTCTATACATAATTTTTATGTGCCATCCTTCCATCTGTTATTTCATGAATCTCCTTCCTTGTGGTGTCATTTATCTTTATCAAAACTCATGACTGGTTTCTCACGATACAAAATAGTAATGCTTTTACACGGTACAAAATAGTAATATAAGGTTACTAATAACTCTCCCTAAAAAAGTAATGGGATTAAATTCCTGCTAAATATTCCCCTAGTGAGTCATTTAAGATAAGACAATAAGATGTGTATTTGATTGAGAACAAGATGAGCCAATTTCCTATTTCAAATAATAGGAAATCTGTGTGGACAAGAGTTGGATGCAAATCTTCTAAATTGGTTGTATATTCTTTCTTGGTGGAATTTCACCGTAATACAATAGTCAGACTTTCTGTTACCTCTATCAAGTTGGGTGTAGTAGTTACATCACTTTCCATAATTCAAATACTGTGTGTTTATCCACAACTTCCATCATTTCTTCAGGAATAGTTATTTGTTTTCTGTTGCTAAATAATCACCTTAAGGGTCTGGGAGAAATGCAGAGTAAGCCTGTCTTGGAAAATGTGGGGCATCTTAATGAATATATATTGAGTGTAGGTATTCCACATTAACTTTGTGGGGCTATAAAAACATGGTCTGTTAACTGCTAACCATACCATACAAAGTTTGTATAAAAAGTATTGGCAACAATTTTTCCCTGACATGCACGGCAAAATTCTGACCGTCAGTTAAGTATGTGCAAGATGGCAGATCATATTGGTGTTGAGAAGATGACAGTGCTCACCAAAATCACTGAAAATTTGGCAATGTGAAAGATCTGCGTTAAACTTGTCCCATAGGTTTTGATGGACAACCAAAAGCAGAATCGACTC
Organism: Hetaerina titia; assembly: GCA_037158775.1. Lineage (NCBI taxonomy): Eukaryota > Metazoa > Arthropoda > Insecta > Odonata > Calopterygidae > Hetaerina > Hetaerina titia. Next base: position 90,806,701 of record CM073775.1, on the reverse strand, counting down.
TGCTTGTGAAGGCTTGCAACGGCATCATGATGATTCCTCAACACCCTTATAGTCCTGACTTGGCACCAGCAAACTATTTCCTATTCTCAATTGTGAAATCCTCCCTCAAAGGACACCATCATAAGACCCTAAGTGCCATCAAAGAAGCTTGCACGTGTGCCCTAAAGGACCTGCAAATGCAGGTGCAGGGTGCAAATCATAGATGTCAACCGATTTTGAATGTGGTTTCTAGTTCAGGCACGCTCAAAACTTGTTCTCTCTATTCAATGGTTTTAATTTTCTTTTCTATGGTTATTTTTAATTTCTTGTGGCTGTCTTCTTGTAGCGTTTTCTTTGGGGACATTATTGCCAGGGTTTTGTCATTTTCATTCATTGTGTAAAGAGTATTAGATGATGATCACAGTCGTCTTGGGTTTTCCACCTGGTCAAGTAGTTTGCTGATGCTTTAAAGGCTGACTCTGGGTTAATCCTCAGGCTTGTGTGTTTGGTGCTGGAGTGCTTGGTTCAAGTTTGTGGTAGTGCTTATCTCCTGTGTTTTCCTTGTGTTATTCATTAGTTGGAGCTCAGGCTTCTATAATTAGCTCAAGGTATCTGTAGTGTTGCAGTTTAAGTGCTATTCTTCCAGACATATTTCAGTGGCATCCATCAATCGATCCCAGTAACCATTAGAGCAACATAGTAAATCTGTCTTGTCAAAAGTGATTACATGGTCATTATTGCGGCTTCATTTTAGGATCACTAGATTTTCCAGGTGATCCATCCAGGAACAACTCTTGTGCCCTTTTTTATCTGGCTGTGGTGGTTCAATGAATTTCCTGGATGTATGCTTTTTCACACTCACAGGGTCCAACTCCTGGAGTCTTCAGTTTTTAGGTGGTTCTCCATTTCAATTAGTTGGTTTCACAATTTTCCAGGAAGTTTGCGAATTGCCTGAATGTTGTGCCAACCAGTTATTTTTGGGATTTTTCCCAAGACCATTAATATATAAGGCATGCAGAGTCTTTGTAATCAGTATTCCTAGTCACAGTTGCTTCTCCAGGACCACCTATTAGTATTATGTATGGATATGTGTATGACATCATGATCCCATAAAAACTAACCATTAAATCAATAATATAAAGGATGCTGCTGAATACAGTCAGTGGCCAACCACTCTTGATAATACCCCACGAAGGATGTTCATTATTCATTTAATTTTAGTATATATTGTAAATGCATTACATTTATATTGTTTGTGGATAATTTACTACTGTAGTTGAGTAATAAGATTATAATATTTTTTACTATCTAGTCATGGCCTTTTAAATGATGATACTATGAAGTGTTTTAAGATGTGCCTATTTATATTGAAGGAGCAATGTTGTTAGAAATCTGGTCCCTTCCATATCATTCAGTCATATAGCTTTGTTTTGTATATTACAGGAGGTATTGGATGATATGCTCAATAGGCAGCTCACTAGAGAATACTTGGATGTGCTGAAGGTTGTGTTGATTGGCTACAGTGGGAACATGCCTGGCATCAGTGATGGATTGGGTGCAGGTGGAACTGATGCAATGGAACAGGACGACCCAGGGTGGGGGAAGGGTGGAGGTGGGCGATGTGGTGGAAGCAGTGCAGGAAACCCCCTGTCAACACTGCAGAATGAATTGCTCAGTGACCTTGGGCAGTTGGTTCTAAGGAGTGAAGCCACACGCCAAGCAGTAACATTGGTAGTTCTGAGGTAAGTAATTATTCCATTGGAATTCACTTTGATGTCAAGTTCTTTAGATTTGCTGACACCTGCTACATTTTTGTCTATCCACCATCAGACATAAATACGAGGTCTGTTGAAAATATAGCCAACCTTGAAAATTTTCCCATGAACAGTAGTGATGTTAGGGTGGTGCCACTTTGCGCAGTGGAAGGAGACAGCGTAATGTGCATGCTTGAATTTTTTTCTCCGCCTTCAAGTGAGTCAGTCATGACCAGCTGGCCACTGAATGAAGTGCTGTCGTACATACTCGTGGCTTTTTGATTTCTCTCAATTTGACTGAATAAGTGGATTTTGTTGGGTTGTACCTATGCACCTAGAATCACTAACAGTGCATAGGAAAATTTGAGGTCGAATGTATATTCGACTGACCTCTGTGGGAAAATTGAAATACAGTGGTGCGTCATTAGAATATCAGATGCATATAATAATTATTTGTCAGCCACTCCTATTACAGAACTAAGTAATGAAATAATAATAACAACAAATTGAGTAGCTTCAGGTGTGATGTGGTGGAAATTGAACATAATAATAGATGGTAGCACTTGTCCACTTGATAGAATTCATTTTACGACCGGGTTTGTATGTATTACGTCATTATCAGTCCTGAATTCTATCAAGTGGAAAAGTGCTACCATCTATTATTCATAATGAAATAACAGTTTCATTAACCTTAAAAATTCTTCGCCATCATCATTTATTGATGTCATTATGGAATTTTCAAGACATGAATTAGTACTAATTGTTATTAACTTTTATTTTATCAAAATTGAGTGTAATTGCAAAAGAAACGTACGAGTATAAAGTCTGGGATTGCGGGGTTAGGAAAATCAATCTTGTCCACCAATTCCAAGGATTTTATTCTTCGTCTTGTTTATGTTCATGTTGTATCTTTGTAGAACTTGATCCAATACAATGAATACAAATTACCCAAAGCCGTACTCTTGGGGGCACTAGTTAGGGGACACGGGGGAGGGTGCAAAGAATAAGGATAACAAAACTGCACACACTCTCTCACTCCGGTATTTGCAGTGCAAATTGACCGTTGCAAGTCACAAACACACACGCACTCAGGGTTTACGGGGGAAAAAACCCCTCGCCAGGGACCACACACTCAGACAAGGCAAACAAAACCACATGCACTCCTTCACTCCGGTATATGCAGTACAAATTGACCGTCGCAAGTTGCAAACACACACGCACTCAGGGTTTACGGGGGAAAAACCCCTCGCCAGGGACCACACACTCAGACAAGGCAAACAAAACCACACGCACTCCTTCACTCCGGTATATGCAGTACAAATTGACCGTCGCAAGTCGCAAACACACACGCACTCAGGGTTTACGGGGGAAAAACCCCTCGCCAGGGACCACACACTCAGACAAGGCAAACAAAACCACACGCACTCCTTCACTCCGGTATATGCAGTACAAATTGACCGTCGCAAGTCGCAAACACACACGCACTCAGGGTTTACGGGGGAAAAACCCCTCGCCAGGGACCACACACTCAGACAAGGCAAACAAAACCACACGCACTCCTTCACTCCGGTATATGCAGTACAAATTGACCGTCGCAAGTCGCAAACACACACGCACTCAGGGTTTACGGGGGAAAAACCCCTCGCCAGGGACCACACACTCAGACAAGGCAAACAAAACCACACGCACTCCTTCACTCCGGTATATGCAGTACAAATTGACCGTCGCAAGTCGCAAACACACACACACTCAGGGTTTACGGGGAATTTAACCCAACGGCAGGGACCCTTCACTCAGACAGACGTAAAGATAGAAAAAGTAAAGGAACGGCACGCACTCCCTCACTCCGGTATTTGCAGAGCAAATTGACCGTTTGTGAGACGCAAACACACACGCACTCAGGGTTTACGGGGAATTTAACCCAACGGCAGGGACCCTTCACACAGACTAGGAATACGGAAAGGGGGAAGTACACTGTGATGCAGTGTACGTGGGGAAAAAATAGTGCCGAAAAACCTGACACCAGGTGTTTCGCCTGCCAAGCAGGCCTCTTCAGAGAAGAATAATCATTATCATATCATCATTAAGAATCATCATCAATAATTTGGGTAATTTGTATTCATTGCATTCATTCGGCCGTAGTACGTTCCCTTTTGCTTTATTGATCCAATACGTTTAGTGACCTTTGAAGAGCCTCCTGGTTTTCTGCTATTATTGCAATATTGTCAAATAAGCGTAGCATGTTTATCTCTTCTCCACTGATCCTATTTCCCTTTAATCCGATGCTTTGTGCTTCTCTTATTGCCTTCTCCAGGAACATGTTGAACAATGCAGGTGAAAGGTTGCATCCTTGTCTAACTCCTTTGTTAATTTTAGCCTCTATATGGTTTCTGTCTCTCATTCTCATTGTGACTACTTGCTTTTTGTCTAGCTGATAGATTATTCTTCTGTCATTGTAATCAATTCCAAGTTTTTCCTACAGTCCAAATAACCTGTTCCATTCCACATTGTTGAAGGCTTTCATTCAATCCATAAATACCACATACAGTTGCTTGTTCACATGTATTGTTTTCTCTACCATGATTCTCAAACAGAGTATGGCTTCCCTGGTTCCTCTGTTCTTCTTAAAGCCAAATTGGTTTTCTGATAGACTATCATTAATTTTCATTTCCATCCTTTGACTTATCATTCATGTATTTTTGTGACATGTGACACAAGACTCAAGGTTCAGTTAATTAAAATTAGCAATTTTCCACAAAAAAATATTTTTGTGGAAAATTGCTAATTTTAATTAATCATGTTATTCCACCATATCATGCCTGAAACGTCTCTTTTCAAGGTTCGGTGTTCCTCGCATTTCTCTGTCCTTATCTTTTTTGGTATTGTGATCATCACACTCCTTTGAAAGTCTTCATGAAGTCTTCTGTCTTTGTAGCTATCTTTAATTATTCCATACAGATTGTCCTTGGCTTTGTTTCTGAGTGCCTTGATGATATATCCATCATTTTTGTCTTCTCCATGAGTTTTGTTTTTCTTAAGGTCTTTTACTACTATATTGAATTTGCTCCTGAGTATGTATGGGCCATGGTTTTTGTCAACTGTTTCACTCTTGTCCTTCATCAGGTTTTCTTCCAGCGGCCTTGGACCTTGGTAGAGTTCTTCGATGCATTGCTTCCATCTATTGTCAATATCTTCACCTTCTATCAGTATATCCCCATTTATATCCCTGATGTTCTTGCTTTTCATTTTCCTTTCTCCAAAATGTTTCTTCATCAGTTTTTATGCTGTTTTGGTATTCCCCTTATTCATGTTTTCGTTGATTTCCTCACAGCAGCCTTCTATCCAATTCTCCCCAGCCTTTTGGCATTTTCAGTTGACTTGGTTCTTAAGCTTCTTGTAGAGCCTTTCCTTATCTCTGTCATGATCCATGGTTTCTTCATGTCGGCTCTCTTTCTCACCAGTTGCTCTTCTGCAACTTCTGCGATTGCCCTCATCAGTTCATCCCATCTCTCTTTGGTGCTCTTTCTCCTTCATCACCTAGTTTCCAGTCAATGGGCGAGGAAAATCTTTCTCTGGTGTATTTCTCCACCAGGAATTTTGGGTCCCACCTTGGGTCTTGTTTGGTCTTCTTAATTTTCTTGTAGTGAAGTTGGCTCTCCATAGTTACTAGGTTGTTATTGCTATTTATGTCTGCACCAGGGTGGCTCTTGCACTGCTTCACCTGGTTCTTGTATCTCCTTCTTAAATATATTGTATGTTGATGTATTATATATTGATATTGTAGATGCACACGATATCAGTTAATCATCATTGAAATTGAATGGAAAAGTCATTGGAAAATCATCTACTATCAGGCATGAATCAATGAGGTAGTTAAACACTGGTGAGGTGATGGCATCATCAGTGTGCTTTCAAAATGGATTTGATGGCATTATTCTTATGGGGTAGTTCTTAAACCCAAGTTTTTCAACAATTTGACTCTGCGTAGAGATATATCTGAACAGATTAATTCATAAACACGATGAAATGAAACTCAAAAATAAAATACCAAGATGCAGTAACTTTATATTTCCTGCCCATATTTTTCTGTACAAGCGTTGGTGGTGCTTGGATTTGGATGCAACTACTGGAAAAAGTGGTGGTGCTGCAACTTGCTAGGAAAGTGTTAAATAATTTCAAAGTTTTAAATGATTGCTCTGCCCTTTATATGTCATTTGTTCATGATGGAGGTGCCATCTATTATCTCTTACTGATCATCACTTGACCTGTTGTGGATGAATCATAGAGAAAACATTGCCTGTATTCATTTTTGGTTGTACAAATATATATCTTATAGTGCCTAGGTTTTTTTAAATTAATGGCTTCAAATGTCATCTATCCCATGAAAATTATTTCCTCCTACTATGTGAAACTATAAACAATAAAAGGTCATGATAAGTTGTTGGAAACCTCCCATTTTGTGTTCCGGTGATATAGGTGTATTATTCCTTTGAAACTTTATTTCTAGGGCTCTCTCCTGGCAAGATACAATTGTTAGTTTGAAAGCAACGTTTTTGGCTGGCCCACTAATAAGGCAGTTGGTTGGAGATGGGTCCTTGGATGATTCATGGGCAGCTCATGCCATGGCATCTGTGCTTGGTGGACTACAAGCCCATGGTCACCATGAGACTAACCAGAGCTTCCTTCTTGCCCTTGGAGTGCTGGTGTATGAATTACTGAGGCCAGCATTCCCCGCTGTAATATTTGAGGTTAGTTAACCAGTTCATGACTTGGAGATATTTGTGTAAAATGTGAGCGGGTGTATGATGTGAAGATATTTGGTACAATTTAGTATTCCTTGTGAAGCTGTGATTTTTCTGATTAATAAGATATTTGAATACTCGAAAAATGACTTGTTAAAAGCATGATTTTGGTATCTGTATGCCTTTAAACAAATATCTACATCTACATAATACCCTGCAAGCCGCCGCAAGGGCGTGTGGCGGGGGGTGTTAGGTCATCACCCTAAAGGAAAAAAGAAATACCGCATTCAAAACCAACACATACATGCAAACCCCAATCCACAGCAGTGCACACATTCATAGAAACATCCCATCATTCCACGAGCATGTAAACACACATCTACCTCCCTTCATTCCACAAGCATTCAAGTACATACGCTTAACTACAACAAATAATTGTACCCCAGGATGCAGCAAGAAATTTATCAGGAACGTGCAAGCTAGATTTTAGTAAGTAGCCAGGCGAAATACCACCACCACAAGAACGTGCTACATAAAACTCTCTCCTACCTAAGGTGAGGAATCTGGCCCAACACTGCAGGTAGGAGGAGGGCTCACCCATGGAGAGGGACAAGGAATGGAAGGGGAAATTTAGGGTATCAAAAGCAGAGCAAACAATACTGTAAACAGCAATACATTACTTAATGGCATTCCAATGCGGGCATGCGGGAAGGGTTTCGACACAACACACAGGAGGTTAGTGAAAGTGCATGCAGTTGAGTATAACTAATTGTTACCTAGATGCCGAGGGTGGCAAGTGGTATTTTTGTTATCTCTGAGTGTGACCCTACAGTTGTTATCCCGTATTGTTCGTGGGAAGAAGGAGTCCTTTAGTCTGCTAGTTCTGGCATCTATTTCCCAAATTTTGTATACATGATCCGAGCGACAAATATATGTTGGAGTGCGCATAATTTTCGAGACCTCGGTGCTGAAACATGCGGATCTGAATTTATTTAGCAAGTTTAACCTAGCATTGAGTCATCTTTCTTCCAATGATTCCCATCCCAACTCCATAAGCTTTTTTTCAGTGGCGCTTTTCGTTTTATCGTAACAGTTTTTCACGAAACGAGCTGCCAATCTGTCAAATATCTGTCTATTCACCGAATATTATAAATGACCAATAGTAAATGGAGAGAACATTCAACGAATAATTGTCACACACTGTACCATTTGGCAATATAAAATGTGTAATAACGTATTTATCTTTGTAGCTCCTTAGCAGTATCAGATTACTTGACTAATTTAAATTTTGGAGAAAAAATAAATATCCATAGCTCTGAATGTCAAATATCTATAAGGTGCTCTGCACTTCATTAAACTGAATATTATGTGGCCAAGCTAATGTTCCAGATGTCTGGTTAACATTGAAATCTAGATAAAAACATCCTGTATCCATGATTTATTAATATGCATAATACTTATTTTCTAATTCCTGCTTGTCCTTGTTTGCATGATTTTATTCATGTTGCTAGAATATTTTGTCGAATTTCAGTTTATTCAAAGAATTCTCTATCAGTACAACTGTATATGATTTAATTTTTTCCTTGCACATTTTCCACTAATTGCAATGAATGACTAAAAATATGACACACTTCATGGAAATTTTCAAACTAAATGTAATAAATAATACTTGTCAACATGTGGCTATATCATTTAAATACTTACATTTACATTATCTTGTTAAAAAGTACATTATATACCATCTAGTATAGTAAGTTTTGATAGCTTAAACATTAACCGACTCATGGCTGAATAGTGATATAACATTTAAGATTGTGCATCTTACACACAGAATTTTCTCAAGCCATAAAAGTCACTTCTTATCCCATAACACTGATGCAAAGTACGAGGGTAGTCCCAGAAGTACCCAAGCTGATGCACAGATGGCAGATGTTGCTTGAAAAGAATGACTATGGGAGAAAGTACCAGCCTTATAAAGCTTAAGTTTGAAGTTGGATTTTTAGTCATTATGAACAAAAGTTAAGAAGAAAATATAACCCCTAAATTGGCCTAAAACTTAAACTTTTGGAAGAAAAATAAAAAAGTTAAGATTACAAATAAACTGGGTTCAATGTGCCCTGCATTAAGTAGATATCCCCCTAATGTAATACATTATACCAGTAAATTACTATAAAACTTTGTGAGACATTCATATATTGACAGCAAAGCATCAAAAAAGTTAGATTATTTCAAAAGTCATTCTAAGAATGCATGAAATAATGTTGAAGTTGAATTCATCAGCGTGAATGTTGTAGTCCACAAATTGAATTGTTTTTGTTTGAAAAATATATCTTTTTGTAAACATAGTTTACCTGTGGAATATGAAATGCTTAGTGTTTATGAGGGATTTATTTTCAGTAAATTGTAAGGACTTAAGATTTGAAGTGTATCTATTGTATTTTATCATGATAATAGTTTTCCCTCATTCTTACAAATTACAGTTTTCCTTAATTTAAAATTTCTGATAATTTATTTTATTCTATTCCATCACTATGATGTAAAAGTTGTCTCACTGTACATGGCTTTCGTTATCATCATGCATTAATATGACTTGATGCTAGACCTTCATCATTTTCCATGTTTCCTGATCTTCTAAAAGAAATTCATTTTCAGAAAATCATTCCTAAGAATTTTAAGAGATATTAATCTTCACCTGCATTTTCTATTTCATTTTATTGAAACTTGCTTGCCTAGTACAAGCTTCATTTATCTGCTTAACGTTGAAAACCTATCTTGGCTCTGTTCTAATTGATAGAATCTCCTGTTGATGATAAAAATTTTATTGTCAGGTTATGAAGCAAATCCCAAATTGTAATGTGCAAGAACTGCAGAAACTAGATGAAAAAATATTCACACCTGCTCCCAAAGGCACAAAAATGGACAAAGTCAAGAAAGAAATATTCAAGAGGTTAACATCTCAGGTAAGAGACATTGTCCTCTCAAAGGTAAATTTACAATGGTGCAAATGGAAATTCTTAGTCACCGTAAAGGGTTGACTGGATACACTACTGCTGTTGTGACCATGATCTATCATGTATGGAAAACCATAAATTATAGAGAGCTAAGCATAGTAATGACTACAAAAAATCAGGCCTGGTTTTCAGTTCAATTGGGACCCAGCTACCCCATTGTGGTTATTTGTCTGTACATTTATAGAAATGGTTGGCGCATGTAAATTACTATTAAATACTCTAAGGGTGTTTGTTATACTAAATTCAGGAGTTAATAATATTTTTCTTCTTCTGAGATTAATTTGAGGTGCACCATAATGAAAATTGTTCAATGTTGTGGCTATCTAGAAAAATTTTGTTTTGAATCTTGTGTATTTTTAAATATGAAAATTAGTTTTTTCTGTGGTTCCAAGAGTTTTGTTGAGTCATTAATTGTCAATAGCAAGAAGAGTAAGAGAATCATGGGCTGAAAATTTTTGAGAACTACTGAGCTAAACCATAATTTCCTATTTTTAAACATGCCATATCTTGTTGGAAAAAATAGCTAAGGATGGTTTAATGAAATTTAAATCATTACCTCAGTAACCAAATGAAAGAGCAATGGTGACTGAAGAAAAATTCTCACTTCTTTATTTCTTGTACTTCTCCTTTAGTTGATTGGGCGCAACTTGAGTCAACTTTTCAAGAAAGAAGTAAGCATGACAAACTTGCCACCTATGTGTATTCCAAAGCCTCAAAGACCACGCCCTGTATTAGATGATGTTTTGAATGAAAGTGCTGTTCTTTGTTCATTGTTTAATGAAGAGAAACCAAAACATGGACACTTGCAGTAGTTTATACTGCAAGCTGCCTGTTAAAAGTGTGTAAATGACAGTGAACTGGGGCTATTTTGGACGAGGGTGTGTTAAAGTGTTAAACGATACCTGAACAGCAGAAATTAGCATTGGTTCATAATAATTTAATTGTGGAAACATTATAGGCCACATCTATGAAGTATGTACAAAGACAAGAGAAGGAATACAAACAAAAAAGCAGCTTGTGTGGCCTCTATCCAGGAGACTTTAGTTCATTATTTTCTAAGTGGAACATTGTATAGAATACTAAAGAAAGCATTTTTATATGTATTGTCAATTATGAGAAATTTTATACTTGGTTGGGTTTGAACAGTTAACTCTGAAAATTAAGGTACTTCATTTAATTTTGTTTAATTTTGTGCCTTATTTTAAGATTGGACTGAGATTTCATCTGTCAGTCGGAATGCATTGTGGATTTTGGATCTATGATAATGATCTGAATCCGAAAAACATATTGTTTTGTAGAGTTGTTAAGGAAGATATTTTCAAGCCTAAATAATTGTCAGATACCTCAATCTTATTTATTATCATCATATTAAGCATTATGCTGTTGTTCCATGTGGTTTATGTTCAATAGAATGACCAAATCTTTTGTTCTACCCATTTCTGTAAAATTTGAATTGATTATTGGCTATAAAATTTGGCTGGTGAATCTATAGGAAGGAACTTGTTACATATATTTTTAAAATCTAGTTATAATAAACTCATTAAATTTTTTGTTTTGAATATTAAAAGAACAGTGTAGTGGAGGTTATTAATTTCGTTATACCTAATAAATTTTTTTAAAATAAAAAGCAAGCTTTCCGCAGAACTAAATGTCCTATTCAAACTTATAAGCACATGATATTGTCTTATATTTTATATAGAGAACCTTACTGGATTAATCTGTTTGCATAACTTGAAAATTGTAGTGAGAGAAATTACTCCTGTGCATAGTTGTAGGCATAATTATTTTATTGACTAGGCCAAAAATATTCAATACAGATGAGTTGCATTTGAAAATACTGTATATATTTATGGTAACCAATAAGTGTACGAGTGGTGAAAGGGTTATTGCATCACTTAAATGCTTAAGATAAAGTACTTGACAACAGTATTTATGAATTAACAGGCATGATATTATAACAATGCCAAATGTGAGGTGTAATAATTAATTTAATTTATAGTTGTATACTTAAGCTGTATATACTCAAGGCATAATTTTATTTAGTTCTGTATCATTGAAAATATTTTCCTTTACCATCGTCATGATTGATTTATTGGAATGATTACAGTTATGTTCCAGCCATAAAAACCTTTGCAATGAATTATTCTGCCTTTAATATGTTAATTTAGTTTGGTATATTTCCATAAGTACTATTAATTGAAACCAGGTCTCACTTAAGCTATGGTTTTATTAATGAATTAGAAGCTGTATTGTAATTTACTCTATCCAATTATTGTTAATTTACGATATTTGTCTTTCAATGAATCATCTGATGAATGAACATGAACTGGCCATGTGCTCGGATAAAATTGAAATAAATCATTTGTAGATAATAATTTGAAGATATCTGTAGTTTTTTTTGTAGTTTCAATTGTTGGAAAAATAACATGGGTTTTTTTATAATTAGAATGGAAGTGAGACTAATTAGCTTTTGGTATATCTGAAGCCATAATGTCAAAATGATTTATATATAGCCTTGCCTTTACGTTTCATTCATCTTGCATTTCAACTGAGGCTGGTGTAATGAAAGTCTTTGTTTATTGCTTTGCCATATTTCATTCCTTTGACCAACAACTGGTGAAAAAGTGTAGTGGGTTTGTTTTCCTCTTTAAATGTTAGTTTGCTCCAGAAGCTCCTTTTCAGTTAGTTAACAGTGATGTGCCCAGCATTTTTAGTTAAGTCTGTGATTCTTCACTGTATTCCATATCTGTGATTTTAAAGTTTAATTTTTAGGATTATGATGCCATTCAACCTTTCTCCTTTGCACTTATTGATGTCCTATTTGTGCTTCTCTTATTGTGGATGTGTTTGGGATCCATAATGTTTTGTTGCTGTAGGTAGATCAATTCTTGCAATTGAATAATGGACTAATGACGTGATTTGTTTTAGAGTATATATTTATGTAATATATGGACCTCATTTTGAATTGTTGCATTAATTGGCACTATTGGTATAAATTCCTATGCATATATTAATTTGATAATAAAATCATTCAGTCCAGTGATTGTTTGGATTAGACCATTGGGGATGAGTTACAGTGTGTGTATTAAATATTAATGTTAGTGCCATCAACTATTTCATTGCCATGAAATGAAATTTCAATTTTGGACAATTTTTATAAATCATTGTGGACAATAAATGTTTGTATACCATTATTATTTTTCTCCATTAATTTTTGTCTTATATTGAGAAAACGAAATGTTACCAGCATAGTGTAACTTAAAAAGAACTTGGTATCTGTTAGGGAAGTGGTTGATTTTAAAAATCTTTTGATATTAACTTTTAATAAACAAACCACTTTACTTTTCCACATAAACTTGTTAATTTTTACAACCTAGGTTTCGTTATAGCATAACATCATCAGGTCAATGCTATAACTATGCTATAACGAAACCTGGGTTGTAAAAATTAAAAAGTTTATATGGAAAAGTAAAGTGGTTTGATTATTAAAAGTCAGTATGAAGATTTTCCACCAAGTTACGCCAGAAACTGTTTTATTTTGATACTAATGCAATATTAATTGAATTTATGTAAATAATGCACACTTATCAGTAACTATAACTTTAAATTATTATTGAATTAATTATCAAATACTGATTAAAAGAACTGCCTTATCATGAGATATAATAAATATGAAATGGTTCCTTATAGAAAAAGTAATGGTGAAATTGCAACTACTAATTACTGAAATAAGATAAATTAAATCAATTCCAACCAAAAGTGTATGATGCAGATTAAATTTTTTTTCCAATTGTGATATTTTGTATAGTTTTTGTCTCTGAGTTATGCAGAAATTGGACTTTTCAAATTTTTCAAGATAATATTCCAATTTAGATTTTTATTCTCTTAGACTTGTATAACTTTAACCAGTTTGTTTGTGATGTTTTGTTAGCTAACATTAATTCTCCTATTTTTGGTAATGGTAAGATTAATCCTTCAATCTCCAATCACTTCCCTGTTGTGTCCAACATTTAATCTAGCAGATGGTTTTGGTAAGGATGTGCAAGTTTTTTCTTTCAGTGAACCCAAAAAATCTAATTCTTCTGCACTAACTTATGTTTTCAAAACTGGCATGGCATTAATCTCCCACTACTTTTCTGTTTTCAATACAACTTTTATTTAAATTCATTTTATTCCGTACAGTTACCGAAATTAGATATATCATGGTTGTGCCAGATGAGATGGAAAGAGAGCAGCATATGTAAATGATAGGGGTAGTAAGAGGTATTAATGAAAGTGGAGGGGAAAAGTGCCTGTGAGGGGGACAGTATTAATTTTGAACAAAAAGGTAGGAAGAACAGTTGTAAACAAAACCGGTGAGTGATGATGGAATATTTTAGTCGTAGTAGTAGCTTTATTCCCTTGGCAAAATACATTTGTATGGAGTCAAGAGGAAATGCAAAGATGGCACATAACAGAAAATAGTACTATTAAAGGAAAGCCCTATTAATGTAAATAAAAATCTCTGTTCAAGTGTTTTCATTGGAGATTAAAGCATTACCATGAAAAATATAGTTTCCATTCAGCTTAACACTCATAAAAGTATTCACAGAGAGGATAAAATGCATACTACATATCTAATTTTTATGCCTTGTGGTACTTTATACTGTAGAGGGTAAAAAGTAAAGAAAACTTTACACTTCCACACACTTTTAATGCAATACGACCATGGTTTCAATGCTGCACATCATCATCGGGCACAATACAACAAAATTTTTCAACTTACAGTCCGGTGCCAGGTAGGGGAAGTAAGGGAGAGGGGTGGTAGCGTAGGTGCAGCAATCGTTAGTGGGTGAAGGGAAGGTGAGGGTATATGTTGGATGGTTTTGACCTCAGAGAGTACAAAGGGGGGTGTCTGCTTCCAAGGTTGACCCTCATTAACGGTTGGGCGGTGACTGTCACTGCCTTGGTGGGGGTGGGATTGGTGTGGAGAGGCATTTAAGAATTTAAAGAGAGGGGAACGCAAGAGGTATAGGATATCATTGATCACCTCAAGATTATTCGACTGAAGGGATTCCCAAATTTCCAACTCCTCCAGAGCATTCAGCCTGGAGCTACCACCCAGCAGTCCAACTACCACCCCTCTCCCTTACCTCCCCTACCTGGCATCGGACTATATTAGTTGAAAAATTTTGTTATTTTGTACCTGATGATAAAACCATGGTCTTATTGCATTAAAAGTGTGTGGGAGTGTAAAGTTTTCCTTATTTTTTACCCTCATCATGAAGGAATTCCACAAAGTTAAGCCTGAAACTGTTAGCTCTATAGTGAAATCACATGTCCATTCAAGTGATTTTTGCCTACGGACAATATAGTTATTATTACTATATCCAACTTGAGAAATTGATTTTGTATTATTTTTTAAATATAAATATTTCTGTAGTACCATTAATGCATTTTTATTCAAATACTTCAATATTCAATACTTTTGGTATTTACTGTTCCAGCCAAGGTAGTAGGTCCTAGTGGTGGTAGCAAGTGTTAAAACCTTGGCCAGTCAACAATTTTGAAATGGACTACATAAATATATTTGAAAATTAAGAAGTACCACATTTTTGCATCTGAGGCCTAATGAAGTGTATTTTGGGTATTCCTTGAGGAAAACTCTTGAGAGTGATGGGGGATTAGTGTGTGGGAGTGAGCAAAGGAAAGGATGGGAGAGTTTGGTTTAGGAACACTTAATACTTGAGGGCGTGAAACAATTAAGAGTTTTGCAAGAGGAATGGAGTTCAGAATGGGGTCATTCACAGCAAGAACTGCATAATTCAAAATAAAAATCAAGTTGCTTGGTGGGTAATTATGGAATTTATATTTTTTTCCAATTGTGAAGCATCCACATGCTTTTAATTACTTACTTCCCACAAGTGAATGCATGTCTCAACCTCTTCTCATTGCCATGCAAATGTCAGATAATATGCTTGGTCCATTTACAGAGGGCCTAATGGGTAGATGGTACCACTTGGGTACCATCATTGAGACCTGATAAAAAAACTATAAACACAGTTTTCAACCTGAAGGTCAGTTTGATAGTTGATGCTCAAGTTCACACAACACTAAGCCCAGTGGCACGTGAAATTCACACATCAGGGTAGATCTTTTCCATGTGCCATCTATGGTTTCCGAGGAAGTTTTGGTTTTTGAAAAATCACGCAGTTTTGGTGAAGTCGTGGAATTGAACCTGGACCCTCTGGTCAGTAGCCCAACCCACTGCCTCTGGACTAACATGTCTTAGAACCTGATGTCCAATCAAATTTAATTTTAGAAAACATCAGATTTGAACAAAAACATAGATGTAGTTGTGAATGAAAATAGTGAGAATATTCACAGAGTATCAGAGTACAATTCAGTTACTTATATGTTAAGGATCATCAATTCACAGTTTATAGGAGAAGATGTGAAGTCAGTTCAAAGTTTATTACTCATGAAATGTGATGTCTAACTCACGATGATTGAAAAGGAAACTTGATTGAGGAAATAGAGTATAGAAACTTCACCAGAGGAAGGATTACAAGAAAGTAATTGATCAAATTCTATTGATAGGAATTGAGCTCTTACGGCTAGTCGTATAGAATAAATGAAAAACTCCAATAGCCGTAAAATGTTAACCTTTCTAAATAAAGTACTAAGGCGGGTTGGCTAACGCGTTAGCCAACTAACCACCTTAGTACTTTATTTAGAAAGGTTAACTGTTTATGGCTATTGGAGTTTTTCATTTATTCTATGATCAAATTCTGACAAGGAGCATGCTTGGGCATGAAATACAGAAGAACGGTAGGTTATTATCTCAAGGAAGAGATGACAAATGACACAATATAAAGATTAGAAAGTAAACGGAGGAGAGAGCTATGGATAATGTGCCAGAATTATAAAGATATAAATTATAGATTCAGATGTGATGCGGTGGAACTGTTCCATAATAACAGAGACGAAAAATTGTAATAGTCTGCGTCTCTGTTATAATTAGAAAGACAGTTGAGAGAAGGAAATGAACACAAAAATTAGGAGGAAAAAAGAGAAAGAAGGTATCTACTATATATTTCAAATGAAAGAGAAATGTACTTTTCCTCAAAATTTATTAAGTTAAAGTACTTCTTTTTCATTTGAAATATGGACATACAAAACTTCCATGAAGTTAAGCCTGACCCTGTAAGGTATAAATGAGGAGATAAATATTTTCTAACATATGATTGGAGGGGTCGCGGTAGTCCAGGGGGTAGAGCATTGGACTACTGACCAGAGGATCCTGGGCAAGGCACCTGCAGCTTCACCCAAGCTATGTGATTTTTCGGGTATGATGTTGGGGGAAACCATAATCAGCACAGGGAAAGGAACTGGCCCCCCCTACCCTGATGTGTGAATATTCAGTTGCCGTCGGGCTTAGTTCTGGGTGGACTCTATCATCACCTACTAAACCGACCTTCGGTTTAGAGATTCTGGGAATTAGTGAAAGAACATGGAGCCTGTTTTAAAATAAAATGTCTGAATAAATCCCTCTTTTCAGAACACCTAATATAAAGTAACCACATGTGTTTTTTTATTCCCAAAACTTTGCACTTGGAGAGGGAAAGTTTCAGGTTCGATGGACTTGAGATATTGAAAAATTCCAACTGAATTAGACAATGACTTTTCTTACTCTTCCCACTACCCCAATAAGGTGGTGGTTCTCAACCTCGCTCTATTCCACTAACCCTTCCTGTTTGACTCTCATTGTCAACAAAACCTTCCTTGCCCCCTCTTGAGTTCACTTTCCCTCTTCTAATCCAGCATCATACCCCACCCAGTAAAAACCATCATGAGATGAGAAAGCTAATTCACTATTCACCTGTTGATGACTCAGTAAATTGAAAGCTAGGTCGTGGAATAAGCAACTTTATGTGGAAATATAAAGTAGTTTTGTGTCAACATCTAATATTTGAATTCTTGGTCAGTCTGTTTGAATCATTAGCCTAACTCACATCCACTCCTGTAGAAGCCCTATTAAGTTGTCATTTCTATGATTTTTATAAAAGTAATATACCAGCTACTGAAATTTATCATCCATCCAGGAATTAAAAAATATCTAGTTAAATGATTTACAGGTGCAATGCCAATACCTCCATAATGTATTCATCTTCTAATGCTTCACATTTACAGTTAGTAGTATCAAAGTTTTCTTTGTGCATAGCATCTAATAGGTATACAAATTAAGCACCTGGTGTATTTTCACACATGTCAATTAAGGGTATGGACTCTGAATTAGCATTTGAAAAATGAGGGATTTGTAATTAAGTAGTCACCATTTATTTTCTTTGCTTCTCCAAAGGCAATGTGTATTTACAATGCATTCTCTCCCACCACCACAATTACACGAAATTATTGTGTCATGTTTCAGTTACAGATTTGAAATACATTTTCCAAAATTTATCACATCAAATTAAATAAAATTATACACCACTGCATTAATATCATACAGTCCCGATGAGATTATTTGGCAGATTTCAATATTTTCAAATGAATGCTAGTAATATTTCAGGGCATATTGCTGACCAAATAATGAGTAATACAAAACTTAGGGCAACTTTTACCCATTATGAGAATATTTCATTTGTAATACACATTTTTATTACATACTTATTGCACGTCAGAAAACAAACTCTCAGAGATATCGATGACTTGCAATTCTAGATATTATTTCTAAGCTGCAGCAAGGGGGGATCTAAGTCACAGAACAATTCTTTCATATTATGTAATTTTTAGTATTTAAGTTCAATGAAGTTAAATAAGGATATTTGCAAATCAACGTGGAATTCAGTTAACATTTGGTCTTCAAGATGACTCATTTATAATGAATATTAATTAGTAAATCATAAAACAAAACATTCACCAATTAAACATGTAAGTAATGCAAGGATCAACAGATAGTTACATAAGTCAATATTTCACCAATAGGTGATTTTTGCATCATATTATTCAATCCCAAAAAATGAACATAAAAGGCATTCAAACATTAAATAAATTTTCAAAATAATCAAAAATGACATGCAAGCAGCAGATACATTCTGAATGAATGTGATAGAAATAATTCCTTGAGACTGAATTTGAGCAAGCCTAGGTGCACATGAATGTGCAAACGTTAACTTCCTTTTGCTCAGAATAATATCTCGAACAAATTATGAACATTTAAGCTGGCATTGTCTTTGGACGGCTCCAATAAAAAAAATACTGTACAAATAAAAATCAACATATGTACCGTGGAGATCTCAGCTAGGACTAGGTTGAAAAAGCACAGCAATGCATATCGCTATAATGAAATATCAGAGTTTTTAAATTTCAGCAACAACGTATAAAACTTACCATACAAAATAACATAGAAAATTTATTTTGTACTAAATAAAAAATTCACAAATAGCTACCACATTGTGTCATGGCAAGACAGGCATAAATAAACATTTATCAAACATAATAAGAAACCAAAATGGTAAAAATAGGTCCTGTTTCATGGAGCATACACAGAAAGTAATTTATAGATTTGTTAAAAATTGCACAAGTTTCTTCACAGAGACATACAAGAAATTTGCACAAAACATTTGTTAATTGATAAGCCAACCTCATTCTCCTTGTTAAATATATATTACATACTTGCAGCTCCAGAGAATATAGCTTTTCGAAACAGGCATATATTTACTCAAATCTCATTACCATCCCCCATGCAGCACAATTCTAACTCACTCAGAAGTTCAAGCTGTTGGCTACCCAGGAGTAAAAATCTTTGAATTACAGTTGGCAACAATGAACTCCTACAAAAATGTTGCTGGAAAACTCAATAGCACTGCTAAGCAGTTTTTCACTACATGACTGTAAAACAGCCACTAACAGTTGTAGTTGCAACATAACTTTATGCAGCCCTCAACTGGATGACACCAAACAAATTACAGCTTGGGAATTTTTTAAACATCAACAGATAAGCAAAAGCCTATCTGAAATAAACGAAATCTGCCATTAAATAAGTAAAATTGGTGTAGCTTATATGTAAATGCATTTTGGATACGCATGTGCTTAATTTCATAATGATTGCTTCACAATATTATGTAAAGCCAAGGAATGTACATGAGAGGGAAGTTATCACAGAAAATTACAGAGGTATGTAATTATGAAGGATTAAACCCATAGGATGAAAGAAAACATCCAGTTAATAAATAGAAACATCACCAGTGTTAAACGTAAAATCTTAGTTTTATAGGAGCAACGTGAATGTTTTGTGCCCATAGTCACACCGTAAGTCTTGGTAAATCAGTGTGAAAGGAAACAATTCAATTCTCCAGGTCATGTAAAAATGTTCCCACTTTTCACAGATAAAATCCAACTGAACTGTGGCCCACTCATAATGTTCATTCACCCTTGCTGAGGATTACCAAGATGATGCCAACAGACCTGGAAGTACCAGAATTGATGGCACATCCTGAGCAGCCATTGTCACCGATTCATTATAGCACTCATTGGTTTAGGAGAATCTACTGCAACAACCTCCTTCTCCAATTACTGTTGTTCTCCCGTTAAGAGATGGCGAATTACCATCATACCTTGGAAGCTCTTTGCATCTGGCTTGCTAGTGAAATAAAACAATATTAATATTAAAATATACAAGTCAACTAAAATAAACAGGTGCAAGTGAAATAAACCACTGAAATGCTGACAAACCCAAATAATATGAATATGAAAGAGATAAATAAATGTAATATTAATATTTTAGTATTAAATGTTAGCTTTAAAGTGCTAGCAATCAAATGTAATTCGACAGCTATCGATTGGGCCTCTTGGATAGAGTCCAATATCTCTTGGATTAAATGAATCAGTTTAGACAAGCAACAAGTTCTAATGATATCGCTTCATGTCACAAGAAATAATAAATGCAAAAAAGTAGGTTATAGAATTATTCTACTACACCTCTGATTTCGAAATTATCTTACCTCCATTAGGTCAGCGGCAATCTCCATAAACAGTCTTTCCACATTATCTGCTTCCTTGGCAGACGTTTCAATAAAATACATATTATGCCTGGCAGCAAAATCTTCTCCCACGGCAGTTGGTATTTCTCTATCCTCCCTGTCTGTTTTATTGCCTAAAAGTAAACAAAGACCGATGCATGAGAATGATGCCAATTCATATTACAACATTCTCCACATTTTATATTCCACATATTTTCACAATGTTACCATCCGTCTTCACTATAAGCACACTAACTCTATTGTAAATATAATATTTGTCGCACTTAAGCCCCAACATACCGACAAGAACACGGAGAACTTTACTGCTTGCATACTCTTCTATTTCTCTCAACCAGTCGGGTAGACAGTCAAAGGTTGGTTGACACGATATGTCATATGCAAGGATTAAGGCATGAGCAGAACGATAGTAACTTTGGGTGATAGACCGAAACCTTTCCTGTCCAGCTGTGTCCCATATTTGTAGCTGAAAACACGGAGCATTTACAAAATGACTCACTTCGGTCATGCCAATGAGTAATTACCAAAAAATATTTTAAATAAAATAACCACGTTTGGAATATAAAGACTAAAATTCGATACCTTTATCTTTTCCCCTTCAATTTCAACAGTCTTTATCATGAAGTCCACACCGATTGTTGCACCTTGCCCAGGCGGAAATAAACCCTTGAAATGAAGAAAAGGGGTACATTAAACAGGGTCCTAAAAGTATTTGGCGATTTAAAGAACAAACTACATTGCAATTTGGTACTAGTACCTGGGTAAACCTTCTGACAAGACAAGTTTTTCCGACACCTGCATTACCAACTAGCACCACCTTGAACAAAAATTTATAATCTTCCATTTGGAAGGTCTTGAACTCTCCTGTAATGATCCAAATGATTAAGTCGTAGATCACATGATAAGTACCGAGGAATATATCGACAATGTTCTAAAAATGGGTACGAATTATTAGTGCAGAATTTCAAAAGTGTTGTTGACATTTGTAATAATTTAATCGGACGTCCAAGTATTGTAATATGATCCTATCAAAAAAAGAAATGCATGAGGTAAATTTTAACTTACTCAGCACGTATATCCTAAAGTATATAAATAGAATCCATTAGAGTCCTGATAATCTTATCTATCAGACATACGTGAAGGAGCAGACAACAATTTCCCATTGCGACCTCTTTCGACATTTTCCTTAGGTAAAAGTTGAAATTTATTGGCTGAAGTCCGTTGGGATAGGATTGTAACAGACATTTCTATTCGTTGAGAAACCAACTGAAACACAATGATTGGCTTCCAAGCCAATCAGATTTCACGTATCATTTATACGATACCTGCGGTGTAGGACTCCATTTTAGGTGAAGTGCATCGTGGAAGTGAATTAAGGTTAATAAATGTTGTCGCCGATTACTTCTGCTATTTATAGGATTTAATATAAAATTATAAATGCAGCTTGGCTGTGCATTATTAAAAGTATTATCGTGACGCACAATTTAAGCGCTGCGCTGGCAGATGGATTACCGTTACAGACTGCTTATGTGGAGTGTGAAATGGGTGTCTTTGGTATCTTGTTGCGCTGGATGGTGTCGTGAGGAAAGGAATACCTTAGTACTGTAGTTAACCAATTTTTTTAAAAGTGCCTCGAAGATAGCCACAATGTCGAAAGAAGTCGCGGACGAGTATGCATCATCTTTGGCGGATCTCACAGTCAACAGCAAACCTCTGATCAACATGTTAACGATTCTTGCGGAAGAAAATATTGATCATGCCCCTGCAATCGTCCAAGCTGTGGAGAAACATCTTACAAAGGTTAATTATTAGGTTTTTAATTGTGTGTCTTGGATAATATTTATTGAGTTTTATCTGGATTTTAACATTCTTTAATTTATTCATCGTAATAATACCAGTCAAAATAATTTATGATTGTAACATATTTTTCAATAAAAATATTTAAACTGTAATAAATTTGTTCAAAGCGGCACATTAAATTGAAATTTCAGAAGTAATCCCTCGAGTTCACTATTTTGTCCTATCCGTGCAGCTAACCTATTAAGAGAAAACCAACGGTATACATTTGCAGTACATTACTCTTCCATAGTGGGCATAAAAATTAAGAATGGATGTCCAAATGAAAACCTGTATTCTATGTAATATTGTTAAAATAGAAACTCCAGTATATCTGTTTCTTTGAATCACAGCTCTAAAATTAATTCACGGTTTGGCCATTCAAAGTGACACATTGTTTGTTGCTTAATTTTTCTGCCATGATTTGTATTTTTGTCTTTCAATTATTATGTAACGATTTTATGCAAATATTAAAGATTGTCGTATATTAATTGGGTAATTTTAGTTATCCTGGTAGTATTTGGTCCCATGTTTTCCTTAAACTGCAACGCTTGGTCATCACATCGTTGCTACAAATTCAGTTTTTACCGCGTTTGATGCTTAAAATTGCATTGTATAATATATCGAAAAAGAACTTTGATATTTATAGTAAAAACGGAAACGTTATTAGAGGTTTGATTAAAATGTGTAGAATTGATTTTGATTACTAAAGGTTTATTCAGTCAAATTTTTTAGTTCAACAATTTTATTGTTGTAATTTTTACGAAATATGAAGTAAATTGAAATTTCCAACCGGAAAGGTGTGGCACATATTTGTTGTAATTAATGGAAAAATAATTGTTGACGATTGATGGTTGTGAAGAAATCCTATTCAGTAATATGCAGTTAAGTTTCTGCCAATAAATTAGATTTTACATAATCATTTACAAAATTAAGAATTTTCCAACAACTGTTGAGAAGCTTTCCTTGCATTGGTGATATTCTGCGAGACAAGTTCATTTGGACCAGCTTCATATTCGTAAACCACCTTTGGTGTGGTCGGCATTTTTCGACTTTTGGAAAATGTTTACGTTGGCACATCAATTGGCTTTAACATTTTACTGAGTATGCACACATCAAGGCACTGCCGCCATAGACAACAACCACCGTGTGTTTTTGACAACTGCAGGTGATGCCAGAAATCAAGCTGCCAGTTTTGTACCTGATTGATTCCATAGTCAAGAATGTAGGACGTGCTTATGTCAGCCTCTTCACCCAGAACATCGTTTCTACTTTTTGCAGTGTCTTTGTAAAGGTGCGTGAATTAGTTCTTTTGGCATGCAATGACTTGACGATTCCAATTATCCCCCCTTATGTTTTGCTAATGTAAAATAATTAACTGTAATGAATATAGTAACATTTTGTAGTTTTGCAAACTTAAGAAAACTAATCCACCATTTATGTTTGGTGCAAATGATGTTGGTGGAAATATTTGAATCTTAAACTATAGAGTTTGATCCATGTTCAACTGCAGGAAAATTTCATCAGTATATTTCATTGTATTATCTAATCAGTGTTGTTTTTACGTATTTGTGTTAGATATATTTCCAGGGAATTAAAACAGAAGTATCTTAAGCATTTGCTGTAAAATATTCTGCAACTTGTAAAGTTCTGATAGTCTATGTATGTCTGTTGATTTTTATTTCAAGTATCTTAAGTGGCTTAATGCTTTAAAGTTGAAGTTTTTAAAGGAAATTTTGCTAATTCACGAGTTCTCATTAAATATATTTCAGAGAATCGTAAATGCCTTTGAAGTTTTGAAAATATTTGCTTAGGATACTTATAAGTCATCAAATTTAGGTGGACGAACGTACCAGATCACAGATGTTCAAGTTACGCCAGACTTGGAATGATGTGTTTCCATTGAAGAAGTTGTATGCTGTTGATGTCCGTGTGAATTCAATGGATCCAGCATGGCCCATCACTGCACCCACTCCCACCACCAGCATACATCTAAATCCCAGATTTTTATCAATGGTAATGCTTAGTTCTATCATTTTGTATTCCTCCAATTAGTGCAATGAAGGGAATCGAAATGTTTTGTGAGGTCTTTTTGGCATGCATAACTTCCCGCGAAAGGAAATAGAGTTGCGTAATGTTAAACCCCCATTTCTTTTCAAGAAATTATTTTTCTGTGCTCTCTACTTAGCTGATATACATGTTAATGCAATGAATCCAGTTTGAATTGCCTGGCCATGGCCATGCATGTAATTTTTGCAGTGCAGGTTATTGGTAATTTTCTGTGACTCTTGTTTTACCAGAGAGTAACAGTGCATCATGGCAAGATTCTTGCGGCAGTCCCTTAGATCATTAATAAACTTAAAACAAGCTCTATATAACATTAATCAGGCACAATTAATGAAGCATTAAGTTTCCGATGGTCGAATTTGGGCTCAGTTTTAAAGCCTGAATTGGACTCTAAAGAGGTAGTATAATCTAGGGTGGATGTGTTCCTTGAAGTCTGAATTTGCAAACTAATTTCAAAGGTAGATGGTTGGAGTTGACATAGTTTCATAACATAAAAAGTGCTGAGTAGTAAACTGCACATATTGCATTTCCATCAATTCTTTCCGTATATAGTTAGTGCAAATTTAGTGTAAACCGTAAGTGGTTATCTGCGCTTATTAATGTAATTGGCACGGTTTGAAGTATTCTTTAGAGATCACCATTGTGTTATTGCCAGGATGATTACTCTGAAATCATTCACATTCCACAACTTCTGCTCTTTCTGATACTAAAAGGTTACCAATATGAATAAATATTTTGTATACTTAGTTTGTTAATGAGACATTTAGATTGTCATCTTCTGCTTAATCAGAAATCAATGGTGAAAAATATTTGTCACCAACACATTCACTGGAGATCTCTCTGTGTGTAGAACTTAGTTTGTGTTAGGAGCCAACATGTTAACCAATAAAAAGAGACGTTTCAGGCTGATATGGTGGAATATCATGATTAATTAAAATTGGCAATTTTCCACAAAAATAAAATTTTTATTAATACGACCGGTTTCAATCTTCTGGTGCTCTTCTACTGCTCCTGGTGGTCACCAGAAGATGATGTAGTTACATTGAAACCGGTCATATTAATAAAAATTTTATTTTTGTGGAAAATTGCCAATTTTAATTAACATTAACTAAGATGTTAATGAATTTCAGCCACTCGGGCATGAAATTTTACACATAAATATAGGTTAGATATTTTTTCTTAGGAAAATGTCATGGCTGCACACTGTTAAGTTAGCTTTTTAGACTATTTTCTCAGTGAAAGGTGCATTTTTCTATATTTTGTCTGGATTTTTGGAAATGACTTCAGTCTTTTTTCTGAGAAATTATAATGAAAAGGAAATTCCAGAGGAACTGGCAGTGTAAGGTTATTGACACATAAGAAATCTTTTGTTTTGTATTCATTTTATGCATGAGTAACTGATTCATAATTAGTCATTTTAAAGATAAAATATCATGTTTTATGTTGCATCCGACTTCGTATTTCGCCGTTAAAGTTGATATTTGCCATATTTGTTAGCATTGTGGTAGTACAAAATGTAGTTCTATCTGTCCTTTTTGTCTTTGTGAAGATATTGATTAAATGTTTTTTAATGGAATGGCTAAGAAGACAGGCATTTTTACCAATTTTTTTGGCAAATTATTTATGTTGGAATTTTCCATATTCAGGTACAGGTGAAGAGTATATCAATTGCTAAAGGTGAAGAGTATGCCATTATCAACTGACATATAGGGGGGTATAACATTATCAATTGGTGTGTCTCATTTGCTGCATTGATGTCACTTAGAAAGAAGGCTAGGCTATTCTCTGAGTTTGCATGAATTGCATATTATTTTATAGTTGTATAAAATTGGGAACATGTTTGGAGTGAACTATGAAATCAGGTGAGTGGTTGATGTAGTTGGTTGGCTTAGTAATTTACTCTCAGCGCAACATAAGAGCCATGCTTTAGGATGCAGTTTGAATAGTCCTCATCACAGAGTTTTCAGAGTTCAAATTTGCAAACTTTCCAGATTGATTGTGCTGTTTTACCTTATATTTTCCAGAGGATTGCCATGGGTAAAACTTAATTCCCTGCACATGCCTGTAAGGATTGTTTTTTAGATTGGTCCTGCTGCGATATTGGGTATGTTAATAGCATTAGGTGCAGAGGTCGAAATCAGAGTAAACATTTGTTGTTTTATTATGCTTGAGGAAATAGGAATAAGTTTCTCTGGACTAAATAACACTACCCTCCGTTTATGTACATTGTATACTGAAAAGGCACGACACATGGGATACCTCTTCATTCCCTGAGGTTCTGAATGAATGTTTCTCATTTATTAAAATCACATTTTTGCCTCCCAAGGTAAGGGGACCAGTTAATTATCAGTTAAGGTTATTGATCAATTCTAGACATTTCCTTCACCTTAGTAGGAACACAATATCATTCAATACATAATAGCATATAACAATACAAAGCCGTACACAAAGAGCAGAATGTTGATTTTTGAACCTATGTGGTGAATAATGATCTGGCTGGTCTCCTCATTTTCTGAGACTGAAATGGTATTGCCCAAAACTGAAACCTTTGAACTGCAAAATGTGTTGACTTAATATCCTGACAATTATTTTTCTCAGAGTTATTATTAGGAAATGCACAAACCAAATTTCTGCATGGAGGATGTCAGTCATCTGATGAATAACTCCTATGTTATTTATGGACGTGACAAAATTTTGATTGGATGTGACAAAATTTTGATTGGACGTGACAAATTAAGTATTTGGACTAACTATCTCCGTAATTCAGTTAAGAAGCCTCTTAACATATCCTTTCCAAACATTTTTTACCAATACCTTGTCATTAATGATTAACTCTTTAACAGCTATTGGTGCATTTATGAACTGGAAGTCAAAGGTGGCTTTTAACACAAGCTGTTCTAGGGAAAATTGAAAGGGTTTCGGATGGACATTTCTTAGTTGTATCTCTGCACACCAATAGACCATTATGTGTTCCTGTCTATTTATGGCATTGGTTATTAAGACAGAACATTTTTTATTGCACATACCTTTCTGCTAAGCCATTTGAAGCTGGATAGTTGTAAGAAGGATGAATGGATTAACTTTACACAATGTTCTGTACAAAATTTTTGAATTCGAGCAAAATGGATGTAACATTACTACCAAGGTTATATGAAGACCAAACATGTAAAAACAATTTCTTAACCTCTATATCATACTTTGTGCAACTGAAAATAGCCATTCTTGTGCATTTTTCATCTTTTTTTTCAATATCAATCTGATTATATTGTTTGATATTTGCCCCCAAACTTTGTAGATTATTTTCTATTTATGGCCAGCACACACATGATCTCCTCAACAGTTTTGAATGGACTGTTGGGATGGCCTCTTATCTAATGTAGCTAACACTCTGGATTGTGGCGTAGAAGGAATCAGTAATTTATTTCCACACAAGAGTCATTTTTCCTACAATAATAATGCACTTTAATGCTTTAAAAATGGATTCTAGGCTTCTATCTTAATTGTTTGGTGGCCATGCATTTCCAGTATACTCTTTGACAACTTTTGTAAAATTTCATCTACATGCATCCTTTCATTGATCTCCATATTCGTTAAAGGAAAATCATTTAATGTATTTAGAATACATACTTTTACATAAGTATGCCCCATTATGGGTAAAAATGATAATTCATCTACATAGCCAGTGGAGGAAGTTTTTTATACATAATTTTAAGCTTCTAATAGTATGCACCAATGCTTGAATGCATGTTGTCACTAAGGACATCCATCCTTCTGATGGTGAAAATGTTATCTTGGGACATATGGTAAGACTATTTTCAAACATGCAAATAATTAGACATTTTTTATAGCAATCACCCTTAACCCTTCATGCTCAGCATACACAGTTAACCCTTCATGCTCGGGTTCTTAATAATTTTGTTCAACTCTTTGTGAGGTAGTTGGACAAAAGACATGGGTCTCTCCATTTTATCCTCTGAGTGACTGAGAACATCTCCTACTCCATAATCGGAGGGTTCACAAGTTAAAATTAGTAGTAACCCAGGATCATATAGCACCGAGAAGTCATTGCTTGACACTATTTGGTTTGCTGGAAAATAGCCTTACATCCCACTATTTCATTTCTATCAAAGCATATTAAGTCAAATAAGGGATGCAAGACTGGGATACATGGGTACAAAACAATGATAAGTCAAATTTTGCAAAAATGACTAAGTTGTCTTGCATCTCAAGGTTTTGCAGCTGCCATGGTAGCATGCATCTTCTCCTAGGCTGGATGTACACACTTCCCATCTACCTTGTGATCAATATACATAAGAAGGCTGAAAAAGCTGATATTTAGGTTAATTAATTTTGACACTATGTTCATTTAAATTCTTCAAGACATTGAAAACAGACTGAAGTATGAGGTGACCAGCATATGAGGGCATCCTTGAAGTAACCGGACGTATTTGGGATACCTCTTAATATAGACTTGGGTCATGTGCAACTCCATGATACATGATTGAATCGATACAATTCTTTTGAAGTATTAATTTCAATTAAGTGATGACTTCACCTGTCATCAGTTACTAATGTGTATTAAAAAAATCTAAGACTTTCTTATATCCAACTTGTGTTTTCAATAAAATCTATTTTAGGTAAGGGGTGTTAAGGTACCTTTTAATGCTTTGCTCAATGTGATTTTTGAAGTTAACACACAAACGAATAGTCTCATTTTTATGTGGGTGAGCTACAATAGGTCACTCATTAAACTTGTATCTTGAATGGCACTCCGTTTTGTTCAAGAATGGTAACTCATTTTCAACCCCATCTTTCAATGCTTATGGTGCCTGACCAACAGGATGAAACAGGTTGAAGCATTATGCTGTAAGTTTGCCTGATAACCTTTAAATTTTTATTACCAAATTCTAGGAAATAAATGTTTTCTTTTATCCTTCATTTTTGTTGGGTATATATGTATTTTCTTCTCTAGTGGAATATGGTTACTCATTTTTCTATTTTTCCGTACCCTGTTAACAAGTGATCAGCAATCAAGACCATAAATAAATTCCTTCCACTTAGTAACTATAGCATTCAACCACAACTGGCCCAATATTGTTTTTGTTACTCAATCGTCTGCAATGAATTATGGTGCTTTTAAGGTTTTTTTAATTCCCCAGACATGACTTCTACATCACTTGACAATGAACCTTGATAAGTTGTCCAATTGGAGAGTTTTCATAGTTGTTGAGTTTTCTTGGACGCCTGAAAAAAACATCTTCCAACTGTCGTGACAATTATGGGACACATGCACCATTGTCTAACTCAAAATTTTCTTTAGCTGGTTAATCACCGAACACTAATTTTACATCAACCAGGTCACTCCCTGGATGTGTGTGGAAATCCACAATTCACACTCCCTGGACCACTGCACAGAATAGAGATGTGTACCACCAGGTAGTTACTTCTGAAGCAATGCTGGCCTGGATAAGTAGATGAATTGTGGATTTCACACAATGACAGGCTCTACTCTGTTGGCTGTAAGACCTCCCATTGGATTTGTCTACTGGATCCCTTTGATTAAATGTAGGCCTTGAATCCTTTCTATAAGTAGATTTATGTCTGACTGGTTAAGTTGACCCTTTTTCGAGCCTTTGACATCTTATGAACTTCTAAACCTTTTAAGACTTGCTTTACTAGTGCCATCAGCATCTTTCTCTACTTAACAAGCTTTAAATGGTTCAATTCCACCACAACAGATAATTTTGTGTACTTTCTTTGATTAGATCAATGTGAAGATAGTAAGGCATCATCGAAGAAGCTTATGAAGTCACAATTACTGGCAAGCTGTTTTGGGCAAATAATGTCTTAAATTGGAATTGCAAACTATAGGCATGAAGTTTTTAGATGTAACACTTCAACATATACTCAAAAAAATTTTTCTTTTAATGTGGAACAATTATTTCCCAACTTTTCCACACCTAGAACCCTCAATATTATGTGACTGACTTCATACCAAGCAAATTCATACCTCCAAATTTTGCATGGTCACAAAATACTTCTAGGTTAACCATAAATTCTATAAGCAAATACAAAGCACAGCTATAGATATTTATCTTTCTATATTGTCAGCATATTATGCACCATTTTAATAGTGCAGAACACCCATTTTTCACCCAAAACATAGGTAAGATATGTAGATGATATTTTTGGCATAGGTAAATGCAAAATTAATTAAATAGGTCAGAGTTAAAATAGACTACTCAGCGCAATAAAATTTAGGTACAAAGCAGAACAAATGACTTGTGTCCTATTTTAAAAGTGTGTCATTAAAGGCCAAGGTTCATTAGAATTTGATGTACAGATAGAATACACTGATCATTACATCAAAGCAGACTGATTACACACCTACTGACAAATGATATTGTTTTACTTCTAAAAAAAATAATCTGAGCCAGACTCACCCAGTAGCTGGGGATAATGATTGAACTTCACATTGTGGTTGTACTTACTCTGTGTGGAAAACACATTTCCTCGAAGATCCCTATCAAACCCTAAAATGACCTTGGTAAAACGTTACGGGAGACATCGTCTTTCAGCTGATTACAAGCCTTGACACCAATATGCACAATTGAGATACAAGTTGCTTCTATTTCTTATTGAATGCCCTGATAACTCTAAATGTTTTTCATTGGGATTTTTGTCTAAAGGTAGGTAAATGTATGATACTGTTTCATGTTTTGGGCAATGCTAGATAGCTAAGTGAATTTGGAAACCAGTTCGATAGGTATGGGAAGATAATTAATGTATGCATACAAAGGTTGTGCAGTTTTTGAGACAAGGAAAGCTAAGTTAAATATTAAAATAGGTGTTCATTAACTAGATCAGGTAGAACTTTCCAGAAGTGTTCTGGAGCTAAATGGTCAAAATAGTAGGGATGTAAGAAGAAGACTAGAGTTATGCAAAGAAGTAGAGGATGTTGATAACAGGGGTATTGAGTAAGGGTGTTAAGAAAAGGTTGTTAAAATTTGATATGGTGTGTGGTTTTGTAAAAAATGCATGCAGAAACACTGTAACTGCAACAAAGCAATAGGGAAAGATTGGAGGCTTTTGAAATGTGGGTGTGGAAAAGGATGGGAAAGGTGGAATAAACAAAAATGGAAACAAATGGAAGTGTTAGAAATGGAAGTGTTAGGCTTGGTGGGGGAGGAGAGGGATTGTTGAGAGAAATAAAAGAAAAAGGCATGTCGAATGTGATGACAGGAGGAATGTATGTATGCAGAATCAAAGGGTTTTGTAGTGGCAAATGTCAGGTTGTGTTTTGTTAGGATAAGCCTATACTGTTGTATCATCTGTGTTCATCCAAAACTTCTTTTAATATTAGAATACCAATAATAAATAAAATTGTATTGGAACTGTGTTAAGTTTTATGTAAACATTTGTCTCTCAAGGAAAATCAAACTTATTTTCTTATCAGTTTGGTTCTGAATAGCTACACATTGTGTTTACTGATGTGAAATATATGCAAATCTTAAAATATGTAATGACAGCTGTTTAGCCATTGAAAAATTGATGGAGAACCTTGATTTGGTGGACAACCTGAAAGGAATTTATTTGAAACAATGTGTCTTTACCTGATGATTAGGATTAATTAAAATTGGCAATTTTCCACAAAAATATATTTTTGTGGAAAATTGCCAATTTTAATTAATCATGATATTCCACCATATCACGCCTGAAACATCTTTTTATTTGATGATTAGGAGTCACTTTAGTTTTCAAATTTTTAAATACAAGCTACCGGACTACTGCTTGGTCACAATTGGCCCCTGTACCTGACCATGCCTGTTTTCTATCATGTGTCTGTCCCATGTACTTGTGCATTTGATAGAAAAATCTATACGCATTGAAAAAGTGGAAGTCTGCTGCTGTCGTTTGTTAATATGGTGAAGACTTGCTTCAAATATTCTTGTACTGCATTTGTTCAATTCAGCAATTTTGCTTTTGCTGTGAGGCCTTCTCTCTGCCGTTTCAAAATGGTTGTTATTTTTTATTCCTTTGGAAATTCATGTGATTAGAGTCATATGCAAGAAAATGGCAAATTTTATTTCTCAACGAATCATATAAAAAAATCTCAATTGGTATAATATCTCGGTGTGTAAAATTTACATATCAGGGTAGGAGAAGCATTTCCTTTCTCTTGCTTTGTATAATTTGTAGGATGGTGTATTATTCAATAAATCACGTACCTCGGATGAAGTTCAAATTGCCTACAGGCATTACTCTGAATAATTAATCAAATTAGGCACTGGTTTCAACCCCGTGCAGTGCCCTCTTTGGACTACCACAACTATCAATATTCATATGTACCCAATTCCCTCTCAGACACATGGGGCATTAGATGCAAGTGTTATGGCGCTAGCTTTTTATGTGTAATTATTCACATATTCAGAAATATAAATATATATTTCTGATAAATTAACACTAAGCACATTATTAGAGGCCCGTCAATGTGTTAGCATTCACAGAAGAAACTCAAGGTATGCATTAAAGGTGGATAAACTCTAATTGCTGTCTTGCTAAACAGTATGCATGATATTGCTTCTTCATAATTCTTTTTTTCCCTTACTGCCCGCATATAGAATAGCTTCTGCTTTGGCTATATTTTGCAGGTTTTTACCAGTAAGTTGGATAACTAAGTGATACATCTATTTTCAGGAAGTAAACATTTAAACTGTTGCTCGTTGTAGTTAGCATTACAGCTAATACCACTTGATGAACTGACTTGTTAGGGCCAACCAACTCCTTTAATCTCTTCGTTGCAATTTTCCACAGTTAAAACTTTATTGCCGACCATGGTTTCGATACACTGTATCATCTTCAGGTGAGGGAGAGTACAAGGAGAAAGGATATATATACCAAGGAGGGGTGGCATTGGAGGAGGGAGCGGGTGGGAAGGGGGGGTGGGGTTTTGTCACACAAAGAAAGGCAGGAAAAACCAATGGAACCCCCGAAGTGCGGGCAGCTCACTCTTCGGAGGGGGGGGGGGGGAGGTGTCGCCATAATGGTCACTGAGGGAAGTTAATAGACAAAAGTGGGGAGGGGCAAGAGAGGAACTGAATGTCGTTAAGTAGCTCTATCTTCTGGTTTCTCTGTTGGATAATCTCTAAACTCTCGAGAGCGTCCAATTTCTTGCTCTTTTCGAATTTATGCAACGGCTTAAATTCAAAATCCGTTCAAAAACTGAGAAAAAGTGCCGTCGAGCTCCACACAACACTCCTGCCATACTCCAACCCCTCACGTAAATGGTGCAAAATCCCCTTCTCAAACTCTTTGTCCTATAGAATTGCCAACATTCTACCCAAGGATAAATTCCGTGTTTCATTTTACACCCCATTTTCCATATCCAAAGCACTCTGCTTAAACAAAGATAAATTCGACGTCGAAAAACAGTGTGGTGTTTATGAATTAAAGTGCCAATGTAATGCGACTTATGTGGGACAGACTGGACGAAATTTTGCCACACGCATCAATGAGCATCGGAAATGTTATGCGTTAGGCAACACCACATCCATCTTTGCCACCCACCTCTTGGAGAAGAACCATTCCCCGGATTTTGAATTTAAGCCGTTGCATAAATTCGAAAAGAGCAAGAAATTGGACGCTCTCGAGAGTTTAGTTAGAGATTATCCAACGGAGAAACCAGAAGATAGAGCTACTTAACGACATTCAGTTCCTCTCTTGCCCCTCCCCACTTTTGTCTATTAACTTCCCTCAGTGACCATTATGGCGACACCTCCCCCCCCCCCCCCCCCTCCGAAGAGTGAGCTGCCCGCACTTCGGGGGTTCCATTGGTTTTTCCTGCCTTTCTTTGTGTGACAAAACCCCACCCCCCCTTCCCACCCGCTCCCTCCTCCAATGCCACCCCTCCTTGGTATATATATCCTTTCTCCTTGTACTCTCCCTCACCTGAAGATGATACAGTGTATCGAAACCATGGTCGGCAATAAAGTTTTAAACTGTGGAAAATTGCAACGAAGTTTTCATTATGTCTCGATTCCACAATATCATGCCTGATTCTTCACTTTTCGTCCTTTAATCTCATTTTTATACTTTTAATGGTACAGAATAAAAGGGTTGTGAGGGTATTTGTTTAAACAGTAGTGATGTTACTGACCTCTTATGTATGAATTATTTTTGTTATGTGCTTATTCAAAAGAATTTTTTATTTCTGACTTTTAATAATCAAACCACTTTACTTTTCCACATAAACTTTTTAATTTTTACTACCCAGGTTTCGTTATAATATAACATCATCAGGTAAAAATAAACAAGTCCAACACCGTATATATACATATCTCTGGGCGGAGGGGAAGAGGAGGGAGGAAAGAAAGGATTGGTTGAGCTATGAAGAGGGGGGCAAAAGTCTATGGTTTGAGGCGGATAATATTATATAATTAGCTGGAAGGATATGGTCAATACAATGTTGCAAAAAGCCCACCTGACATCAGATTAGTTGGCAGAGGATTAGGGAAATGATTATTATGAACTGGGAGAACGGCACTTAGTAATTAGTTAGGTGACTCAGTAGCGGGTTGGGAGGAGTCGCTACATTGTTGAAAAAGTCTCACTTGGTTTCAGGTGAGCTGGCAGGGGGTGAGGGAAAAAACAATAACGGGGAATGTGAAGGGTAAAGAAAATCGTTGGTCAAAACATCTTCCCCGTAATTCGTGTGTTGAAGGATTTCCAACTGCTCCAGCGCATCAAGACGGCACCCTTTCTTCTCAAAATGTAAAAATTTGGGAGTAAAATCGCTGGTGTGGCTACAATCTCTCAAGTGCTTGGCGAATAGTGATGCGGAGATGTTATTTTTAAAACAAGCTCGGTGTTCCTTTATTCTTGTTTCAAATCTCCTCCCCGTCTGGCCTATGTATATCCGGTTGCAGTCTTTGCAGCGGAGTTTGTATACTCCACTTTTGTGTAGTGGTTCAACGTGGTCTTTCGTGTGGCATAACATGTTGCTTAAATTAGTTTTATTGTAAAAGGCCGGTCTCACTTTTTCCTTTGGAAGAATTCTTTGTACTTTTAATGATAAGTGACCAAGAAAAGGGAATCTCCGCCACTTTGGCTGGTTTTCTGTATATGTGGGTGAACTATATATGGATAACTTTGCTAAACGGGATAGTTTCTTACGGTAAAGGGTATCAATTAAATCTTCCCTATACCCATTGTTCACTGCAATTTGTTTAATGATCTTTAGTTCTTTAAGAGTGTTTTCTTTGGACAAGGGGATAGAACATACTCTGTGTATCATGGCGTGAAAGGCCGATAATTTTTGAGCGAAATAGTGCCTAGAATTATAGTGTATGACATGGTCCGTATAACACAGTTTTCTGAAAATAGAAAAATTAAAACTATTGTTTTTAATGGTAATATTCAAGTCCAGAAAGTTGAGAGATCCATCCACTTCTAATTCCTTGGTAAAATTTATGTTTGTCTCTGGAATTGAGGAAATTGAAAAAAACTTCCAACTGTCTTTTGGAACCCGTCCAGATGCAGAAAACGTCATCAACATATCAATACCAACAAGAGGATATTTTTGATGAGGGGATGATCTGAGGAAAACAATATTTGCTGAAAATTGTCCAAGAAAATGTCTGCTAGTAGCGGGGAAAGCGGAGAGCCTATTGCTAAGCCGTCTTTTTGTTGGTATATTTTGCCGTTAAACACGAAACTGTTTTGTTCTACACACACTTTTAAGGAGGAACACAATTCCAATATCACTGGGATTGGAACCCTTGCTTTAACAAGGGTAACTTCCGCAAGATTCAGAGCTTCTGATCTTGGAACACTGGGGAATAAATTTGTGACATCAAATGATACCATTAAACACCTGGGGGATACTATTTCTTTAGACAACACTTCCACAAGTTCTTGTGAATTTTTTATTCCGTATTTTGGGGAAAATTTGGAAAATTGATTGAATAAGACGTTTAACTTACTAGCCCAGAAGTGGTTAGGGGCCAAAACATTGGAAATCACAGGACGAATAGGAACACTGCTACACATATTGCTTTCACTGATTTTGTGGATTTTTGGCAAACCAAAAAATCTGGGCACTGATAGATTCATTTGTATTAGGTTGCGTTTCTCCCTGGGGCTTATTATCACTTCACATGAGTTTATGGAAGCTTTGCACACTTCTTTATGTAGTTATTCTCTCTAGCACAACTACTGCATTACCTTTGTCTGCTTTGGATACAACAAGGTCTTTTTCCGAAATCGTGCCTTTGATTGACAACAAGGCTTTGTAGTCTTTTGAATTTTTTAGAATTTTGTTAAATGATGGCATGTTGGAAACAAAGGATTGAATCTGTGAGGCTATGCATTCTTTCGCACCGGAGACATCTTTCCGAAGGGCTAAATCTGAATCTATGGCTAGATTTTTCAAATCACGAATTGAAATAGGAATATTTGGGCAATATTTCAGCCCTTTGTTCAGTAAACTTTACCTGATGATGTTATGTTATAACGAAACCTGGGTAGTAAAAATTAAAAAGTTTTATGTGGAGAAGTAAAGTGGTTTGATTATTAAAATCCAGTATGAAGATTTTCCACCAAGTTATGCCAGAAACTTTTATTTTTACTTTTTTATTTCATTTATTGTTGATATTTCAATTTTAAATGTCACCTCATGAAATATGAATCCATTTTCCATTGTGGTAGCAAAATTATGTAAAGGAATGAAATACTTTGTTTAAATTGGTTCTGCACTATGTAAATATTTTTTCTCTATTTTTAATGTTTCTGTTTCCATAATTGCAAGAATCTTGGCTTTGGAAATCATAAACTCAGTATTCTGGAAATATCTATGTATCCATTGTACATTTTGTGGAAGCACCATTGAAGTTAGGAGGGAACATGCCTGAGAGAATCTTTGCAAGTGTGTTGCATTTTATGTGATTTTAGTAAGAATTATTCCAGATGTCATCGTTTAGAATATTACTTAGCCCTTAAAGAAAAATTTGAGTAGTTTAGAAGTGTTTCTTAAGTGTCAGCTGAGTCACTAATTGGAAATTAATGATTTCACAGTCCCCAAATTCTGTTCAAAATATTAATCCGGCTCCTGCGGCAACACCACAGCAGTCAACAAGCTCCTCTCCTGAAACCGTGGTGAGTGAAGGAGGAACTGGAGCTGAAGCACAGCAGGCATTGACTGAAGCACAGATGAGGGAACAATTGTTGAGGAAGCAGAAGGAGCTTTTAGAATTACAGCAAAGGAAACTAGAATTAGAGTTGCTTCAAGCAAAGGCAAAACTTGATGACCAGCAAAGGCAATTGCAAGTAAAAGAGCAGCAGCGCCTTGACCAGGTATGTTTCTAGAAACAATATTTCTTATTCTTAGTTATTCAAACCGACGGTAATGATACAAATGAAACTTTAGTGTATATTTTATTTGCGAACAGTTTTGATAGTGTTTTATCTTCTTTCACATTTTTTGTTGCAGTTGATGTACAGGAGAATTAGAAATTGAGAGGAGGGTGAAATAATATGAGGTTTATAGGAAGGTTTGGAATTTAGGTTCATAAGTAATATTAGGATGTGATAGGGCAATTAGGCGATGCGCTTATGCATGTTGATGGGGATTTAGATAGGGTTAGAAAATAATCAGTAAAAAAAGTAGAGATGAGAAGTAGGAATAGGTTATTTCCTTTTTTTAGGTAATCTACCGGTTGAGGTAGGCTTTTGTATGGACACAAGTATCAAATAAATATTTTGTAACTGCAAACGAAACCCAATCCGGCAACCTACTCTACATCAGGTCCCTCTTCATCTCTGTGCACTTCTTTCCTCCCTTCATCCCATCCAACATCCCTATCCTGTTCCTGCCCTTTCCTTGTTTGCCTAACATTCTCCCCTCTACTACTGTCTTCAACATCCCACTGCTGCTCAATATGCCTTTCATCCATTTTCCTGCCTCCATAGGATATCTCCCAATAAACCCTTCTCCTCACCCACCATACCTAGTATTTCCTCATTTGTTTTCCTTTCGGTCCATTTCACCTTCACCATTCTTCTCCACACCCACATTTCAAAATCCTACAATCTACATCTATCCTTCAGCTTCAGTTACCACGTTTCCGTTCTGTACATATCTATGCTCCATAAGTTTTTACGAGTCTTTATTTCATTTAACTGGCTCCTGAGAGAATTGAAATTGGCAGGGGAGTGAGAAAAGATTGCCCGTACTGGCAGTACTTCTCATCATATATGCTGATGATATGGTAAGAGTGACATGAGAAGGATGAGCTGCAAAGTGAGCCACAAAATTATTAAGCCAAGCTCGTAAATGTGTCAAATCAAACAGCCAAAGGGTTGCAGTTATTATTGAGTGCTTTACAGGAACAGTATGAGAGTTATGGGATGAAGATAAACCATAAGAAAATGATAGTAATGAGATAATGAGAAGAAGGAAATTTGAAGTTAAATATTAAAGGAGGAGGGAATAAATTAGATCAGGAATTTAATTATCTGGACAGCATTTTAGAGGGAAATGGTCATACTAGTGGGGTTGTAAGAGAAAAATTGCATTCACTGAAGATAATAGTCATTAGGCTTTATCCAAAACCTAACTTAACTTACTTTCTGGTTGTATCTTAGGACATTTTGTTTAAAGTTTGTGGGTGTTATTTCTCTTTTGGGGATGATACAAAGAGCTAGGAAACTATTTGATATTTTTCTTGAAGCTACATTGATTTTTACGAGGGTATTGAAGACGTTATTTGCTCAAATTTTACAAGTGGATAATGTACTTCCTTAGCGTGAAATTCAAAAACATCTGTGTACCCTGGGGCTACAAACCACCCAGTGAGTCATCAGGTTTGAATGTTAAAAATTACTTTCAACTGTCACCTCATTAACCTACTACATAGAATTTCGTTTTAAGTTGTTTGAAAAATATTGTCAATTACCACTGATGCCTTCATGCCATGTTTCCTTCTGGTTGGTAGATGTATAAATGTTGAAGGGGAGGATAGTTTACCCTAATCCCTTTTGTATATAATTTTCATAAAATTATAATCATATGTGCAAAAAACTACCTTAAAGCTATGTACAAAATTGGCCTGAATGACAATCTTTAGTAAATAATGACTACAATGCAATGAAACAGACTAAAAGGAAATGGTGTTTATGGCATACTGAAAGAGGGAACTTATTCAATTGTTCTAGCCAATTCATTTGTTTATAAATATCACCTAATTCTAGGATGTAAAACCATAAATCTGAAAGAGCAAGAATACTGTCATCGCAGACACTTCTTTCTTTATGCCTCTCTGGTTTTTCAAAGGATAAGATACAATTAAAAATGTTTTCCCGACTCCATAGGGCATTAGTGACCTGGAGTGTGCTTTGAAGTTTTTGCCAGTTGTGACCTAGATACTAACACTGTAACCAATGGCAGCTTAATAGGTTTCTGGAGGTAGAGCAAAAATTGGTTAAGACTTAAAAATTTGTTTTAGTCCTGTGCCTAACATCATTTATGTATTTATCATTTCTGAAATCATTTGTTAATGGAACCATATAATTTGTAATTTCAGTTAATTGTACCCTCAAATTCAAAATCAGAAGAAAGTGCTTCCAAGGGAATTAGTTCAAAGGGAGAGCAGAAGAAGAAGGCAGAGACTAACAGCAGAACAGCACAAGTGAGTTATGCACATTTATGCCTGGATTTATAGTATTTTATTGAGCTGAAGATTAACTTTAACCTTAAGTCAAAGCCAGTAATCAGTTTTATAATTGCTAGTTAGGCCTTAATGAGCAATCTGAAATTTACAAAATTGAACCCATTAACTGATAATTCCTCCAAATACTTTGCTAGTCATCCTGATATTTTTATTATCTTGTTATCACAGTTTATAATTATTTATTTTATTTTTGCAGGTGTCCGTGGCTGAGGATGTAGAGAAAACATCGAAGTTAAATCTTGATTTGAAGTCTGCCCGGGATCCTCGACTGAACCGACAGCCTGGATCGGAGAGTGGAAGCATCGTTTTTAGTGGTAGCACTGTGCTTCCACATCATGTTATGTCTGAGATTACTAAGTCCAAAATAGCTAATAAAAATCCCGTTGTTTCCACTTTAAATAAAGGCCCTAGACTTGGAACAAAAGATCCTCGCTTGAATAAAATTGCCTCTGATATATCTACCCACCCTGAGGTACCTACCTCAAATATTAATACCACTTCTACTGGTATCAATCCTCAGTCTACCTTATCCTTAATGCAAAATATAGTTAGTTCTGAAGTGAAGAGAAAACCTAACTTCCTACCTATTTCTTCTTCTTCTGCTAAAAATCAGTATCCCCAACAAAGAACTGTTAGTCCTCTCAAGTTAAAGAAGGGCACTAACGGTCAGGTAATCAGTAAAGGAAAGCTTTTAAATGCCAATACACCAGAGGAAGGTACTGCCAAAAATCTCAAAGTCTTCGAGACAGTTGTTAAAACTACAAAAGATGAAAAGTTTAATGTAGGTAGAAAAGGGACAGATGTAAAAAATGAGACCAGTCCCAGGAAGTTAAACTCCTCAGAACCTTCCTCATATCCTGCCTCTCCCTTAAAATCCGATAATCACAGACCTCGCTCAGAGCATAGTAGAAAGTTGTTGGGGAAATCACATGATGCATTGATGGAGAAAAAGGAAGGGAGGAAGAAGGATAATCTCTTTAAAACTTCTAGCTCCAAAAGCCCACCAGCATCTGCTAAGGGTAGCCCTGACTCAAAGCGGAAGCGTGATCGAAAGAAAGATAATACTGGGCAAAGACTATCCCCACGGAAATCTCCTTCCCTTTCATCTGCCCCAACAGATAAAGGGTCTTCGGGACCCAGGGATGGCGAGAGTGAAAATCGCACCTTTAAAGGCCTCAAGAACAGCCGGTCTCGAAACTACATTCGTCGCAACCAGGAGAGTAGCCGTAGTCCTTCACCCTGTGAATTTACCCCAACTCCTCTACCCAATTCCTCTCTGAAGCCGATGCCATCACCTGATTCATCTGCTACCATGCTGGGGCCTAAAACCATGGGAGATGTTGACCTCAGGCACTGCCAAAATACACTGGGTGGTCCTGCCGAGAAATTACCTCGTTTGGCTGTGTATACAGATGGTGTTGCTGATAAAGATGGGAAAGATGAAGAGATGAAGAAATCATTGCCCCCTAATGACAACTTGCATGGAGATCATAAGGATCGATCTAAAAGTAAGGATTGGATAGTGACCATTTTTTATTGTTTGTCATTTTTGAGTGGATGGCTGAAATACTTCTTTTAACTGTGCATGAGCCATTATTTTAACTGAGATTTGGAGAGTGATATACTCTCCCGATTATACTGATGTCAGAGCTAGTAATTATGTTAATCAACTTCTGTCAAGAATTTGTAAATTGTTGGGAAAATATTGGTGATGTTTGCTGGGAAAGGTGTGCCAAGGTAAATCCTCAGTCAAATGTTGGTCTTATTTTTGAGTGAAATAATTGAGATACCTGCCCTTTCAGAAACTTCTGGAGATGGGGATGTCGTTAATAAGGATGTTGATTTAAGGCACATATCTAGATCTCCGCCACATGCTAAGAAAAGACAGTCAATGGAAAAAAGTGATCATCCTCCGACAAAGAAGAGCAAAGCTGAAATGTTTGATGTGTAAGTATCTCTAAACATAATACTGGTGTCCAAACTTAGTACTGATTAGTATTTTCGGTGACCACTGGGAAATGTTTGGGGACTTTGTATTTGATTTGTGTTGTAAAAATGCCTTTTTAAGCTGTGGGGAATTGATTCTTTGACAAACCTAGAATATTATTTTGTTGAAGAATCATGTGTGTAATCTACACTCAAATACAAATCAATATTGATTTGATAGAAGTGGTGTGAGCTATTGGCTGTGAATGTGAATTTAGGTTAAATTCTTGAGCCAGTAATAAGAAACTTGGAAGGCTCCATTAACGTTCTTTCGGTCTACCAGTGACCATCAACATGGGAAAGTAAGGGCTTGTCAGCGAGAAGACATTAGTACCATAGCCCTACTCGATTTTAAGTTCAAGCATCAAGCAGTGCTACGGTATTGATATTTTCTTGCTGTCAAGCCCTTACTCTCCCTGTTGATGGTCATTGGCTGACCGAAAGAATGTTAATGGAGCCTTCTAAGTTTCTTATTATTGGCTATAAGAATTAAACTAATTTCACAATATTGCTTTAATAGTCTACTGTCAAAGCCATACTTAATGCAACCATGAGGACAAATTAAGAATTAAGCATTACCACTTGTGTATATTTACATCCCATATGCCCGCTACAT
The DNA here is from genome assembly GCA_037158775.1 of Hetaerina titia. Taxonomy (NCBI): domain Eukaryota; kingdom Metazoa; phylum Arthropoda; class Insecta; order Odonata; family Calopterygidae; genus Hetaerina; species Hetaerina titia. The sequence continues at coordinate 90,763,964 of CM073775.1, read as the reverse complement.
CAACATTAGTCCTTGAGACCATATTTTTGTGAACTGCAGCCTGCCATTCTCGACTCTTCTCATGCTAATTCTCTTATGCTCTGTTATTGCTTCTGTCATACATTCCTATTTATTGGCCAATGTACGTGCCTCTTTATCTTCCTCAAGGGGCCTTTCTGACTGTTTTCCTAGTATTATATCTTCAAGTTCATTTTCTCTCGGGGTGTATCCATTCCATATGGCTCTTCTTATTTTGTAGGTACTCCATATGGTCTTTTCCTATTCAATTCGTCTGTATACTTCATTTCATACTTTATCTGCCCATTTAGTGTTAGCATTTAGCTCGAGCACAAAGTTTCGAAGTCATCTATTCTGCTGTTCTACTTACTTTTTGTATGATCCATGTCTCTGATCTATGCTTCAAGTGAAATTGAAATTGCTGTCTTGTTTGTAGTTATATATTCTTTTTGTATAGGAGTTGCCTTTTTATCATAAATGCGTACTAGTATGGGCTATCCATCCTCTGGATATCCATTGAGCTTCTTCCATTCTAGGTATTGCTTTTTAGGTGAATGCTTCTACTTGTTTAATTTCTGTCCTACTAGTGCAGCATCTTCATCAAACTATTGATTCTGAAGTTCTAAAATGCATGTAGTAGAGTAAATACTAGCATATTATGCTTAATTTATTTTTCATGGATCAGTAAAGAATTTGGTTTACAAAAGAAACCAGTCCTTTTCCTATCTCCTTCTGTCCATCTTACCTGCCGACACCTACCCTCCTTTTTTCCTCTCCATCCTCCTCGCACTCCTCTTACTTCCCCTCCCCTTATACTTTGCCTCAGGCTATACCCTCTGGCTGCCTATCCTGTTAATGCTACCATGACTGATTATACCTTCCTTTTACAACATGGAGGCAATTTGCTTTTTGAATACAAGTATATTTTCCTGCTAACTTTGCATGGATACTATCGCCAAACTTTGCCCTTTCCATACATATTACTTCTACTTACTGCTCAACTCCCATCTCAGTTTTCCCCATATTCTCATCGTTATTGATGAAAAAATAATATTCAATGGAATTAAAAAAAAACCAGTATCACAATAATTTATTTATTGCATAAAGTTATGTTATTTTACATAAATGATTACAAAATTACAGTATAAAATTAAAAAAAAATACATAAAAATTTTATTCAATATTTGATTTGTTTTTATTCCTTCTCAAAATTGTTTTTATTCTTCTCCTGTGTGTTTTGGTCTTGCTCAAAGGGTTCCTGTGAACATAGAATTGGAAATTTGGTGCAGTCAGATCAAATTAGCGTATAATCTTTTTTAATTTGTCTTGAGGTATGTGCACAGCATTACTTTCAAGGTCATTTCTTTATTTTCCATGCTTGTTATGTTGATGTAGGCAATTTGCAAGTTGATGTAGTCCATTTGATTCTACAGATGGAGATGTACTGCCTTTTAATGTCAACAATCTCCATGCAACCATCACTCTTTTTACTAGTTTTCTTGCACAGGACTTGATTATAAAATCTCTGATCATAATGCATTGTTATGGGTAATAAATCCATAAGAAAGCCTTCTTGTAGGTAGATGGAGGCTAGATTTTGAAAAACTAAGTGTACAACTTATGTACAGAATTGTATGGCTTTAAATAGAGATATGTTTTGTCTCCTGTTCCCTCAGTTTATTAAGTCTCAGAATATGAAGTGGCTTATATAATAATAAGTCTTAGTTTTCCTCTGACAGCATGTCTTGAGTTGTTCACACATTCCACCTTCGTAATGAGTGGTAAGAAACAGGATCCCTCTTGCCTTTGATCACACCTCTATCTAATCCTTGTTTAGCAAAAATTTAGATGTTCCCTCTGCCAAATATTCTTCAATAAGTTGCTCAGGAACTCAGTTCCTTATTGTGCCATTATCATTTTCCAAGAAGAATGGAGAAATCTAGGTAGATATTCCAATTGCCCACAACAATGTACCTTCCCTCTTGCGTAAATTATGATCCAAGTAAACAAAAACTTCTTCATAGACAGGTAAAAGAGCACATTCAGGTGCTAGTGGGATTTTATCAATATCTTTTCCTACATATAAAGAAAAGATCCAGGTATATCCTTGCAATTTTTTAATTTTGCACCAAAAGGATTGGAAATTTTCAATCCATATAATGTGAAATATATATCTCTTGTCTTTGATATAATGCTGGAAATGTAAGCCACCCTTGAACAGTATCAAACATTCATCAATTTATTATCCTCTCTACACGAGTGTTCTGGTTCTGGAACACACGCTGTCAACATTCAGTCAACAATGCTACAATACTTATTAGGAATTATCGGGAACTTGGAACACTTGGGACCACAATAAATATTACAAGTTGACCAATAGTCTCTTTATTTTATGCAGATTAACAAGACCAGTTTCAAATATCAAAGCAAAAAATACATTTCTGGGATCTTAACTGGAAATCATTTAAGTCTATACATTTTATGAGAACAGTATTGTATTTCTTCTAGATATTGATTTGCATGTCTATTTGCCAATTCAACCAAGATCATAATTACTATACAAAAGAACAGTTCAAAGGATTGTATAATCATTTCTAACATATCAATAGCCAAAGATATGTGTTATCATTCAGGCAAGTTTTGATCACTCTCTCTTGCCAGTTGAAATAAGGGTCTGAAACATGTCCACCCTGCAATGGTTTTGACTTCTGGCTCATCATTTGATATTTCCTCAAACTCATAATTGCTAGATTCACGTTGAACCCAAATATGAAACTGTTGCTGTCATCCTCACTGTTGTAGCCCATATTTGGAAGTGAGTGCATGTACAATATGAATTAAAATGATTAATCACCCTGGCACAAATAGCTGATAGGTGGCTAATTATATTAACTGATTTTTCTGTGCCAGTGAAATGTTGACACTTTTTAGGTTCAAGTATGGTGGTAATTAATTTTCATAATGTTGGAGGTAAATTGTATGATTAGAGGGGAATGAGGTGATTGCCAATGGCAGTTCAGCTGGGGGATAGGGCAGTGAAGTGGAAGATGTTGGGGAATGGAATCAAATAGGCAATGCCCATGGCTGGTGGTACAGAAGTCGAGGGAAGCACTTGCTCACTTATGACTCCTCCCCCAACCTTATTCCCATGGGTCAATGATCGAACCTATTAAGCCATACATTAAACCACATAATTCTTGCAATTTTGTAAATGGAAATGAAGTTATCTGAAAGTTATAGGAAAATGACAAGTGCTTAGAAACCAAGGACTACCCGGACTACCACCCTCTTTTCCTCCCATCCATACCCACTCATCTTAACTCAGATACTTTATCAGTCACTTACCAGGCTCACATTGAAACACAACGCTGAAACAACTGCAAGGAAGCCATTAGAAACCAACCAAGAAGCAGTGAATGCAGTGTATTTCCTGGTAATGGTTGTTATGATAGAAGACATAGGCTGCATACTAGTCTTCTGCATCTTAGAATTTCCCTTTTATATATTTTCATGTCATATTCAAACAATCCATTGTGTTCAAGGATACTTGTAGGTCTTCTCTATTCTCTGCCATTACTGTTGAGTTCCTGCTACATTCAACTGTTAATACTGGTACAGTAAATTTCATAATGATAGTGGAAGAATTTTGGCATCCATCTTGAGATTTTTGTTTTTCTACACCTTAAAGGGACAGTCCCTTTCTGGTACCTTGCATTTAAGTGTGGGACACTCATCAAACCATGTTATTATTGCCAACCAACAGGACAGTGGGACACCGTTTGGAAATTTTAGTGCACTTACAAGGATTTCATTTTATTCAACCTTGTGGAACACTTCCTTATTACTTCCTATCTCCTCATAAACTTGATAGCTTTAGTTCATCGTATGGTAGTTGTTGTTCACTGTATGGAACTCATAATGTTTGAAAGGACACCATACATTTCCACAGAATTTGATTATAAGATAGAATGTATTGCACTGTAATCCTTCAAAATTTAAAAGAATGTCTGGATTGCCACATTTAAATTTATGCCCCAAGCATAACATTCTTTTTCCTTGTAGTTTGTACCATTAGTAAAATTGCCAAATAAATCTTTTCTATAATTATGTTGTTCCTTCTAATACAATATATATATATGTTATAAATAAATTTTATACATATACATATATATATCTTGTAAATAAATATTATATATGTATATATCTACATTGTAAATAAATATTTTTCAAAAAATATATATAAATAATTACTATGCACAATATTATTAAACTTTGCTCAAAAAATCACCAATTATATGTTTGAACAGAAATTTGGAAAAATATGTGATCACTGGCAATGGAAAGGTGCCAGCGGATAGAGTGCTAGAGACAAACTGCAGTGGCAGGTGCACAATGAATTCATGAATTTCCCCTTCTCCTTGTCACTTTTTATGTGAAAAGTTGCTCATTAAGAGTCGCAAAAGTTTTGTTTTCGGAACCAATATTTGTGCTCGATATGCAAATTACTCTCTGTGCAAAGTACTTGTTAAGTAAGGTTCCACTGTAGTAAATATTTGTTGCTGCTCATATTATTCAGAATTGGCATTTATCATTCATGCTGTGTTGGCTGTGGTTTGAGAAGGGAATGAGTTTATCTTCATAACTGATATCCTTTACATTCTGATTTTCAGGCTCTTTGGCAATGAAGATGTCGATCTCCGTCAGCTTCCAACTCTAGGTAGTGTAGCTCAACCGATGCAAGCCACAGCATCTGCTCCAGTTGTGGATCCAGTGGTGACAGGTGCTCCAACACCGTCAACTATATCTTCACCATCAAAGAGAGATACTGTTCCACCTCCTCCTCTTCCACCATTACCTCTAACATTAGCTGTCCCAGCCCCAACTGTAAATACCATTGAAGACTCAGAAATGGTTCCTTTAGATGAAAATTTGAAGAAAACTAATTCTGAAATAGATGACATGGCAGCTGATAGAGCCAAACTTTGGGCCAAGTACAAGGAAATAAATCCAGACACATATAAATCACCATTAAAACCTTCATGGAAGGCATATGAGGGAGAAGATAATAGTGGAAATGAATCCAGTAAATCTGCCGAGGTAGGATTGAGAGTAACTCCATCACGGGTGCCTGGTCGTAGCACATTGCCTGGAAATCAAAGAGGGAGCTTCAGTCGCTCTGGAAGGCTAGGAACTTTTCGACGACTTCCAGGTAAATATGCTTAGTTAATCAATAATAATTAATAATTTGAGGCAGAAATATCATGTTGGTCAAATATGGATTTTTGGGATCCATTGTTTATTTTTCCCCTCCCCAGAAGTATGGCTACAACTGAGCAATGAAATATCATGTAAGTAATTTCCTGTGAACTGGCATATGTTTTGAATTTTCATATCTATACTGGTCTGATTTCCAACAATTGCAGCATGTCTATTTTCATTTTTGGTGATTTTTTTACTGCTTGAATTTCAAGGTCCAAAACATGTATCAACATATGGCACTCATGTTACATTAAATTAAAATTATTAATATAAATATATGACAATGTTTGAAAGTTATATGCTGTATTTTTTATGTTTGTTTTCCATGTGTAGATCAAATTATTTTATTTGATCTATTATTTTAATGATAATACCTGTACATGCCATGATATTACCAGCCTCATTTGGTGTGAACATTTTTTTTAGACCATTTATAAAAACTTGGGTGTTCATCTTACATGAGCTGTGGTAAATCCTCACTTCTATAATGATTTATAATGCAGGTCCAAAAGCATATACCTCTCACTTTTCACTTTATCACAACAATTTAGGCACTTGGACTGCCTCTCCTACATGGTGTTTTTTCCAAATTACAAAGAAAATTTTTTGTCCTGATTCCATATTGTTGATGGACCTGATAAGAGGAAGATAGCAAACCTAAGCTATAAATCATTTGAACCAACAATATATTTAATACAAACCAGTCTCTTATTTGCCTGGCCACACATTTTTTATATATAAAGTTTTTTTAGTAATCACACTTTTACTTTAAACCACAATTCGATTTCATTCAAGCATGAATTATGTATTTATATAATCAGGAAAACGTATGGAATTGTACAAATTAACACTGTCAGAACTAATGCAATCATACATAATCAAACATTTCTTTCACTTCTATCAATTGTAACATATGCAATGGAGAAAGATACAGCTCTGGTTCTGTATGCTCTCATACCATACCATGCCAATACCATACCATACATCTCATGCCATACTATGCCAAGGCACAGCAGTGGCAGCCTGAGTAGCTCTAATTTGTTTCTACCTCACCATATGCCTATGTTGGTCTGCTTTGTTAAACTTAATTAATCATTATCCAAATTAACTGTTTGTGAAATTTTGAGGTTCACTGCATTTGCATAACCTTGACATGTAATTGTTTCAGGTGATACCCGTGATCTGCTTCGATCACCATCTGATACAGATATGAGGTCAAGTGGCTCTCCTAGTAAACGGCTCCCTGGATTGGATGATGATGAGGAAGATGATAAAATCCGACCCCTTGCCAGAAATGAAGAAGATGAGGATGATGACCCACTTGCTGGGCAGGGTGCAGATTTATGTGCCAGTCCTTCATCTCCAAATATTAGCATAATAGTAGCACAAGCGGATGAACAACTGAAAAATGGCACTATGTCAATCACCCAATATAACACGCTGCTGAAACAGGTAGGTTGAATAATAATGATACAATTTATTTGCCCAAAGATCATATTACAAAATTACCAGGTGGATTGTGTATGTGCATGATATAAGGCATGTTTAAATGGAGTACAATGCATGCAGTCTCAATTGGAATACAAAATAAGGTGCTATCAATTAAATTAAATGTAGCATAAAAACACACATTAATTGTAACATGTACAGAAATATCCATTAAAATCATATCAATGTAAGCACTAATATAAACTATATATTGATGTGAACTAAAAGTAGGGATCAGTAATATTGTCGAGATATTATCAATAGGGAGTAGAAAATATTACATTGTATGGATCATTTTAATTTATATTCTAAAGCATTACCCTTAGTATAAATTGTACTTTAGGGTAATTTGTTACATTATCTGATGCCTGTTTCCTTGGGCCCTAATTTTAATGCTTTAGTTCTAATGTTACCATAATGAATATTGTGCTTTGCTCTCTTGTAATGATGATAATAGTCAGATTATTTATATACAAAATTGAAAACATAATATATATGCACAGGAGTGGTGATAAATTTAATTCCTGGAATATAGGTCTAGATGGAGTATGAGGTTTCCCATTGATTATTCTGATGGCTCTGTTTTGTATTTCAAAGATGCTTAGAGAAATGGTGGCCGAGCCCAAAAATATTATACTATAGGTGCAAAAAAGTACAACATACATGTTGTATGTTGTACTTTTTTGCACTGAAATTTCATTGTTAAGCAAGTGCAAAAAATATTAGTGCATGTTAGGTCAAGTATTGTTTAAAAATATTTATTTCCTTTTTTATGCAGTTGTTAAATATTTGCGATATTGAATTACCATTATGGCTGCAATTTTGCAGTTCTCACCATTGTTATATTTGAATCATAGAACAATGGACTGAACATGTGGCATGTCTTACCTTGCCATAAGTGTTTTGTCAGGAGTCGTGTGTTGTTTTGGTGTTCAACAACCTTTTGGAAGGCTGCAAATAGATAAGATTTTAAAAGTTGTTTTATAGTGGCTGAGATAAATGAGGTGGTGAATGTGCTCTTTTTTAGGTTATTCATCTAAATGAGATCCAGAAGCTTCGGGAAGCACAAAGGAGAGAGGATGAGCATGAAAGAGGCTGGGGTAGTGGTGGGGAGAGCCCGGTAGATCAATGGGACATGGAGAAGGGGAAAAGAGATGAGGACACGTCCAAGAGAAGAGAGGGTGATAAAGAGGATGATGTAAGAGGTCATGGGCGGGGGAAAGATGGAAGGTCGGGAATAGAAAGTGAAGTTCCTTTACTGGGCAGAAATTTCCCCCCTGCCCATGATAAGCCCATATTAGGAATGCATGGAGACATTGACGAGAGAATCCAACCACCAGTTGGGGCACTGGTGGGTGGACTGGGACCACCATCAATGGACAAAGGTTCAATGAGGCCTAATATTATGCCTGATGTCTCCCACCAACCTCCTCACATGCACCCAACTCTTGGCCCTAGTGGCGCTCCTCCAAGTGGAACTCCACCCTGGAGTCAAGAGGGACAATCAGCACTTCATGCTAATCGACGATGGGAAGGCCCTGGGCCAGTGGGTGCACCCAGTCAGTGGGGTCATCACCCTGGCCACGGACCTCCTTTCTCCCAGAGTGGGGGTGTGGGACCAAAAACACCTGGGGACCTGTTGCCAATCAGGAGAGATTTCTCTGCACCACCAAACCCTGGTGGCTTTGGTGGACCTGGGCCCCGATGGACTCATCCTCCTCCCATGAGTGGGCCTCCATTCCGAGATGAAGGTGGAGTGTACCACCACGCTCCTGAGCGGTTTCCAGGTCCTCCTCTGCCACCCCACCCTGGTCATAACCGTTTCCGCCTTCGTGAACTCCCGCCCCCTGACCGTGCTGAATTGGCTGCTTTGGAAAATGATAGAATGAAGACTATAAATATTGATGGTGTGCCAAGAGAAATAAGATTTTATGGGGATTCTGCCATTATCATGATGGGATGGGATGACCCAAGAGAACTGTGCTTCCAGGTATGAAATGTTTTCTTTATTTCAATATAATTTTTTCTTCATACCATCTTCAATAGACCTCATCAATAGTAGGCCTGTTTATTGTATATAAAATCATTTACATCAAGTTTCACTACATTCCCTTTGCTATTGATGTTCTTTCCTTTGCTTCCATGATTGACCATGTTACAGAATCTGAGAAACATCAAAGTGTTAGGTTTTCTGCATTAGGCAGTACAGTGTCCAGGTTGTTTGGCTTGCTAAGGCAAGAATTCAGATTGCATCACACTAATTGAAATCGTTTCTTTTGATTTAGGGTCTAATTTCTGGTCTGGTCATAACACATGAAAATCTATACATGTTGTGCATACACAGAACCAATCAGGATACAAATTTTTGCAAAATTACAAAATTCTCATTCCTGAAAATTTCCATAGATTTTATTTAGAATGTTTATGATTCTGAAAATATATTTCCATCTCCATAGGGTGGGACGAGACGGGTTACCTTTGATGGTGGATCGGAGAGCATTATTTGTTCATTTGGTGAAGGGCCAAGAGAAGTTCTGGTGAGTGGTCGACCTCATTCAGTGCGGCTTGGTGCACCCACAAGAGAATTATGCATTGATGGACGATGGTATGAATGCCACTTTGGGGGGCCTCCTATGGCAGTAGATTTAGATGACAACAGGAGACACTATGTGGAATTGGCTGGTCCTCCTCCACAGGTACTCATTATTGTGCATTTAAATAATTTGATCCTTTAATATGTTATTATTTTTTTAGTATATGCTTATATTAATTATGTTTTTGATTAACAGGTGCGAATTGGTACTGAACGACGCACTGATCTTGTTGCTGGAAAAATAAATCTAATCATTGATGCGAGAGAAATGGTTCCTATATTCCTAGATGCTAAGCCTCAATGTTTTGAAATAGAAGGCAGACCTCACACCCTTCGTTTTACTCATGCCCTTCGTTATGTAGTGATAAATGGCCGGTAAGTAATCACAATTTTTGTTTCAATAACACAAATTGCTTGTTTTCCTGTGGACTTGTTTAAGTAGATTTTACCTTTTTTCTCAAGAGTGTACTTTTCTTTTTGATTAGTATGTGCGACTCAAAAGGGTTATTTCTGGTAGAAATGTGTATGGTTTTATTCTAACATATAATGTATGTATTTATTCTAATGTAATGACTGTCAAGGATCTGCATATGTTGTTTTATATCTGCCATATTATGAGTAGCCCATGCAATCATAAATATTTAATTTACAATGTGATTTCCTTTATTCTAACAAAATATGCATTCACTTGGAAATGATGCAAAATTAATAAACAAGGTGTTGATGATTTTTATGTTTTCTCTTGAAGGCAATTCCGTGTGGAATTTGGTGGACTTCCCATGCCAATTATTGTGCGTGATCGGAAGCATTTCATTCGGTTTTCTGTTTTACCGAGGGGCATCATGCCAGGATATGTTTCAATCGCTGGCATGGAAGGTGGAAGGCTTCCTTCTCCTCTTCCTCCACCTGCTCAAGGGGCATCATTGGTACAAGGGAATGTTCCTGTTGATGAAGGGCCAAGACCAATTACTGAAGAAATTTCTTCAGACCATAGACGTGTGCCATTTGATTCAGTAATTCCTGAGCCTGATGACGTAGCTAAAAGTGTAACGCCAGCTCATAAGTTCACAGGGCATGAACCAGCCATGCCAATGATAGGTGAGTAAATTTCCTTAAATAAGTGCTGAGTAATTAATTGAGAACTGGGGTAGACAATATGGTATCTCTACTAATTCTATGGTAGACTTTTCCTAAGAAATTCATTGTAACTCCAGGTTTTTATAAAAATTTGAAACATTTATAATCTCGCTTCTGCCAGTAGCCATACCATATGATAAGTTTTAATGGCATTTGTGTATATTTTTTGACTGTAGTTTTTAGCAATGTAAGGAATGGACTATTAGGATTAATTTTGTCACAGTAATGAAAGTTCCAAGTACATACATCATAATGCATTTTCCCTAAAGTAAAACCACATCTCACTGCATCCTCAGCAACCAAAGTGCATCATGCAAGTAATTGCATTATGCACAATACATGGCTTTTGAAATGTTTTCATTGCAAGCCTTTATTGTAATTGAAGAGTGAACTTCGTAAATCATTCTCTTCAAACAATTGACTTGCTGTTAAGTTTAAATACTAATCTCTAAGCAATGAGTTTTGTCTTGTGCATGAATGAATTCAAGCATTTTATTAGTCACACATAATTTTTTCTGAAGGTTCTGCATCCAGAGGTAGACTGCAGCATGGCAGCCGGAGACCATTTGATGATCACTTGCGGCACACACGCAGGCCTTCACCAAGTAGGGGCAATCTTCCACCTCATTTGCGGCATGGTAATAATGAAGGGGGTAATGCCTTTTTGCCTCAGCAAGGAGCTCAGCGTGGAGCAACAAACGTGCCTCGTGAGTTCTTTTCGTGATTTTTTAAATCTCAAATTTGAAAATAGTGCTGATGAGTTGCTTAACATTTGTGAACATATGCAATACATACCACAATACTCATGTGATTTAAAATAAAAAAAATATTAATGCTTTTTGCAGAGGTGATATTATATTGTAAAAACTTGCAGTACAAAAAAAAACTGTAAACACAATAATCAACCTGAAGTTTGGTTTGGTAATTCATGGTAAAGTTCACTGACAACATATGAAATTTACACATCAGGGTAGGGTGGGCCACTTCTTTTCCCTACTGGTTATGGTTTCCCAGGAAGATCTGATACCTGAGAAATCACATATGGAACCATAGACTTTCTAAAGGAATTATGGAAACTTAGAAAAATTATATCTTTCTCTCATGTCTCTTATGTTTAATGCTAATATATCCTTAACCTTCCGTTTTCCCCCTGGAGAGTGTATAGATAATGATTTCAAAACTTTTTTGAACAAACTTTAAATTCAGGGAAAAATTGATAGGCTCTATAATAATAATAATAATAAATTTATTTGTCCGGAGATTTGTTGCATATTCATACATACACAAATATAGGACACGTCAAATATAATTTTCACAATTTCACAATAGAAGAGATACAATATATAAATATATATATATATATATATACATACCAATACACTAGTATAATTATATATCAATTGTTTAAGCTGGAATTGATGCATTGCGACAATTCAAGGTATTCATTTACAGAATAGAACATTATTTTTTAAAAGGTTAAACAGCTTTTTCTTGAAAACAGGTACTTTTGTTTCATATTTGATTTCATGGGGAAGTTTATTGAATAACCTTAAGCCCATTGCTTTGGGCCCATGGGCAGTATTGTATGTCCTGACAAATGGTTGGTGCAGGTCATTGCAGGTCCTTGTGTAGTGACTATGGTAATTGTGGTTGGACTTATAATGGGAAATATTACCCTTTGCATGTAAGATGACATTAAATATATATATGCAAGGTACTGGTAATAAACCAAGTCTTTTGAAGAGAGGTTTACATGGTGCATCGCAAGGAGCATTGCTCATAATGCGTATAATCCTCTTTTGGATTTTGAAGATTATGCCCGCATGGGGAGAGGAACCCCAGAAGAGGATACTGAAAGTAACACGAGAGAGTAAAATTCACCATAGTAAATGGATAGAAGGACCTCTAAATTTACAGAATACCTAATATTTCTAATAAGGAAGCATAGGGAGCTTAACTTGCTGCGTAATTTGAAAATATGTTCCTCCCAAGACATGTTTTTCTGTAGGATTACTCCCAGGAATTGGGTACTGGAATTTTGGGGAATGCTCACACCTTCTATATCTACTGAGATTGCAGATGAAACTTTCTTTTTATTCGAAAAATAAATCAGGCTGGACTTATTTAAATTGGGCTTTAGAAAGTTATGAAGACACCATGCATTGAAAATCTGAGCTACTTCGGCTGCTCTTTCTGTCAAGCTGTCTACTGAGGAGGCTGATACAATGATATTTGTATCATCAGCATACAGTATTGGGTCTATCCCCTTAATGAGCTTAAGATTGTCTGGGAGATCATTGATATAGATTAAAAATAAAATAGGACCAAGTACAGAACCCTGGGGAACACCCAGTGTTACTTCTCTACCAGGGGAAACAAATTTGGAGCCATTACTTGAGAGCTCAACATACTGATGCCGTTCACTTAGATAAGATTCAATCCATTAGTAGGGCGTGCCTCTTATACCATAGCATTTCAGTTTATATAGGAGTAACTGATGATTGACGAAGTCAAAAGCTTTACTGAAATCGAAAAATAATCCTAGAGTTTCAGTTCTATTATCCAATCCTGAAAGTATTTGATTTACCATGTGATATGTGGCTGTTGTAGTGGACCTTGTTTTCCTAAATCCATGTTGAGATGTGGATAATAGCTTATATGTCTCAAGATATGATACAAGACGTTGATAAAAAACTATTTCAAATATTTTCCCCAGCTGGTTTAACAGGGATATTGGTCTATAAGAATTCATTGCCATTTTGCAACCTTTCCCTTTGTATATTGGCACAATTTTTGCTGATTTAAGAGGGCTCGGGAAAATTCCAGTTTTTAAGGATTCATTAATTAAGAACAGCAGCTGATCCTTAATAGCATTAAACGACCTTTTTATGACTATCCCTGGGATGTCATCTAATCCAGGACTAAATTTGTTAGGTAATTTATTGATTACGTTGGTCAGTTCCCTGGCTGAACATGGGAGTATATATAATGAATTGCATGAGTTAGGAATATGAGAATAATTTGCTGAGTTGACTGAAACTGTGGGATTTTGATGGGATAGATAGAAATCATTCAGGATGGAGGCCATTTTAGAGTAATCTGATATAGCATTACCAGCGGAGTCCTGCAGTTGAAGATCTTGTACATGATGTCGACCCTTTGATTCGTTAATAATTTTCCAAATCTCTCTAGATTTATTGTCTGCATTGGTAAGTCTAAGGTTGTTGAAAGATTTTTTGGCATGCTGTAAGGTTTGGCGATAACTTTTCTTGAGTACTGAGTATTCTTGGCGATCTGCTGGATTTGATTTACTTTTGTAATACACTGCGGCATCTTTCATTTTCTTTGAAAGCCAACGAATTTCATCAGAGACCCACTGACTTTTGTAGTTAACAGAAGAGCTTTTGTTTTTTGTATGCTTCAGGACACGGGGAAAGCAGATTTCAAAGTAATGTAGATAGGTGGAATAGAAATATTCAAAGCTAAGGTCGAAGGACTTAAAGGAAAACAAATCGGACCAGTCATGGGAATTTAATAAGTCACAAAAGGCGATCATATTCTGATCAGAGAAATACCTTTTGTAGTATTTTTTACTTTCTTTGGATGTAGACACAGCAATTGTAGAAAGAAGTGGGTAGTGATCAGATATGTGGGCATTAATGGTATTTGTTTGTACTAGATCAAGGTCGATATTAGTTAGTACATTATCTAAAACTGTTTGCGAACTAGCACTCACTCTAGTAGGTTCACTGTTGGTAGCATTGATGTTGAATGACGTCAGTAAATCCATGAATTCCTTTTTAGCTTTAGAATCGGCCATCAAATTACAATTAAAGTCACCTGTAATTATTATGCAAGGCTCATGGATTGACCTATGGATTATTTCCAAGAGTTTCGTCAGTTTGGTCAGGAAAACGCAAAAGTCACTCTTCGGCGAACGATAAATAGACAGTACATAAAAAACAGTAGTATCCATTTTGAAGCAGGAAACACAGCATTCAAATGATTGTTCTTCATTGAGAAATTCGTATGGGTAACCAATGGGAATATGGGAAAAACATTCAGACAATAGGATTAAAACACCACCATTTTTGTGAACAGTCCGGCAAAAGGCACTAGCCATGACATACCCAGGCACATGAAGAGAGTCTAGTTCACTCGCATTTAACCAATGTTCGTTGACACAGATCACATGGGGTTGGTACTCGTTTACTAGAACCTCGAGGTCCAGTAATTTATTACGTATGCACTGAATGTTTATGTGCAAGAGCTTCAAATAACGTGTTATCCTTCCGGCGCTGGAGGGAGGCGTGGCTTCAAAAAAGAAAAATTTCCCACGAACACATTTTTAGGCCAAAAGGCGGCATTACTGAGGGTATCGCGAAAATCTTGGCGTATGGATACTCGAAACGATGTATAATTTCCGCGCGTTACCTTAAGTTGTTCGATCACCAGTTCCGTTGAGGTATCAATCTCCGGGATTTCATCTTTTACATAGTTTCTCAACTGGGTGACTGTTGTATCGGAGGTGAAGTTCCACACATGGAGATGGGAAAGACGAGGGATCCCCGAAAGAGAGCATTCTTTCGTAGATGTTCCGATGATTGGCGATTTACGGCGCCTACGTTTGTGGGTCACAGTAACAAATCCATCGTCTCCTTCAGCAGAAAGTTCTTCTACACCACCTTTCTCACATTTCTCGTCAGCAATATGAGGTAGCACGGTAGTGATTGAGGGAGTAACACAAACATTTTTCGAGATCGGCACCTGTTGCCCTATCAAGTCACTGCTAAATTTAGTCCGATTGGAGGTCGATTTATCTGAAGCAAAGTCTTTCTCTGGGTTGACTTTTACGGTTTTCGCAAATGATACACCCTTACACACGTTAGTAGCCTTTTTCGTTGCGAGAGAATCTTTTAAAATGCTCATTTCCTGTTTCAGCATGTCGATATCAGACGCCATGTTAGATAGTGCAAGCTTATTAGCACGACAGGAAAAACATTTCCAAAAAATATCTCTACATTCAAATACGGCTTTCAAAAAGAGATCATTCAGATTAGTGCATTTGGAATGAAAAAAGCGTGAACATAAGTCGCAATTAATTACTTTATCTGTAGAATTAAGGGAAATATTGCAGGAGCTACACTGGCTTGCAAAGTAAGCGGCCGCCATCTTGCCCGATGTCCTGGTCTATGATACGTTCTATGAATTGTGGGGCAGCACCATAGTAGTCATAAAGTTCGACATTAAAAAGTTATGTAAAATTTTGTTTTAAGAAGAATGGTTTTTTGTGTAAAAATCTGTGAAGTGATGTAGAGGTTTGAACATTTTTACATTATACCATTTGTTGCCAATACTCATATCAGTTGGGCATTCCCTTTTATATTTTCTCCTTTTGCATGCCTAAAAAATCCATTGTTTCTCTAGGTGTACACCCTGTTTTGTAACATGTTGTTGTTTCTATGTGTGTAATCAGAGGGACCACAGCTGCCTTTGGAACTGCTTACTAGTCTTATGCCTGTTTCGGTTGCCCCAGCCTCTGGCTTTAGTTACCAAGTCCAACAGGATACATCTTCCGATGCCACGAAAAAGGAGTCTGAGACTACTACATCAGAAACAGCTGGTATGATTGAATTTTGTTATATAAATATTAACATCTTCATAATTTTTAAATCTTAAATAAATGAATTTTTTTAAAGAAAAATACTTCTAATGGACCAACATGCATTATATGACACCAAAAATGTTTGGTTAAATTATGCGTACAGGAATGTAAATTTGATGTTTTAATTGAATTAATTTATGTAGAGAGCAGTCTGGCCTGTAAATTATAGGATAATGTACATTTAGGATCTGTAAATTTAAGGTTTCACTGTAGCCTAATTTGGCAGGGATGAACACATAAGCTTTTTGTTAACAAAATATTTATTTAAATTCTATTGTTGACTGATACTTGTATTTATATTGATGATTTGATGTATTTGTTACCAACTTACTTTGTGATGATTTTGGTCTTCTGGTTTGGCAAAAATATAAGATGCATATTCTGTCTAATATGACAAGAAATATTTAGAAAGCATAATATTTTCAAAATAATTACTCAAGTTTTGAAAGTTTTTCTCTAAGTCCCCACCCTCCTAAGTGGCCCAAAGCATATTATAGAGTGGGTGATGCGTAATATCTGGGTATTCAAACATTTTACCACTTAATTTATATTGATTTCCTTTTCTCTCTTATTGTAGCAGTTGCTGAAACTTCTGTTGTGCTAGCTAAAACCTTGCCAGGTCTTGGTGGAATTGACATTAATGTAGAGGCTTTGTTCCAACGTTTAGTTGCAACTGGTATCTTGCCACAAGCAGACAATCCTTCGGCTGATGCTAGTAAGAAAGAAGATCCCAAAGCTAATTTTAAGGCTGATTTTTCACCAGAATGCCTGAAGTCGTGAGTATTGACTTTGTACAAAGTTTGACTAAAATTTGTTGAACCTGAGAATAAGTAATTAGAATGACTGTGGGTGAAAGTGGTTTGATAACATATATAATGATTGGATTCTTATATATAACGTATCCTTTTCTTGTATTTTAGACGCCACTCTGGTGTGATATCTGCTATTTACACTGGCATCCAGTGCAGTTCATGTGGTGTAAGGTTCCCTCCAGAACAAACTATGAAGTACAGTCAGCATTTAGATTGGCATTTTAGGCAAAACTGCCGTGATAGGGATAGTGCCCGCAAAGCACAAAGTAGGAAGTGGTATTATGATGTGTCTGACTGGATTCAGTTTGAAGAGATGGAAGATCTAGAGGAAAGAGGTAAATGCTTAAATTTGTTTACTTATTTTGTTATAAACTGGTAAGTGACTTTTGGCATTGCTTATCATATAATATGTAACCCATGAGCCTTCCTTTTTAATACTTAATAGCGAGTGGAAGACTAAATTGGCCCGGTAACCCAAAACTATCAGCAATGGAGCAAACTTTTCTGGTATTAATTGTCTTAATCATTGAACATACTCGGACAAATGTAATGCACATATTTTAAAATATTAGTTTTGATTTGAATGATGCATTCATTCTATGATTGAAATTTTTTTTGCTTTGCGAAGCTAAACATATTGCTTCTTGTACAAAAAAATGTTATTTGATTGGAGAAAATTTTCATTAAAAAAATAAATTTCCTCTTGAATTTGCCATTGGGCAAAGGAGTTTGTATCATGTGTAATTTTAAAATAAATCTCATTTAAGGAAGTTTTCTGACTGTGTGTATGTATAAATTTGTGCTAATGTTCCATGCATCATGTGAAAATATTTTAAAAAACAACTGAAAACCAAGGAAAAATATCCCCAACTAGCCAAATTATTTACACATGAAAGCAGTGATAATTTATCAGCCATAATATATTTTTTAATGCTTTCTATTTTCCCTTGTACAGCTCAAAGCTGGTTTGAGTCACAGGGTGTGGCAGAGAGTAAGGATGATCGTACAGGCACAGGGACTGGGACTACAGCAGCTGGGAGCAGTAATACTGCAGGAACTGGTAATGATGAAGCCACTGTCCTCAGTGTTCCTGCTGGGGAAAAGGCAGAAGATCAGCACTGTGCTGTTTGTCGTGAGGGCTTTGAACAGTTCTACAATGAGGAGAAGGAGGAGTGGCATTTGAAAGATGCAGTTAGGTTTGAGGAGAATACCTACCATCCTGTTTGCTATGAGGATTATAAAGTAAGTTGTTGTTGAATCTTTTTATCAGAAATCCATAAATTTGACGCCTGAGAATGAATTATAGATGCTTTCCATTTGAATTATCTAAAAATAATGTTGAATTTATATGCTTTCATTTAAATGATTTGAATTTAGGTATTCTTTTATGGTAAGCCAAAGCTGAATTTGTTATAGGAAGTGTTCTGGAGTAATTAGAAGAATTTGTTAGTGATATTGAAAGTTGTTTTCTCCCTTAATACAATATATTTTTCTAGTCTAGTCTTATTTCCTAAAATTTCAATGCATGTAAAACTTGGACATACAATTTTATAATTTCTTGTTTGACTTTTTTCTGCTAGTTTTCCAAATATTTTCACTTTTTGAAGTATGTATATAATATGTACTTCCTTACCATTTGGAACAGTTTGCAACTTTGTTTTTTCATAGATGATAAATATTTTCAAAGATACCTTCCATGACGAAGGTAAACTTTTACTTCTAATGGCAGTAATAGTATCATGTGTGGTACTTATGAAAATACATGTCCCTTAAAAAGCTAAGTTAACAGTTAATTTAAGGCCAACATAGAGATGAAAAAATGAGTTAAATCCAGTTAATTCTTTATTATTATGACCTGGGTTTCATCAAGTTATGATATGCTCAGGTGGAGAATGTTACATGGTATAGTGTATGTTTATATAGAATAGAGAACTGAAGGGAGTGGTGGAAGGAGTGAGGCAAAGAGGATTAGGAAGGTTGGCCAGAATCGAGCTAAAACAAATCTGGTCAACTGTAGCCTTCCTAAACCCCCTCTTCTTCTTCTTCCCCCTCTCTCCAGGTCTCTATGTTATGTATTCTATGTCATGCAATATTTTTCACCCGTAAATATCACTATGCAAAGAAACCCGGGCCGTATAAATAAATTATTTAGTAGATTTAACTCCCATTTTTTGATTTGTCCATGATGTGTAATTTCCATAAAGCAAAATAGATAGCGGTTTCCTCCATTTAAGTGCAAGTCAAATCAAAGGTGCCTTTGTAGCGATTTTTTGCTGAGTGTGGTCTCACTTTGGTAGCTGTGAAAGCCACGCTATGATATACTAAGGTAACATTGTTAGCCTGATTAGCTTTAGGTGCCTGACTTATTGCATTTTACATTATTTGTTTTGCTACCAACAGTATGTCCATTAGTCACAAAATTAAATTTGAGCAAACTTGTTTTCTGTTCGATTGATATCACTTCTTTTTTTCACAGAAGAGGGAGTAAAATGATGTGACCAAAAACCACCTAAACACTGACCAGTGAAATACTCAATTGGTCAGAGAAATATCAAAATGCCAGAGTTACTAGACAGTATTTTTTCCTTTTATTCACATTTGTAGTTATGACTTTACTTTAAAAAGTACATGCACTATACGTGGGAGAAAGAACTACTGTAATGATTTAACATATTTAATATGGATAATGAGATGACCATTTTAATTAAATTTCATGAAAATGAGGTGGTTAAACAAATAGGGCTCCACTGCATGAGGAATTTTGTACCATTGTAATGTGTTTCCCTGTTAGGTAATAGGCATTCTGTTCCAATCTAGTGACATATGAAACAAATGGTTCCACTTCTATAGCAAGAACATGATGAAAATGAATGATGACAATGGTTTCAGATGTTTGGTGTCTTAGTATGCAATTATGACAACATTAGAAATGCATAAAAATTCCTTTAAATTCTTGCTTATGGTCAGTTAGGCCACAAGTGACAGCACAAATGGTGAAGATTATGAATTTACTTAAGAGAACCTCTCCAATTGTCAGTGGTAGATCAAAACTCTTGAAGAATCCTGTACTCATAAGGAAAGTTAATTTTTATGTTGTGGTGATCAGTGCTTAGCTAAAAAAATGATTTGCTTCACTTGACAGATGTTCTTCAAAGATTTAAATTAACGAAATAAACATGAAGGTACAGTAGTGCATATGTAATAGTGGTGATATAATTTCTTTAAAATGATATTTCTGACTTAAATATATTTTGCTCAAAAACATCAGAAATATTATTTCTTCATCTTATAGTTAAAATTTCGTGAAGGTTTTGGATACTGAAATGTAAACCCAAAGTAGTAAAAATAGTAGATGCTAAAATTTATAGAAATATGTTTGTAATTTGACTTATTTGTAATAGGCATCTCTGGAGGCATCAACGGAGGAGCCTGCTGAAGGAACTGAAAGCAAAGAGGGAGATAAGGAAGAGGCAGAAAAGAAAGAAGATACCCAAGGAGAAGATGCTGAAGAAGCTAAAAGCACAGAAGAAAGTGAAACCAAAGAAGTTTCTGAGTCTGATGATAAGAAGGCCGAAGATGATGCAGCTGAACCAGGGAGCACAAAAGGTAAATTTATTTCAATCATTGTATTTTGTAATAGTTTTGGTTATTTAATCATTATTTTATATTGCTACAAATTTTTCCATTGCATTTTCTCAGAAATAAGCATAATAGGAATATAACAATTTCAGAGTGTAAAGATCATTTACGTTGACCGGGATTAAAGTCTGGATCCCTCGATGTCCGGCCGAGTGCTTTTTGTGCAATGAAATTGTTGCATTGAAATGCATATTAGCGGGTGACTGTTGAAAGTTACTGTTGCTACATCTCCCGCAGTTTCTTTGAACAATAGGAATATGTTATTATTGAGAGATAGTATTTCAAACAATTGAGTAGAATTTGCCATTATAGTAAATTCTTCTATAAATACAGTAAATATATTCTATAAGTACAGTCTCCATCACTGCATTAGTAGTGCTCCTGAAAATTTGACTAAATTTTATATATTTCTTTGTCATCAGATAATAAGACACTTTTTCATATCCTTCATTAGAAATTGGCAATGATAGGTGTATATATGATAAAATTCTTCAAAATACGAGGCGATAGAAAATTCAGTAATTGCAAATAAAAAATAATACATTTTTCTAATCCTTTGTTGAGAAAAGACCCATCAGAACTTTGATATGGAGTGATGTATGGTGTGGAAACATGGTCATTGAAGCAAGATGATGGGCAAAGATTGGAAACTGTTGAAATGTGGGTGTGGAGAAAGATGGGAAAGGTGAAATGTTCAGAAAGTAAAAATAATGAGGAAGTGCTAGGTATGGTGGGGAAGGAAAGGGGATTGTTGGCAGAAACCCAAAGGAGGCAGGAAAAATGGACCAAGAGGATTTCGTTGCAAATGGGATGTTGAAGACTTATAGAGGTGAGATCGTTAGGCAAAATAGGAATGGGTAGAAACGGAATATGCAAGTTGGATGGAATGAAGGGAGGATGGAAGTATGTGATTATGTATATATGTTGTTAGTAGCTGAAGATTTACATTTACAGAAATCAAGTTTATTTTGTAAGACCCAGTATCAGTAAAACAAAACCTCTTGGTTTTTCGAACGATTGGAAAAAATATAGGCATCATAATTTGTTATTTATTACGGCATTAGAATGGTATTTAAATTAACTGGGTCAATGAGATGGTGGAGGGCTAGGGGAGCCATTTAGTATGGATGAGTTAGAATGTTTCCATTTGATGTAATCACAATAGTATTGCCTATCGTTACTAGACTAGAAGATTTATGAAAGGGAAGTGAAGCAGGTGTGTCTTAATCACTGAATACATAAATATGCCAAGGTGAAATTAGGAAAATGAGGTTATTTATTTATTATATTCAAGATTCGTGTATGCATTGTAGTAGATTTCAGGCAAAGCTTCTTTTTTACCGAGAAAGTTATAAATTTCAATTAATATCAAGTACATTTAAATTATTTTTATCATCTTAAATAAGGTAGTTATTGTTCTGATAAGATTTAAAATACAGGTGAACAAAGATTTTTCCATAGACCCCAGTTTTGCTTCCCAAGTGAAAGTCATTAATAAGATGTAGAAAGATTTGAGGAATGAATATTGATCTTGCCATTTCATTTTGGCTCTACTGATTTTTTTTAGGCAATGATAATGCAATGGAAAATGTGAGCAAATCAATAAAAGCCTATTTATCTGGTTTCTCACTAGCTTCAGATTTGTGAATTATCCTTTCAAGAGATTGAAGTTTCAATAGAAAATAATTACACCATTATTGCTACCAAGTTTGAAATGTTATAACCTAATATTAACAGTTTGTGGAGAGAGTAACGTCTTTTTGATATTAATTTTTATAACAGAAGTACAAGAAATAAGGTGAACATTTCCCGTCACCTCCTAAATGTGGCAGATATCTGGGCTTTTATAGTGTTTATATAATGTTTTAGATCTTTGGCAAAGTAGGGTATCTAATCAGTCATATCTACTTGCTTGTTTATCAGTCTTGTTCTTAAATACTGTGACATTGTATACTAATCTTAAATACTGCATGTTTGTTGTACCAAAGTTTACTAAGGTTTTTCAGCGGTTGGTAAAAAGGTATCCTCACAAAAGCATACATATTATTGTATGTATGACTCTATATTAGGTTATAGAAATATGCCATTATGTTTCTTATGAAACTGTTTAGTTCATTAACTTACCTAATCATTTAGTGTTTTAGAAAGAAACTCAAAAGTAACTGTAAAATGAATTAGAAATGTGAAGGGAAAATACAAAAGTCTTGCAAAAAAAGCTCAAGGTTAATCAATGGTTCAAGATTTGAACAGTATTCTCATGAGACCTCATTTTCATTGTAAATGCATAAATTATTTCATTCCTTGCTAGTAGGAAGTGGCTGGTAGTATCTGGTGGATCAGGATCTTTTCTATATTCACAGCTTCACAAGTTTAACTACTATTTGGTACTCAATATAGGTAAATCTTGATCAGGTGATTTAGCTGTTGGGTTTTAAGGTTGCTTGTTCTACTTGATGTAGAATACAGAACCTTGCATTTAGAATAGAGAGCCAGAGTTTCCTTTGAACATTTATTCTCTTCTAGATAATTCATTAATACAAAAATAGCAGCTTTGGTTAAGATATAGGTTAACAGAAATTAATCTGGGTCTAAACTCTGCGAAGGAGCAACTTGACAATGATGTATTAATGTTTATTCCCAGTAGATTTTTTTATCAGGGAACCAATCAGATTTAAACTGAGCTACTTGAACATAATCAGTACCATAATAAGCATTAATTATGATTTGAAATATTAGCGAATTACCTTATCATGTTCATCTCACTTCAAACTCGGAAATGTCTAAGAAGATCCTGGAATCCTACGAAATAAATTTGCATTTGTTTTCATTTAAATTCATAATTATCTAGGAAATTTAGGTGTATTTTAATAAAGTATTCTTTTATGTTTCCTCTGAAATCAGAACAGTAAGGACTTGTATTGTTCTCTATCCTTTCTGATTAGAGACATTAAAAGCTATTACGAAGATGACATTTTGCTTTATTAGTAGATGTGTGGTAATTTACGGTCATTTCTTAGATAATTGCTCTCTTAAATTATGAAATATTGTAATAATGATATTCATGGCAACTAATCACACAATAGCATAGGTAGATAGATGTGTACATGACCATAGCAATGAAAGGGTTGGGAAAATGTGAAAAATCATTTTTGAAAAATTGATAAAACCTGAGATAACTGCCATTAGCAGTAAAAAAAATTATCCATATTTTTTGTGAAGAAGTGGGGAAGTCAAGATTATTGAATGTAACAAAATTCACTTTGTTACATTTTATTGCCTCTTTTATTACAGAATGATTTTAGAATATTTAAGATTGAAGCTTATTTTAAATTGTTTTGAATGTTGTTTAAGGATTCAGTGGTATATGATAGCAATTTTTTACCATTAACTTGCTGTTTTTCCTTCACATTTTAAAATTTGATGATGCTGATTCAATCTTCTAGTAGATCATTAGATTATTTTTTAGATTAAAGGATTTTATTTATTAGATACTTAACAAAGTTCTGTGAAATGTTGTATCTCTTGTACATGTTGTTATAATTATACTTTTGTGAAGTTGAATTTTAATAAAGGAATACTGACATCCACTTTGGTGTTCCATTTCAAATACATCGACATTGCTGAGGTTTCACCTTATACTTTCAATGAACCTCGAAGCTCAGTTGTTCATCAAGAGTGATTTTTTATTGAGTGCATAACATTTTTTCATGTAAAATAACCATTAAATACAGGTGCACAGCTAAGAAAAAAGTGTTTGATTTTGCATATATTGTAAATCTAGACCAAGCATCTTGATATTTGTCTATTGTAATTTTGGGCTGAGCTACTCTACATTACACAAACTTGATAGTTCAAACCCTGCCCAGAAACTTGCAAGAGACACCAGAAGGATACACCTGATAGTTTTGATGGTTGAGATGCTATGTTTTATAATGCTGAATATAAAATTAACTTTACTACCTGATAAACCATCATTTCTTATTTTTGTTTTAACTAATTCCTTATTACATATTTTATCCCATATTACTCACAAGTAAAAATTCATAGGTACTTTGCTAGTAAATACCCTATCTGAAGTCAACATTGGCCAAAACATTTTATCAGATTTAAAATTTTAAACACTAATGGTGTGGCAAATATTATTTGTAAAGACAATGAAATTGTTTTGATGATATAAAATGTCAACATGTGCTTCGGGAAAACCTATGCAGAAAATTTTAGGATTCCTTGGTTTTATTTTTTAACCTTGCTGTATATATTCACTGGTAAAGGATGTTGTTTTTCATTTTCTGATGAATCATAATGTATTTGGGCCAAAAGTTCAACACAGTCAAAAACCAGAGATCTTGTGTTGGGAATCTTTTCTAGCTGACAACTTAATAGTTTATAAAAATTTATTCCTTTTCCAGATGCAACTATTGGTTTACGGTTAACTTTAAGAGGCTGGAATTCATTGTTATCATTTAATACAGGGTTGCTACAAGCTTGGGATTTCAGAGAAGACAATGTTGTCGAAGCAATACCAAAATGTCAGTTAACTGATACGGCAGTTACAATTTTTGCTACACACATAGTTTATTTGTTCATTTTAGAAGCATCAACACTTTTATTACACAAATTTATTGAGTATTGAAGTGTCAGTTTTTCTATTGTTAGATCTCTTTTTTCCAAATTTTTATCCTGAAAACTTTTGGGAATTTTGAAAATCTGGGATTAGATTACTAATTACATCTCTACTTATTTAAAATTAGATGTCATTCATTGGCTACTTTATTAGCATTTTGATTATTGAAGACTTTATTATTATTTTTGGGATCTCCATTGTTTTATACAAGCAATGATAAGTACTTATTGATTTATTTTCAATAATTTTTTCTCTCATGTTAAACTCTCAATTTATCACAATTATTCCATTTATATTATGTGCCCAGTGAAAGCCATATCAATGTTTTCATGAATGAAGTGTAAAATTGGCCTTGTTACCACTTTTATTACCTTGTGTAATAAGCATTTTGTTTTCAATCTTCCCGCTTAAAAATACCTAATCCCCTTTACTTTCCTCATGCAATCTATCTTCTAGAGATGATCTATTTCAATCTATTGTCTTTCCATTCATACATGTTTCTGTGCTTATAATGCGTAATGAAGATTGGATCTTTACATTTTAGAATCAATGGCATTCTAAATTGAATCATTCCAATGACTTTCTTAATTTTTCCGACTCTTACAATGTGTGGAATTCATGTCAAGGACAGGTGCTGACTGTAGTGCATTGCCATTTTTATCCTTCATTCTCCTCTTGGTTTCAATGAACTGGCTCAAGTGAAGTAAATTTTTTCTTCAAAATTGATTCTGCTAGCGAGGAAAATATGTTACATCATGCACCCAGTATAACAATGATTGTTATTTGAAGGCCTATGCAGCACACCTCTTATCCATTACAATCATTTAGGTACAGGACTTCAACGTGAACATAGGCATATGATATCATAAACACCATTCATTGGATTTTTTAAAACTGATATTACCTCAGAATCCTTTGTCCTTTTTCTTTTGGAAGATATCCTATCTGTCTCAGTTTTCCTTCAACAGTCAGTAATTGTGGCATGTCACTTTTTCAACTATCAAATAATTTTTGAGCATGATTATTTACATGCACTCTAAATGTTGCTGTCATAAAAGTCATGTTTAAAATGTTGACAAGTAGGTTGATGTATGCATAAATTGCTATTAAAACTACAAACAATGAAGTTATAACTGTGGGTCTACAGAAGGGCTAAAGGCCAAGATCTTTTCAGTTCTACCTTGGCAGCTGATCTCCACTGCAGCTGTCATGGTGAACATAGTCATTTATGATTTATGGTGACTTGACTCTAATGCCATGGTTTAGAATTACACTTTAAGCATATTTCAAGTAATCTGAGCAACATCCAGTGAATGTGTATGGAGACTATTTAATAGGATGGTATTAATTATAGCTAATTGAGAATGAAGTTTTATATTATAAATCGTATGATTATTTTTTAAAACAATTCTAAGCTAAGTGCATTAAAATATAGGATAATGCCTGGCTAAAAATCTAAATAAAACAATTATAATTATTCTTTCAAAAACACTATGTTTGCTGCTATGAATAATACACACAAAAACTTTGAAAAATTATATCTGTATTTCATGGTAAAATATCATCCCACCCACCAACAATCTAAATTACAGTCAAAACATTTTTTGTTTCATTAGTCTGGAAAGCAGATATTCTGAAGAGTTAAGAAAATTTTAAAAATTATGAGAGATTTGTGGAAAATAAGGTAAATGTGTTGCAAGGTGCTCACATATTGAGGTTTTGAAATAAAATCTTTGCAATGGTGCACTACTTCTGAAATACTAGCAGCTTGAATTACCTTTGAGTGAACCCTTACACCAGGTGCCCGGACCTTAACAAATATGTATTATAATGTGACTCTGCATTAGTGGTGCAATGAGAAGAGCCATGTGAATTATTCAAGAGCTATGAACCATTTTTCGTCTTTGGTTGAATCAGAGTGGTAGAGTCCACTTTGGTGCTTAGTTGCTGTAATACCTTCCCCGAACCTCTCTTAACTCATTATTCTCCCCGATGACTCTGGGTTCCTGAATACTTTCTATCAGTGGTCACAGAATGCCAACTTGGGGCTGAAGATTTGCAAGCAGAACGAGAAGTTGAATACACTTCAATGCTAATCTTATTACCTCACTGGTTGTATCTGTCAAATGCCGTCTTTGACTATGGCATGAATGTCAACTGCATTGCCTAAACGTAAAAAAATCCATTAATGGAATTCAAATGATTTTAGTCATTAGAGAATTAAAAGATTTTTTCAAATAACTTGATACTCCTTTCCTATAATATAATCTGGTAAAGTGAAGTTTTCGTGTGAAGAAGAACTTGCTTAAGTAATATTATAATTTTTAAACCAGGCATGTAGCAACCATGTAACTTCAGATGCAGACTTTCTTCTACTATGGTAAATTATGTACACAAATGCTGAAATTATTTACAGATTTCAAAGCCAGCGGCATTAGTTGCTTTTAATCACTACACCATTTTTGCTGTTACAATGTACATAGTCCTTAATTCTGAAAGAATCCAACCAGGACAAGCATTATTGAAAGTGGGATCAGTT
This sequence comes from Hetaerina titia, assembly GCA_037158775.1. Taxonomy (NCBI): domain Eukaryota; kingdom Metazoa; phylum Arthropoda; class Insecta; order Odonata; family Calopterygidae; genus Hetaerina; species Hetaerina titia. The sequence continues at coordinate 90,736,211 of CM073775.1, read as the reverse complement.
GATGTGGTAATCACATGTATATTGTTGAATATGTGGTGAGACATGGTTTTTGTGATTGTTTATACTGTATGTTGTTTACTAGTGGTTATATGGTAGTAGGTGTGAATATGGGCATTGACAGTATTCATAGTGATCATTCACACCAAGGTAAGTTTTAAATAGATATTGTCAGCTTAGTATCAGTTTACCCTTTTCAGTGTTGGGAAAACTATTTGTATTTTCTGAATCTCATTTTGTGTGTGGAACAAAGTTAGAGGTAACTGAAGTTGGTGTGGGTATTCTAAAGTGATTATTTTGAAGTGATGTATGAAATTTTTGAAACAATTTCAGAAGAACTCCATATTGAGGCTTTTCATTATACAGAAGCAAATATTAAATTTAATGTTGCTTAGTGCTTGGTAATTTTAAATGTATGGGCCTCTTGAACCACGGGCAGTCTCTCTTCTTTTCTTTTAACTGTGCCTCTGGCCATCCAATAGTTTAAACGGATTGAGCATTTTTGGGTTCTTTACATTTTGGGCTGACCATATATCATTCCCCCAGACGTTAGAATCTTTTATCCATCTAATTTAATATTGTGTGCGCATACTTCCATGTTCCTTACAGTTCTAACTTTAATCAATATATCCAAATGTACAATTGCCTATTGAATTGGACTTTCCGTGTTTTTAAGTAACACACTAGTATCTGAAATACTTACCTTGAAAACATTCTATTAACACTATGTTTACAATTACATATTAAAATGAAAGATTATAAGGACTAAAGAGTTAATGTCAAGAGGATATTAAAATGTACATTAATGCATGAAGACTCAAAAGAGGAAATGGAAATTATTGACCAATGCTGGTGGATGCATAGCTTGTGCTTCAAAGCATTCAGTTAATTGTGAAAAATGAATGACAAACTTCTGTGTTGCAGTTTTTTTATTCATGATATAAAATATTCCACTGGAAAATTAAGCCATCAGTTAAATTTTGTACTTATTATCAACCTTTGGAGAAACTTGGATGTGAAACGTATGATTATACAGAGTGAAGTAGTTTTTCTATCGAATAACCCCCCAGATGACATGCAGTACACTCCAATTGCATGGGAATCGAAACTAGCAATTAGTAATTGTTAAATGAACTTGGGAAACTAAAACAAATTCAGAACTGCAATTTCCATGGTATGATGATTGACGCTCTTTCAAGTAGTGCATGTTTGGAAAAAAGGGGCTTGTAATTCAATACTTAGAAACCTCTCGAATATATATGTTGTACATGATGATTAAAAAAAGTGTAAATAGGATGTTTAATATAAATCTGCATGGAGAGAACCAGGTTCTTTTTAATTGATGGCATTAATGTTGACTGGGTGTAATTCTGACTGAATTTTAATGGCGTATCTTATAATCCTTCCTAGAAGTCCCTGTAGCCTCGCCATGGAGGACAAAAATGCATGAGTGTGTTTATCCTATTCTTTTTGTAATATCCTCTTTGAACAAATGTATCACTTTAGAGGAAAAAAGAGAGGAAAAGACTGGGCTGGGGATGACTATTTGGCTACATAGATGGGACTATTTCAGTAGAGATGTAATTTATTTCTGGGAAAATGATTAACTTCCAGCTGGTTGAAAACTGGCCTGATCAGCCAAGCTAATTAATCTGGTTTTGAAATGTGGAGGGTCCGCAAAGTTAGTTCAGCCTATCTGAATGCAATTATTTTATTATTCGAAAGGCTTCCACAACATCCAGTTGATGAAGACTTCATTCTGCTTCCAGGAAATGGATGCCACGTAGGCTATTTTGTTGAAAAGTTTCATCCCCAGTCAAACTGAAACTGTTGCCAACAAACAATCTAGGTGATTGAAATTTCATGGAGGCAAAATGAAACCTTTACCAGCTGTGCACTATGCATGTAGGATACACCGTGGCAAAATTTCTCTAATTTGTGTTGTCTTCTTAATGACTAGGAGCTTCATCATAGTATGAGTATCCTACCCTTGAAATTGTAAGAATGAATGTACTCATTATTTCAGTTAAGTGTAATCAATGCTCTTTGAATTGAAGAAATAGCTTTAAAGTACCCTTCTCAACAGCTTTACCACTTGTTGAAATTCCTTGATTTGTTAAATGCAACCATGTTGACATGTTCTAATGAATTTGATGTCACTAAATATAGTTTGATGAAATGCTGATCTAAATACACTGATCTATAAAACTAGCTTGAGGAATGATTTGACCTTAAGACTCAATATTTCTGTCCTTGCATTGACATAAAGTTTGAGTGTGATGCAGAATTATTTTCAAATTTAAATGCACAGGGTTTCAAAGAATATTGAATTTTAGGTTTCCTCCGATTTAACCATAATTTTTCATTAATGTGTGTGGGCACTGTTATCACTTAATAGAAGTGAATTAAAAAGAGGGAAACATCCATTGAAATGGTTACTGTGTTAATAGGAATGTAAATTGTCAAACATGACTTATTTTTGCAATGATAGGTAGTTGTGTCTCTGTTTTATCATTTGTTTAACTGATATTGAAAATGAATTATTTATGAACGATGCAGTTGGAGCAGAAGGGTGGTTTTCAATTAGTTTTCTTATTTGGGAAGTAATTCTCCCAAAAATGGCTATTAGCCATCAGTACATCATAAAGTAAGCCTCATATGGAATTCCAATTCAATTGTGGTTTGAGAGATTTTGTGAACTGTTACATGAAACATTCTTTGACTTTTGCCTGAGCTGCCAGTGATTATTTATTTTTGATGCAGTAACCAAAATCTTTACGCTTGAATTCAGTTATTTCCTGCATTTTTGTTGTAGACTGACTAAGCTTTATTTGAAAAATTATGTTATATTCACATTACAAGGTCTGAGTTCAGGTTAAATTTCATGTAAATCACCAATCAAGCAAACCTTATGGATAATCTCCATTAAACCACGTTCAGTATGCACAGCTGAATCTGATTACAGGTATGAAAATATTTTTGTTTATTATTTTTAGTTAAAACATTTCTAACTCCTCAATTGTTTAATGCTTTTGTATTAGCATATAGTAATTAAAATTTATAATTATATAAGGCAATATTGAACATGATATAGTAAGAATTATCAACATATTATTGAACATGATATTTTTGTTGCATTATGCTGGTACTTATCTTGCTGGTCATAATAAGAAAATGCTACCCAGCATTAGAATGTTCAACATTAAACAATCCTCAGTAGGTATGCATGATGGTCAGATCTTGGTTTTCAACTATACCAACATTCCATTTCACACACACATGGTTTTTCAAATGGATTGTTAGTTATTAATAAATAAGACCAACACATTAAAGGAGCTAGACATTTGACACAACATGACCACAAATGCATAAGCAGGGAACAGATAATTACCAGTTTATATGAATTTAGATGCAAGCTTTGAGAAGCTCATGTACTGTTATATTTTTACAATCATTCTGGAATTTTTTTCTAATTTTCAACATTCCTTTATTTTCATATCAGGCATAACAACTTTTTATTTGAAGTGAATTTAATATCTGCAAATATTGTTAACTCATTCGAAGGTACATGTAAAGGTAAAGGACATTCCTGGCCAATATTTGAACATCTCTTTGTCATTAAGAGCTTTTGGGTGAACTAGTGTAAAAGATTTTGAACCTCAATTGGTAGAATGGATCACCCATGATCCAAATTATTTTTTGAATCACCAGTATTAGTAAGAGTAAGCTGTGATGATATTTAGGAATATACTAGGTGTAAAGTTGACTGTGGAAGTTCAAGAGAAAGTGATATAGTTGGAAAACCTTTCTTAGACTTTGTTAACATGCTCTTATAACTGATATTGTGATATGCACGATAAGTGTTAACTTTTTCATGAGTAAGAGGAAAAGTAATAGTGAGCTGCAACTCTTCAATGAAGAGAAAAACTGGTTATCTGAATTGTAGATTTTTTCCAGGTCAGAAGCTTTACGTTAAATGTATTCTCAGATATTCTCCTGTGATTAGTAGTGTGTGCAAAATTTTTCCAGTGGAATACTAAGTTTAGGATGTAAAGAGTGCTTGGAGAAAAAAAAATCATTTAGTGAAACTTTTTCTTGTAACTTAGCTCTTGTGACAGAACTTGAAACTTTCCTTATGCAAATGGAAATTTATTTGGTTTTCTGAATTATATAAAATATGTTGATTGAACAAACATTGTAAGGTAATGCATAATTGGTAATTAACCTTTTAAAGGTGGGTTTTGAAGAGTCTCGAAAAATGTTTTTGTTTGATATTTACTTAACTGGTAGTCCAACATTTAAGGTAGGTTTTGGATTGACAGACTGGGCAATAATAGATTTCTCTTTCCTAAGAAAACACAACCTGACACTACAATAGACCCTTCTTCAATTCTGCATACTTTCCCTTCATTCCATGAAATGTATGTATCCTTTTGTTATCCTATCTGCGTTTGCTTGAGGCTCTCCCTTATATCACAGTCGTCAACATGCCAATGCCAATCAAAAATTCTTTGCATCCACCTTTCATGTCTCCTTTGGATCTCTGCCAACAATCTTCTCTTTCCCTGCTGTGGCTACTACTACCTCATTTGTTTTCCTTTCCATCCTCCACATTCACATTTCTAATGCCTCCAATCTATGCCAATCATCTTGATAAAATGTTAACAGGCCTTTTTTTAACATCCTTGCTCAACTTTCAATACCAGTAATGTTATTAATGCTAATTACTCTGCAGTATTCTTTTATGTTGTTCTGTATTAGTGACCTCATTACTGCCATGGTAACACACATGCCTCTCCCCTTTTTGAGCTAAAATTGATAGTTTCCTAAGTAATCATTTGACTGCCTCTTGAGCCTTGAATTGATGATCCAAAATACCACCTCAGGTGTATACGAAATCAAACTTCATGTTCTCTTGTCTTCACATGTAGCTTCCCTTCTCTTCTTTTGGGCAGGAACCAGCCTAATCACTGGACATGCAAAATTTTCCAGTCTAAATCCTCCCTCGTTAATTTAATGAATTATTCCATTGAAACTTTTCATTTTCATGTCTGTTAGTAGTCCACAGGAATGATATCTATCCCAATTACCTCATTTTATTTCTATTCCTCTTCTAACTTGTAATTAAGTATATCTGGACCTAAGCTATTCCCATGAACTTATTTCTCTGTCTACAGGGTGCGGCAACATAACTTCCTTTTTTGAAGGGGTTTTGCTTTTGAAAAAATGGAAATTATGTTGCCGCACCATTTATATCTAAACTTGCTAACCTTTTAAATCTTTACCTTATTGAGCCTCTATGAAGTCTTTCCAACTCTTTTGAATCTTTCCAACTCTTTTGAATCTTTCCCGATTTAATTAATAATTTTCTACCGTATTTAATATTTTGCATGGGTTTCCCCTACTTACTTCCTGATGTTGCTTTCACATTCCTATACAGTGCAACAGTTTCATCCTTCCTTTTTAAACTTTCCATATCCTTGCAATGCATCTTTCACCAAACTTTTGTCCTATTAGTTTCTCACCTCCGTTTATTTACTCTTTGTATTTCTACTTAATTCTGCGTTTACTTTCTTTCATTTTTACCTTCATCTGTCTTATTAATCATCTCATTAGTAATCTATGGTTTCCTTGTCCTTTTCTTATTTATTTTTCCTATAGTTTTGTTTGCAGCTTTCAACATCCCTTCTTTGGTATATTCCTGTCCTACCCTTTTCTTCACACAAAATTTTTTCCACTGCCTCCTGGTGCTCCTTCCTTTTAGTTCTGGTAAATGCTTCTACATTTCATTTACTCATCTGTCATCCCAATGTTATCCTCTTGAATCTGTTTTTACACTTCACTAGTTATAAATTATGATCATAATCCTCTCCTGGGAAACTGTGAATCAGTCATGCTGTTTGTAAATTTTTGCCCAACTATTATATAGTCTGTGCATTTTCCATAGAAGTGTTCATCATAATTAAGCTCTGTCCCCTGCAGAACTATTACTTTCTCCTCGGAGTGTTTCCTCTCACTTGTTTCACCTCCGTGTTCCAATACCTGATTGCTTTCAAATGTGTTGTACTTTCCTTTATTATTTCTTTCAAATACATTGTATTATCCTTTATTGCCTTCATGTTTTCAATATTTCCTGTCTTCATGCTATTTTAATATCCTATATTTTTCTTCCCCTTCATATCCCCCTGCCACACACCTTTTTGGTGGCTCGCAGGGTACTTATGTAGATGTAGATATCTTAGTTCTTCCTGCCAGTACATTTTATTGAATACCTTCCTCTAATTATTTTTTCCACATTTACTGTATTTTTTAAATTTCATCTACATGAAAGTTCAATAAGTCCTTAGGAAAAATAGAACAACTTTATTTTGGGTAGATTTTTTAACTTAATCTCCTTTTAGCTCACACTTAAGCCAAGTATGTAAGCATGTAAGCCACCAGTCTCTGCCAAGTGTAGTGAATATGATAGATGTTGAAATGTGAACTTTTATTCCATAATTGCTGCTATCAAAAGTGCTTAGGTGTTCATCCATCCATTGTTTGGGAAGAGAAATTTTTTCTTTGCCTTTGGGAGAGGACTTTTTTCTTGATTTTTTCATTCAACTGCTGCAATAAAAATGCATAATACTCTACATTTAACATTGTTGTTTTTGTAAGTAATAGATGTAAATCATTCCAGCAAACTGGTCATCACCTTGTCGGCTGATTTAACCTTCTTTGGAGCTGGATTCTTCACTTTTAGAAACCCATTGTTTTGAATATTCCTCAGTCTCTGGAGTTTGGTTGTGTTTCCATGTTTCATCCATGCTTATGTATCAATGCAGAAACCTGTCAGGATTGCAAGAAGTGCTAAACCAGCCCCTGAATTGACCTTACAATTGCATTTACTCTCCACTGAGAGCAAATGTGGTACCCATCTTTTTTCACACCCAATTTTTCATGAAAAATTGAAAACGTATCTTGTGATATGCCTGTGGCCTCCACTATTTCACGAACTTTCATTTGTTCATCACTTAAAAGCATATCGTGGAATTTGGAGGAAATCACTTCCATTCTGGTTCATCATTTGTGGATGTATGGTCACATTTAAACACATTTACCAAAGTGTAAATGTTGGCAAACTCAGGAGCAGATGTGCCATGAACTTCAACTAATTGAGCTTTGATCTCTTTCAGTGTTAAGCCTTTTAAATGGAAGTGTTTATTATCTGCATAAAACTAATTTTCCATTTTCCTAAATAAACAAAAGATTGTTGCTTTAGTCAATTATGAAAATGAAACATCATGCTGGAAAAAGCTGAAACTTAAACAGGAGTATAGTGAGAGATGAGGATTACTAAATTAAACCTTTTCTGATACGACCCCGTCATCTCTTGGATTTTTTAAGGCCCTAATTTAGGTCAAACATAGCAACTTCTCCACCACATTTTAAGCTTTATTATATTTTATGTTCTCTGCCAAATTTGTTTTATTCATTCTTACCCACCCACATTTCAAAAGCCCCGAAGCTTTGCTCGTTCTATTTCATGAAAGACCAATTTCCGAAGCATATAGTACTGTGCTCCAAGTTAAATCCTTTCTGATATCATAACTTAGCGTAACCACCATCAGTTTCCATTGTAAATGCTTCTTTGGTCAATGCAATGCCTTCCTAATCTCTTGACTACTATGCCAATTTTCTTCCAAAATACTGTTCAAGTATGCAAACTGCATCTCTGCTCCAGTGTATTTACCTTAGTTTTATGTTAAACCTAACCATCTTACTTATTAAGAATCACATTGTTGATTTTCTTGCAGTTTATCTTCATGCCATATTTCTCACATTAGTCTTATACGACACTTAACAATAACTGTAATGTGTGGAATATTTGACTGGACATGCTTGACATTGTAAATCATGACATACCTTACCATCCACTCATTTTACCCACTCAAGTCCTGCCTATCACAGCTCATCCAAATTCTTCCTATGCTATCCTTACAAGTACTCTGGCTCATATACATGTTTTAGAAAAGCTGCGTACCCCTCGAGCCTACTCCTATATTCCATAATAAATGCATCACCTTTGTCCCTAATACTCTGTTGTGTGTTGTCTTGAAATCCATGAAGCAAACAAAGACATCTAAATTTATGTGTTCCTAAAATCTAAGAATTTGAGCTGTCTTCATAAAAGAAAACAAAATAAAATGAAAACTTCTGTAATAAGTTAGCACTGTCCCAGCTGTAATAAGTTAGCACCACTCCAACACTCGAACTCTTTTGGGATATTCTCAGGGTTAAAGGGAGTCTGTTAAGGAAACCTGGGTTTATGAACAGATATACAGTATCCTCGACTGTTTATGGGAATAAATTCCATCCCAGGGACAAACACAGAGCTGACACACTCACAAGCACTCAGGAAAACAAATACATTCAAAAAGGGCCTTGCTAGTGGGGGAGAATGTTACTCAAATTGTGCAAAGTTAGCAAAAAACAGGGAAATATAAGAGTGTGCATCAAATACATGTATTTTTGACTACAATATAGCAGTCCTCAGTGAACTTAAGGAAAAATGGCTTGCAGCAAAAAGTTGTAAGTGAATCAGGAAACATACAAACTTTCAAAATACACCCTAAGCTAAAGGGTGGTAAAGGCAAAAATGGAAGGAGCTAATGATGAAAAAGGGGGTGGGAAAGAATGGGGATAATGAGGTGAATTAAAAATGGGAAATTTAATAGGATGGTAAAAGCAAAATTAGAGGAACCAATGATGGTAAAGAGGGGGCCATTGCAGTGGGTGAGGGGGGGATGAAAGTAAGTGAGGTGATTTAAGAGGGGAAAATTTTAAAAAATGACAGAATTTGAAATACTTATTTTAAAATAGGAAAGGGATGAGTAAGGAATAGGTCTGTTGTTGCTATTAATAATGTTTGTTTCAAATTTGTGGATGAAGAGACTTTCATGAACATCAAGTAAATAATTGTTGTTTGTTTGATGAGATGAAACTTGTTTTCTGAGGTGTCATGTCCTGTGTTAGGTAAGTGTTGAGCAATGCTGGATTTTTCCAGTCTGTTATATTTAAAATGGGCCATGGGAACACAAAAGATAAGGTTGACACAGTCAATAAATCAGGTATATACCACATATATTGTTCCTCATGCAATGTTTCTTTTGTTGGACAGACATGAAGAATCATTAGATTCAAGGAACACAGCCCATTTTATTTACCACAAACCATTACAACAAAAAATTTTGTTTTCATTGACGAGTGGTGTTAACTTATTGCGGCAATAGGAGTTTTCATTTTATTATGTATTTCTATCTAATAATGTTCTTATTACTACAGTCGTCCCACCTTTTTTTAAACCCAAACTGATGTTCACTTGTGCAGCTACAGCATTGATATGATCTGAAAAGGTCTTCTGGATTAATTCCTTACATATCAGTTGTACTAATTAATCCAAGAAAATCCATTTCTGCTTAATTCTTTCATAATTCTACAGAGATGTACTCCATTCCTACTGCCTTGTGTGACTTTATTTCTTGTCATACTTTGGCTATTTTGGTCTCTAGTATTTCTGACCCAAGATATTGTAGTCTTTATCTCTTTCCCGTTTCTTCTAAGCTGGCTGGACAAATCTCTTTGAGATGAAGAAATTGAGCCATCCAGTCCTTTGATGTATTCTTTCCACCTTCCCTGAATTTATTTCAGTTTTGTCTTCAGCAACTTTCCTGTATTACTTGTGTTGTTTTTCTGTTTTAATTTGGCAAATTCTCTTACCGTCTTTTATAGCACTTCTCTATCTGTCTGTCTGAGACTTCTCCACCACTTGCCCTACTTTTTTCGCCACTTTTCCTTGGCCTTACTAATTTATTGATCAAGAGTGTTATTTTTCTCATACATTCTTCTCACCATCATCATTTTATGTTTCATTGGCTCTTTCTATCCAGTTTTTAAGTGCTATCCACCTTTCCTCTGCATTTCTCATCCCCCTATCTTCACTTAGATAACATTTTTTTGTATTCTCTTTGTACTCAGTACTTCAAAATTTCATTTTCTCATTCTTTTACCTCTACTAAACCCTTATGAATTTTGAATATCATTTCAATGCAACTAAATGATAGTGTGAATGTTCACATGTGCCTTTGGGAAGCAGAGTGCATTGATGACATTTCCTATATCTGTCTACTCATAATGTAATGTGTAGAGCATAGGTTCTTGCAGAAATTCAATGATGCAGATGTGGCTCACAGGGTAGACTGTGTGTAGGAATTTTGGGCTCTACTTCTTACTCTGCAGTAAGTGTCTTTAGGGGCAAAGACATTTACTGCTGCAAATCACTCCTGGAAGCATTCACTACAATGCAGAAAGGCATGTCAAGACCAAAAATATTTCACGCATATCCCATACTGAGAGCCACATTTGAATCATTATGTAACTTAACTGTTACACGCTGTTTGATCCCAACATTTTTCATGCCTTCCACCTATGCTTGTGAGAGGCTTCAACCAAGTATTAGTATTTATTAGTCTCTCCAGCAAAAGAGAATTGGTTTTTCTCTGCAGTAATTCCCAATTCATGAACAGCTGGCTCCTGATTCCATCTCTCCTTTTGCCTATTACTATATTTCAATTCCCAATCACTATTAGGCATTTCCTTCCCTGCATGGGTCCAGTTATTTCTAATCAATCATACAAAATGCACTGATGAAAATAAGATCATACATTCAACTCTACTTCTTTCTTCTGGCAAACTACTTGCCGACATGCTCTACTGAATTATCACTAGTTACATTGGGTCTGATTTTTTAAATCTGTGATAATAACATTCTATTGCTCATCTGCTGTAATTTTACTAACCTTCTCCTCTTTTCTATTCATTGCTATGGATACTCTATGTTGACTCTCCTCCACTCCATGCTCCAAATAACTGTACTTATTGTTCCATTAACCCCCATTTCAGCTAATCCTGTCTATAATTTTGTTCTGATATGTTATAGCTTTACCCTCCTGGACCTTGTCCAAAAATTCTAAGTTGTGGTCCTCGCCTTAAGTATTTTCTTATGCCATCTCCGCTGTGCAGAATTAGTATGATTATGGCCTGCTGGGCATGACACTCATCTGAGTGGGCCCCTGCAACATGAGGGGTTATCCGGTAGAACCAAGTGGTTAGGTTCATAGTTTTATTCAGGTTTTACTGACATCCTGGCGAGGTTTATTGTTTGGCCCCAGGTAGGGTTTGAATAAATTCATCTTACTTCTGTTAATCAAGGAACATATTATTTTGTTAATACCTTGGTATTGGAAATGACCATTTTTAAGACATGATTTTATATAAATGATAGCATTGCTGTCAATAACTCACATTTTCAACGTTATTTAACGACTCAAAGCTATTGATTGCACTGCTAGTAGATGATTGCCATAAGTTTGATGTTATAGCAAGCTTGTTATTTTAGGTGTCAATTCTTCTGTTGCTTCATTGAAGACAATAACATTAGAGGGTATTTTAATCAAGTTTATTATTTGAAGACACCCTATTCTATTACACTGTTCATGGAGAATTGTGCAGCATTTGTAAAAAAATGTTTCTGGCACTTTCTGCTGGCTACAGACCAGGGAAGTTATTTGTAGTAGATGATTGATTCTAAGGACAGTGCTTAAAATGGTGCCTTCTTTCTTATCTTTTTTCCATTGTGAAATTCAACTGGGAAAAGATCGTTAATAATGACAGAAATGTATACCGTTGCAGTAAGATTGGCTTAGATTTTATATTATTTTGATTTCATGTATGCCTTTATAGTCTGTATTGTCTGATGATTATTAGGTTTTTTGCTTTTGTTAATCCAAGAATTACTAACAACCTATAGTTGGGATTATTTCATAATTTAAATTTCCTAATCCTATCTTAGTGCATCTCTTATTTACTTCTCTCAATGAATGTGTATATTGTTATTGGAGAAGTCTTATTGTACTTGATACATTGTAAGACTTTAATATCACAACCTAATCAGAGGATTAACCAAAGGAAATTATAAATTTAGTTAATAACAATGATCTGTTATACTTTTTAACTCCTTTTTTTCAAACTAACCTGCATGCAACATTTTTGTTTGACGAGTTAATTTTCACCAACCCTTTAGACATGGCAATTAAAAGTACAGAGATCACCGGCCTTGTCAGTATCCAAATTTTGAAAATGTTTATGAATTGAAATAGTAAGGGGTAACTTAACTATTGCCGCACTTGGAAAACTGTTTGGACTAGGCCCTCTTGCTCCACTTTGTGTCTCATGTTTTTGTTAAAGATCCAGTATTTTGTGGATTGCATGGTATAACTTGCTTTGCATATTGTTGATATATTTACACAGTTTCAGGTTATGCCAATTACCCTAAACATTACATATGAAATAAGGTTTTTGTTATTACTATGCACAATTATAGTTTATCATCACTATGCAATTTAGTATTAATAACCTCCGTTATGCATTATTTTTTAAATAATGTTCAAAGTTGAAATGCATAAATTGTTATTTTTTCTAACAAAGTGATGCCACATAATCATATTGTTAAATATGCATGGTAAGTTCTTATTGGCTGCAATATAAATTTTGATGTTTGTTACGGCACATTACTACAAGAACATTAGCTTTTAATTGTTATAAATCATTAGCATTACACTGTTGTTGGCATATTCATTACCTTGGTGCTTTGTTTGTTTCTACTCCTTAATGCAATAATTGCAATGAAAATCACAGTACTCAGTTTTGTTTTCTGAATTAAGCATGCACAATATGTGGAGCAGGTAGGGAATATTTTTTCATGCCAATTTTACCACAGTGAAACTGCAACCAAAACAGAGAAGGCTTACATTTCTATTTATTTAAGCAAAGGGTGGCAAAATATATAGTGCTCAGTCTTGATTGTTCTTAAGACTGATGGATGAGAAAACATTGCCTTTAAATTAATCTCAAAATGTCTTTTTAGACACTGAAGGTGTTCCTGATGCAGAAGAACTGCTTAAAAATGTGAAGCTTGAACCAAAAGATGAGGACTCGGAGAAGAATGAAACGGAGATGGAAGTTGAAAATCCATTAGCGGAGGTCAAAGAGGAACCTGGGGTGAGTAGTGAGGGTACAGCTGCTGAAGTGAAAATCAAAGAGGAACCAATGGAAAGTGATGAGAATGAAGAGAAGCAGGATGAGGAAATGGAAGAAATTGTTGAACCAGTAGCAGGAACAGTGGATACCACTTTGAATGTTGTTGCATGTTCGATTGATGGTAATGTTGAATTTGAGGACACTGCTACTGTGGGAACACCAGTTCCTGGTCGAATAAAAATTAACATATCCAAGCCACTTATTTCCAATCCACAGAGTACTGTAGGTAGTGCTGAATCTCAGGAATTAGCCCCACCAGGAGTGGATGATGTGGAGGCTGATAAGGAAGGTAGTGACGAGGGAATTATTGGCGAAACTGAATCGGAGAGTAAAGAGGAATTAGTCGATGAGGAAGCCCAGGTTGCACCTCCACCACCTCCTGGTGAGGGCACTCTAAGGTTGAAACCACGGCTTATTGGTCGTAAACTGACGGATCTCCCACCAGTTATGAAGGGAACCGAATTATCAGGGCTTTGCTCGATCATGTAAGTGATAATGATGTACAACGAATTATTTTCCTCGCGGCCTCTAATCTGGTGCTTTGTGAAGATGCATTGTCTTAGTCACCATTTTAAGTGAAAGGGGTGAGATTTACAATTGTCCACTTGTTGGAATAGTCATTTGAGTTTAAAAAAAGTCTCAAGTCAATGTTTATGAGTTTTAAATCGTCATAAATCCTGTTATATTTTTTTTGAGTATTTTCAAAGTGGAAAATCTCATTCGTAAGTAATTGCTTTTACCCATGTACTTGATTCATTGGACATGATTCCAAGATCTTCCTTTATAAGAAGGTTGTGCTGTGATACTTTTATTTGTGACTGACTGGTACCCTTTGGGTGGACTCTCGAAAGAGAAAGGTGTGCAAATAGTGAAAATTTTTTAGTGCTCAAGAAAGACTGATGAGATACCAGAATTGTATCTGCATATGTGTAAATTTTATTCATTTGTAGTGGAGGCATTTCATCTCAGTTGTGGAGTTGTATGAGGTTGAATTTTGTGCAAGTGATGAATGTGTGTAAATGTGAGCACTTTATGTATAACTTGTATATACAAACGTTGAAAAAAATAATATTTTTGTTACATAAAATAGAAGGTTTGATGAGTTTACAGTGTCTTTATTTGAATCATTTCTTCCTTTATGGCTTTGATATAGTGCAAAAATAAAGTTGTTAAAGCTTATCACTTCTGAGGTTGGTGTGTTATTTAAGTTTCTTCTTTACTGTATGTTCCAATGATGAGATATTACTAATGATAAACTGCAAATAGTGCTTTCAATGCAGATTTTAAGTGATTCTGGGTGTTGTATAAGCTATTCAGCTCCAAGCTCGTCATAGAAAAGCACAGGATTTTGATAAATTGTATACGTAAAATTATCACCTTTGTTGTTACCACTTTGTTTAATTCTTGACTTAAGATAATTACTAAATAGATACAATCTACTGTAAAAAATTGATTAGTTCTGTTTCAGGAAATTGAATTATAAAAGCTTAAGTAATAGTTTTCCTCCTATGTTACTACATAATTTTCCTCTTTTATTCTGTATAGTGGGGCAAGTATAATAAAATTGGTCAAACAATCGTGACTTCTATTGTAATTACTTGTTTTTTTCCACCTTTATTCTTCCCATGAACAACCTCTTCAGACTGCCTCACTGAAAATTCCATTCCATAGCTGCAGTATTCTCAGATGCCATTGTTGTATTTTGGTGTTGGTTCATGCCTCAACAACTGAAATTTTAAAAATGTTTACTGTATGGTAACTGAATAAATAAGTTAGCCTTTAAGGGTATACATTTGCCCTACTTCTGACTGGCATGTTGCAATATATTGTTCATGTATGCATCACAACTGAATCAATTGCCCTATCATAGGGAGACTTGCTTGCCACGGGAGGCAGAGTCCATCTGCCCTCGAGGGTATGCAACCCATATAACGTTAGCCTTTCTTTGTATTTGATTTGTTGCAAATCGTTAACCTTTCAAAGTGCTCCTTCTAGGAATTATAACCATTTCAGAAAAATATGATTACACCACACGGATGGCAGTACAATGTAATGGTGGCAGTAGTTATGATTTGGTGAACGTGCCCAATGGGTTGCATCTACCAGCTTGATATAAACAGAATATCA
Source organism: Hetaerina titia (assembly GCA_037158775.1). Classification (NCBI taxonomy): domain Eukaryota; kingdom Metazoa; phylum Arthropoda; class Insecta; order Odonata; family Calopterygidae; genus Hetaerina; species Hetaerina titia. The sequence continues at coordinate 90,720,950 of CM073775.1, read as the reverse complement.
TTTTGTCACATACTATAATTTCTATTTATCAGGATTTCTGAGCTGTGCCACTGACATGACTAATGAGATTTCATTCAACCTACCCTTTTTTAATGATGGTTTCAACAATGAAAAAGTGAAATAAAATTTATTTTCAACAAACCTAAATGCTTTGATCTCAGTTTGTAATAGCCAGCATTTTGAAAACAACTTAATACTGTCGATTGCTTTCTCTTTGGCAAAACATTTTGGACAAATTATCTAAAGAAATTTCTTTCCCTAGTGATATGCACGTTTAAACTTGACGAGACAAAAACCCAAGCAACGTCAAAATTATACATGCAATTTGCTGGAACTGAGCTTTTATTTATGAATGAGAGAAAACTAACATATAAAATGAACAGTAAATCGGTATCAACTTTGGAATAAGTGGCAAATTCTTAAGTTATTCATTTTTGGATGCTACCATCATATATTTTGTCCAGGATTTTCTATATGATGCAATAAATGCAGTCACTTTCACATATATCTTGCAACAGGAAAATACTGATAAGCTTCATAATTTCCTTTGATATTTATTCACAGTTGATGCAGAATTAATCTACGAGGCAATTTGAAAATATTCTGTGCAATACTTGGGCACAATTCTAAGTCTGAAAAACTCCCTGTGAATAGTTATTTCATAGGATAAGTGAATTTGTTTAAATATAAAAAACTTAATGGTAAACATGACTGTCCGAATATTGTAAAACAGAATTGGCTTATTCCAGCCTAACCCAAACTAAAAATTTTGATTGCCATTCATGCACTCAAGGGCATGTTCTTAAAAAATTCAGAAAAACAGGCATTCATCTCAACGAGGTACGAGGCTTTGGAAAATATAAATGACAACCACATCCTCGGACACATTAACTGCCTCAGCATTTCCCAAGTTCTTTGTGCATGGTGACTCTTATGCTAAAGAACTTTTGAGATATTTCAGTTTGAAAGCAGGAAGAATGGAAGTATTATTTCGAATGTACCGAATACATATTCCACCAAAATTATCATTATCAAATATAGAATGCCATGGCATTTGTTAAACCAACAGCTCTAATATCTTGATGCATTAAGTGCTTCCTATAAAAACGTTTCTGATTATCAGGGAGACATTTCTTTACCATTACTCTCAAAATATTGCTATGAAACAATTACATCACACTCAATTCATTCCGAAAAAGTCTTCTAAGAGTTTAGAAAATTAGTTCATTAGTACCTCTAGCATAACAACTAGTTGATCATTTCACGCTTGTATCTGATGTAATTTCACCAAAATAGCTGTCCCAACAAGGCAGGCATGTACTAACCAACTTCTCACTTGATAGGCTAACTGAACCGAATGGGGAACTAATACCCACTTTTATCACTTGCTTAGCAAATCAATGTCACATCCTGCAATTGTGCGGCCACCGAGGAAAAGGAATTACGTCTTTAATGTTTTCTACGGGGAGCAGCATTTGGAGGAACCGCTCAAATCCCATTCCAAAACCACCAGTGGGCACATTTCCAAATCTTCTCAAGTCTGTGTACCACTGCAATTGCTCTTCTAGATGCATTAACTTTAGTCGCTCTGCAACTATGTTGGGGTCAGTCTCTCTGAGGCTGCCCCCACATAGTTCCCCCACTCGAGGCACGAGTAAATCTACTGCTGAAACCTTAAAAGTAAAATTAATTTACAAGATTACTTGTATATCTGGAGGCAACTACAAAATACAACACATTTGGCAATTTCTAACCATGGAAGAATTGCCGACCAATTCTTTCATGTAAAATGGTTTCATTTCCTTGGGCCAATTGATGACAAATACTGGGCATCCTCCGTTTTGCTTAACAAGAAATAACTCTTGTTCCTTGTTTAAACCGTCATCCTTCCTTGGGCGAGTTTTGAATTCGTGCACATTCTTACAAATTACATCAAAAGCCTCGTCATATGTCAAAATGCCAAATGGGCTATCCAAAACTCTTGCCAAGTACTCCTATAGGAGAAAGAAGGCTTCCTTTGATGACACTGATCTTACCGACATTTGCGTGGAAATAAGGTTATATTAATAATATCTATACCGTTGATTTCATATTGTTCTTCCTGTACAGAAAGTCAATATCCTCAGCATCAGTATTCAATAACGAAGTTACTATATTTTTTAGAAAGTCTTCCATTAAAAGGAGAACATCATCTAAGCTCTCTACAAAGGCGATTTCGGGCTCAATCATATAAAATTCAGATAAATGCAGCCTGGACCGGGAATTTTCTGCTCGGAAAGTTGGGCCGAAAGTATAAACTTTGCTGATACTCCTAGTTTAAAGTAAAAAAGATAAACAACATTTCCAAAAATCATCTATCTAATAATACACCACAACCGTTTACCTCGCTACGCATTCTGCATGTAGCTGGCCTGATACAGTCAAAAAAGCTTTCCCATCAAAATAGGCTTCGTCTTTGGATAAGCCATCTTTCAACATTTCTTTCACCAAGTCATCATTGTAAGCAGTAACCTGAAAAACTTCTCCTGCGCCTTCACAATCATTGGATGTAAGCATTGGGGGATGGATTAAAATAAAACCTTTTGAGTTCATATAACTATGCACAGCGATTGAGGCAGCATTTCTGATCCTAAGTAAGGAGGCAAATGACTCCGTTCTAGGTCGAAAGTGCAAAAACTGCCTGATGTAATCCGGGGAATAGTTTTTCCTGTAAGAAGCAAATTCTTTCAGAAACTTATACTACTATATCCAATATCCATTGATGATCATAAAAAGATTACCTAGGGGCAAACGGATACCCATTTTGAATATCACAAGGGCCAATAACATCAACCACACTGGCTATTAATTCGGGTTGGGCGTTATTATGGGGATTCACATTAGTAACCCCTTCAACCTTGACTGCAGATCCAACAGATAAATCAGTGGGCTTTTCTGTCTGGGACAGGACTACTTGCAATTTACCAACGGAAGACCCATCAGAGACATCAAAAAATATATTATTTTTCATCACTCTCAACGCCTTCACCCATCCCTAAAACGGAGAAATTAAAGTACGCATTAAACCTGTGAGTGTGTACACGATTTCCCACGTGATAACTGATGTCTCCTTCACTAACTGACCTTAACTCTAACTTTTTCTCCTGTCTGTCTGAGATTTATAACTTCGCTTATCGATGCATTTGAAAAAAAACTCTGATGACTGGTTGAAAAAACACCTGTAAAGAAGATTCACCCGCAGCGAACAGAGATTTTTCATTGTTTAGACTGATAATCCGCCACAACCACTGTGAGTTCTGTAACCTATTAACAATGACACAACTCTTCACTACAATCCAACTCTTCAGATTTAATATATATTTTTAAAATATGCATTAAATTCCGAAAAAAATATTTAAATTCATAAAAATGCATTTAAAGCAGGGTATTTAACTTATAAATTACAATGACTAATGTTATTCGAGAGTGTAAGTGTTTACGTAGTCGTTTCGCAAAGAAGAAACAGTTGACAACTGAATCATATGATTTCCAAGACTCAGTTGCGGGAGGTGTAGGCCAGGCTGGAGAAATTAATTTACGGTAGTCAGGATGGGTTGCTGTTACAGCTGTAAAGAGGATAATAACTCACAGGTGAGATAAAAAAAGAGATTTTAAAATGTTTTCCCCAAGATTCATGGCATTACACTCATATTTGCCTCTTAAAGTAAACCCAGCGCATTGCCTTAAAAAGAAGTGAAATTTAATTTTGCATTATCAAGGTTTTTGTATTGAATATTTTAATGATAAATTATCTCTTTGTAGTTTTTTGATAACATGTGCCCGTTGATTAATTTATTTGTTAATGTCAAACTTGAAATTGTACACAAGTCATCAAATGAATGGCACAGATCCATCTCGTATTTCGAATGATTCCTTAAAATGTCACCAATTTGTCCGTAGTCTGGGGATGTAAACGAGCGAACGCATCTACTTGTCGATCCCGTCAGCAATATTAATACCATTCAAAGGGTTCACAGGTAAGGACGCATAACAAGTTTTTCGGAATTACCAACGTTCTTGGCATTACCCTATATTAGCCTAGATTTAGTGATTATTAAAGTATAATTTATCATTAGGAATAAAATTTATTTCGTTTCCTTAATGCAGTGATGACTTCATTGCTCAATACCCAAATTCTTTGCCGAAGAAGAGTGATGAACAATCCGCTCTTAACCGTATCCTTCAGGAAACAGCCACGTGAGTCTTTGGTAACCCGAAAAAGTTAAATATATTTGGCATTTTGGCTGAATTATAAAATTGTATGTTTTCATTTATATAGTAACGTGATTGATGTAGCGGCATTAGATTCTCATAACTTGGAGCAACATGAATATCTGGAACGAATGAGACAATACACGCAGCGATTAGGAGCCATGGGTGCAAATATAAATACCAGATGGGCAGGAAACGCTGCTGGAGCGGGTGCAGCAGGTTCCGGAACATTAATGGCACCGTCAGGAATGGGTGGCCCTTCTACCTCCCCAAGTGGGCGAATTAATCTCTGCCTGCTAACGGACATCCCTGCACCGGAGAAAGTTCTCTCTGAAGACCATCCTAATCCTGAAGATCTTGCCATTGTAAGTACATTATTAGATTTCCTTCGTTGCTTCATAGTGGTTACGGATTTGTGTTCGAATTGCAATAAAAGGGTAGCTGGTATCAATTTAGTGGACATTGACATGCGATCGCAAGCTTCTTAGAATGAATAATATTGATTAATTTTTGCATCCGTATTTTTGAAATTTGAATCGTCCCCGGTTGTTTTCAAAGTTTCGGCAACATTATTATGAAAAAATTTTCGTATTAAAGTAAGAGATCAGAGAAAAAGCCATCCTTATCTTCAGTGTGAAATTGTTCCCCTACACTTTCGACATGGCTGCTGGGGGAGCAAAGCAAACCACATCAACTAGAAGCAGAGTTTTTGTTCACTCAATAGACTTGTTATTAATTAGGCTCTCCATCTGAAAAAAGTTAACGTTGTGTATCAACATCAGGTGGCGAGAGAATAAAAAAAAATGTACATAACTCTGCTTTTAAAAAAAATATGTTCTGATATTATATTTTTGATAATGCGTTTGCTGTTTTCTAAATGCAGTGTTACATCAGCATATGTAGTGACTAAATGGTGAGTCAGTTCATCTATCTTTCAAAAACAATTTGTATTAGAGTGCATTGAAGGGCAATGCATTATCATGCGTTGGTGTGTTCGTCTGACATCATGTTGACATGAGTTGGTGTACTGTCCAGCCAATTTTCTAGTTTTACCATTTTTCTAATTTGATTGCACATTTTTTATGAAGTGAGGTTACTTTGATATTCTCATGTAGTGACTCTCATGTATCCACAATGTGTGAGTGAATAATTTTTATTAGTTGTAGATGATCAAAACACAGTGTATACAGAAAACGTTAGTCAAAATTTGCAACTCAATTTCTAATATTATGAAAGTGTTGCGTAAAATTGTATGTATTTGTGTGAATGATTTGCTAACATAATTCCGTGAACTTTTAAAGGAAAAAATCCTTAGTTCTGTCTTTTTGAATAGTTGTCAAACTCAATGTAGGTGTATCTATGTTCCCTCTGTTTATTTTTAATCATGGCATGGTTGTAAAGTGTCACTGCAAATGATGTACTTTCTTTGTTTTTTTAATATATTTTGTGTATTGACTTGAGATCTTTTGTTGAATGAAATAAACATGAGTCACATTTTGTTGATTAGTGCAGAAACAACAGAAGGCTCATTGGCAGTGGACAAATTTCAAAAGTACATATTAGCCAAATCCTTGTGATATAGATCTGATGTGGTCAGCACCTTTTTTCTGAGTATGATTTTCCATTTTAAGACCAAAATTAAGGACAGCATTGTTAGTTGTTTATTTCATCACTCAGATCTGTTAACAGTTTTCTTTTTGCTCCTGCATGGCGTAATGGAGTTATCTTGAAATCATTTCCTTTTGAATCTTTATTGTTAATTACACGATTAGTGTTTTACCCCTTTAGATTTCTGTTTGACTTGAAACAGTAGAAATTTATATATATCTTTAGCTAATAGCAATTGGATGAGGCAACAGTGGAAATGTATATCTTTAGTAAAGAACAATTGGATGAGCTCTTGGATGCCAACAGCTAGGTTTGGTCTTGCGAGTAAAATCCCAGTGTGGCCCACTTTATTTATAAATCTTTTTCAATAATTATATCTTTGCATTAACCAGCTGTACTCTGCCAAGTAGTGGCATCTTCCTTATTAATGTTTAAAATAACTTTAAAAGTCTTATTTCCTTCATTTATCTAAAATGTGCCATAGTTCCCTTCATACCAATACCACCACTGAATGATCCATGCTCTAATTTCAATAAAGTGATAACAATGACAAGCAAGCTAACAAAGTAAATATGTAGTACCATTTCCTCATTTACCATGTGGAGAAGATTTCTGAGAAAAGGATTGAAAATTCCACAAATAAAATCTGAATAAAATTGTGTTTCAACTGAGAAATCAATATTTTTAATGATATGCAATACAGTAAACACTCCATTATCTGTGCATTCATGGGTGCATTGACAAATGATCACTAGTAAGGATTCAAGCTCATAATATGATACTGAGTAAAATAATACAGTGCAGATCCATGCTCACATGCTCAAATCCGCATGCATGCTAGTGGAAGACCCAATTCAAAGAAAGTGCCAATTCTCGCTTTTAGTCAGCCATTTGTTACATGAAAAAGGGAATAAAAATGAACCACAAAGATTTGTACAACAGACCTTCACCAAAACAAGACAGGCCATTCAGAACTAAAAGACAAGAAGGAAAAATTCTACTGCCACATGGACATGCAACTCATGATCTCTACCCCCACAGTCACAGATAGGGAATGTGGCACTCCACTGCAGGTGGCGGAGACGCCCACAGAGAGAGAGAGAGAGAGAGAGAGAGGAGGAATGGTAGGAGAAGCTTCTCCGGGCTAATGAATGCAAGGGAAATGATAATGGGGACGTATGGATTGTACAAAAATGTTTAAATTAAAACATTAAGTACTATTGGCAACTTTTTGTTTTATCGAAATAAAATCTTTCAAGAAAGCCCAGTTACTTAAGACTTGTATTTGAAGAAAAAGTGAATCAAAATTTCAAATCATTTAATTATGTTTATGATTGTAATTTTATTAAAATTTTGAGTTGCCAGAAAGAAAAAAACTGAGTTGATCTACACATGAACAATCAAGAGTTTACAGTAATTGATGAACGGAATAAGAAAATTGAATCATTTACTGATAAATTTTCATATAATTCTCACAGGGAAATTCCTTCATGTTTAAGAGGGAAAGAAATTGGCCCTCGGTTGGAATTGATATTTACCTCTGTGCACTGGGTTGCTTGCTCTAATAACTCAATTTATCTTTTAATGTTTTTATGTATCTTGTGTAAGTTGGTTGGTGAATATTTTAATTAAAATTAGTTGTTCTTTTTCCATGAATTTTCCTCTGGTGAAATATTGTGTTTCTAACCTATTGGCACATCTTTCTTCACCAGATGTCCAATGCTCTGGAGAAGGCATCAAAAGCCCTAAGTGATCTCAAGGTGGAACACAGGGAAAATCTTGTTGTGCCATTCAGAATTCCGTGATAATTATTGTTAAAAGAACTGTGGTATTAAAGAGTGAAGTTTTCAAAGTTGTTGAAAGCTCAGGCTCTACTATGCATTATTGTCTAAAGTAAGTTGACTGACTGATATAAAAGAAGCTTCACCTGAACAATATGAATAAATGGGGTGTGGTGGTTTCATATCTTGTGGATGGTTTCTAAAATATACTAATGGTCTGTTAAGTGCAACCTTTAAAATCTGAATGGACTAAGCGAGTGTATATATTTAATAGGAAGAGAGAAGTTTTCATCAAGACTGGACATTTTCCACTAGAAATAAAATTGTGTAAACTTATTATTTTATTAAGGAAAATTAAAGCCGTAGCAGAAAAAATAAGCACATTGTTTCATGTCCCTTTTTCGTCTGTGCCATTTATAATTTCTATTTTTAAGAACTTGTGATGTTAAGTTTAGGTGATTCTAATGCTTGAAACATGAACGTTATAATATACTTTGTATGAGAATTTACTTTGGCCTGTTGAATTATAGTTAACCGTATTCATTGGTGTTTTGCAACGTCATTATCTGCTGTGAAGTCACACCCATGTCTGTGCCTCTGGGCAGGACATATGTGGTGTGAGGTACTTTTGTCTTTTAAGGTGTGTCTTTAATATAATCTCTTATTATGATCTTGGTTGCCTTAAGGACTCCTTTTATTGTCAGAAAAATATGCATAAAAATATTGTTTTATTACCATGATTTCTCGTTACCTGTCATCAAATTGGTTGGTTTTGAGAGGTGTGATGTTCAATAAAAATATTTGAAAAAATAATCTGCTCTTATGTTCCTCAGTTGGATGTTGCTTACCTGCCATATTATATATGGGCATTATAAATATCATAATTGATTTTTGTATCATGAAGGAATTTTTTTATCTCTGTAGCCATCGTTTCATCCATTAAATTTATTGCTCCCGACGGCATGGATTTCACAATAGAAATGTAGTAATCGTTATTGTTGATTTACAGGTAGTAATTAATGATCAATTGTGACCTAAATGAATGAAATTAGTGGTTTTGAGATAGCTTATTTATTCACAAATTCCAGTTTTTTTGTTTTATTTGCTCAGGTGATTTTTTTCCTTCTAAAATTTACTCAATACCCTGCAAGCCACTCAGAAGGCATATGGCTGGAAATGTTAACTCACCGGCCTTCAGTCATTGAATGGATGTGTACTGTAAGTTAAATCAATTATCCTGTACCTATTAGCCTTAGTCTTGCCATTTTCCCTTTTGCTCCTAGGGACTCCCATCAAAGTTCCTCAATTAACCATGCTACAGTTGCTTTTCAATCCTAACATTTCTTCACAAACATGGCAGCCCTTCATGACACCTTTTCTGTCCTCATAATCACCTCCTCTGAAAGGTCCCAAAATACTTGCTGTGCATATCAAGTGCAGCCTCACCAGTGCAAATCAGTTTTTCTTCCTTACTTTGTCACTACATTTTCCTACAACTCATCGATTGAATCTAAGTTTCGTAAAGGCTGCACCATTAATCTCTCTAATTTTCTCCATCCACAATAAGTTTTCTGTGAGGGTGATGCCCAAGTACCATACTTGTTTTGAATATTTTACCTCATAAATGTTGCATGTAGCATTGAGTTTCCCATTTAATTATCCACAGAATGTCATTATTTTACATTTATTAAGATTATAATTCGAAACTCAATTTCTTGCACTGATGTAAAATAAATGTCTTAATCGTGGGAGAGTGGTCGGTGATTGACTGGTGTCTTTATTTATCTCTCTAGATTTCTTTGTCATAATGAATTACTTAATGCTACTATATATCTGGTGAGTTATTTTATTGGCGTAGAATAGGAAGAGTAGGGGACCTATTTTTCATCACTATAGTATGCCAGGTGTTACATCTTGCTCTTCCGAGCTCATACCATCTACGGCTATATTTTGTTTGCAATGCCTTAGGAATTTTCTCATCCAGTTATATACCCTCTTGTTTATGCTGTAATATATCAGTTTACTTATTAAAGGGTAGTGCTGGACCTTTTCGAAGGCTTTTTTCAAATCTAAAAGTATTGCATTCATTTTATGGATTATGGATGCATTATTTGATTCATAATTTTAATATGCTTGAATTAAAATGCGTTTCGCATGGTTTACTCTTACTAAATCCATGCTGGTTTTGGCGGTGTGTGTTCATACTTTGGAAGAAGGTCATGAAATTACTAACCAATAAATACTCTACAATTTTGCAGCATATCAAAGTTAAGAGAGATTGATCTGTAATTACTCGAATGCTCACAATCCACTCCTTTGTAGATAAGGGTGATGCAGAGTATCTTTTAGTGTCTGGTCATTGGTTCTTTGATCACGACTGTTGAGATTCTTGCTGAAGCTGAAGAACTCTTGCTGTTAGCTATCCTACATAAGTATTGAGATTTTCTTAAGAAATTAATTAAATTATAATGCATCTAGTCAAGTATGAACCTATAATGATATTCATTTACTGCAATATCACCATACGATCATTAGGGTTACAGTTCTTATAAAGAAACCGACAATTTTAGGTTCCTACCTGTAGATGAAACTTTGATTTATTTTCAAAGTGTGTAAATGGTTGTTAGACGAACTGCCACTTCTTGGTTGAAAAGAGTGTAGGAAGGGGAAGGTGGGCAAATCAAATGTAGAGCTGCTGCTTTGGAATGAATTCCTGTACTGTTGACCAGTTGATTTTTTGTTGTTAAAGAAAACAATAATTTTACTCATTTTGCACATTATACAATGCTACATACAATTTTCTTCTGTGAATATTTGACTTAAGCTTGTTTTTTCATTGTCAAGTAATACGGAAATGGCTTTGAAATAGCTTTGAAATGTATACAATTAAATGTGTTCAGCCGCAACCCAAAAAGAAAGAAATTTTAAAACCAAAAGGCATGTAGATATGTGGAAATTTTTTGAAACTTTTAGATATTATTAACTTTCATGCACTAAATGGTGGAAGGGCTTGCTCATTCCAATTTCATTCAGATCACTAATGGCAGGAGTGATATTTGCTCCTGGTAGAGCCACCCATGCTTGAAAGGCCAGGGAAGGGGCCAGAGCAAAGGTAGTCTGTTAAGCATTTGTTCTTAATTGACGCAGCCACAAATCAGCTTTGGCATCTGACCCATGTTTTGATACCATGAGTCATTTAAGTTATGGTACCATGTACAAAACACTACAGAGGAAGACAATGGGAAACCTCCTTTCTTTCAAATATCTTTCTCAAGACAATATGGAAAGCAACAATTTGATTGTCTAGGTATTATTCTTGGTAATGTGGTTCCAAGAGTTTCCTAAATGTAAGAGTGTGTAACTCAATATAAAATAAATGGTATGTCATTCCTGAAGTTTGATATTCTCAAAGATGGCTATAGTTATTTCTTTTATTCTTGAATTGGACTATATTTCTACCATGAAATAAACTACACACATTGAGAGTTGAAACAAAAGAAATCAGGAAATAATCATAAAGCAAAGAAAGAATCAGACAATGAAAAGAATATTTTTTTCACCACACAATAAATTATGAACTTAATGACAATATTTCTGTCCACTTATTTAGCAGAAATGTAGGAATCCATTGACTCAACTATAGTATGTAAACCAAGGTGCCTTTTATTATTAATAGGGAGTGAATTGAATTTTCCAATTCACTTTTCTTTCAGCTAAATTATTTATATTATTATTTATTTATAAGGATAATGTTGATTTCTTGAATGATAGTTCTTCATTGTAATACTGTGAATAACTTTTGTTGCAATATTTAGCACTTAAGATATGGTAATTGTCATTTGCAAATGTCAGATGACATGTTTGACAGGTACCATATCTTAATAGCTGATAATTTAATGAATTCCCTCTTAAAGTGGGTGGATGCAATTCCTTAAACTATGTGGAACTCTCAGGTCGAACTGACATTTGCTATAGGAGACAGTTTCAGGCTTTTTGGTGACAGGTCATGGTTTATAGGAGACAGTTCATGGTTTTTATTGACAAACCACCATGGTTTTGATACTGAGCATCTTCATCAGGAATATAATAAAATTTTCTCATTGACTCACTTAATGATTATACATTTTGACAGTGAGTATATATTGCTCTTGAATTTGAAGGTACTTGCTTTGTTTTTCTGTTGACATGGCATTTGAGGAAATTGAAAGGAGAAGTAAGGTGGTATAAGACATCAATTTATGATTGAGGTAGTGTAGCTTCTTATCAGTTTCCTATATTAGTTGAATTTTAAAAATTTTCTTTGAGGTTTTTCACAAAACTTTTAGAAATTTAACAACATTTTAGTGATCAAAAGTCAGGAATCTAATTGGTGCAAGGGAAAATATCCATAAATGTTAGTCATGAGTGAATGAGTTTATCCAGCTGGCCAAGGAAAAAAAAATCATTCGTGTAAAATAAACTGCAAGTGCTATGTTATGTACTATATTTCATTATATATGGTTGCAGTTCAGCCTGATTGATAATAACTCTTATGAAACCAGAAGTTGATTAAAAAAGCAGACACATAAGCTGAACTTGTGGACTCATTACATACTATTGGACCTACCTATTGATTTACCTCCTTTCTAGAGGTGTATAAAGCAGGGCTTGGACTACAGAATGGTACCGAACTGGAATAGACAAACAATGAACAACACTATTCTTTTAAAAAAATATTTTGCATTTTCCACAAAAATAATTTTCTGATCAGAATTTAATAAAATGGGTCACTAAATAATAGCAACCTCAAAAGTGAAATACCCACAATAACTACTGAATATGAAGTTCTAGAGAGATAAAAGGAGTGAATTTTGGTTGAATAAGGTGCACTTTGTTATTCCACAATGCAATTTAATAGCTTACAACCATGGTTTTGGTGATCAATGTTATCACCTGATGATGACTCTAATCTTTGAAATCATGGTCGTAAGGTATTAAATTTCATGTGGAATAACAAAGTATACCTTATTCAACCAAAATATCCAGCAAATTCCATAAAGTATTGCCGAAAACCACCAAATTTATTAAAAGGAGTGGAATTAAGTGAAGGATTTAGCAGTTCAAAATTGATTCTAATGTTGACAGAAATATCTTTAATTAATGGATATAACTGTGAGATACTTTTTCTTTTGGTGAATCCAGGGAGTTTATAATTGATATTTAGAAAAATTGTTAAAAGAACATTAATTGAAAAGGTTTATTGGATGTCCAAGAGAACAAAAAATACAGATCTAAGCTATATATAGAGAAAATGGAGCTCATACTATTTCTAAAATATCCATAGAATTTAACAGAGTACTAGATCTGGAGCAACCTATTAGAATGATTTTTCATACAATTTTATTAAGGAGGATGGAATGCCAAAAGAGGCATAGGAAGAACTGTAGAGAAGAATGAAATTTGGTGGGTGATTAATAAAATCAGATTCGCTGATGACCAAGCTTTAGTTTGCCAGTTAGTCAAGGGATTGAAGTCTTGATGAGCTGATTAGAATGTGTGTGATGAGAATACGTATGGGATGAGAATCAAAGTAAACAAAACAGGTTCTCGACAATGATATAAGCAGTGAAATAGGTCATGAACTAGAGTAAGAGGAACAGTTAACCAATCTTGGAAGTATTTTGGACTAAAATGGTCAAAGTAGTGGGGACATAAGAAGAAGAATTGCAATAGGCAATGAAGCTTTTGCAAGGAGGAGGGAGCTGATGACAGTAATGTTGGGGGAGGATGTTAAGAAAAGAGTATTAAAAACGTTGAGAGTGATTTTGTGTGGCATGGAAACATGGTCAATGAGGCAAGATGATAGGCATAGATTGGAGGCATTTGAGATGTGGGAGTGGAAAAGGATGGAAAAGGTGAAATGGACAGAAAGGAAAATAAATGGGCTAAGTATGGTAGGGGAGGAGAGGGGTTTTTTGGCAGAAATCCAAAGGAGTCAGGAGAGATGGATGCAGAATGCTTTGATTGACGATGGGATGTTGAGGACTGTGATAGAGGGGAGAATGTTAGGTAGGCAAGAAAGGGTCAGGAATAGATAGCATGGGGATGTTGGATGGAATGAAGGGAGGAAGGAAGTATGTGGAAGTGAAGAAGGGTTTATTGCAGTTTCAGATATCAGGTTGTGTTTTGTTGGGAGAAGCAAAGAAAGCATTTTTGTACTGATATATAAACTGTATCCATCCAAAACCTACCTTAAATGTTGGAATTCTAATAATTGTAATAATAGTGCCATTTTGAACTTCTACCATAACAGTAATCATCTTTTAGTTGAAAGATGCCCAAGTACATCAACCCACTCATATCATAGGTAAATTTTGTGCATTAAAAGTGATATTTTTATGTTCCACCCTCAATTCAAAGCAATATCTCTTTAGCATTTATACAATATTAAATTTGAATATTTTGCATATCTATGTAACATTCAAATATTCAATGGTGAATTTAAAAAATGTTATGTAAGCATTCCAAGGTTATAATTTTGAACAAATATATAATATCATATGAATGTTCAAAATTAATATTCTTCAAATGTCAAATGAAAATTGTTTCAATATTTAGTGTTTTAGGCCTAGAGATTAGGGCTCTCTCATATCCACTTGAATATATGTAACATTTGGGGAGGTTTTAGTCACGTGTTTAGGGTTTGGACTACTGACTTAGGGTTCAAGTCCAAGTAATGCTGCTGGGCACCCACCACCCTAACTGGGTGATTTTTTGGCTACCAGGTCTTTCAGGGAAACCATAGGTGGTAGAGGGAAAGGTACTGGCTCCCCCTATCCTGATATGTGAATTTCATGTGCTGTTGTGCTAGGACTAAGTGTACCCTATTTGCACTTATCCAACCAACCTTTGGATTGGTAACTTTTTTATATGCATAAAGTGTTAATTGAATTATTTTAATGTATTTAAAATTTTCTATTGGAAAAGGGGATTCATCACTTAAAAAATGGTTACCATTTACTTTTAAACAGTTTTTGTAACAATATTACCCCCAAAATGCAAATGAATGTGACATTACATGCTCTTAATTGATTTTATCCTGAATGGCATTTTAACTAGTTATTAATGGATACTTGTACAGTTTTACAATTATTTAACTATTTACATATATCTATCTTCTTAGACTTTGGTTGTTGGAATCTCTTAATTTCTTGCTTTACAAGATAGACTTCTTCTGGATCTTGCTTTACCAAGTCATCTTCTGACTTGAGTGGAATCTTCTTCTTAATGAGGGTAAAAAATAAGAGAAACTTAATACTTCCACACACTTTTAATGTTCTACGACCATGGTTTTGATGCATCATCATCAGGTGAATTTTGGAATCTTCTCTTTTTGGTCTCTGGAATCTATGGAGGTGATTTGCGATCTCAGCTTCAGCAAACCTTATTGTGTAGTTAGACCTCTGTTGTTGTTAGATCTTCTAATCCCTCTGGTATAGTTAGGAAATGTCCCAATCTCTTTCCTCATTATAGTTATTGCACTCAGTATATGATATATACAATTGTCTGGATTTAAACAACAGGATCAGGTGTTGATTTCTTTTGCCTCTATTCTTTTCAAGTAAACATTAAAGTTATCATGTCCTGTGTGGATTTTGGCTGTATTGATGTCAACTTGGAATGTTCTTTTTATTCTTTTTTTCCAGATTTTGATAGTATTCCTTCATTGTTTTGCCTATATCATGCTGGTCCATTCTTGTTGCCATTATTCCAATTTTAATCTCATTGATCATCTCCTTATTCTTCTCACATTAATCCATGTGGAATAATTTTCTACCCAGAAATTTCACCTCCCCATTGCAGGCAAGTTCTGTCTAACATGTCCTTTCCGAGATTAGGCACTGAAATTTCAGTTAAGGCTTCATAGGAGACAGTTGCATAGTTATGGGTAGTGGATAGTAAGAAGCTATGCTGAGCTTTGTTTGATGTTCTTACATTCTGCTATTAATAATTCTCTCACACCAAATTTTACTGTCACTGTCCGGTAGATTGTTCTTCAGCTGGTAATTTTAATGTCATAATTATTCGAACAATATTTTGAGCAGGATATTGTAAAATTATATGATAAAGAGAGGAATGTCTAATCAATATTTTTGCATTGATGGCTTCGGTAAGATCCTGTTGCTGTGATGTTCTGGACCCTCATTGTTGAGGTAGTTCTGGCTCCTATTTTTGTGGTAGCTAGGATTCTATCACCGAGATAGTACTCGAGATGTCTTTTCATAATACCATTTAAATAATTATCGTCAGTGTGTTTGTTGAATTTCAACCAAATCCAACCAAAACCACTGAATAAAAAAATAATATTCATCAATGCAGTGACTTGTCCCTCTGGAATCTCAAACTGAAATTCACCGGAATGAAAAAAATGTCTCCATACTTCTATTGAAAATGACGGTCAGAAATAGTCGGAGTTCAATGTCTGAGATAGTCAGAGCAATGTTCATAGAGAGAGAATTTTTTTCTCATTTATTCTCTAGATGTTCATCTAGAAAGTCCTCTAGAAGTTCATCTCTAGAGGTTCATCTAGAAGTTAACATTTTAAATGTTGGCATCTCATTAGTATAAGCTGAATAACTGTAAAGCTCTCAATCATATTGGAAGCCAGTCGGGCTTATCATATTTTGCATGTTGCTTAACCCTCACTCAACCTGCACACTTAATTCGTACAGCAAAAGGTATACACTGCGATAATCATGGTCTGAAAAATGAGATGGGCTCACCGCTTCAACAGACTTTTCGGTGTGACAACGCTGAAACGTCTGTCTTAGTGATTTAATGAGTTAAAAGGTCATTAATGAGTGCTACATTGCATATTGAGCCGTGCAATATAAGCATTTACGTAATTGTAATTTTGCGTGCCTACTGTGACGGTTTGCGGTGTTTGTGTGCGACTTTCATACACCCAACCTCATCTCTTGAATTATCAATTAAAATGATTTCGTTTGTCTGGAATTTTCAAAATCATAAATTTCATTTCTCGCCAGAAATGAGGTGACTGTTATTTATTTTACTATGAATACAATGAAAAAATCATAAAAACCAAAGTTAACTGGGTGTTGTATTAAAGGACGTAAGGGATATTTATTTTTCCTACTAGTACAGAAAAGGGGATTGTAAAGGGAGAAAAAATTGCCAAACTATGATATCTTTGAACGAATTCAGCACATGTATCTTACGTGGTCCTCTGGATTTCGAGATGCAAGAGTAAGGCCGCGAATACTTCCCTTCGACTTTTTCTTCTCTGTATACTGATTTCCTGTTCCTCTGCATATTTTTACTCTTACCTGCAAAAAGTGCATCCAACTGGTGAGAGTGCAAATAATTTTAAACTAACGGTAAATGCTTCTTTGAAAATGTCGTTTGTTGATTTTATGATTTTAGAGCGAAGAAATTCATTTTAACGTGATGCTTAAAATTAGCCATAATGCTTCATTCCTGAATGGGATATTCTACATGCGCAACGAGGGACAGAGTTAAAGCTTTTTTTTTAACGTACATGACAAGTAATCACTGTAATATCAATGATGGTGGTATTTTATGCGCAGCATTTTTCCCAATTAATTGAGTAAATAATAAGTCAACAATGAAAGACCAACTAAATGGGAAAATTTAATTGAGATGGGGCGTTGCCTTGTGCGCATATCTTTACTTTGAGCGCAAATTAGATCATCTTATGCCCCAAATCACTGTGGCCAGTGTAGTGCGGAAAAGAATGAGGGCTGTTCTCCATCTTTCAACACAAATGACACCATACAGATGAGATACTTCTTCTTTCAAGTGTGTAAGAATAATTTTTACTGCCATTGACCACCTCGGAAAACGCTCCCGGTTTCCTTTGGGAATCCAAATTCCAATGAAGGTGGATGGAAGAGACTGGGGGTTTACTTGAAAATTCCACAAAATGATGTACAAAAACCTTCAACTTAAATTTAAACTATTAGAAATTTTCACAACAGATTAAAATATTTTCAGCGCGGAAATTTTACTTTAGAGTCTCATCTACGAGATCATTGCAGTGCATTAACCTTAAAGAAATCGCCAATAAATTCAATTTATACAACTACAGGTACTCTCCGTTTTTTAACATGATAGTTTGTCTTTGAATGCGTGGTTCATACAGTTCCTAGAGCGTCTCTCCATTATTTGTTTTACGTAAAGTCATGTTATCAACTAGGTAATAAGTAAGAAATGTCAAACATTGGTCCGTTCCTAACCATACATCCATCCTGTGATTTACGCCATAGAAATCACGGATGGCTAGAATGGCTGTGCGCTGGTGTTTATGATAATCCTGAACATTCTAAAATGTGCCTTTGCTGGGAGTAATGGTGTGATGAATTGTGAGGACGACGTCCGAACCTCGGGAGTGAAGGCACATGTCGCGTATGGTCTTCAACCTTTACCTTTTTCTTTATTTGTGTAGACTAAACATATGCTGAATCTACAACTAATCTTGTTATCTTGAACAATGAATTACGTAAACTTAACTTCTCAAAGCCCGGAATCGGCTCGCGGCCAGATCCGAACCGGATAGTACGGTGGCTATTGTGATTTCCGGCTAATCTGAGTATTGCGGGTCAGATTTTTGATTCGAGCATGGATATTATTGCCACGTAAATGAGTTCTACCATTGACTATACGGTACAGAATCATCTCAATCGTCGCTTCTCCTTAAAATGCCCAGTAACACCTATCGGATGAATGAAAATTCTAAGTATTAAACATTAAAAAGACTAAGGTGGGATTAGAATTGTTCGGTAGCTAGTGTACTGGACTCCCACTTCGAGGGCATGGGTTCGGATCCCGTGCGTAGCAGGATTTTTTCAGTGGTATTCCAATCGCTATCACGTGGGGTACGCCGTCCATCGGATGGGACGTTGAACTGTGGACCCCTAGGTGGCTATCGTTATGGGTAAGGTAATACCGACTTCGTGTTTCTCTCAACCCGTACTCAATTCCCACAATATCCTTCCCCCATCGAATTTCCCACCAAACCCTATTGACGTAATTGACCTCAGCTGTCGTTCGCCACCCTTCATAACTTTATTCTCATAACCTAATTCTCCTGTTATTCGTGGTAATAGACTGTTGGGTGGCTATTACTACAAAGTGAGAAGTAAAATCTGATTTCCGAATCCCTGCAGCTAACGCATGAAATTCTCATCGAATTCAGATGGCTTTTGTCTTCCCAGCAACTGTTGCACCACGTTTGGGATGAAACTAGGAATCGAGCAGGACTAAGATGAGAATCGCGCAGGGGTCAAGTCTGGGCTCACCACTGGGAGCGGTGGTATGTCGAGAGGACGGGTCTCGACCGTCTTTCGAACAATATGCCGGACTGACGTTCCTTCCCCGAGTCTGCGCCACTGTCCATTGACGATGCCTACGAAAGTGTCGAGTGTGTTCGCCTATGTCGCAGTTTCACTCAATGCCAATAAGCTCACCAGCCCTCATTATCTACTTATTCGGAAAATTTAACCATAGTTATGAGGTGTTTTAGTCATAATACTTATAAATAAATACTTTATGCTTATTGATGATAAAAATAAGCTCAATTTTGAGACGTATGCGACCTACGCAAACACACCTCCGTCTCTTGCATTTACTCAATGGTTCAAAGTTGGAAGCGTGATGTACTCGTATTGATACCGCATCTCCTTTATACTTTGTGGGTACTTGCTTGAAGCGTGGGAACGGGATGTGTCATATGTCATGAATCAACGGTTGTCATATCCCTTTCGTGATCCCGTCAATGAATTGGAAAGAGCTGCGACTCGTTTCCTCCCTACCACACCTTCCCCCTCACGCTGTCAGAACTTCGAGTTGTCCGAATGTAATGTATGGCGTCTGAAAAGGTACTCGGCGCCCAAGTGAGACTCAGAGCCTCAAAATGAATCCATCATCCCGCCTACAAGTGGACGGCGAACTGGACGAATCACCTCGAGTGTATAGCATGCAAATGAACACTACCGTAGTTTAGGAGGACTTTCGATTTTGCTTGGGACATCGAAGGAATTATTTGAACCCCAAATAATATCGGTAGATTCGACCTGGGAGATAGAATAAGAGAGAGTCAAAGTACTCGTTCTTCCCTCACACAATCGTAACAAAATCGAACCAAAGAATCCGAACATTTTAATTAAAAATCACTTTAATAATTGAATCAAACACGCCAATGTATGTGGTTGCGTTTCATTTGTTTTCATATGTATGCATTAACTCGTATTTGTGCACGTATGACCGGTGGCCTAACACCCCACGCCACACGCCCTTGCGGCGGTCTGCGAGACATTGTGTAGAAGTAGTCGGAGGCTTTGAATCTACTCACAGAATTGCTACGTATCTAACAGGAAGTCTATTATTGAACCTTTCCATTGATGTGCCCATTGTTCCACTAGCCGAAGGCTATCATTATTAACGACCCGGGAAACAATCCAGGCATCTCGCCATGGCATTTAGCCAGTCAC
Organism: Hetaerina titia; assembly: GCA_037158775.1. Lineage (NCBI taxonomy): Eukaryota > Metazoa > Arthropoda > Insecta > Odonata > Calopterygidae > Hetaerina > Hetaerina titia. The sequence continues at coordinate 90,700,801 of CM073775.1, read as the reverse complement.
ACTGAGTACGTAACTCGCACCGAGTGGTTTGGGACGATTGGGGTAGGTGGAACGAGATCGTTTCAGATGTAATGTCTCCCCAAAGAATTACATTGAAATCCACTCTGTTACAATGAGAAAAAACAAAAAGACATCGCCACATGTGTGGAGTGTTCTCCGAGATGTTTTCCTAATGTGGCTAAGGAGGAGTTGAACATATCTTTTATCTACGTGTATAAAGGAAATTCTGCCCGATTCATTTATAACGGAGTAAAACCGGGGAAAAGCGCTGCTAGGTAACCGGTATCTCATGAGCAGTCATCTTGGAGGCGGTTCTAATATATTCTCATGGATTTTCCGGATTAGTTTTTGAAAATTAAACTTCAATTTAATTTCATTAATATTCACCAGTTAAAGGGTCCACTGGGGAATAGTTTGAGAAATGGTTGATAAAATAATCGCCAACGGTTGACTCAAGTCTCTAATAAAGAAACTATTCCATTCATAACTTTCCCTACTTTCGTCTCGTGAAACCTAATTTCTGCTTGGTTCTTTCAATACCTGTTTTCAGCGTTCATCAGAAAAAAATAAATATTGCCCGTTTTACGGCAAAATTCCCCTACTAGTTTCTGCTTTAATATAATTTTAATGCTCTGTCCGAATAAGTTTGAAATTTCTTTCTTGTAAATGGAGGTAGTGATTCGTTGCCAATTTTCGAGAAAAAATTTGATTTTACTCATATCCTAAAATTTAATCACCGTCATCATCATCGCTATGTCGTCTTTGAAATGGTTTTTGGAAGTCTTCAAGCTTATTATCATTTTTGGAACTGTCTTCTTCCCTTCATCGCTTACCATATTGGTGTTCTTATTTTTTCTAGTAATTCGTGTTTGAATTTCCTTTCTGTTTTAGTTTTCTCTTCCATAGTTCATTTTCTCTCTTCACTCTACACACCTTTGAAATTCTTCAGAGACACGATTCCTTCAGCGATTTTCCTCTTCATTTGTGTATCACCATATTAACATTATCTCCCATTTTCTTTCCTCTTCTGCCAATCTTCAATTTTACACATCTCAGGTGCGTGATAAAAATAAATTTAAAAACAGGTTTATTGAATAATTTCCAAATGCGATTTGAACGCACAATATCCCGGATTCTGTCGACATTTTCATCGGTTCTTGAAGATGAAGGTCTTCCGCTTAGTGGCTCATCTTAAATCGACTCTCTTCCTTCTGAAAATGTCTTAAACCACCAAAAAACCTGGGTTCTGGGAAAAACACTATATCTGTAGGCTTGCTGAAGTTTAACAAGAGTTTCCGTTGTGCTGTGCCCAAGTCTGAAGCAAAAGCTGATGGTGCATCGAAATTGATGTCACTCATTTTTAGAAAACAACTGAAAAAACTGTTTCACAAAAAAAAGTCGCTGCGGACAAGCAAATGAATCGAGCGAGTTCAAACCCGTACTGAAGGCGTGTCACATGTTCCCATGGCGCCCCTCCAAGACCAGCGCCTCCAGTGTTGCCAGATCGAACGCTACGTTGCCAGTCTCATTACTTAATTTACAGACCTCGTGTACAGGTAAGGGTTAGTTGCTGCCGGTAAGCATTTCTCCCTTTAGGCCTTATTCTATTGGTGGACTAATGCTGTTACTACGTAATTCCATCATTTCCATTTTCCCGAATTCCTCTTAGTTTCTTTGAATTTGCCAATGTTAAACAACACCTATGTGTTTGATCGTTGCCTTTTAATCTCCTCGACTGTGATGAAATGCGTATGAATGCGATTATTTTGTCACCGCGTATGCGTGGTAATTCGTTGGTACATCTTGTTCCAGTGAAGCCCTCAGAAAATCACCGTATAAGTGAACGCCTCGGTAGCTGGCGGAATAGACGTGGGTGAGACTTACTCCATCAGTCCAATAGGGGAGTTCACCACAGCGGTCGATGTCTTACTCGCCAGGAGAGAAGAAAGTTGATTGCTGCGCTCCTATGAGGTTAGGGATTTTCTCTTAAACAGTATTTTGATGCTTTTCAAATGGTGGAGGAGAAAGTAGTCGTGAGAGCTACCTTTCTCGAATTTCAAGAAGTCTCTCCTTTATGTCTTTCTTCCCCTTCGATTGAAATTCCATTCCTAACCCCCATCGTGTGATGCTTCTTTCATTCCGTGGTTGCAGGCAGCGGGGTTGGTGATTTTTTTCATGGAAGGGCACCAGTTTTCCTCTTTTGCCTTAAAAAACGTCCAACGTTCAACATTTGAATCTACCTGTGAAAAGTATCGACACGATCGTTCTACAAGTCGACGAAAAGCTACTCTCCAAACGACTTGAGAGTTCCATCTTTCTTAAAGGAGACGTCGGGCCTCACCGCAGAGAATTTGGATGGGGTTTTCACGTGAGGACGCAATGTATTTGTGTAACTCGACAGCGAGGCCATTTCACAGGAAATTAGGGGGAGGTTCCCAGGAGAAAGATGTTGTTTCCGACGATGAGACGGTGACGAACAAGGGTCGCATTGAGCAATACCACCGATAATCTATGCCTCTTGGTGGAAACAAATATGAATGGCGTGAGAAATGGACCTCAAAGTTACGGAAATATCCATTGGACACGGAACAATTGGGGAATTTGTTCCATGGTCTCCCGGAGATGGAAAACTCAAAATTTGTCCATACACAAGGGTTGTTCAATAAAGAGTAGTCGTAGGTGTTTACTCGCATAATGTTTTGTGAAAATAATTAATTTCATATCATATTGTTAAATTATATGTGGTACCGGTTAAATTGATTTTACTCCAGTACTGCGTCAGCAGCAGCCGTTTCAAGTTGAAACATGTTCAGCTCGACTTCGGCAACGATGGAGGTAACACGAAACAATACGTTCCCTTGAATTTGTGTTTTCGTCTGAACAAATCATCATCCGCGGTCTATGTAATGCAATTGGAGGCTAATGGAGAGTCTATTCTTCCCCATACTTCAACTAGAAATTTCTTAAATTTTTGAAGTGGCAAGACAATCAATTTCAAAGTAAGGTGGACCCGGAGCAGTCACCCTTATGGACGTAAAACATTTACACTGTTGCTTCTTTTGTGAGAGAGGAACCTCAAATAATGTTAGGAGCACGATAAAAATATTCAAATAATTTTGGGCTCCATCCTAACGTTGGTAACGGAAAAATTTCACTTGAGACGTGTTTGTGCGTGGTTTGTTCCGCGAAATTGCGATTATCTCGCAAAAATCGATGTGAAATGTGTTCCTCATCCTTCCTTTTGCAAAACCTAGCTCCATTTGGCTTTTTGCTGTTTACCAATGTACCATCTCCGTGGAGAGGGTTTTTTTTATCGTCAGGAGCAAGAATAGGCGAAATGAACATGTTTCAAATTGCAACGGCTGCCGCTGTTGTAATAGTGGAGTCAAATCAATTAACCTTGTCCCACATATACATTACACATAAGTCAATGACATAAAAAAATTATTTGGCGCAATAAATTAAGCGAATCAAAGACTCCAGATAAAACATTATTTTTCTGAAAAGCCATTGCAGAGGAACATCCTTCCCTTTCTAAAAATCAATGAAAACTTCTAGTCTATCGTAATTCACTGTTGAGAAAAACATGTCAGGACCATTGTTGGTTGGATGGGCACGAAAGATGGTATTGACTGAGGAGAGGTATGGGAAGTAAATGCCGACGGCAAGAGTATGCTTTGGAGGCGGCCGTCATGCAGGGAGAGGCGAAGGTAAGTACTGGTGTCATTGGACGTATCACAAGGGAAGGCCATGAGTGAATGGAACCGCTGACTCCAAGAATGATGGGAGAGCGTGTCGATGAGCCCCCGAAGAAGGGAAGGGACAGGAGAAAATATTTAGCAGTGAAGCATTAAAATAGAGTAGGACAGAAACAGGGGTCGAATTGTGAGCGAGGGGGGGGGCCGTTTTGCCGCTCCCACCTCGCCCGCGACCTCTGAAGGTCCCACCGTTTCCCCACGGGCCAGAAGAAGAGCGCGAGGGAGTTTGCGCAACAGGAGTGCCTCGGTCAACTCGGGGCGCTGGTCTCGCCCTTTCCGCGAGGGTCTCAAGTGATCGGCCCCACTAGTTCCTCACCCAGGACTTCCGCAGGAAGGTGGCGGCCTGCGAATGGGGCCTTGAGTCACCACCACAACCGCCAGGTCGGACGGGGATGTTGGGATAGCGAAGAAGAAAAAAGAAGTGAGGGAGAGGGACGTTAGAGGAAGTTGGAGAAGCTCCTTGGGAAGACTTCGATAAAATCCAGTCGAAGACTTCGCAAGAACCATGAATAATCCCCCCAAAGACGAGCATGGTGTGCGTACATTCAGAGAGGTGGAGGGGAAATTTGGTCCTACACGAAAGTGCACCTTTTCACAGAGTGGACGCGTTCGAAGTCAGGCTCCTCGAGGTCATCCAGAACTGAGGTTCAGGGGTCTTTTGACCACAGTTCCACCATTATAGAAGAAAGCCAGGTCCGCAATATCGGACGACGAGTCTTCGCCTGTCTCAGTTGTTGTAAGGCGACTGTGGGAGCAGGTACGAAGGCGCGGAGAGGCTTCCGACGGAGCAGCCCAGGCCCAAAGGCGACAAGAGACGGCGGTGACATAAGGGAGAACGTGAGTTACCCTTGGCTTTAAGTTTTAATACCAGTAACTTTTTCACTTCGATTCCGTATTCAAAGTTGGTTCCACAAATACGTGTAGTTGAAATTGTCCTGGGTGCCCCAAAGCTTCGTAAAACAGGGCGATGTATTTATAACAAGGACGTGGCAGTTTGCTTTCTACATGAGGTCAAAAGGAGTTGTCCATGTGATGCGAATTCTTAGCGAATCGTCAATGAGAGCCTATATGATTATTAGCACTGTCTTCCTCGTTAGTGAAAATTTGTGTGTCGACAAAAGCAAGAAGTCGGGACACATTACGTCTATCAACATCTGTGAGACATCCAGTCAACGCCCATGCACTATCCGAAGGGAGGGATTGCATCAATTGGGAGAAGCTATCCCATTTCGCGAGTCGGTCTTTTAAACAAAAGACGGACTATCTGATCCGCTGACTATTTCACGAAAATACCTTACAGTCATATAGGATAGTTGTGCGTGCGTAGAATTCTCCGGAGAAACGGACACGGATGCTCCCTGCGTCCCCACTACGCACACTCAGGGTATGAGGGATAAGGTTCGGGAGGTGGAGGAGGCCCTGCATGGCCACGGCAAACGTTCATAATGCCATGTTATTAAAAAAAGATTTTGGAGAGTTTTAAATCGAATACGGAATTTTTCAAAATTTCATCAGCTGCGGTTTCTTTTTCAGAGGAAAAAAAGGCACTATTTAATCAATAAAGGGAAGTCAGTATTTGGGTTATTGCCCTACGATAAATAAAATAGGATATACTCAGGATACTAACCATTCCATTGACTACAAGGGCTAAATCGATAAGTCAACTTATCTTACCAAAGATCCGGTATATTGCATACGTCAGGCACTTGTCGAAGATGATTACGCCTCTGATAATTCAAATGACTAAAACGCTCGTTTATCGCAAACACTTTGCAGGGGGGCCGTTGTAGATAGGACTAGCTCTCTAAGACATGATAATTGAAGCCGGTGCAATGTTATCCAAAAATCCTGCGTGCGAATCTTCCAAATGGGGAGAATGGGTGGATTTTTTTGTTAAATGGCTGGTATGAAGCCTCGAAACACGAAGATTTCCGTATGGCAATAAAAGCGTCCTGGAATTGTCCAGGCCGCAACACCGAAATGGTTGGCTCGATGCCCAAACCACGTTCTAGGAACTGTTAGAGTGAAGGTGTCTCACCCTCGCCCCACCGAAGTGGACGGGCGGAAGAGGGGGTGGGGTAACAACATCGTCAGGCCCGCCGGCGAAGTGCAAAGCCTCCAAGTGCTGGCGAGCTTAACCCTCACGGCAAGGTAGTCGAAGGGTGCTGGCTCACACTTGCCCCACCTTGCCCTGGTTCTCCTTTTCACTTTGACTGGCGACCTTGCCCTCCGTGGATGCACTCGTGTAGATGGGGAATGGAAAGCGACGGAAAACATGTTTAAGACTTGAGCGACGTTCGGGGGAGGAGAGATCTCTGATTGGATCTCCGATGGTCTAAATTCTGATTGTTCTTGCAAGTTAGATTGATGCCTTCGGTGAGGTGGCTGATCTCGGACATATGCCTAGAATCCGAAGCAGATACTCCCCAAGTATTTAGACTATAGCGCGACAATTACCTGTGAAACGGAAAACTGCTCATGTTCTATATTTAATATTTAATGCGTACACATTTAAACTGCAGGCTAATTGTAAAGGACTCTGTCGGAAATCGACGATTCTGGGTTCGAACCTCGACGAATTCGAGTTAAAGGTAATGCTTTGTTACGCTGTGAAATTCTCGAATTCCATCTCGCTTTACGAGTGTGATTTCTGCTTAATTAGCAATATATTTATATTTCTTAAGAATTTCCTCTTTAGTGTTAGTTAATTGTCGCTTTTCCGCATTGACAGTAATTCGAAAATGGGCAAAGTGTTTTTTTAAGGTATCTAGCCTAATTGAAGGTAGGTTTTGGACGGTTTATTATAGTTATTTACGCTTCGTGAGAATTTTCTCTTCTTTAGCCCACCTATCTTTTATCATTCCTTTATAGCTTATGTCTGCCTTCAAGCTGTCGCCTAAAATCCTACTTCCTTCCTTCCTCTTCTCCCTATTCCCAACGTTTCCTCTGCTATTCCTACCTTAAAAATCCAACGTATAACGGCATGAAACATTTTCCTCTACACACTTTCTCTATATGTTTCAGTTTTCCCCTGTTTATTTCCTATCTTCGCCCACCCTATTTTAAAATTCAGCGTTTGTCTTCCTCACTGTTCTGCATATTTCTATCATTCTCCTTCTCTTACCCACTTACCCTCAAAGGCCAGGCCTCACCCCCATAAAGCCCTGCAATCCAAATTAAAGCCTTAACTAATCTTTTCTTCACATATTGACTGAATGTTCCTGTCATAAATCCCCTTATTGCAAATACCCTTTTAGCTTATGCAGTTATGCTCATAACCTCCCCATTACTACGCCTCATTTCCTTTAAAAGACTGCCTAAATGCATGATCTGTTCCACCTGCTCTAGTTCATTCCCTCCCTCTTTATTGTTTTAACTTAGCTTTCGTACTTCTAGAGATTCTCATTACTTTTATTTTATTGTGGTTAATCCTCATCCGAAACACCTTGCATTGTTTCGGCAGAGTACTCGGTAATACTTGTAATCCATTGGCTGACTGACTCACTATTGCTTGATCATCTGTAAATCTGATGCAATCATTTCGCCGGCCACTTTTATTCCCAGCTTAAGACCCTTCCATGGCTTCACTCTTTCATTCTAGGACGGTGGCCCTGCCATTAATTATAATCAAGGAAAGAGAAGAGAAAATATTCAAATAAGTCATATTCTTTTTTAATGACGCTATTGTAATAAAAAAGTAAGTGTTGTTGGGCTATTAGAAACAGCCGTATGGAAGTTCCTTTAGTCTCGAAGAGATTCTGAAAGGTATACGATGCTCGAGTTTACTTTTGACCCTGAGAAAATCAAGAATTCCCCTCACTCTACCGTCAGAGATTACGGCCGGATTAAATAAATGAAATTGAATTCTGAACATAAATACGTATACACATTGGTATGCTAGTTTTTTCTCTCGCTCACTTCGTGATCATAATCAACGATGAGTGAAACACTACCGATATCTGTTCACAATTACAGTGATTTTCATATGCTTTTCCTTTCCCTTCACGAGCGCTTCATTAAACCAATTCATGGCTGCCAACGAATGTATTATTAATGTCTCATGTCCTATCATTCTGAAATACAAGTATAGGCGTGTGGGAGAATGGTGGAAATAAGTCGGATGGATAGGAAAACGGACGGAGTCCTGGGAATGGGAGGGGAGGAGAGAGGATATTTGGGAGAAATTCAAAGGAAAAGGGAAAAGTGAATACGGTAATTTTGAGTGGAGATGTAATCTTGACGGTTGTGTTAGAAGGGATGATTTTGGGAAAGCGAGGTGGAGAGAAGAGATTTAGGGCGACGCAAATGAGGTAGGAAGAACCTACGTGGAGCTGAAAAATAGTTTATTGCAATTCAAGGTTTTACGATACTTCTTAGGGAAATCTTAGGCGATGGCTTGTATTGTAGAAATACTAATTTATTGAGTCCATCGAAAACCGATTTTGGCGGGATGATTACTGTTAATGCCACAGTAATGATCCTAACATGTCCAGCAATACGCCTTTGCAGTGGCACACTGGATACCATACCTCTGTAACATGAGAGCTCAAAAAATGGAAAAGGGTTTGGGGGGTTTAGGTTTGGATAATTTTGAAAATGGTGAGTGATTCCATTTGGGAGCACACGAGAGACTCTTCAGTTGGAAGAGAAATGCGTTTCAGGAACAGCGACGGTATATGGCGTGAAGTGAGAGAAATGGCCAGGAGGAGGATCTAGTGTTTGGGCGATGCCTCGTTATATACGAAATGGCGTCAGGTGTCAGAAAGACATGCTCAAAAACTGGAAAGCATGTTTCAACAGAAGGTAATTAATAACAGCCGATGGCGCTGACGCGCTCGTCTCTCAACAAGGCGATAATAACCATAAGAGTAGTGACGAAATTTATCGAGTTTGTGAGGTGAAAAAAAAGGATTTTTCTAGTCTTGTCTAGGATTGCGTTTCGATACTATGCAGTGTGGCGGTGTAAGTGGGATCGGTTGAGCTTGAAAAGCGTGAGGTTACGTAAAATGTTTATAAACTTAACATGAATATGGATTCTGGAAAATGTAGGTGCGACTGTATGCTATCTGAAGTTGGCTATGAAATGTAGCTTAAGGAATGATCATGGTGATTATCAACAGTTTCCGCTTTGAATCAATACGTTTTACTTCGTTTCCATTCATCTGTGGTGTAATTTTACGCTTTGGATTCAGTATCTCGTTCAAATGGCCCGCGTAACCGTTCAATTATGAGATATATCTTTCCAAATCTTTCATCATTAATTGATGATAATGATGAATTCCTTAATTTTGCAGGCAGTGAAATTAATCGAGGGTCTGAATGCAAAAATAAGAATTGGGCCGTTATTTTTACGAGAAAATTCTCACGATTTTGTTTCCAGGGAAAGCGAATGTTTTGGTGGATTCCTGAAATTTTCAATATTTAAGCAATGGAAATTGGCGATCCTCTTTTCCTCGATTCGTTTTTGCTTCAATTTTTAAATACGCAGCCTGGCGTACAAGAGAGAATTGACTATATGCAGCAAGATCAATTTTTTTACCATTTCACTCCGTGGATGATGTCAATTTAACGCTTTGGAATATATCAATAATTTTTACAATCTATATCATTGTAATATACAAAGTTGGATTGCTCTATGTCGACATTATGATCAGAATAATGAGGAAGTAAACCGTAAAAGTTAATTTAATTGATTCGATTGCAATACATATTTGACTAAGTTAAGTTCAAAGTTAAGACCTGAGAAGTTTAAAATCACTTAGGCCAGCATTTAATTTTGAGAGTACATGTATGTGTTTTACAAAATGATCAGGAGCCATAGGGACATGCTCGAAAACTGAAAAATATGTTTCAACAGAAAGTAATTAATAACAGTTGATGGTCGAAGATAATTTGACAAATATACTCGCAAGGAAACGTATATCAAACATATTTTCACTCTCTCGAAGAAAAAAGGCATTATTACGATAAATAAGCTGAAGAGCAGATCAATTCTTCTAAATGAGGCAGATATGCCTCGTTCGGCATTGAGCTACTCTCCTTCCTCCTCCAATTGGCACGGCCATAAAAGTATTCTTATAATGATCCCCTTTCATTACCACCAACTAGGTTGTAACGTTCATGCTTAATAAAATAAAATGAACACTAAAAGTTAATAAGTCAAGAGAAAAATAAATAAACAAGTTAAATTAAGAATGAATCGAAAATTTTACTTTTTAATTTAACCTATTAAACGCGTCACTATACAGACCTGATCATGATTCTGTAATAAAGACGGTGGCATAGGAATTTGGGAAAATACCGGTACTATATATATGTGTATATATATATATATATATATATATATATCGAAGGAGAAATCTTGGTAATCAGTTAAAACGTTCGTCAATCAGGCCTTGATTGGATCCCCTGGCACAGACAACTGGTTTTGCAGCAGTGTGTGTGTTTGCGACCACAATTTTGCTTCTTCGTTTCTTCATCGGCCACACTACATCTCCCGGTAACGTGAAACGTTCAGTGATTCAGAAGTCGTTTGATAATGTGTCAGAAATGCTTCACGAAATTTTTCATCACATCGAAAGAAATTCTGCTTTTTATTTTCCTTTTCGACAGCGCACCGGTCGTCCATGGTGACCTAGCGGTGAAGCGTGGCATCTACCGGAAAAATAATTGATGAGTGCGGTGTCAAAAAGGAAGGAGTCTTATCAAAATGATTTCACCGCGTCAGCGGTTGCGAAAGAGAAATGGCGCTCCTTTTTTGTTCCGTTTCCCGCCGTCAAAGGTGGAGAGAAGACGTGTGAGAAGACGAAGGAACGTCACTGGGTTTTGGCGTTCGTGTTTCGTTCGCGTGTGCGAGTGCTCGGGGCCGCCGCAAGGGGGCGCGCAGGGCCGAAGGACTATTTTGCGAGAGTTCCCATGGTGGGGCTCAATTCATCCCCTAACAATTTATCACCCTTACGAGTCCAGTCGTTTTGACGTCCTTCGACGGGAAAGATTGATTCGAATTTCAGGGGTGGCGGAATGATGGGACAGGGGTGGGACGAAAGGGAGCAAAGGGTAGAGATCGGGAATGTGGGGAGGGAGGGGGAGGAGGTTCGGGCATCAGGTACGAAGGCGGAAGGGGACGCGTTCACCAAAGGTTCCCCCTTTGGAAGGACAGCAGAGAACCTCCCGGCGCTAACTTGGCGGTGAAAATGCCCAGGCGTGCACTTGCTTGAAATAGCCTTGGAAATCAGGCCTGGGGGATCTAGCTCTGAATAATGGAGATAAGCTTAGATCATCCATGATGAAGAGTTCTAAATATTTAATTTACTATTCATTATCATGTCACTCATACGTATTAAATAACCGGTTAAATTAATATAAAAAATAGAAATTAATTACGATTTTGTATGTGAAAAGGTTAATAACCTTATCCGGTATTGTATATTTCTATCATTTGTTATTTTTGCATGATCGGGATGTGTAAAACATTTAATGTTCTTAAGTTTGTTAATTGGTTGAATATGTTCGTAGTTATGAAGCAGAATGTGGTCATAATTTTGAGAGCTTACTTTTACATGCGTAGTGTGGCTGTATACTGACAATATTGGAGCTAAGATGGACCTCCTCTGTGTTTACGTGTCATCAATGGGCGGGGGTTATTCGAGAAAGTTTGGAATGCGATTGGGACGGAGTTCTGGAAGTGCCCGTATTATTCATTACAAGCACCCATTAAATTTCACAGTAAATACAATAGGTGACAAAAAAGTAGCTGCCATAGCCTATTGCGTAAAATAATTGATGCCAGGTCAACTGTAGATTTGTTCAGATTTGGGTGAGATTCAAATGTGATGATACGCTTCCTTCACTCCGAACTTGTGGGATACCTATTTGAAACATAGTATAAATTAACTTTTTCATATAAATGATCAATCTACAAGAAATCATTATAGTATTGACAGAGACGAAAAAAAATATTTTCGTTGAATATCGCGTATAGTATTAATGCCATGGTGATTAATCTCTACGTCAGTAGTATCATCTCTTCCCGCTAGCTAATTGCCTTAACAGTTGCCCACGTATAATTTTACCTTTTCATGATTTATCCCGATGACAGCAACCAGGGCAACATATTAAGAGTGGGTTAGCCCTTGAGATATTTCTGTAGGGGACGGGAGCGGAGTGGAAATGACGCGGTGAAATCACCGTCGTTAGTCCCATCTTGTCGTTGGGGGACGATAAGCTGGTCATAACTACTGATGGAGAGGATGAGATCCCATCCCTTGAACGATCTGCCATGTCTTAAGTTGTCCCCGATCTGCATAGAAGTAGAAACAAAAAGAAAGTGTGATACGGGTACTGATTATCTGGAATCAATTGTACCTAATGTAGTAATAAGTTTTGGGGGTAGGGCTTGACATTTTTTTTAGAATTTGTGAAACGGGCGATTATTGTACACGAGTTTAAGTCGTTTAAGGGAGAGTTTCCAAAGTGTGGGTTCATTGGACAAATTCGGGAATTCTGTTCATTTCCGCACGATGAGAATATTTGGGAATCGGGAAGTGGCAAAATAACGCACACCAGTGCCCCCCTCGCCCCTAAAGTCCCCCAACATTTAACGAAGAAAAAAAATATTTCCCTTCTCTTATTAGTTTAAGATTAGATTTGGTGGATGTGTACATTTTGCTCTCGAATTCACTACAATTTCCCATTATACCAATCACATATCTGTGTCATACAAAACACACCTCAATATATTTATGGATTTTTTCCCGGCAATATTGTTGGACCACCGCTTTGTCCCGCCCCTTCTCTATGGTCCAGCATCCCAGGTGTTGCGTTGATTTCAGGACGCGACATTGTTCGTAAGGTAAATCCGAAATGTAAAAAAAATAAACTGTTTATTTTTTACCTTTCGGATCTTTCTCAATAATGTAAAAACTGATGTGAAGAAATGTATTATGCATTATTCATTGCCAAATGAAGAGACTTCATGCGTGTTTCAATCATAAAATCACTCATTAACATGAACGATTTTTGGATCTAAATGGACGAGAGAATACGTCGAAAGTGTACAGTGGAAAACATTTACAAGTGATCGCATCCATTATCCATCCCGTGTTGTCATGTAATCGCGGCTGAATTCGTTTGCCTAAGCTGGACCGGTGAGCGAGGAACGTTGATTTGACCACTTTATTTTGTATTTATAACTCTCTTTTTCTATTTGACTATATCCCCGACAGCTCATGACTTATGCATGTTTTCATCTTCTCTAACTCTCGCCAATTTCAACGTATCCGTGGAATCACCACATTTATTTTTTGGGAAAAGCTGTTTTATTCATTACGCTGGAAAATGGCCTAATTGTAGCGAACGAATTGTTATTGTTGACTTAAAATCGTTATAATATTGATAAGATCATGAATATATAAAATATTCAATTTATTAATATTTAGGGGGAACAGTTGTATCTGCTACTTTACGGCACGGCCTCCCTATGCAAAATAGTGTTCACCTAAACGAGTGTTTCTCAAACAGGGCTGGTCACGAGTCCCTGGAGATGAACAGAAATGTGTCAGAGGAGTCGTCGAAACATGAAAGAGTCTACTGGAGAGGGGTAACTTAATAATACATTTTTTGCACTAAATTCCATTTCGCTCGGCGTTTTAAAGGGTTTGATTGGAGCTGCGTGAATACTTTTCTTTGTTAATTTTTAATTATTTTACTCGAAAAATACAACTAAGTTTTTTTTATTCAATCAGTTCTCCTGTTGTACAGGAGAACTGATTGACTACAGTTGACAATTGACTTACAGTAAATAATAATAAAGGAGAACTACAGTTCTCCCGTATTATTATTTAGGACGCCTTTCTTACAAGTATTAAATTTTCTAAGAACATTTAATGATGTCTCATACGGTTAACTGCCCATTTTCCTAGAACGTTGGACGTTGGGGTGTCCCATGAAAATGTTTTAAGGCCAATCAAACAGTGTTTCGGATTCCTAGAATTAATAGACTCCCGATGCAACCCTATAATTTTATCTCTGGATTCGGCAGAAGAAGGTTGATATAATAGTATCAACAGCGGCAGTAATTATTTTCCCATTTTAACAGGTGCATGTCGAAGACGTGCATGCGGGAACCTCTTAATTTGCTCTTCCCTGTTTAATTTGACCCAACCCTTTTCCTTGAACTCACTTTTGCCTCCTCTCTCTTTCTCGTCGTTATATTTATCCTCGCTGCCTTCTATGCTCCATGGTTCTCCCTCTCATCTATCCCTGTCCCTCTTACGGCAAAATATCACGTCCCCAATCCCTCGGTGGAATCTCATCCTTTCCACCTCCATGGCAGCCTCAAAGATTGATTGCCAAGTTTTGATGCGGATTCCGTCTTTCTTCTCTTTCCCTCTAGTACCGTCGCACCGTGATTACGTCTCAAGCTGTTATTTTGTTTGGGTGCCTTGGCTCATTGTACGACGCCATGAACAAGTTTATAGTGTGCTATATGCAGACGTTTTCGATTGAATTTATGATTGAATCAGCGCATAACTGGAATGCTTCTCATCATTATGTTCAAGAGCGGGGGTAGTAGTTGATCTTTTTCCTTACCCATCTGCTTGCGTGAGCAGGATGTGAGACTGGGAGGGTAATATAACAAACGGTGCTGTGCATAAAAAGTGTATTCATATACGTAGACTTAGTAATTTGGGAAGCTTTACGGGTTGCAAAATTGAATTTCATTAAATGGAAGGGCTTTAAAATGTAATTTATGAAAAGGAAGAGTATTAGGAAGTTTTTTTTAATTGAGCCAAAATTAATAATGCGCGCTCCTCGGTTGACGAGATTTCACGAAAATTGCGATTAATAAACTCACATTTTTATATTTTCATAGAAGTACTCTCGTATAATGTTAAAAAGACACTTTGAGTCTGGATCTTCTCTATAGATACACTTGTATGACTTGCCTTGTCGAAATGTAAGTAGATTTTGTGCCCTTTAATAAAATATTTTACGTCTGACTGAATTTAAGCTTGAAAATATTTATTACATCGTCCATAAAATTCGGTGTCTTGGGAAAAATGTGACCAATTCTCATGTCATTGAATGGTAACGGTGATTTTGGTGAATTATTAAAATGGAGGGAAATAATTGCAGTTGAAAAACTCGCGAAGTCAAGCACATGACACTCTAAAAGAAATACTCGTACTTAAGAATTTCTGAGATTGAGAATATCATTTCAAATTAATAGTCATGCACACGGGCATTATCAGAGTTTTTTTACTCGTATAAATAACACCCCTTATATGGAATGACAAATGAGGAAAACAAAGAAATAATAAAATGGAAACACAGGAGAAATATTTAGATATTATCGTAAAAGAGACCGTTTCGGACATTTTTGCTCACCAGTATTACTAGATCTTTTTATGTTCGGGATGTAATTCATAATTAATTTTGGGACAAATATGCTCCAGCATATAAATACTGTAATTTTGCTGTGTTGCTACTTTAATTTTGAGGTTGGACAGTGTAATCACCACCCACAATCCTAAACTTTCAGAAAGATTACATGTAAAATCTATTAATATATTACTTACGGAAAACTTTATTTTACTTGATCGCACGAGATATAGGTGGACCTCATAGGATAATCTGGAATGCGAATATATGTTTTTGGATATAAAGACGCAATAATATGATATTAGACTCCTCTATGATGCACGAATCGCTACGTTGGCATTGATATTTATCGTTTTGAATAAAATTGAACATAATGATCACGTAAATCTTTATTATTAGTAAACGTTGTTTAATTTATATTTGATTCACAAATACTTATTATAATATTTGTGGTTATTGATCATCCTTAACCGATGAAACTTGCCGAAAATGAAAAGGATTGTGTATGGCAACGTGAAATTAGTGTACTACTTCTCCTAGTTTGTGTGTTGCTTAATATTTGTGTACTCAGTCTTCAATTGCGACGAAAAAAGTACGGATTCGCCTATTTGTTATGGTGCTATCCCTTACGTTGATTGTAGTGTTTCGCAGAGGTTCTTCGATGCTTGGAGAGATTTTGAGCTTGGCGAAGTCAATCACTTCGTGCCTGATAACCCCCACTACAACGAGGGTGAGTCCGAGTAGCACGGAGCAAACGACGAAGTTTATCTCAGTTTTTTTGTTTTTCCCACCTGTGGCGTTTTCCCTAATTTTTTAAGAGAAAATAAGCTTCGCCGTCGTTTGGGACAAATCTTCCATTGGAAGGCCTAGATTTGTCCCAGTGCACGTGACGAGGTTCTTAATAAGCAAGTGATCTGATACTCGGGGAAATAATACCGTTTGTTTGTGATTTATGCCTCATCATGGAAGAGGATCCCTCTTTCTCGAGGACGTGATAACGTTCTCTCACATTCGGGTGATCAAATTCACTTTCCTTCTGCTTGCTGCGTTTGGCAAACATATGATTATTCACAGAGGCGATCTAAGGTCTTTTTACGTGAGAATTAATGTAGAAAATAATAGAAATGTGGAATTTAAGTGTGTTAATCTGATAATTCATATCGTATATCAAAGTTTTATGCACATTTTAAAGATTCATGTCTGCGGTAAATACATGGGCGAATTCATTGGCGTTCATTTTATTTTAATAGCTTTTAATTAGGGGAAGCCGTAGAGAAGGGTTGACAATCAAGACGAAATATTATTTTGTTTAAATTTTGGCGACCATAAATGTTTTGTTCGAGCTTAAAAAATTTTTTGAGACGATAGTGGAAGCCATAAAAATACGGTTAATCCTTCAGAAAAGAACAAATATCAATTCCTTCATGAGATATGAATGAGTTCGCATAATATGTGCTTCAGCTCTCAGATGAACCATTTTTGACGTGAAACTTCACATTCCCATATAAAAGATTAAAAAAGTTATCAATGGAGCCTAAACCGCAAAGTGTTCAAAGTATTTAATTCCAGAGTGTTTGTACGTATGTTGTTGAATAGGCTCAACTGGAAATCAGGCCTGAATTTGATCTGGAGTCTTAGGCTATCTTTTGCCCTACTCAATAGAATTCAATCATTTCCTACTAGTACTAATACTTATTTTTGGGCACAAGAATTCACCCTGATCAGTTTAAATATTTTAAAATTAAATCGAATCAATCATTATGACCTTATAGCGTTTAAAACAGTGACGAATGTCAATATGTTCCGTTTCAGCGATGCGCTCGACTCGCTTTATTGATTTACTGAGGCAAGTGGACACAGTGACCTCATTAGGTGGCTATTTTACTCTAATGTCGCGGAGTGTGATTCTCGTTTATATTAGAATTGACTCTTTGATTCGTTGCATGCAACTACCGCTACTCAAGCATGCAGTAAAAAT
Source organism: Hetaerina titia (assembly GCA_037158775.1). NCBI lineage: Eukaryota > Metazoa > Arthropoda > Insecta > Odonata > Calopterygidae > Hetaerina > Hetaerina titia. The sequence goes on along the minus strand of CM073775.1, from coordinate 90,683,683 downwards.
CTTAAAGATCATCAGTTGCCTGCATCGAGTCGGTATCTTGCAACAGAATAATTATCAGCAATGTAAATCTTTATTTTTTTCTCCAGCAAGTTTGAAAATGATCGCATTGAAAACCTTGAAATTTGAACGAGCGGAATTTAGCACTTTGCGAGTGATACACTGCAAAAATATAGTTAAACTAATATTAATTTTGTTATCTGCCGGAAGAACTTTGATACGCCCATGGAAACTGTGCGTTTCACTACTTTAGCTGGATGATTAAATCGTAAGATCCTACGCTTTTGCCAGATTCTCCTTAACTATTTCAGTCCATTTCTCGTATTATATTGTCTTCGCGGGAAATAAGGTACAATATTCATCTCGGTGGGCTGAAATTGGGCAGAATGAAAGGTAAGATATTTTCACCCGCCGTGAATGGATGGTGATGCATGCATGAATAGGTTCTTACAAATAACTTTTTCATCGCTTGGGAATACATTCAGTGCATTTAAATTTCGAGTGAGTGTCTTCCGTTGGCGCAACATATTTCACGATGGAGATTAGGGGACTGAGTGACGCGGTAAATGTGCGTCCTTTGCATGGCTACTCAATCTCTCTGTGGGGTGCAGCAACCTTCGTAAATGAGGACAAAAGTCCCTCTTCTTTCGAATAAGTTCAATGTATCCACAGTATTATACTTATTTTCGTATTTTGCTTATTTAAAAATATACTATATTTCTGAACTTGGCCAGTTCATTCCTTGCGTTCTGTGGAAGAATAATATAACAATTAAAAGTGATCAAAAATGATTATCTTGAAATTGCACTAATTGGTAATTTTTAACGAAGTGGTTGCTCTTTGAATTTCACGTTATTACGCAAGTTAGATTGAAATAACCGCTAAATATAATTAATTATTTTATAATTTATAATTATATATTCATCATATAATTCCTATAATTTGAATATTTTTTCGCAATGTAGTGACCCATTGACACATTATTGCACTGATCTCTCGAAGATAGCGGAAAGAAAGCACATTGAATTAGCAGTAGACGTAACCAAAGCTGTGCCTGATTACACACTCTCTCGTTGGAATTTAACGACAGCGAGAGGAATTACAAATATTTTAAGTGCCTAAGGACATTGATGTTTCCCATTCCCATTAACTTAAGATATCTTGGGAAATCTACATCATCATTATACCCATCGTACATTTGGCAATAACTGGGTGGGAAATGTCGCGTTTGTTTGCTATCCAATGACCCCAAGTTTTATAAATATCAACAAAACAGTTATTTTAACTCGAATCTTCGTGTCGACGGGTGGATTAGCCAAACAACGAACTAACCGGATCGTGCATGAAATAACTTTTTCCCTTCTCATGGAAACTTTTGTATTAATTTTTGCATATTCATCAGAGAATTGCAGTGTGAACACAAATTTTCTGCATCTGTGTTCAAAAATTTGCTTAGGCATAGGCAAGTGGAAGAATTCTCCTATTGGTGTGGAAAATCCGGTAATCCCTTATTGTTAATATTTCAATTATTTTTATGGTATCATCCAAAAATATTGATTCTCTTTCAATGAAATAACCTGAGACGATTTCGTTTCATTTTTGAGGGCTAAATGTTTAAGGCGTATAATTTATCTTGCTCATTTCCTCACCGATTTGGCAGCCGTTCTTCGACCATTCCTGCAACAGGAATTCAATTACGTACTCGCCGAAGCAGTCATATTCAACTTTAATGGTCATGCATCATCCACGGCATCGTTTTGGAAACATCTGTCGGGTGTGGAGCGTTTTTGTGAAGACAAGACTTTCTTGCCAAGTGTTTTGATCGATTAACTCACCTCTGTGAGAGGATGCTGCAACATCGGCCATCTTCGAGAAATATTCTGAGAAGACTTGATGATTCATTTAGGTAGACAGTGTAGCTCACAATCAGAAAACAGCGGAGGAATTTTGACAGGTTCAGGAAAACGCCGACGTGCCGAGGAGTCATTTTTAAGCTATTTTTAAATTGTATCCATCCAATATCATTACGTCTTGCTACCGTCATCTACCGTTTTGACATTTACTTATGATGCTATGTCAGTACTGAAAAAAATCCTGGCAAAGGATTTATCGTAGAATTTTATAAAATGATTTGCATATTTTCTTCGGATTTTAATGGGTTCATAATGAATGCTGATCAGGGGTCTCGTCATAAAAAATGAAATTAATCAAAAATTTGTTTGATCACGTGATAAAGGAAATGTCATGAAATATGTGACGCATTAGATAATTCTTTTAGAATGATTTTTATATTTATCATTCAAGTTGTTTAAATCTCAGTGAATAAACCTCTTGGGTATTGTCTAGGCCAGATTATTAGAACAAATTTAACTGGACAGTCGAAATGATGCTCTAACTTGGTCAATTTATTGGATGATTTCTCTGCCACCTGACCCCAAGTTGCAATACCTCGTTCGCGGTCATATTGAGATTGAATAAAGGTCTTTATTGAATGTTATATTTGTGTTGAAAAAAGGCATTATCCACCAAAATCATTTCAGTTCAATTAGAACTTCTGGGGCACCAGGTGAGAGCGCTGTGGCATTTAATAATCCCTTTATTTTCAATCGATCATGTTGCAAACATCATGAATATTTAAGTTGAGGATGCACCACCTATCATTCATTTGAAAGAAGAGCGCGGCAACTAATAAATCAATAATGATGCCCAAAGGTTGTGGAATCGGAAAATAATTTTTCGACTCTCTCCATGAATTAGTAATTATTCGAATCGCGCATGGCAATGTGATTCGTACTAAGTGGCTTCCTAGAAACATTTAGCAATATTCTGAGACAAAGTCTGATTATATTGACGGCAATTGTCCGAAAAAATAACTGTTGAAAGTATATCATTCTGAGAAGCCATGAAATTTTTACTGAAAAATATTAGACTTGATGACTCTTAACTCCAAATTCTTAATCATGTTTTTCCTTTTAGCTATTCATGCTGTGTGAAATGGGGATCACAGTTGTCAGTATTTGCATATAATAGCTCTTTTTTCATTAGACAGCAATGAACTACATTTGTTTTAGTGTATGCCATCCAAAACACGCCGTAACATATGAGTAGGTCCATTGCCCATTTGATATGATAAAAATCCGTCAGCAGGTACTCTATGGATAAGAAGATCATAAGAAGAACTATCGTATGAGCCACTAGACAGTAATGCAGTGCTAAAAATTTAAATTTTCGTCGCCTTAACTTGTTCTTAACAATTTGGTAATTTTCACGCTCCTTTCAAAGAAAAATAAAATTCAGGGGCTGTGGATGCGGAGGGTTGCGGTTTTGCGTACTCCTCTTATTGGCTATAACTTTATATAATATGTGATTTTCAAATGTCTAAAATGAATTCTCAGCAAATAAAAAAATTAAATTATATTAATAAGGCTATGCTCTTGTAAAAACAAATGATCAAGTACAAGGGGTGGTGGGTGAGGAGAGGGGTTTGTTGGGAGAAATGCTATGGAGGCAGGAAAAATGGATGAAAGGCGTATTGAGCGGTAGTGGGATGTTGAAGACGGTAATAGAGGGGAGAATGTTAGGCAAACGAGGAAAAGGCAGGAACAGGATAGGAATGTTGGACAGGATGAAGGGAGGAAAGAAGTACACAGAGATGAAGAGGGAACTGATGTAGAGTAGGTTGCTGGATTGTGTTTTGTTTAGAGTAAAAAAATATTTATTTGATAGTTTTGTCCATCCAAAAACCAACCTTAACCGGTTGATTACTTTATAAAAATAATTCTATAGCAATCAATGAAACTTCGTTGGTATCGGTCTATTCATTTAGTGAATAGATCGCAAAGAATACTTTTACTTGTATGTGCCAGTTTTTTCAATCTCACAGAAAGAGCCAGGAAAAATAAAAAAATGATAATACTCCTATACAGGTTCTAATTTTCAGGCGCTCGTATTTCTGTGGTTACAAAATACGCTTTATAGACTGAAATGTATCTTCCCCTGCCTTTGTGTGTGGCACATACGATGTTCTTGATTCTATCTGTAATGGCTGTGTCGTCGTCGATGAAAGATAGACCAGGAGCGATGTTTTGCTTTCCTGCAAAATGGCTTTGAATAGCGTATCGCTTGTATCTCATCGAATTATCCACCGTCTCACTCGCGCGCGCTCCCTCGTTCTGCATTGTTCCACCGCGACGAGGATATTCTCCGCCACTATCGACGCGCGCTCGCATTGGGCTTCGGCCGGCGCCCCTTCCGCGGCCTCGCGGTAATAGATGGCTAGTGGCCCACACCCCCTCCCCCCCATGCTCAATCATTGCCGTTCCCCGTCAGATGAGTTCCCGCATTAATTAGTAATCGTATCCGCGTGCGCTTGTGGGCGCTTGCACCGTCCTGATTGGATCGATCGTCGGGAAATGCATTGGGAATTTATTTATCGGCCAGGTGGCTTATCATTTGCGTCCGTGGAAAATGCATTAGTGGGATGATTCATGCGTTACCTCGTTTTGACGAAGAAAATAATATATATGTCCACGTTAAATTTCGACCTTCTGGGAATTAAAATGCCGCCAAAATGTTCCTAAAGGCAAATCCCTAGTTCTGTACATATTTCATTCAATGCGAGTGGTGAAGATGGGAACGGAATGCTCCATTTCGACCTGTCATGGGGCTTTCAAACTCGCCTCCCGCACTTATAAATTGCCGTTAGCCCACATGAGTGTTACGGTTAAGCTTTAGTATATATCACCGCTGTATTTAGTTCTATTGTAGAATTTTAGAAAAGCCTATATCGGGGAGAATATCACCAAATCACCACAAAATTGAATTTGTTTAGTTTTTTCGTAACACGTACAACGCATAGTTCACAAAGCCAACGATAAATGCGTTAGATTTAGTGCGCAAAACTGTTAACAGTTCTAGTCTACCGGTGAGGGTACGTTGGGGATGGACACAGGGACTAATCTCGACTGAAATTCTAAACACCTATTAACCCGACACTAAACGTCGTAATACGCTGTAATAAACCATTCTTCCATCTCCACTTGCTTACCTTTCATTCCGTCCAAAATGCTCAATCTTTTCCTCCACCAATCACGCTTGTCTCACGCTCTCTTCACGTCTATCACGACGCTCAACATTCAATTGCCATTCATTACGCCCTGTATTCTGTTTTCTGCATTCTTTTATTCTCTCTTCCCTTCCTGTGTCCAGAACTTCATATTTTATGTTCTGTTAATTTTATTTTTCCATTATTCTGCACACCTACGTCTCAAAGGTCTGCAATTAACACTAAACGCTTGTCTCATTCACCAAGTAGAAAACTTCCATACAAATCTCTAAATACGAATTTTCCCAGATATTTTTTTTTCATCTTTACTCCGGGTCTTTATCATCAACTAACACTTCTTTGTCATAGCTTTGCCATAACTTAACTTACCTAGTTCTTGAGAACCTCATCAACTTTGCTTTATTTTTATTATCATTCCATTTCTATCTTACTGATTTTCTGATGCGTTCGGCGATAATTGTAACCCCTTGAAAGACTAGCTAAATAAAGTATGATTATCCAAAAATTTAATGTTTAGATTAGCTCTCCACCTAGCTTCACCCCTACTTTCAACATTTTCCATGCTTCTCTTAACATTTTTCCTATGTGTGTGCGCTGAATAGGAAGGATGATAATAGACCGCCCTGTTTTGTCCATCATGATATTAATCATCATAATATTATCCATCATGACTCTTCATCTGCAATCCGCACTTGTGTAATCTGGGAGACTTAAGGTTTAGGCGCCTATCCCTTCAGTCTGCTGCTATTTTATGCAATGCTTTCATTAGTTGCTCCCGATTAACTATTTATGTTTTCAATGTACTCTACACACACGACTTCTCGATTTTTACGAGGAATTAAAAAAATACATCTCCTGGGTATCACTGAATAAGTAAACTTGGAATTTTTTTACACTAAACTTCATCTCACTACTACCGGTCACTTCTAACCGGTAATGATGAGATTAAGTTTAGTTTGAAAAAGCACAAAGTTTACTTATTTAGTGATCATGAGTTTTCACAAAGTAGAGCCTGAAACCCTTGAATTCACACCCTTGGTATATAATGCATTACTTTCTATCATTGACCTCATTCCTACCTAGCCTTCGCGCAGCCCCTCACAGCGCATGGCATCAAAGTACATGTACGTACGTACGTACGTACTCGCATGGTATGATTTGAGATATGTATTTCAAAATATATCCATTTGTTGGTTACCTTTTGGTTAGGTATTGATCATTATTGATTATTCCAAAGTAAAACTGTGTCTTCACTTTCCGAACAGCATTTTTCATTTAATTACAAATCCTTAAGTAAAGCAAAAATATATCCCTCGTTTCTGAAAACATTTAGCTTTGATTTAGAAACTTAATCACCTTTATTATTTTAAAATAAGATTGATCGTCGAAAATCAAAAGTTGAAAGTTAAAATGATATTTTTACTTTCGTACACGGAAAATAGCAATGCGGTAAAAATCATATTATCTTTTTCTTTTAATTTTTCGAATTAGTCAACCTAGTCTTATTCGTGGATTAAAATTACATTTTACGTTGCAAAGTGTCATATACATAGAGTTAGACATAGAAATGACACCAAGCTGGAGTTCATTTATTCGATTAAACGATTCTGCACTTTGCGTTTACGTTGGTTTCAATTATTTCCCTCCGAGTACCAAATTGTGTAGGTTCTTTTGTGGTTGGAATACGTTGTATATAATTCCACTGAGTGGTTGTAACAATACAGTGCAATTGATTTCTTTTTGGCTGAACACAAGAAACAATAAAATTGGCGCAGTTTACCTGGACCGATGGGTCGTGATGAGTCGCTCTAAAGCTAAATATAAAGTTATTGCGTTTCACTATTGATGCATATCTAAGGCTCTCTTTCTGCAAAGTAGATATTACACGTAAATTAATGATTACTCATCCACAGTTAGTAAGTTTAAAAACTACATTGGTAAAATGGGTGATTTCATTGGATGGTACTTATCGCAACCTAATGGGTTTATGTTTAATATTTTTGTTGAAATATTACGTGCTTAAATATTTGGGAGAATTGAGTTGAGAGTTGACAGATTAATCTTAAAGTGTGCTTTGCCTAAAATATTGCTATTTCTATTTAATTCCTGATTTGTACCTTCGATGCAGAATGGGCTATTCACTTGTAACGAATGACTACGCAAGCGTCCACGCGTTGTACCATGTTATACTGAAATTCACTAGGGTATTGTTCTTATAATTTGAAATTGAAATGCACTTAAAACTCCTCCGCACATAACATCTGCGCAAGTCAAATTTTCCAGTCTTTTTCTCATGAGAATGAAAAACTTTTTCGTTTAGTGGAATTTCGCAACGGTGATCGGAGCACGCCGCGTCGTTTTAATCGAACTCCGTTGTCTCGTCGACATCAATCAAGTCGTCCGTCCTATGATCTTCGTTTTCTAGACGCCGTCCAATTAACGCGAGGAAACTCGTCGAAAACATTTTCATCAGAGAGAGCAAATAACTTTCCGAAATCCTGGAAAATTTCCACAAAACAATCGAGGACGAGAGAAAAATGGATTACTCGTCAATTTTTCCCTAATAATTTTTATTTTTACGGATGCTATGAATGCATCCGTCGATGGAGAGACGATTCCCCTCTTTCGTTCTTTATCCTTCCATGCATTTCTCTCTTTCCGATTTGATTTTGAAACGATGCACTCTTAGCCCCAGATGTTTTTATTGCCTTGAGTCGACAACTTGCTGTTCAGGCACGAAGGGATACACAAACATGATTGAAATGTTTCTTCATTGATTCTCGTGGCCAGAGGCTGGTTTCGTGAATGCGCAAATTTGTAGTCATCGAGGCTTAATATGTATCACTTGTTTGTGCGGTAACAATTATACACTCCCAGAAGACCAGAGTACCATCGGTGATTTCCCAAGTGGTATGAAAACTATCCTATTTTCGCAAAAGGGAGATTTAAAACCATATTCTGGAACAGATGCCATAAGGGCAACGGCTGCACGATGCATCCAACGGTGATTTGATGGATTCTTCGTAGTGAGGTCCCTTTACCGTAAGCACAGTCAAAAATTAAATTCCCCCAAAGGATAGCCCAGGTCAAAGGACAAAAAGGATTACGTGGAGATTGCTGTTTGGCAGAGTTTCATTTTACGAGAACACAGAGCTGCATTTAAAAATGTTTTTCTTTTAAAGTTTGCCGAGTGTCGCCCATTAATGTATTCATCGGGAAAATGTGTAATTATGTTCTTACTGTAATTTTACTGTTGATGTTGATACTGATAGGTACGAATTGATATTGCATGCTGATAATGCAGTACTGATATCGAAGCATAGGGAACTAAAAGCAGTTATTCAGGGAATGAAATTTAGCTTGAATAATATCTGTTATGGGCACGTGATAATAATCTCATTATCGATGAGAAAAATCGAAAGCCATGTTTGTGAAACACAAAACTCTGACGTCATAGATATTCAATTACAGATTCGTTCACATTACTGCCTACATTATACCATGGACGACTGTGATTGCCCAATACTGGCACAAGTAAGTAAATGTAATTACTTGAAAGTAATCATTGATCAAAATATTAGCCTTGGAGAACATACTTAAAAAATAAATAACAAATTAAATTACATCCTTCGTGAAGTTCACTATAATACTAGTTTTGTAAGTTTGAATGTCATCAAGATCAATTTGCACTGGCTGAGAGTATATTAAGGTATAGTATATAAGTATGGGGATCCACTCGTTCTGCAAATGTTAATATATACTAAAAAATTAACAGCAAAAAATTGCAGAGAAAATGCCTGGGGCTAAATCAAAATATACAAATATTCTGGATAGAAGAGACATCTTTCAAACGTTGAGAATGCTGTACATATACGTCATCTTAATAAAAAACTTTTTTAATGACGAATATATTAATATTGATACCTGTTTTAAATAAAAAGGAATTATTGTTATGGGACAACATGAAGTACATAACAAAAATATCACACACATCAAGGTAGAAGAAAATTGATTGGAGGATCGTGTAAATCTAATTTTTAATCGTATACCTAAGGATTTAAGATTATTAGTCATTAAATACTGTGAAAGGGAGAATAAAAGACTGGCTATTTCACAGAATGAATTAGGGCTTGGAACAAAACTTGAAACAGAATATATGTAGGGTTATAATTGCAACATATTAAGCTGTCTTTTTTGAATGTGTGGTATCTGCTTTCAAACCAGAACTGACTGGCTTAGCAGGATCAGAATGAGTATTCCATTTATAAAATTCATTATACGTATACTATTATTGTATATAGTGAAGATTATACTACTATGGTATATGGGGAAGAGTTGTCTGTAATTGTATTTTGTATTCACATGTTTCTGTTGTACACGCATATCATATACAGGAAGAAAATATTATATTATAGTGATGAAGATTATATTACTATTATGTATGTTTAAGATGATATGTAAATGTATTTTATATTGATAAGTTCTGTTGTGTATCATAAATGATGAAGATTATTACTATTGAAATTTTGAGATTTCAACATTAAAATATAAACATTTCAGATTTTAAGTTATAAATTTCTCTTAATAGTGTTTTGACGAAAATATTGAAATTAGTTAAAGAAATTTGTCCACAGCAGTACGCTGTGTAACATGTCATGAGTGAGTGGCAAGATTTTTAGAACGAGAAAGGAAAAAGTGATGATAAGGAGTATTAATAAATCGTGTAATTGACATTTTGTGTTAAACGACTGGGAAAATACGAACTTATAAAGTCTTCCGAGAATGGAAAAAAATGTAGTTGTAGTCAACCGAACATTTGTATTGACCGAATTGAATAGATGAGAACTAGAATTTTAATTTCATGTTGTCTTTCGAATTGCCTGGAAGCTCATGTGAAAGAGTTAAATTTGTCCTATATAAAGCTTACGATTACCGAATCACTGTTCAAGTTGAATAATACCAAGAAGCAATAAGATCTTAAAGACATGAGACAATACGTGAAGGACAAAAAGAATCTAAGGTTTTTAAGAAGTTCGATGGAGGGTAAAGGAAGTGGGTATAAAATTTGAATGCATTTCTATAGAACGAGGGAGGCAGCTGAAGAAGATAAGACAATATAAACAATGGTGTGTTTGGAGCTGTCAGCAAGCTTTTAATTCCCGTTGCTTTGGGCGAGGACGCGAATAAAATAAGCTTCCCAGTTCTCGGGTCATTCCTCGAAAGAACTCGGTGGAGATGTCGGGATTTTAATTAAAACGTCCCTTCTCGAAATCTTTCCGATCAATTAATTTAATTAGCCGGTAGTTCCCCTCCCTCACCCAACACATCTCTCTGTCTCCCTTGACAATGGAGAAGAGTTTTCGCTATCTGGACGGGTATTCCTCGTCCGTACGTCGCGTGCAGCTGTCGATCGTTATCGTGGGCAGGCCGGGTAAGCAGGCGAGCCGTATGGCTCGCAGACATTTCGGTTCCTCCCTCTTGTCACAGAGTCTCTAGTCCCGTCCCGTTACGAACAATATTGTCCAATGAGATAACCACTCGCATACCTCGCTGCATCTCGACAAGAAGCGTTAATTAGTGAGAGTCGGGAGGACATCGGGATGTACAAGCCTGTTTTCTTTTTTTTTTGCTCGTTGCTGTATCCTCGTCAAGAGAAATCCGTGCAATCACACCCCCTTCCCTCAAGCATCCTCTGCGAATTCACTTCCCTCAACTCCGTATTCGAAGGGAAAAAAATATTAATAACGCCGTCACAGAGATGGAAACGTAAAGGAAACAAGGGCACGGAGAATTCGTGGACTGTATTTTCCAGCGCTGGTGATTAGTAGCTGGTAATTTCAGGCATGGCGCAACATGGAGTTCTTATAAGGAGCAGGCCCTTTAATGACGACGACGAAACTTAGATGGGCGAGTGTAGTCGAAACACGAATGCAAAAGGTAATATGAAATGGGAGACGTGCCTTTGGGAGAATCGGGGACGCTTATTTTTTCATGATAGCGTCGCATCTTCTGAACGTAAAATTTTGGCGAAACCTGTTGCAAATATATCAAATGTGGTGACACTTCCGAGCAAAAGTGACATACTATGCCCACTGCTTATTTACTCCCTGGGCTTTTACCCAAATATATGTGTACCGTTCCGGTGGAAGGGATATTCACCTCTTCAACGGTGGGGGCCGTAATACAGGGGACTATGTGTACTAGGGGACAAAGTGACGTTGGAATGTTTTATTGACCAGTATGCCTTTCCAGTGTGAGTGAAGGCGAAAGAGAAGGGCAGGCTTAGTGAGCTAGTGGTTGTATATATACAAAAAATGTCTTATATGCCGAACCGAGAATTTGTGTTTTGCATCTTTTTAATATGTATGGGTTTGCAATCAAGTATGAAAAGGCTTAGCCCATCTGTATACTAATAGAAACTTCTTCAAGTCTTCTCGAATCGAAATTAATTATTTTTAAAAATGTTTATTTTCAAAATGGCGGGGGCTCTTTATTAGGGCTCGATGATGCGTAGAATGTAAAATTAAAGTTTTGAAAGAAGCACACGGAAAAGCAATTTACGATTTTTCTCTGCTAAAAATGATCATTATATATATATGGGAGCTGATTATTTTTATAATCTCTGGATGACGCTAAAAATAAAAGCTTATGTGGCGTAACGAGAGGGAGTAAATTGAGAGACAGGGGTTTTCTTATGTACATGAAAGGCGAGGAATGTTCCCTGAACAAAGAGGAAAGTTTAGGTTGGGGGAATTTCAAGGAAGCATGTATATCGGAGGCAATCTTCCCTCGTCATATTTGAACAAACTTCTTCACGAGTGGGATTGGTACACTAATGAGGGGCGATGTTTTCGGAGGTTTGTAAAAATTTGGAAGTGTTACCAAAGTACGGCTTTGAGCGAATGGCGATGTTCAATGTTTTGACTCAAGGAAGCTTGCGGCTTCATTTTCCAGTTATCTAATTTAAAAAATAGATACGACGATGTACTTTTCAAACGGTTAAGTGTACATTTTTCTGTTCTCAGAAGAATTGTTTCCAGTATATTAGGAACATTACCGTTCTTTGCTGAATGGTTAGGCATCGGCATTTACGGGAAGAATCCATCACAGAAGCAATTTAGAACCTCACAGTGTTCCGCATAGCCCAATTAGGGTGTGCAGTGGTGGTGGATCCAAGGGGGAAACGGGAGAATGTTTTCGGCTTGAGTAAAATTCAAAATCACCCTACACTACTTTAAAACACCTTTTGTCCACCGAGTGTAAAGTTTGGTGGTGCAGGATTCGTTGAGGTCCCAAAATGAAACCGATTAGTTCTGAATTTATTATAATATTTAGTTTCCTTTTTAGAAAAAATGTAATGTATATATTTTTTGATACACGAAAATGACTCCCCATTAGAAGCTTTCAAATAGTTTGCACTAGAGAAATTAAAAAGAGAAGGGAAAATTTTTATTGATAGATAAGATTTAACAGATAATTCTTTCTGATTTCTTTGCGGTTTCTAAACGTCCGCAAGAAAAGAAATTGATTAAATTAGTTGTTGCGCTTGACGGTCGACCTCTCATATTTCGTTACTCCTGCTCAAACTACCGATCAGGTGCATGGCTCGGAGTTTATTATTTCTTTATGGAGCTAGTAAAGTCTCACGATCGATGCATATCTAATTAGTTCAGTTGAATATTCAATTGATATTCGTGTCTGGGGTGGCTTCGATTCTATATTTGGATGCGTTGGATGTGACGAATTTCTTGTCCCCCTAACTGGATTTCAAGAACTGGACTATTTTTACCATATTAACTTTGTAGAAATAATACATACGTTCGACTACTTCGAGCGTTGGACTATTGACCGGAGAGTCCGGATTCGATTCCCGGGCAAGCCTCTCTGGGCACTTGCAGCTCCACCCAAGCTGTGTGGTTTTTCGGGTATCAGATCTTCCTGGGAAACCATAGCCGGCATAGGGAAAGGAACTGGCCCCTTTAACCTGATGTGTGAATTTCACACACCGTCGGGCTTAGTACTCGGGGGATCTCTACCATCACCTACCAAACCGACCTTCGGGTTGATTACTGTGTTTATGGTTTTAAAAATAATATATTTTTTTTAACTTATGCGAAAGTCTCACGGGTATGAATCGTAAGGTACAGCATTGTTGTTTATGTTCACTAGTGCTAATTTGGTGTATATTGTATAAATATTTTGGTATATATATTTATGTGCGGGTCACGGTGGTCTAGTGGGTAGAACATTGGACTACTGACCGGAGGGTCCCGGGATCGATTCCCGGGCAAGGCACTTTGGGCACCTGCAGCTCCACCCAAGCTAGTTGATTTTTCGGGTACCAGATCTTCCTGGGAAACCATAACCGGCACAGGGAAAGGAACTGGCCCCCCTACCCTGATGTGTGAATTTCACACGCCGTCGGGCTTGGTACATGGGTGAGCTCTACCATCACCTACTAAACCGACCTTCGGGTTGATTACTGTGTTTATGGTTTATACATAATGTACACCAGACATAAAATAATAATAACAGACAATTGTAAACATTGAAACCCTAGGTGAAGGGAAACCCTATTTGGGAATCGAACCGAATGACCTCTGGTTTAGCAGGCGAGGACGTTACCCCGCCGTCACCGGGGCCGGCGAAATATTCGATTTTTTATTAGGATTAGGGGCATTGCCCATTTTATGCCCATCTTAGATTATATTTAGCCTTACTATGCTTTCCAACTATGGGATACACAAATGTTATTTTTTTAACGCGGGACCAAATGTATCGTACTGTTCACGTATGTGTAACGCTTTTCATTTATATGCATTTACGACAGGTGAAATGTGCGCTTAACAGCCACAGGATCATCATGTTGTAACCAGTGTCATTGGGGGGATAAACGATGGATAAATGCAATGCTATTGATGCGCCCGCTCTCTTATCCACTAGCCCATCATGCCCAAAATTGTACCGCGGAACAGGTTGGGAGGAATTTTGCCCGCATGGCTAACCACGCCGAGTGAACTTGAGGATTCATTTGGTGCGGATATTTGTGTATTGGAACGATGAGATCAAAATGAAAATATGAAAGTCAGTGACTGATTTATAAACCTAAATATTTCAGTTAAACATTTCGGGAGATTGATCAAGCAACGTCTTGGTGGTCCATTGACTTTATTATTCCTTCAGAGGAAATGCGGGATATTTTGGGACATGCGGGGTTATTTTAGTCCCCAAAAAGACGCAGGATCAAATGATTAATATTAAATTGACAGCGTATGACGTTATCCAACGTTTTATATTTGCCTTCTCAGCTGCCATTGGTCTATCGTGCGTTGCTCCATTATTTTACCTGAGAGAAATGCTAATGTCATATTTTCTCTTCCCGCTAAATTTTCCCAGCATTTTTTTATAGTGTATAAATCAGTAAAGGACGAAAAAAAGGACATGTCCTTTTCCCTTTGTGTGATTTGACTGAAATCAAGGAGAAAATGACGTGAAATACAGTACGTGATTTGTGAAACACGGAAGAGAAAAAAATGACTCGCATATTAAAACAGAATTGAACTAAGAGGATTTAATTCTCTATGGGCTCACGATTTGAAACTTTTGAGTGATTTTTGAATTAATTGAATTTTTTTCCCCGGGACCTCAAAAGCGCTTCATTCGTACATATACAAAACGTCGCCGGCGCGATTTTATGCAGCGCCGTTAATTATCCCGGAACCCTGACCTCCGGTAGAGGTATTAAAAGGGCTTCAATCGGAGAGGGGTTTTTAGAGGATTATCCTCCCGCCGGGCAAGCCATATGTCGCAGGTTCGATTCCAACCTCGTATTGTCTTTTGATGTTGACCGTTGAGCGGGACTCTTAGCGCAATTTGTTCTCATCCCCTCGGTCGGTTCAACATCAATATCAAATTCGCATGCGCTGATTGTACTGAGTGGGGTGACCGAGGAGGTTTGCGGGGATTAACTTGGTTCCGGGCACCGTAAACCCTCTGTTACTTCGAGCAGAGAGATAATTTTTTCCCGCGGGCCCACGTAGCGGCGCATGGCAAGAGGCGAGCCGGAATCAGGGAATGCTGAAGATTGATGAGAGAAACAGAAGAGCCGCTGGAAATTTTATTATCTGCTTTCCGTGCCGGCTCTGCGTTTCATTCGAGAGATTTTCGCTCCCATCCTCCCCTTCTCCAAATTCACTTTCACCCCTTGCCTCAAATGTACAGATTTCCTTTGCCGTTTTCATCAATTCCTATGTTCCCCTTTGGCTTCCTGTTGATGAAGCCCATATCCCTTTCGGACACACGACCCAACCTAATGGAAGTGAAATTTTACACGAGCCCTGCCTTGTCTTCCTTTTATCCTCTGATTGCGTGGGGACGTTCCCTGATTATTATTCGGTGGAATTCGTTTCTCCCTCACTTAATCGGCGTATCAAGAACGATACGAACCCCCAATGGCGCTCTCTAAAATTATTAATTAAGTTTTTTTTGCGCAATAAACAACTTTTTGGGAGCGTTTCCGGTCTCATCAGATAATTGCCACTTAATCAAGGTCTCATTTACTAATTAAAACGTAATAAAGAGACGGTCTCTGACTCCTATCAGGGTTGATGTCCTATTTTTAAAAGACTCGATGGGTATGGAAATTTTCGACTTTAGATATTTCTGGATATCTTAGTTTTCTGGCTGCCGGAGGGAATGGTGACGAATGTGTGCTGGTTTTAATCAAGCTCGTAGAATTCAAGCGTATGAAATTATCCTTCTGAATGCGTACAGCAAGCAATTTAGCTTATAAGTTAAACTCCTCACTATTATTTGTTTGGGAGTTTGGTTTGTCGGAAACAGAAATAATTATCAGAGATTATTTGAGAAAAGGACCTTATCACCGAGAAATTAAAAAGGAAAATGTGATCATCAGTAAGCGCTTGAAAAGGAGAACTGTTCCTCTTTAGCCATAATCAGTCTCATATTTAGATACCATTAAATATTTTAGCACCCTGCAAGCCACGGTTAGGGTGTGTGGTAGGGGGTGAATAACCGGACTAATTTTGACCGAATGTTTTTACCCCTCCCGAGATTGTACAACGTTATTCTGATACCTTGTGGTTCGAGAAAAAAATGGCATTTTAAATGAGAAAAAAAGGCATCTTTTCTACACTTAATCTCCCTAATTTTATTGACATGATCTCTCCTACCGTAGTACGATAGGGATCATAATACATTTTCAACATAAACAACAACTGCTAAAGAGACGTCCTTCCAATTTATGCAAGATTTTAGTTTTTAATTTAACCTTCGCTCCGGGAGTTGAGATGTAATTCATTGGTTTTAGCTCTCCGCCTTAGGAAAAAGGTCCCTGGTACAGTAGAGTTTGCGTCTTTAATGATTCTGTCATCAGAATTTCACGAAGTCAAGAGAAAATCGGAGACAGTCGCCGTGAAAATTATGGTAGTCGATGAGATTCGACCAGAACAATTGCACTGATCACGTGGAGGAAGTGAGACGCTAAAATGGACTCGTCTGAGAGCCATAGTCGTCCATTCGCAAAAAAGTGCGCGTTTAAAATTGCGATACTCTTCCATTCCGCCCGTCGTCGTTAGAGCTGGAAAGCCAGCCAGCCCAACCGTCCTTTGGCCCCCCGCTAATGCCTTTCCTCATTTTCAGCAAGTCTCCAGCCACTCGCGGCGTTACCACTTTCCTCCCACCCACGCATTCCTTGCTTCCATTGTTTTTTTTCTTTCCTCCGCTCCCCTCGCGATATTTGTATTCCGTGCTCATTTCCAATAACGGCGACGTCTTTCCAACAACACGCTTTTTTCCTTTCCCCTCTCCCTCCCCTCTCTCCCCCCTACCTACCCTCTCTCCCCCATCCCTACCCTCTCTCCCCCATCCCTCCTCCCTCTCCATCTCGGTGTGCATTGTTTTTAGTCTTCTTGTTGTTTCCGTCTCCCTTTCCCTCTCGACCTGCCCCCTCCCCCTCCTTATTCCATTCCCCTTTCTCCACCATGCACCCCCTCCACACCTTCCCTTTCCCCATCCGCGGCCCTCCCACACACCCCCCAGCTCCTCCGCCCCCTATTGCACCCCATCACCACCTTCTCTCTTCATCTCGCTGCTTAATTACGACCCCTTCCTCGGGACCGTGTTGCCTAATTTACTTCCTGCCAAATACGTGCCTCTTTTGTTTGGCTCCTCCCGTATCTTATTCGTACCCTCAAAACAATCTTTTAGCTCGCCTCCCCTCTCCCTCTCTCTTCCCCTCTCCCTTCCCCCCTCCATTCCGCGTCATATTCTGCCTCGAAGGTAACCACTCACTTCCTCCCTCCTCAAAATGTGGCAAACAATTTTGTGAGCACTTTAAAAACATTGTTTTTAAGTGCATGGCAACGAGCTATTTTTGTTTGGAGAAGTGAAATGTGAAGCTTTTCCTTTTAGGTGAACGCGATCTTCAGGTCAGCCATCAACGACCTGGTTGAGTAGAGTGCGGTCCTACTTTGATTTACCTTAAACGACCGAATAATTGTTATTAGCATTGAACGGGGCACAAGTATAGTTAATTGAGTTAGGGGAAAAAACTCAATGGGAAGAAGGAAGATACTCGTTAGTGTAATAATCATTGGAAATAAATTGGCACACAATTTTACAAGTGGTAAGGAGATTTAACACGATCAGAAAAATGTAGAGGATGTACGGGTATATGATTATCAAGAGAGAAAGGATATTATCAGACATACGAGTATATCGTAAGTCACAACAATAGCACCTAAAGAAAAAGTGTCTATTGCCCCGCTCCATGGGCTGGAAACTCGTAAGATAACTTCGAATGAGACAATATGGATCAACAAATATAGGGTGCTCTTGTTGGGAGATGAGTATAAGAATGTTTAAACCATTCATTAAAGTAAGCAAGTCAGCAAAACACCCTACTCCCAAGAATACGTCCTAAAGGGCTACCAAGTAATATGGATTGAATTGCCTAAGAAGTAGAAAAAATATTAACGTATAAGTAATAGAATAGACATAAATATCAGAATAGACATTTATGCTGGGTTGTTTCTTGCATGTTATAGAAAAAATGCTAAAAAGTGAATTCCTAAAGAACCATGTTTTAGATTACTAGTACTACTCTATCTTTTTAGAGCACCGACACTACAATCAAAATTTGCTAATAAATTCTTTGAGGAATTCTGGAGGCGGCAAATATTTTTCAGTGATATTCCGACCCCTATTTGAGGTGCTTCGTGGGGAGAGCACTTTGAGTGAGTACACCGTCCGTCGGATGGGACGTTAAACTGCGGAACCCCTTGGCGCCTTTCGACAAGAGTAGGTTACTAACGACGCCGGGTTTATCTCCACCCGTCATCTTGTCTTATCCATCCCTGATGGCACAAATGACCTTAGCTGTCGGTCGTCTCCCCTAAAACCTAGTACTACACAATTTATTGGGACTGAACATTGTATTTTAAACATTCTACTGACATTGATGGAAATTTTTTTCGAAATTGAAAAGCGTCCTTTTAATCCTATTTTAAGGGAAATGGTTAAATTATTGATAGATGTAAATCTAACTTAATTAATTTTTGAAATTATGCTACTTGTCACAGACTTGGCTTGTTTTAAGAAAGAGTCACTATCAGGATTCTTTTTCCGAATTGAAGTCACTGAAACGATTACTCAACAGTGGTAATTTCATGTCAATTATGATTGCCTCCATCAATTTAGCTTAGTTTATGTAATAAATATGAATACTATTCGTTTAAAAGGTTTGGCAGAGAATTTTTAGCCGATGTTAATGTAAGCAATAGAATGGGAGGCACAGTATCCATAACGTATTGATTTCGACCATAAAATAACTACTTTATTTCAAAGTTACGCGATATATTATTATTTTTCAAGAGTGTATCGAGAAATATTCTCGAGGAGGGGGTGTATTTTCCTCTCACGTCTCCATTTTGCCCTTCCCATATCTATGGGCGTCTCATCCGCACGGAAAATGCCATCGCCACGTGAAAATTGTGCCGACCGCAGCACCTTATTGCTTTATGAGGGTTCTCCATTGATGATGATACAACAAGTATTTCATTAGCCGCAATCAGGGAAGAGGAGGAGTAATTTTGTTCGTTTTTGTTTGCTGGGTCTCTCTCCCAACGTGATTGGTTCCTTTGTGTCTTCCATTATTTCTCTCTCGGCACGGAGTCTTCTCCTTAATCGTATTTTATATTGCTCGTTAAAAAAAATGAAATTACGTAGTAAACTGATTCCTTAGTCACGTTGTTGTTTAGCTTCGGGGAGGAGAGATATCATAACTCGAATGGCACTGGAGAGAGGTCCAAGAGGTTGAAGATAATTTTATATAGCCAGTAAATTAAATGGTTTATATTGAACACGGAATATGTTGATCGCAGCATTTCCAATTTATTTTGAGTGCTAATTTGTTTTTTTTTAGATTTTGCATAAATGTGTGAAATTGTATTTTGAGTGTTGTATTAATTGTATTTTGGTAGAGTCTTTCAGGATTTAAATCTGGATTTGTCCATATTGGAAATATTCCAATTGCCTACATATGCATTTTTTCAATTATTCAACTTTACGAGATACTGACAAAATTTGGTACAGTATTTTCAATTGTATCATTAAAATTATTAATAGATGGCATTTATTAGATAATTCAATGTGAAATCATGTTAAAGCTTTCGAAATAATCAAATGATTTAACTGGCAAGTTTATGCGTAGCATCACTGAATTGAGAAATTCACTCGACCAGTTGGAGTAATGACGACTCAGAACGAAAAGTTTATTCCGGTATCCGAGGCCATGACTCAAACTAAGCAAACCGCAATTCTGCGACCTACATGTCAACGGGGAGACACCACATCAATCTTACTAGATGGTTTTTAGAAGGTAAAGGTGCATCTCTAAGTAATATTATTCGTCGTTGGAAAATATGAGTATAGCCAGGATCAGCTGATATCTTAGAAGCTTACTAAACCCATTTGTCCAAGGCAGATGAATTCTAATCTGAAGCGACGGGAAACAATGTTACGAGTCAAAGTCACTTCCTGAATTTTATTTCACTTTTCTAAATATTCTCCCTGTACATTTGGGCATTTACCGGGCACTGACCTGTATTCCATCTCGTTACAAGTCCTAGATAGCCGGCAGCGAAGAAGTCTTTTTTTTTTGCTTTCATAGCCAATGAGTAAACTGTCGGACTACGACAACATAATTTTCAAAACGTCGTCCTTTCAAATGATTTTGAAGGGGGCCTGAGCAGATGAAAATCACAGAGGGCTAAGTCGGGATTGTGCGATGAAGGGTATTTTGTTTTAAAGTTTCTTTTTTCCCTCTCAAATTTCCCTCACCATAGCCTTTGCCCATTTGTTAGAGTACCGCTGGAGTTAATTCTTCCCATAATGTGCGATGAATGTTCCAATCATTTCCAATGAAAGGTTTGCAACAGCTTTTATGTTTGTCTCTGCGACATTTGCGACTTATTTATTGACTAACCCTCCTATATTCAGGATTCAGTGAAAAGATACCAGGAGTAATCATCATATTAATAGAGGAACTCATTTTTGATTGTAGCAGTAGTCTGTGAGGTTAGGGTAGGTTTTCTATGGACCTTAGCGACACACACCACTTTACTCCTAATTAAAATCCGCCTGGACTAATAAAGCAAAAATATACCTGAACCTCATATTTTAATAACTCAAATCTTCATACTTTCTACCACCATTTATACCATCCAAAATCCTTATCTATTCTTTTCATGCCTCTATTTCACTTTCCCAGCTTCCTCCCCTAAATTGCCAACTTCAGCATCCCATTACGTCTAATTATCTGCTGTTATAACGTGCACTTTTTTCACCGGAATTTGCCCAATAGCCAACTCTCTCCCCCTGCCTCGCTTAGAACGTCCCCATTTGTTTGCCTTTCCGTCCATTTTATTTTTCCTATTCTTTTCCACAGCCACATTTCCAAAACCTTATCTCAATGGCTAAGTTTTAGAGTCGTATAAAACTATGCTCCATATTGAAGTAATCACAATAAAATCAATCAAGAATGAAATGAAACTGTTAAATAATTTAATTCTGGTCTTAAATAAGGCGAGGCTTATTCTTGTATCTTTGCTTCATATTAATCCATTTTTAAAATACAGCCTATACTAAACATAACAGTTTCAGGTATAACTTTGTGTAATTCCTTCATGATGAGGGCAAAAAAAGAAACTCTGCACTTCCACCTAAAGATTTAATACTTCACGACCATGGTTTCGATGCTGCGCATCATCAAGTTTCTTTTTCGCGTTTTTCTTTCGCAAAGTTTCTTTTTTGACCCTCAACAGCATATACTGTTAGACTTCCGTTGCGTCAATACTTGGATCCATGCAGTTCAGAAAGGAATCATTGATATGGATGTTCTTTTTTACTCGGAAACCAAATAAAAAGATTTTCAGAACTGAAAAAAATAGTCAATTCGAACAATTTGATTCCGATCATCATTTGCACAATTCGCGATCGCTGAATGGGTCTGGAAAAAAATGACATCTGCTTCGGAAGGCTTCCTACGACACAATAGTGAATTTGTATCCACCAAACCGTTCGTAATAGACCACGAAATGAGGTGGGAAAATATTTTGTAAGTTTGGCAGTCTCATTGGATTAAGTTTCCACTCACGGATCCGACATCTGCAGCTAATAAAGCATTGGCTCGGGGGATGATGGGATGGGGTGGCATGCTATGGGGAAGGAAAAACAGAAAAGTCTGACTATTTTCCACCAGGAGAGGCGATTTATCGTCGTCGCCCTCTTTCACTCTCTCTCTTCCTTCCTCCACGCCCCCCTCCGACCAGCCCCGCTTTGATGAAGTTGCGAGTGCACACTCACGTAGTGTACACGTAGCCTACGTACATAAAGGTCATTCTGCCCTCTCCCATTCCCTTTTCGCTCTGGTTTCAAATCTTGGCTTTTCACGCCGCCATTCACAGTCGTCAAGCGGCCTAATCCGATTCCAATTGTTGGGAGCGCTCAAAAGCTCGGAAGGGTGTGTGTGTGTGGGGGGGGGGAGGAGGGAATGGCTAAGGGGTGGGGGGCGCTGTGTGCCATTGGGCCGATCCGACGATGATTACACAGACAACCCGCAAACCTGAGAAGACGTGACCCCACTCCCACGATGAGGGCGCGGGGAAGAGGAGGACGAAAGGGTGTCGGAAGAACCCCTCCCCCCCAGGAACCCTCCACCCCACCCACCTCCCCCTTTACCGCGGAAACTGGAGCTCCATCCACACCAAAAATGGAAGCGAGGTGGGGTGGGGGAGAAGACCCCTTCACCCCCTGAGGATTAAGGCCGGAACTAACGGGGTTACCTGTGCCTCCGGAGGGCTCTGCCTGTGTGTGTGCGTAGGAGGATTAACTGCTTTGCATTCGGACGGCGTAGGGTTCGATTCCTTTGCGGGTTAAGGGGGGGGAGGGAAGGAGGGAGAGGGTTCTCTGCGGGACCCCTTTTGAGATATCAGGGACGAGGGTGGAATTATGAAAGTCGTGCAAGGGATTATTTTTTTTCTTTATTTCCTTTCCTCCTCCTCAGCCGCCAGAGGGGGCCGGGAGAAAATCAAAGGAGTGCTCTGCGCGTTTGCGTATTCTTGGGCGGTAGGACGGAATCTGAGCTGGTGCGGTTTGACCCGCCGCCCTCGTAGGGATGGGATGACTCACGTCGCCCCCAACCCACCTTCCCTCCTGAAATTTACTTAGCTCTCTCGCTCCCTGCATGTGTATGATGACGAAGGCCGGCGCCACCGCAATCAGTCTTACATTAAAGGATCCCGCCAAGTGAGGTGGTCTCTGCGAGTCGAGTTTGACGCTTATAAACTAGGGCTGGGCCTTAGAGTGTAAAATAAATAGATGCCCACCACTTGAGGCTATCATAACGGACACTCGTCCGTCGTATCTCTAAAACAAGATCCCATTTGCTCTAGAAGGGTGAAAATCTGATATCATTCGTTAAGGCATTTATTTCAATTTTTTTCACTCCTTACTCCACTAGGGTGTTTTTATTATATCGATCCAAAACACCGCGGAGAGAGAGTTGTGACGACACGAATGTTCTGTGAAGCCTCAAATGCGGGCGAATTCTATTGACAAGAGGCAGTGGACTGCCAGCAGCGTCTATACGTATGATTTTATCAGTGAAGAGTATGAAGTTAAAAATAAACTTTGAACTTAAGGAATTTATCGCTACTATTGTGTTTCCCTTCGTCTGAATCGTGAGAGTATATAATAAAGGATAATTTAATAAAAGATCAATTGCATAGAAATAAAAAATGAATTGTAATTGATTTTTTCAGTCATTCTGTTTTCAGTTTCTGACGTTTTAATGGTGAATTTTGGCATTTGGAAGGGTTGCTTCTACTTAAAGCAACTAGTTAACTTATCCTCCAGAGTAATGGCATAAACTAATTTAAATTTCAACTGATTCACGATGGAAAACATTTGAGTATGAAGCAGACTGTGGCGAATGCTCATATCATTATTTTACACATTCTTCGATGTTATTGATTATTCTGTTTCTATTTGGTTCTCATATCGTACCGTATCGCCCGTTGTAACGTCCATCCGTCAAATTATCATTCACTTTATAAATGTACGAGCCATCTATAAAGTAACCTTCTCCAGACGAAGCTCTTTTATGCTGGGGAGTACGTTACTATTTGCCAGTACAGTTTCTACTACTTTTTGTAAAAAGTGAAAACGTTCTTTTTTCCCTTACCCACAATATTTTACCATTAATGTTATGCAAATTGCGAAAACAAAAACGTGCAATTATAAGGAAATAAAAAGTATTCAGTTGTAAAATTTCAATTTCCTTCAATTAAAGTCTTCATTTCAAGTTTTACTGGCAATACATTATTTCCTTTTGTTTCTGTTTAATGTTATAAAGTTTCTCTATTACGGCTACCTTAGGTTCGCATAAGACATGAGGAAAATGTGAAATGAATTTTTACGATTGACTCTCTTTTAAACACTTTGTTAAATAATTTATTCCCTTCACAGCCATACCACCTAAAAATCAAGAACAGATTGAGGAATTCAGTTAATATCTGAAAACAGCAGTTACATTGGGAAACTAACGAACGGCTATAGCAAAATCACTCTCATCCTTTGTAATTCTCATGAATTCAGCAGTGGGATTTGGGATTTTCATGGTGCTCACAGTCGTAAAGGTGATGGAATCATTCCGAATGAAATAATTATTTGTATAAAATGAGATAAACAATGGTTGATGATTAGAATAAGGGAAGATGATATTTTCCTGGTGTACCTATTAGTATGAGTCATGTAGTTTGAATTCATTTCCATAATTATTAAAATATAGAAATAATTTAGACAGACATAGAAATTCATCTTTTCCAAAGTGGACTCAAATTCCGGCAACTTTAGTGGGTCTTTGAAGTTTCACATTTTTTTTACTCGAATTACTGTCGTGCATAATTTCAAAACTCCACCCCATTTGGAAACATTTCTCTTTCTGCAAGGCAAGGATGAATCGACATAGCTTCATATATATTAATGCATAAATACACGTATGTGTATGCATGCATGTAAGTGTGTGTGTGCGAAACAGGCTAAAAGCATAAGAAGAAATATTTTCGTGAATCTCCCGGCCCGAAAAGCCCACCGTCTCTGAGTTTCAAGGCAATTTTTTTATATTTGTTCTAGTTATAGTTCTTCTAATACATATATTTTTTATATAACTTTTCAATTTATATAAATAAATATAAACAAATATTGCAAAAAATGTCAAAAAATACAAAAATTTCTGAGATGTGAGTGTCCTTTTACGCGTTTTTTATTTTATTTTCTATTGTATATAAATATATTTGTTTATATCGATGATGTAGAAACACTCACAAGAGCCATAAAATTTGGTGGGCACAATGGAACACGAAAATAAAATAGATAACACGTAAAAGGACACTCACATTTCACAAATTTATTAGTATTATTATATATATATATATAATTAATGACTCCAAAATATTTGCAATATGTATTTCATAGGACTTGAAGACAAGAAACAACATCGTAACTACAAACATGAAATCTCATTTTAGTATCACTGAAGTTGTTTAATTGCAAAAGATATTGATAAATTGTACTGTATTCCACCCCGTTACGTCCAACCGTAGTGTATACCATCGAATTGAAAAACATAGTCATTAAATGAATTTAGTGAAAAAATTGTGCCATTAACATTCGCCATCATGGGGATGTAATCACGACCAAGGACTTTGGCGAAACCTATTGTTTTTCTATCTAAGTTTGCCAAGGGGGGACTGAGCTGAACGAATTTAATTTGCAATTTATCTCATTTTTAGCTGGTTTGGGATGGGAGCTTGTATTATCGATAAATCTAGGTAACCTTCTGTGAAGTGGACTAGTATGCACAACTAAAGGTGATGCATTTGTCTTCATTACATTAATAACTCGTGGTGTTTAACCACAACCACTATATAAATTAAGCATTATCTTTGATAATGATCTGAAATTTTCATATATTACGTTTAAAATACGATATACTACAGCCTTTGGCAGATTTATCCGATAGAGTATCGATATTCTATTATTTCGGCTTGCTTGATCTGGTTCAGAGGGCAGAAAGTCGCCGTCGTTACTTCAACGCCTGTGTTATAAGGTAATCGTTACCTTCCGCTTGGATGAAGCTTGTACCAATCCATATAATTTTACTCTGTGGTTAGATTTTTGTATTTGAACATGCGTTTATATCGGCATGAAGGCTAGAATGTAAATTTACACATGATCGACGTCATATTTAATTCTTAAATCTTGAATTCCTAGTAGTTTTTAATGGGAGGCGACCGACAGCTGAGGTCATTTACGCCATTAGGGATGGACAAGAAAAAATTGAAGGGTGGAGGGAAACCTGGCATTAGCGGACTCTTAATGAAAGGCGCCAAGGGGTCTGCAACCTAACGTCCCATTCGACAGATGGCGTACCCACTCAAAGTGCTCTCCACAAAGCACCTCAATAGGGATCGGGTAATCACTGAAAAATATCTACTGTCGCCGGAACTCGAACCCGGGCCCTAGCCAGTACGATAGCCACCGCACCATACCGATCCCTCATGGACTCCTACAAGCAGTTGAGGCTGATCACACAAAAGGAAACAAAATGTGTAAAAGTTACCCTGGTGTTTATTCAATCATCATGATACATTTTTGTCTTACTGCAATGCTTTTAAAATGGAAAATAGTGCTATGGATTTGCTCATTGAAGGAATAGCGCGATATTTATTTCACCCTTCATTACGTCTCCCTCCAAAAGTATTTTTAACCCGATTGAAACTGCAGCAGTTTTACGTATCCCAGCGTAACATGTTTTTAAAAAAACATACTCGCCTTGTGAGCTATATGTGTGCGTATGTATATAATTATATGTATATATATATATATAATATATGCATATAATTCATGTATGATATACAAAAAAAATATATAAGCAGAGATAATCTGCTCTTTGGAGTCTAATATTCCTTTTGGATTACGGTTGATACGGACGCCAAATCGACATCAAAATCGCAAAACGGTAAAAAAATCAGGATTATCTTTAAACAAGGACGAGTCTCTCTGTATTACGGCAATGATTCTTTTAATAGCGCTTCTAGACGGACTCATTTTCTCTATCAGAATGCGATTTTGAAAAATATTTCAGCCAGTATTTTGTGTTATATATGAGTACATATAGAAACCTAAACAGCACTTTAAAATAATTAGTCCTCCCTAGTATATATCATGTGGATATGTTCGCGATATTGAAACTATGCATTTATTAAAAAAATTCTTCCAGTTTAAAATTTCTGCCAAAGTGGAATGCATGTAAGGCACGCACGGAATTTTAATTGCATAATATTTCCATGTTTCAGATTTTTTTACTTGGCTGTTCTGTTGAAAGATTCATGGAAGCGGTATAAGAGAGAGAGAGAGTTGCTGAAATGTTTCTTCCTGGAAGCTGGACACTGACATATATATCTCCAGAAAATTCATTTAAATAATTTCCTCCGTGAGCTCAGCAAGGAGCCGTGTTTTGAAGCCGTTCTGTTTTTCATGTAACTTCCTTACAAACCACGCCACCCGTAGTGCCTTTTATATTGCAAAGTGCAATGCCGTAATGACTATTAATAGGCTGAAAATTTTGTTAACTTTATTTTTTTAAATGATAAATTTCAATTTTGATTAAAATAATTTAATTTAATGCATCAATAACTTTTCAACTCAAGCAGTCATTACGTTAGTCATCATTTTTCTTAACATTTTCTTCGCTGTGAT